>CM055068.1:15123422-15269979 GCA_029204045.2 Tillandsia leiboldiana
AAGTAATAAGGGTACATCTATCAAGGCCGAGCGACTGGTAGGGAACTATCTCGAGATCCTCTACCTACGATCAGAAGGAAGCCAGCAACCGGAGCAGCAGGACCGGAGTAGAAGTCCCTGCGGGGAAAAACACAACGACGGGTTGAGGAAACTACGTCCCCCAAGTAGTTCTCAGGGGTGCGGCAACAAGCCCGACGGAAGGACCATAAGTCTACTAGAGGCATAAAGTAACAATATAAAACGAAATGAAAGGGCTGGAAAAGTAACTCTACAGCTACTATGCCTCTATCTAGATGCTCAAGAACAGGAACAGAGAAACATGATCCATCTACTAACACACATAGTAAAACTCACCAAATCTAACTGACTGCCTCAAAGGGTCAGTCTAAACTGCGCCACCTACTGCCGCACATCCTCAACAGGCGGGCTTACGCTAGGGTGTCCGTGACTGCCACTAAAAGGGCCAGTCAGAGGTGACGGCGTCGACAAGTCGCGATAGCAAGTAACAGAGCCCAACTTCGGAGTGGCTCTCGAGGGGAGCGACCCCACTCGAGGAAAGTATCCGAGTAACTCTGTCGAGCTCAAATATGGCTCATGCAGGCTAAAGTCCAACCACGATCAACAAGATCGACCAACGACACCAACTCTCAACCACAAGCTGAAAAACCACACACTGGGACACTGTCCACCAGACGGCTCCCACAACAGAACACTAAACTCACAGTGAAAGACCGACACAAGAAGGGTTCGGAAACCCGATAGACCGGTGCTAAGAACACCTATCCAAACAAGAACAGACTCTAGGCTCCGCCTATCGAAGGTTCCCGATCACCTTAAAGTTCGGGAACCCAATAACCTCGGTACGACAGCGCAGAAAACACCAACAGGGCCGAAAAGTCCGGGAGACCTATACCTACAACTATCAAACAAGAACAGGTTCCAGGCTCGGCCCCCGTGGCTTTCGTCCCGACAACGGAAAGCCCCTAGAACCCGGATCACTCGAATCCTTTCGGAGTGGGAGATTTACGGAAAAGGTGACATTGTTAGTGAAAATAATTTGATCAGAAGAAACAATATTAATTTTTAGTTCTCTTTAGAAAAACAGTTAGAAAAATAAAGTGTTTTACCCAAGCCCCGAAGGGCTGATGCCTTTGTCCAATCAAACAAGAACAGACTCCAGCGGGCCCTTCGGTGCTTGGAAGAAAAAAACATTGGTAGACTAAAATCATGTGTATGTCGAAAAGGGGTTTGGGTTCTAGGTCCGGCTATCACTAGAAACTACTGCCACTAACACACAGTAGTGGCGACGACCCAAACAGGGGAAAAACTAGATCTCTCGGGACCACCGTTATCTCAAACGGTTCCCGGTATACAGACAAGCGATCCACTACATCTGCCAGACTCCACTCTGCTCCCAAGCACGAGTGCAAATGCATCCCACACTAAAAGAGGTCCGACCGCTCGGCCCACTACCCGGGCGAGGATAACACTAAGTCCAGGAATGAAACATAAAGTGTGGATGTCTAAACATAAATAACCCTAGCCCAAGTGAAGGGTTTTCTACTGGCTGGTACACATGCAACATATGACGGGGGTGCTAGGTCAGGTTCCAAAGATAACGAATATTTAACATGATAGAAGGAAGTAAAAGATCACAAGATCAACAGATAATACTAGGACAACAATTCCTACCTCTAGATGCTACCCAAGTCCAATCAAATACATGCATGATTCTATATCAATAGAATTAGAGTTACAGTCCAAGATCTTGAAAGCAAGCAACCCACCTGAAGACGCTAACTGTCCGGAGTCGTACAGCTGGGAAAACCCGGAAAAAAAATAGCAACTCTAGGTCACAGGTCCAGCACAGTCCACAACCCTCCTGGGTACAGCATAAGGCTACAGTTTACTACTTTAATCCAATAAAATCCAGGTTTTACAAATCTGCTGGGAACAGTCCACTTACTGCGAAATTTTCACCTGTAAAACGAACTCCAAAAATTCTGATAAAATATACACAGGCTCTACTCGCGTCGATAGCTTCGAAAGGGTACCTGCCGTCCAATTCCGAGCACCGTAGGCCAAGTACAAATTCCAAAGTAACGGTGCGCACAATCCCAAAACCATCAACTGTAAACTCTTGTACAGATAAAAGGAAAAGTGTATACCTTCGAGAAGGTCTCCAAAAATTCCAAGAAAAATCCACGATGATCCTCGCGTCGAGTAGATGAAAAAAGTCTATAAGCACGTCTTGATCCGAGACTCGTGCCGCGAAGATCTCTCAAGAGAAGGTGCTGCCATCACCAAAATCTCACAGCAAAAAGGGTCCCAGTGAGCACGAGAAAAACTCCTCGAAAAAACGCGAAATCTGGAATGTAAAGAAACCCAAAATCGTAGCCTCACCTGTTACGAATCCAGCAGCGAAGAAATCGCCGAAAAGATCGTCGGAGTAGGTCGGGGGAGCTCGTACACCGAAGACGACGGAAGAAACACCGAAGAAAAGCGTCGCAACCGCGCCAAGAAAAAGGAATCTCGAAAAGCGTGCCCCCCAAAAAAACCTCAAAGTCCTCCAATGGATAGTGCACTAGTGTGAGGGAAAAACTCCTCAGAGACTCCACAGTGAAAAGGTGTGAAAAAACCGAAGAAGACCCAAGGAAGCCTATTTATAGGCACAGCCCAAAGGCTGAAGTGGCCGGCGGATTCGGGCGCAGAATTCGGGCGCACTGCGCCGAATCCGGTCGGACGCTCCACCATCCGTGCGCCCGGAAGTCCCTGGTGAAGCCACGTGGCTGCAACAGGGATACAGCGGTGCAAAGGCACAGTTGTGCGCCACGCGCCCCCCCGCGGTCAGCGGGGGGTAGGTACGGCCCGCCAATGGCGGGCCGACGCGTGGCCCGCACTCGAGTGCCCCGACAGCGCCACCTGCGCACAGTGCGCTCCGTACCGAGGCAACCTCCACCGTGGACCGCGACTTCCAGAGCCAGCCAGTACCATGCAGCCACGTGTCCCACTGCAACCCGGTCCACGCACCTTACGTCGGTTCCGTGGACCGCGCCGCATGCACCGACCAACCGGGGACTTCCACGCGTCCCCCGCCTGGTCCATGCACCGCCGCGCCAATCCCGTAGACCGCGCACCACGAGCCCGCCAATCAGGCGGCGCCACGTGTCCATGCACCGGGTCCGTGCACCCAGCCGCGTCCCTCCGTGGACCGAGCGCTGCGGACCGGCCCAATCACAAGCCGCCGACGTGGCAGCCGGCGGTCCACGGCCCCTCCCATGCACCGAAATTCAGCGAAAACTTCCAGGGGTCCGTTTTTGGGCATCCGGACTCCAAATCAAACAAGCAAATAGCTGTTTTTAAGCATTTTTCCGTGCTAATCCAAATCCACCCTCTGTTTGGCCCAATCAATTTTGAAAATTCGGCAAATGCAGCCGAAGGCCAATCCAGCTGTGGATATCACACAGGGTCCATCTGTGGCATCCCTTTGATGCACTATGGACCAGATACACCAACACTAGGTGTTCTAGACCACGGTTCATGGGAGAAGCTACACGGGGATCAGGGTCACCACATCCTCCCTACTAAAAGGAAGTTTCGTCCCCGAAACAAACACACCACAACAACAAACCAAAACAATCAACAAACCAAGAACGCCACACTAACTAACCAGAATGGTACGGCTCCACCAGCAGGAAAGTCATCAACCCCAACTCTCAATTTAGAAAACAGCTGAAATTAGCGAAAAGTCCGAAAACTTTGAAAGATCAGTGCCTTCGCCCCAATCAAACAAGAACAGGTTCGGACACTGTCTCCATTTCTGGAGCAATCCTACGAAGTTTTCGTCCTATTCGTAAATTTCAGTACAAGGGCGAGAAAAGGGAGAGAAGTGTTGGTGTCGTTCCTGCTGTGGCAACAAAAAGAAAGCTACCACTAACGAGACTCCTAAGGACACAACCTCAAGTCCTAAACATCACAACTGCTCCCGAGGTGGCGTCTGTCCAAAGCCGCTGAAGCTGATGCTGCTGGAAGGATACGTCGGCAATCCGAGAAAACGAACTCCTCCAATCCAACTCGCAGAAGGATAACTGCTCTCCTTCCATTATCAGTCGTAGCACTGCACCGCACCAACAGTCTAACACGTGTGCTCAATCCAAGTCCTGGTGCTGTCCTTGAATCGCCACATCAGCCGGCGAAGTCCCAAGTCTCAACTGCACTGATCATACTCCGCTAATCTCCTCTATTCATAGGATACAGGGAAGAATCCAATCGCTAAACATGTAGCAGAAATTCCTAACCCATACCCATGCAAAGATGCTGATGCAGATACTCAACTAATCATGCAGAAGAATGCAGCGGTAAAGAAATGCTCAACTCAGCTAACTGAAATAAAATCATACCTGCCGCGGCATGATCCGCTGCCGGGGTGTCCTCCACTAGGGCTGCATAAACCCGTCCACTGGGTGCTGCAGGTCGTCGTCCCGTCTGTCCCGACGTCGTGGCCCACTCTGTCTGCTGGTGTGCCGGAGGGGTTCCCGCTGTATGGATGGGCAAGGGGGGTGCTGTCGCAATCGGCCGCACTGACAAAATGGCCTGGGGGCAAGCTGCGCGGAAATGTCCCAACTCTCCACAGAGGAAAACACGCCCCTGTCTCTGATCCACACTGCGACGGTGGATGAGGAGCCCGCCACAGATGACACACCGCTCCTGCCGCTGCTTGCCGATACCGCTGATGCTGCTGCTGGGGCTCACCAGATCTCCGGCGCCTACGAAACCCACGACCCTCAGGATGAGATCGTGGAGGTCTCGGAGGTCCCTGCCCGCTCGTCTGACCCTCATCATCCGGTGCTGGGCGCTTCGCCCAGGAATCACTACGGGGGCTAGAGCACACACTGACATCACTGCCTCTCCAGACTCAACATATAACGCCTGCTCCATCGATGCCTCCAAAGTCTGTAATCTGCAGGAGCGAACGAGCTGATAAATATCCCGGCGCAGCCCCCACTCGAACATGTAGATCCGGTGAGACTCGTCCCTGGCCACGTGAGGCATACTAGCCAACAGCTGATTGAATTCGGCTATGTATGCATTCACGGGCCGATCTCCCTGGTGGAGATTTCTCAGCTGCTCCTCCAGTCTCTGGCGAACACTCTCAGGAAAGAAGGCCCCCAAAAGAAGTCTGCGGAACTCCGCCCAGGGAAGAATCTGCGTCCCAGGCGGACCAGCAGGCCGCACACGCCGCCACCAAGCCTCGGCGTTGCCCTCCAAGTAGTGTGTAGCCAAAAAGACCCGAAATCGATCCTCAACGAACAAACTCTCAAAATGACGCTCCATGGCCGTGATCCAAGACTCTGCCTCCCACGGCTCAGTACTCATACCAGAAAAACGGGGTGGATCAAACCGGCGGAACCTCATCAACAGATCCACCACCGCACTCTGCTCAGCCAAAGTCAAAGGTCCCACCGACCCAGGCGGTGGTATGCTAGAAACCGGCTCGATAGGAATAGCCGGCGCTGACGGAACCACAGGGGGGGCCACAGCTGGCGAAGAAGGCACAGGCGAACACACAGGGGGTGCTACCACAGGCTGCGTCCTCTGCTCTAAAAGAAGCATCATCCGACCAAAGGCCTCCTCCTGGCGCCGAGAAGCCTCCTCCTGGCGCTGAGATGTCTCCTCCTGGCGCCGCACCACCTCAGACAACTGTGCCACCTGGGCACGGAGCTCCAGAACCTCCCTCTGCTGCCCCTGCCCCGAGTCCTCCTGCTCGGGCTCATCGGAGGGGAAAGGCTGAGAACGCGTCTGCACCCTGCGTCGGGGAGGCATCGTGCCTACCTGCAACACACAAGCAACCATCAGGACAGTACCAAACAACACTCGACCCAATCCAGCGAAAGTCTAGGACATGTCATCCATTCCCTAGCATTATGTTGTCTGCAGCCAACATAATCGCTTAGGAGAATAAACATGCCAGTCACTCATCCCACCCCTTGGGAGAGTATCAAACTCAAACAGGACTCTCGCTAACAGTCACGACTCTCACGTAGTCATCCTAATGTCCAACCACAAGCCTAGGGTTTCTAAGTCCACATGACCTACAGCCTAGGCTCTGATACCACCTAATCTGTCACGCCCCGGCGTCGAAACTGCGACCCGGGCTCGCCAACAGATCCGCCGCCTATACGGGAAGCCCCGTATAGACGAAGCGACTAACCTGCAAAAGAGCATCTATACTATGCAGATATCAGAGCTGAAAGTAAAACTGCTAGAAATAAAAACTATATACAACACAAGTCCTCACCAAAAGTACAAAAGTCTCTCGAGCAGTAGAAAATAAATACAACTCTATACCTCACTACAAAGTTCTCTCAACATGAACTCACAAAAGTAATAAGGGTACATCTACTCACTGGACGATGACTGGTAGGGAACTATCTCGCGACTCCCTTACCTCGATCAGAAGAAGCAGCAACCGGAGCAGCAGGAACCGGAGTAGAAGTCCCTGCGGGGAAAACACCACGACGGGTGTGAGAACTACGTCCCAAGTAGTTCTCAGTGGGTGCCGCCACAAGCCCGACGGACTGCCCACTAAGTCTACTAGAGGCATAAAGTAACAATATAAAACTGAAATGAAAGGGCTGGAAAAGTAACTCTACAGCTACTATGCCTCTATCTAGATGCTCAAGAAAAGGAACAGACGAAACATGATCCATCTACTAACACACATAGTAAACTCACCAAATCTAAACTGACTGCCTCAAGGGGCCAGTCAAACCTGCGCCCACCTACTGCCGCACATCCTCAACAGGACGGGTCTACCGTAGGGTGTCCGTGACTGCCACTAACTGGCCCAGTCAGAGGGACGGCATCGACAAGTCGCGATAGCAAGTAACAGGCCCAACTCCGGAGTGGCTCTCGAGGGGAGCGACCCCACCGAGGAAAGTATCCGCGTAACTCTGTCGAGCTCAAATATGGCTCATGCAGGCTATAGTCCAAACCACGATCAACAAGATCGACCAACAACACCAACTCTCAACCACAGGCTGGAAAACCACACAGCTGGGGCCACCGTCCACCAGACGGCTCCCACAACAGAACACTAAACTCACAGGAAAGACCGACACCATAAGGGTTTGGAAACCCGATAGACCGGTGCTAAGAACCCTATCAAACAAGAACAGACTCTAGGCTCCGCCTATCGAAGTTCCCGATCCCTTAAAGTTCGGGAACACAATAACCTCGGTACGACACGCAGAAAACACCAATAGGGCCCGAAAGTCTTGGGAGACCTACACCTACAACCCTATCAAACAAGAACAGGTTCCAGGCTCGGCCCCCGTGGCTTTCGTCCCGACAACGGAACGGCCCCTAGAACCCGGATCACTCGAATCCTTTCGAGTGGGGAGATTTACAAGAAAAAGGTGACATTTGTTATTGAAAATCATTTGATCTAGAAGAAATCCATATTTAATGATTTTAGTTCTCTTTAGAAAAACAGTTAGAAAAATAAGTGTTTTACCCAAGCCCCGAAGGGCTGATGCCTTTGTCCAATCAAACAAGAACAGACTCCAGCGGCCCTTCGGTGCTTGGAAGAAAAACATTGGTAGACTAAAATCATGTGTATGTCGAAAAGGGTTCTGGGTTCTAGGTCCGGCTATCACTAGAAACTACCGCCACTAACACAGTGGCGACAACCCAAACAGGGGAAAACTAGATCTCTCGGGACCACCGTTTATCTCAAACGGTTCCCGGTACAGACAAGCGATCCACTACATCTGCCAGACTCCACTCTGCTCCCAAGCACGAGTGCAAATGCATCCCACACTAAAAAGAGGTCCCGACCGCTCGGCCCACTACCCGGGCGAGGATAACACTAAGTCCAGGAATGAAACATAAAGTGTGGATGTCTAAACATAAATAACCCTAGCCCAAGTGAGGGTTTTCTACTGGTCTGGTTACACATGCAACATATGACGGGGGTGCTAGGTCAGGTTCCAAGATAACGAATATTTAACATGATAGAAGGAAGTAAAAGATCACAAGATCAACAGATAATACTAGGAACAACAATTCCTACATCTAGCATGCTACCCAAGTCCAATCACTATCATGCATGATTCTATATCAATAGAATTAGAGTACAGTCCAAAGATCTTGAAAGCAAGCCACCCACCTGAAGACGCTAACTGTCCGGAGTCGTACAGCTGAGAAAACCCGAAAAAAAAAATAGCAACTCTAGGTCCAACAGGTCCAGCACAGTCCACAATCCCTCCTGGGTACAGCATAAGGCTACAGTTATACTTTTAATCCAATAAAATCCAGGTTTTACAAATCTGCTGGGAACAGTCCACTTACTGCGAAATTTTCACCTGTAAAATGAACTCCAAAAATTCTGATAAAAATACCACAGCGATCCTCGCGTCGATAGCTTCGAAACGGGTACCTGCACGTCCAATTCCGAGCACCGTAGGCCAAGTTACAAATTCCACAGTATCGGTGCGCACAATCCCAAAACCATTCAACTGTAAACTCTTGTACAGATAAAAGGAAAAGTGTATACCTTCGAGAAGGTCTCCAAAAATTCCAAGAAAAATCCACGATGATCCTCGCGTCGAGTAGATGAAAAAAGTCTATAAGCACGTCTTGATCCGAGACTCGTGCGCGAAGATCTCCTCAAGAGAAGGTGCTGCCCTCACCAAAATCTCACAGCAAAAAGGGTCCCAGTGAGCACGAGAAAACTCCTCGAAAAATGCGAAATCTGGAAATGTAAACCCAAAATCGTAGCATCACCTGTTACGAATCCAGCAGCGAAGAAATCGCTCGAAAAGATCGTCGGAGTAGGTCGGGGGAGCTCGTACACCGAAGAGCGACGGAAGAAACACCGAAGAAAAAGCGTCGCACCGCGCCAAGAAAAAGAGAATCTCAAAAAGCGTGCCCCCCAAAAAACCTCAAAGTCCTCCAATGGATAGTGCACTGGGTGAGGGAAAACTCCTCAGAAGACTCCACAGTGAAAAGGTGTGAAAAAAACCCGAAGAAGACCCAAGGAAGCCTATTTATAGGCACAGCCCAAAGGCTGAAGTGGGCCGGATTCGGGCGCAGAATTCGGGCGCACTGCGCCCGAATCCGGTCGGACGCTCCCCCATCCGACGCGCCCGGAAGTCCCTGGTGAAGCCACGTGGCCCTGCAACAGGGAACAGCGGTGCAAAGGCACCGCTGTGCGCCACGCATCCCCCCGCGGTCAGCGGGGGTAGGTACGGCCCGCCAATGGCGGGCCGACGCGTGGCCCGCACTCGAGTGCCCCGACAGCGCCGCCTGCGCCACAGTGCGCTCCGTACCGAGGCACCTCCACCGTGGACCGCGACCTCCAGAGCCAGCCAGTACCATGCAGCCACGTGTCCCCTGCACCCGGTCCACGCACCTTACGTCGGTTCCGTGGACCGCGCCACGTGCACCGGACCAACCGGGGACTTCCACGCGTCCCCCGCCTGGTCCATGCACCGCCGCGCCAATCCCGTAGACCGCGCACCACGAGCCCGCCAATCAGGCGGCGCCACGTGTCCATGCACCGGGTCCGTGCACCCAGCCGCGTCCCTCCGTGGACCGAGCGCTGCGGACCGGCCCAATCACAAGCCGCCACGTGGCAGCCGGCGGTCCACGGCCCCTCCCATGCACCGAAATTCAGCGAAAACTTCCGGGGGTCCGTTTTTGGGCATCCGGACTCCAAATCAAACAAGCAAATAGCTGTTTTCAAGCGTTTTTCCGTGCTGAATCCAAATCCACCCTCTGTTTGGCCCAAATCAATTTCGAAAATTCGACAAATGCAGCCGAAGGCCAATCCAGCTGTGGATATCACACAGGGTCCATCTGTGGCATCCCTTTGATGCACTATGGACCAGATACACCAACACTAGGTGTTCTAGACCACGGTTCATGGGAGAAGCTACACGGGGATCAGGGTCACCACAGCCAAGGTGCCTTAAACTCATCTGAACATAAAGTGTAAAGAGAATGGTTAAAGAAAAAGAATGATTAATGAAAGGTAAAAAGGATAAGATAAAATGTATTGGGCTGAGCACTACGGGAGGCGATGCTACAACCTGTTCTTGTTTGATTGGAGTTGTAGGCATTCGTCTCTTAGAACCCTCGGACCCTGTGAAAGAAAAGCCTAAATGGCCCTTGGGAGGGTTGAGCATATGTCACTCCCAAGTGAATTAAAGAATTAAAGCTAAGTTGCCAACGGGAGGGTTGAGCATATGTCACTCCCGGGGGAAGTGTGTGAGCAAGACTCAGCTTCCCAAGTAAAGGCAAAGCAAAGAGCTAAAGGCAAAAGAAAAGATAAAGATAAAACGGGCGGACCTACGGAGTGAAACGCGGCCCAGGTTGGAGCAGTTGGGAGTGCCCCTCTCCCGGGAAGAGACCCGTTCGGGACGTTTCTTCCGTAGGACGGGGTAACACTTGCGGGTGTTATCGGCAACCTTAGAAATCTTATCTTATGGTAGCAGGACTACCGGGCTGGGGCCCGTTGGATAAGAATTTCTGAGGGTTAACTTGAACTAAAGCACCAGAATTTAAAGAATAAAGAGAACTTAGAGTGGCCAAGGTGGCCGGGTTAGTTTGACCCTGTATACAGCGGCATAGTGGCCGAGTTGGTGCTTAGCAGCCTAGTGTGGCTAGACAGAGTAGTGCTGGGACGATGAGTATACACAGATAGTGTAGTCATATATGATATTGCGTAGCAGTATACTGATATTGAGGATTTTAGTTTCCTAGCACTATTATTATTGCTTCCATTGGACCAAGTGGTGTAGGACACTTTTTCTCGGTGGTTGAACCCACTGGGAACTCTGTCGGAGTTCTCACACCCCTTGGGTGACCCCCCCCCCCCCCCCCCCCCCCACAGGTTCGAGCATGGATGCCGCGGTCGAGACGGAGACAGGTGCAGACAGCGAGGCATTCGACAGGGGCAAGTGCCCAGCAGCATAGAGACCTAGAGGGTCTAGCAGAGGTATCCCTTTTTTATATTTCTTGAGTGAACTATGTATGGTGAGGAAATTATGTAAAGAAAATTGTAATAATTTTATTTGCAAGTTCAGAGATGTAAAGTGTAATAAATTTATATTATAGTTCACTCTTGCATGCTTCCATTAACTGTTTGTTATTGAATAAAAGTTTTAAATTAGTAGTGATTTTTAGTACTCTGATATTGAGCTTCCGCATATACTTGTTGTATGATTATGGATGTTACCGTTTCTTTCGGGTAGTGAAAGGTCATACCCGATTGGCGGGTCTGTTGGCGTGCCCGAACCGTACAAATTGGCGGACTCGGGGCGTGACAAGCCGGGAATCCCGCCGACCGGTCGCCCGCCCGCGCCGGTCGCGCGGCATGGCTCCCTCGTGCGCACGCGCCCCGAGGCTCCAGCCATGCCCCCCGTGCACGGCGCCCGGTGCTCCCGCGAATCAGAAGGTGACACGTGTCCCCTACACCCGGTCCACGCATCCCACTTGGAATTTCGTGGACCGCGCCGCGTGCACCGACCAACCGGAGGCTGCCACGTGTCCCCCGCCTTGGTCCATGCACCGCCGCGCTCGCCCGGTAGACCGCGCGCCTTGAGCGCGCCAATCAGGCGGTGCCACGTGTCCATGCGCCGGGTCTGTGCACCCAGCCGCGCTACTCTGCGGACCGCGCGCTGTAAACCGGCCAATGATAGGCCGCCACGTGGCATGCCGGCGGTCTACGGCCCCTCCCATGCACCAAAAGCCAATAAAAACTTTCGGGAGTCCGTTTTTGGGCATTCGGACTCAGAAAAAGGCAAGTAAATAGCCGTTTTCAAGCTTTTTTCCGTGCTGAATTCATTTCCAGCCTCTGTTTGGCCTAAAACCTTTTCAAAATTTCGGCAAATGCAGCCGAAGGCCAACACAGCTAAAGATACCTCACAGGGTCCATCTGTGGCATCCCTTTGATGCACCATGGGCCAGATACACCAACACTAGGTGTTCTAACAGTGGATTCACCGGAAAAAGGTTGCATGGGAACCAGGGCTACTACAGGGCCGGCGGCACTGGGCTCGGAAAGGAAGCAGAGGAGACTGAGGAACCCTTCTCACAGTTTGGGTGCACTGAACTTTAATTTTCTTGTTTCTTCTCCACTTCAACTTGGTTGCCAAGGAAAACCTTGCAACATCATCTTCTCCACCTTGCTATAACCGAAGGGGAGGGCTGGGGCTTCGTGGGATCATGGCAGAGGGAGTTAAGGAGTGTGGTAGTGGGGTTGGGGCTGTGGTTGCAAGGCAACCGTGGCTAGGTAGTTAGATAGGTTATTATAACCAACCATGCAACAAAATGCTAGAAACCCCTCAACTCGCATTATTTAGAGCTAGGTCCTTCATAGTAAAGCATTATTGCCTAGAAGACCCTCTCCAAGAAATATCTTTCAAGTTGATCCATAAAATAATAACAACTTTGCAAAAATATCCCTCTTTCTACTATTTTTCACACATTTCGAGGAAAAAGTGTCGCCAAATCAAAAAACAGACACAACCACGACGTCCGGCTCGACGAAACCTATCGAGTAGTGATCTTCGTTCGTCGAGTTCAATCTTTTAAAAACTCGAATTCCAACTTATACAATGGATTAATACTGTGTGGCATGCTTTTTGAGGACTTAGGTTCGTCAAACAAAAATTTCGACTGCGTCATTGCGCTCAGAACGCCATTTAAATCAACTATTCAAACCGTCAAATTCGGATACCAGACAGTGAATCGGCCGACGCTCGCCAGCAGGGGATTCGAATCAGGGGTTACTATTCACAAGTACTATTCACTTAAGTCGCGAGCCCCACTAGCTTCTTCGCTGATTTCTAGACGATTCGACCGTCGGATCGAAAATCAATCTATACCATTTTCAATCGATTCGGCGAGACGATCGCACTGGTGATTTCAGATTTTCGAGATCAGACTCGAATATGAAAGTAAAGAAATAACGTCTCGAAAATTGTGCAATTTACACACCGGTATACAACCACTTAGGTTTAATTTTGCATTTCCTCACACACATTCACATTTGAATTCCTCAAATTCAAATTTGAATTTCTCGGCTACTACAGTAGTGACTTCTCCTAAAGACGCACGCGGCACGAGCTTGAGCCGGGTCAAGCCACGCGGGTGGCGACACGCGCAATCTTGATCTAGTTCTCTAATTTTTTTTGCTTTTTTATTTTTTTTCTTGGCTTAACCTTGACTTGGAAAGGGTCTTCTCATGCTACCCAAGAAGCTTGCCTTAGGAAGTGTCTGGTGAGCTGTCCAAGAGCCTCCTTGGTAAGGTCCAACGACTAATTCGAGATTTAGCCGTTAGACCCTGTCCCGAGGTGGGTTTCAAGTGAGCCCTATATATATATATATATATATGGATGTTCTTGGTTAAGTCCTTAACTACATTATGATTTACAGTAGAATACTATATTTTACACCGAGCTTTATATATTTTTACACTGAGCTTTAATACTTTTGTCTTCTACATTAAGCTTTGTCTTTTGCTGGATCTCTGAAAGTCGACGGGTTCACTCTACGTCATTCCGGAGTCGTGCCGACGGGGTGGACAGTGGTCGTTGTATCGCTAGGAGTGATTGCCGGAGCCTCGCACATGGAGAGACAATATTGCTTCTAGGATAGTACATCTGCACGCCTCGACTCACAGATTTCATCTAATCCTTACTTTCTATTTATTAATAATATAATTATAATGTGCATACAAGTATATAGATTTGAACATTTCGGATTTAAATCAAATTAAAATATTATTTTGCTACAAGAATTTATAAGAAAAAATTTTCTAACAACTCGAACACAAAAAATCAAACCTGAAATAATTATTTATCTTTAT
Source organism: Tillandsia leiboldiana (assembly GCA_029204045.2). Lineage (NCBI taxonomy): Eukaryota > Viridiplantae > Streptophyta > Magnoliopsida > Poales > Bromeliaceae > Tillandsia > Tillandsia leiboldiana. Next base: position 15,137,299 of record CM055068.1, read on the forward strand.
CATATTTTAAAATATATTAGGTTAAATTTTATTTTTAAAATATAAATTTAAATATAGCATCAAAAATTTATATATATTATATAATATAAAATTAATTTGGATTTGGATAAAAATAAAATTTATATTCAAATTCAAATCTATTGATTTTTTTTTTCATACCAATATCTAAAATTATATTTATTTAGTATTGGATAAATCTATTATGTTTGAATTTTGATTAGAAAAAATTTTGGATATTCGCACCATAAATATCTTTAAATACAACATCTTGAGAAATGTGAAGGAAGGAAAAGTAAAAATTATCTGGAATTTTTTTTTTTTTTTATTGAGGAAGGAGAGAAAGCCTTAATATCTATCTATTAAATGACCCTACTTAGAAGGAAAAAAAAGAAATTAAAGGCAATTTTCACGTCAAAAGTTTAATTTGCTTTTGGAGAAATGACCATGACTATTTAAGAATGCCATAATAGTTATCAAAATATAAATCTCTGGAAAAGAAAAAAAAGGGAAGTGAACTTTTGAAACTCAATATTTCTTTATTAAAAAAAAAAGAAAAAAAAAAGGAACGAGTTGGTTGGACCAGATCGAGGAATAAAACTCTAGCTGCATCACTTTCGATATTTTAATTTCGTGTAAGTCAAAAAAAATAATATAACTCATATTATATTTGATCTTCACTTCACCTATTTTTAATTTTTCTTTTCTACAATATCGAACTCAAGTTTTACCGCACTCAACCTTCTTTAAAAAAATTATTAAATATTAAAATCTAAACTCTAATTGAGTTAGAATAATCTCATTTATAATAGATTAAGATTATCTATAAATAATAATAAATAATTTAATTATTTAATATATTAAATTTTGTGGGGATAAGTTACTATTATATTCAGAACGTGACGAATCCACTTACTTATATCAAGTAAATAATAGAATTAAAAAAATTAATTACACCAGCATCTAATAACACTAAAACAAAAAAAAAAAAAATTGCATTTAACTTTCATACTATACGAATTACATCTAAACAAATAATAAAAAAATAATTACACTTATGAGAAACTCAAACTCCACTTTATTTGAGTTACGTTGGATCTAGTCATTCGTCAATGCAAACGTATCCAAGTATCCAATAGCGTAAATATTTTCACTAGTTATAATCTTAGGCAGCGTTTGGTTGGGGGATAAAGGGGGAATAACCCCCTTTATCCCCCTATTTTTGTCAAACACCATATAAAAAAGACAGGGAATAAATTTTGTTTTTATTCCCTTTTTAACGGGTTATCCTAGAATAACCCGTTAAGATTTATCCCATGGGGGAGTCGGAATAGAGGAATAAGGGGGAGGGGCAGTGAATGGGATTAAATTTTTCCCACCCACTGCCTCCATCTCCTCGATACTGGCGTCTTCACCCATCTCCTCAAGCGCCTCTTCGTCCTCTTCTTCCCTCTCACGATCTCTTCTCCACCTCTCACCTTTTCTTCTCCCTCAACCGACGAGGCAGTGAATGGGATTTATTGCTCCCACCCACTGCCCTACCCATCTCCTCGAACGCCTCTTCTCCCTCGACCGGCGGTAAGCCATCAATGACTTCCTCAACCGGTGATAAGCCATCATTGAAGGAGATCCTTCTATGAGAAGAGATCGCACCCACCTTCCCCTTTTGTGTGGCTTCGATTGTGCCGTCGTCTCATTCTCGCTGCCGCGTGAGATCCAGATCTCGCTGCCGCGTGAGATCCTGAACTTTCCGCGTGAGATCTTCAACCTGCAGTAAATTTTTCTTCTCTTTACACCTCATAGCTCTCTGCTGGGATTTATTGTGTTGTCATCTCTGTATTTAGTATGAGATATGATGTTTCCCCCTCTATAAAGTGATACCAACTAGTTGTGAAAATTGCATGTTGAGTCTCGTCCGATTTTATATGGTGGCTGCGAGTATTTGGTTTTATCTGGTGGCTTAATCTGATATCTGTGGGCTTTCTACTTGTTTGCTGTGGGATTCATCTCTCTTTGACCAGTTTGAGGTATTCTCTCTAATTTCAAATTAGTTTTTTAAAAAGCCCCGGTTTTGTTTGAGGTTTTTTACAATATATTTCAATATTGTAATATATTGCATTCTTCAATATTGTTCAATATTTAGGTTTTTTACAATCTGAAGCTATAGCCTCAGGTTCATATAGCTTCAGATTTTTTAGGTAAGGTAAAGAAAATGGGAAAACAATTTAGTCCAAATAGCTACAGGTTGGAAGTAAGTTAAGATGCAATATCTTAATTAAGAATGATCCAGCATGTGGTAACACATATCACATAGCTGTAGGTTGGAAGAAAAAATGCATTCGGCTATATTGGAATGGGCGAAATAAAATATAAAAGGGGACGATGATGTAGGGCAGGAGATTATTTGATATTCATGGCAGGGTGGCATGTTTTTTTTAAATATTGCAGCCGTTGTGAATGTCTATTTGAACCTTCCCCCCTAAGCCTTCAAAAGAACAATCTCTTTTCTTGAGATTGTACTGAAACAAGTGTTATTTGATTATTTTATAGATCTAATTTATAACCTATGCATCTCAGATGGCTCATTCAAAACCAACTTTGCATCCTTTTGGTAAGAACAAAGCCCATATTATTGATGTCCCATCGGGTGATAGCCAAAGTTTGGATTGCCCTACGAAAGATTCAGTCAAAAGTAGAGTGCGTTCTTCTAACTGGAGTGAAATAATGGACTCTATTATGTTGAATATAATGACCGAGGAGCATACTCTTGGAAACTTTGTGAATGGAAGTTTTACTCCATTGTCATGGATCAGGATGGTTCATGAGTTTAACGAGAGGACTAACTTGAGATTTACCAAAGTTCATTTGCAAAATCGTTTGAAAGTTTTGAAACGTCAGTTTGTGCTTTATCAAACTTTAGCCAACAAAAGCGGATGGGGGTGGGACTACGTACTGAATATTCCAACTGCCGGTGACGAAAGTGATTGGGATGCGATCATAGCTGTATGTATAATTTACTAATGTATTCCGAAATATGCTTGTTTCTTTACAATTAAATTGTTACTTACAATTTTATTTATTGTCTCTACATTAGGACAATTCGGCATATAAAAAATGCAAAGATAAGCCATTTCCCTCATATCAAGCAATCGAGTTCTTATCCGGCAAGGCAACTGCAACCGGAAGGCATGGCTTTACTTCTCAAATGCATGTCGGTGATGCTCGTTCCACCTCTTCATCTTCACCGGTTAGACACGGGCTTGATATGGAAAGCTTAGGGAAAAATTTGGAGGATGTTAATGATGCAAATTCAACTTCCCCCACACCAACTCTAATTTAATTAACAACACAAGGCACTGATAGTGCCTCCGGCCCGACTTCATCGATGAAAAGGGTGCGTGTGTCACCACCAAATCCCATCCCAACTTCAAACCGTCGAAGGAAACTCGACGGTCGAGCTGACGCTATGTGTGAGCTTGTTGAATTAGGGAGAAAAAGAAATGAAATTGCACAAACCATAATGGACCGTGAGATACAAGCACGCCCAAAAATACACTCAATAGAAGAGTGTATGGAGAGATTAAGTACTGTTGCGCATTTGTCTCCTGATGGTGTACTCGCTGCATGTGAGGCATTGAAAGATGAGCGCAACCGTCCAATATTTATGACATTGAGTGGTGATCTTTTATATATGTGGATCGAGCGTCAAGTGTCGATGCAACAGGTGTTTGCGACACAACGACCTGTTGCACCTACATTTCCAGCTGCTGCAGCCTTCTTTACACCACCATCTGCATCCTATACCCCGGCAACAAGCTCTTTCCCACCAGCAGTGCCATTCTTCCCTCCGACTGCATCAACATTCCCTCCAACATCACCATCATTCCCTCCAACTGCACCCTCCAACCCTCCCGAAGGACCATCTTTTCCTCCTAATTAGCATATGTTTGTTTGACTATCATTGAACTGTGGTGTATTTCATGGTCTTGCACTTTTTGCTACTGCTTTCGTCTAGCAAGATCTTAACATATATTTTGTGGCCGTGGTGGCCCCGTGTGCACCATGCCGTCTGATCTTTCATATATTCTGAACACTTTCTAAGTTTTCATGCCATGTTGTATTATTAACTAATTTACATTTTCCTCACCTATGTGTCATATATAATGCCTATGTTCTAATGCCTATCTGCCATATATAATGACTAAGGTTGGTTAATTCTAATTATACAGTTTTTAATTTTTTAGATGATATTATTGCATTATTTAACCTTTTTCGCACTTGCAGGGTACTAAAGTTGGCAATGATGTGGCTAAGGTCTTTCTAATAGGGAGAATAAATAGCGACGAGTGTGAATGGTATGGGTGGCAGCTACCCCCATAGCTGCAGCCACCATCCATGCTTCCAACCCTTGTAACCTGAGCCAACTTCTCCTCACATTTCTTGCAACTAGAGGTTTTGTGATTTTCCATATACTTTCATCTTCAACCTGAGGCTATGTGAAACTGCATTATCTTTGAACTTGAGGCTATGTAGTTTACTTCGAACTTGAGGGTATGTGAAACTGCATTATCTTTGATCCAATCGCTATGTGATTTTTGCTTTATCATTGATCTTTCGGCTCTGTGATATACATTTTTCTCTTCAGGCTTTGTGATTTTTGCTTTATCTTTGAACTTGAGGCTCTGTGGTTTACTTTGATCTTGAGGCTATGTGATTTTTTGCTTTATCTTTGAACTTGAGACTATGTGAAACTGCCTTATCTTTGAACTTGAGGCCATGTGATTTACTTTGATCTTGAGGCTTTGTGATTTTTGCTTTATCTTTGAACTTGAGGCTCTGTGGTTTACTTTGATCTTGAGGCTATGTGATTTTTGCTTTATCTTTGAACTTGAGGCCATGTGATTTTTGCTTTATCTTTGAACTTGAGGCTATGTGAAACTGCATTATCTTTGATCTTGAGGCTATGTGATTTTTGCATTATCTTTGATATTTAGGCTATGTGATTTTTGTTTTATCTTTGAACTTGAGGTCATGTGAAACTGCATTATTTTTGAACTTGATTCGATCTGATACTGCATTATCTTTGAACTTGAGACCATGTGATTTACTTAGATCTTGAGGCTATGTGATTTTTTCTTTATCTTTGAACTTGAGGCTATGTGAAACTGCATTATCTTTGATCTTGAGGCTATGTGATTTTTGCATTATCTTTGATATTTAGGCTATGTGATTTTTGCTTTATCTTTGCACTTGAGGCCATGTGAAACTGCATTATCTTTGAACTTGATGCCATCTGAAACTGCATTATCTTTGAACTTGAGGCCATGTGATTTACTTAGATCTTGAGGCTATGTGAAACTGCATTATCTTTGATCTTGAGGCTATGTGATTTTTGCATTATCTTTGATATTTAGGCTATGTGATTTTTGTTTTATCTTTGAACTTGAGGCCATGTGAAACTGCATTATCTTTGAACTTGATGCCATCTGAAACTGCATTATCTTTGAACTTGAGGCCATGTGATTTACTTAGATCTTGAGGCTATGTGAAACTGCATTATCTTTGATCTTGAGGCTATGTGATTTTTGCATTATCTTTGGTATTTAGGCTATGTGATTTTTGTTTTATCTTTGAACTTGAGGCCATGTGAAACTGCATTATCTTTGAACTTGATGCCATCTGATACTGCATTATCTTTGAACTTGAGGCCATGTGATTTACTTAGATCTTGAGGCTATGCGATTTTTTCTTTATCTTTGAACTTGAGGCTATGTGAAACTGCATTATCTTTGATCTTGAGGCTATGTGATTTTTGGTTTTTGGTATGCTTCTTAACTCTGATTTTTGGTTTGCTTCCTAACTTTCAAACTGCTGCTATGTGCTTTTGCATTTTGATTGAACTTGACGCCAAGTGTCTAACTTTGAACTTGAGGCTCTGTTATTTACTTTGATCTTGAGGCTATGCGACTTACTTTGCGAACTCTGATTTTTTCTTTGCATCTTAACTTCCAAAATGCTGCTATGTGATTTTGCATTTTGATTGAACTTGACGCCAAGTGTCTAACTTTGAACTTGAGGCTCTGTTATTTACTTTGATCTTGAGGCTATGCGACTAACTTTGCGAACTCTGATTTTTTCTTTACATCTTAACTTCCAAACTGCTGCTATGTGATTTTGCATTTTCATTGAACTTGAGGCCATGTGACTAACTTTGAACTTGAAGCTCTGTGATTTACTTTGATCTTGAGGCGATGTGATTTTTGCTTTATCTTTGAACTAGAGGCCATGTGATTTACTTTCAACTTGAGGCTATGTGAAATTGCATTATATTTGATCTTGCGGCTATGAGCATTAGTTCTATTTTTGGTTGGTAGAAACAAATGTTGGTTGTTTCCTATCGAACTTGACTCGCCGCTATGAACTGCAGGTAGCGCAAAGTGAATGGTATGGGGGGCAGATACCATTATGTAGCTGCAGCCACTATTACACTTGAGCCAACTCAACGGACATCAGGAGTGACATATGTGAATGGTATGGGGGGGGCAAATACCATTATGCATCAAGAGCTACCATGTGGGAAATGGCGATGATGACATCAAGAGTGACATATGTGAATGGTATGGGGGGGCAAATACCATTATGCATCAGCAGCTACCATGTACACTCGCCACTCTTGAGACCTGAGCCAAATCATCAAAAATATTGTTGCCTATTTAACATGACTCGTCGCTTATGAAATCAGTTGTGGGAAATGGTAATGATGACACCAAGAGTAACATATGTGAATGGTATGGGGGGGCAAATACCATTATGCATCAGCAGCTACCACGTACACTCGCCACTCTTGAGACTTGAGCCAAATCATCGAAAATATTGCTGCCTATTTAACATGACTCGTCTCTTTTGAAATCAGTTGTGGGAAATGGCGATGATGACATCAGGAGTGACATATGTGAATGGTATGGGGGGGCGAATACCATTATGCGTCAAGAGCTACCATGTACACTCGCCATTCTTGACACCTGAGCCAAATCATCGGAAATATTGCTGCCTATTTAACATGACTCGTCGCTTTTGAAATCAGTTGTGGGAAATGGCGATGATGACATCAGGAGTGACATATGTGAATGGTATGGGGGGCAAATACCATTATGCATCAAGAGCTACCATGTACACTCGCCACTCTTGACACCTGAGCCAAATCATCGGAAATATTGCTGCCTATTTAACTTGACTCGTTGCATCTAAACATCTGTTACAATTTTACTTCATAGGCGAAGGTATGTGATTATATTATTTATTTCATCCTGCGGCTATGTGAAACTGAGGCAATATGATTTTGCATATAATTTCTTCTGTTGGCTATGCGATTTTCCATGTTATTTCAAGTAGTGGCTATGTGAAACTGTTACTTCCAAATTGATTTAGCAAAATGTGATTTAGCATGTTCTTTCAACTTCATTCTGTGTGAAGTAGAGGCTGTGTGAACTCTGATTTAGCATGTTCTTTCAATTACATAGCCTCATGTTCAATGATAATGCAAAATCACATAGCCGCAAGATCAAAGATAATGCAGTTTCACATAGCCGCAAGATCAAAGATAATGCAGTTTTACATAGCCTCAAGTTCAAAGTAAATCACATAGCCTCAAGATCAAAGATAATGCAGTTTCACTTAGCCTTAAGTTCAAATTAAACTTCACTCGTTGCGTCTCGAACAGGTTGCGAAAATTGGCAATGATGTCATCAAGAACGAAAGTGTGAATGGTATGGGGGGCAGATACAATTATGTAGCTGCAGCCACCATTTATACTTGCCACCCTTGACACCTGAGCCAACTACTGCCAACATCCACCATGAGGCCTGTACAAACTTTTCATCACAAGAACTTCACTTCCAACCTGCAGCTATGTTACTTCGAACCTGATTTTTTTTTTCTTCATAGTTAACTGTTACTTCCAAACTGATTTTGTTTTGTTCATACTTTACTGTTACTTCCAACCTGAATTATTTTATATTACTTTACAGTTACTTTCAATCAAAGGATATATGAACATTTATTTATTTTATCTTGCTTTAGCTTATATTAGAACATGCAGCTATGCGAACATTTACCATTTTCCTTACTAGTGATTTACTTCCAACATGACGCAATGTGAAGATTATGAAATGAATTGTAGATTTTCAATGACTACGACAATCAACCAGCGAAATTTTTCCTCCCCACTCGTTGCCGAGCTCATGACATTCTTAGACGAGGAAGAAGACTATTGGGAAGACGTACAAGACTTGCTGTTTGATGAGGATGACTATTCATTCTCAAACACTATGTACAAACGACCATGCCGAACACGGCCATTCACTGGCCATCAACTTATTAATGACATGCTGAATGGACATCCTGATAGAGGTTACCAATATTTCAGGATGACAAATACCATGTTCATTAGGCTTCGGGATGAATTAGTAGGGAGGGGCTTAATAAAAGGCACTAGGCATTTAACGGTTGATGAACAACTTGGTATTTTCTTATTTGGTATAGGCCACGGCGTGGCAAACCGAGTCCTGTCTGAAACTTTTCAACATTCAGGAGAAACGATAAGCCGGCATTTTAACAATGTTTTGCGTGGGGTGGTGGAACTTAGACAGGATTATATCCAACCACCGCAAACAAACGTAGGAGTGCACCCACGAGTAAAAGATAATCCAATCTTTCATCCTTTCAAGGTTAATACTATAGTCATTTTCGACTTAACTGCTGTGATTTTTTACTTTATGACTTGAAGTTGTCTCATTCTATTTATGTTTTCTTCGAACACTTAAATATAGAATGCTATTGGTGCGGTCGATGGGACACACATACCGGTGGTTGTACGAAAGAATAAGCAACCAAGATATCGTTGTCGAAAAGGTTTTACATCTCAGAACATGATGGCAGCATGTTCATTCGACCACCAATTTCTTTTTGTGTGCACTGGTTGGGAGGGCTCTGCAGCAGATATGAGGGTGATGCGATGGTGTTGCGGGAGTGGTGGTTTTACAGTCTCAGAAGGTAACATAGTCTTCTAATACGATACATTTACTATGCGATTCATTGTCAATATTTAAATGAAATTTGTTTTATGTTATTGTGTAGGAAAATTTTACTAAGTCGATTCAGGCTATGCCAACACTGATCGATTTCTTGCGCCCTATAGAGGGGAACGATACCACTTAAGCCAATTCGATGTTAATGCACATGCCCGAAGGCATCGAGGACCTAAAGATTTGTATAATCATCGCCATGCCCAATTGCGGAATGTTGTTGAGAAAGCTTTTGGGATACTCAAGAGGCGGTTCAAGGTCCTCCGCCAAGCAACACCTTTTCCTTACAAAGTGCAATGTCGTATTGCTCTTGCATGCTGTGTGATACATAATTTCATCAAGAGACACCAAGGGGGTGATAGGTATTTCAACATGCAAATAGAACCAGACTTTGTTGATGAGCAAGATGATGATCCGATACATGTAGTTGGCCATGATGAGTCTCATCGAGGCGACATCCTTCGCACAAAGATCACCGACCAATTGTGGAATAGAAGATAGGATAGCATATTCGAGATGATGTAAAAACTTGTTTTCATTTATTGAACTTGACGAATTTATATATGCTTTTTAAATTAATGTACTAATTAGAATTGTTAGAAAGTAACATTGAATGTTTGGTGACTTTTTGTGACTATGTATTTCATTGCTTTACCTTTATTTCCAATCTAATGCTATGTGAAGTCTTGAATTTTAATGTTTGCACCTTTACTTCCCGCCTGTGGCTATGTGATTGACTTAGAACTTGAGGCTATGTGATTTTCATTGAATTTGAGGCTATGTGACTTACTTTGAACTTGAGCCTTTATCTTTGATCTTGCGGCTATTTGATTTTCATTGAATTTGAGGCTATGTGATTTACTTTGAACTTGAGGCTATGTGATTTACTTTGAACTTGAGGCTATGTGAAACTGCATTATTATTGAACTTGAGTATATGTGAAACTGCATTATCTTTGATCTTTCGGGCTATGTGATTTTGCATTATCATTGAACTTGAGGCTATGTGACTTAGTTTGAACTTGAGGCTATGTGATTGACTTTGAACTTTGAGGCTATGTGAAACTGCATTATCATTGAACTTCAGGCTATGTGAAACTGCATTATCTTTGAACTTGCGGCTATGTGATTTTCATTAAACTTCAGGCTATGTGACTTACTTTGAACTTGAGGATATGTGATTTACTTTGAACTTGAGGCTATGTGAAACTGCATTATCATTGAACTTGCGGCTAGGTGATTTTCTGCATTATCTTTCATTTTGCGGCTTTGTGATTTTCATTGAAGTAAAGGCTATGTGACTTACTTTGAACTTGAGGATATGTGATTTACTTTGAACTACAGGATATGTGAAACTGCATTATTATTGAACGTGCAGCTATGTGATTTTCTGCATTATCTTTGATCCTGCGGCTATGTGATTATCATTGAACTTCAGGCTATGTGAACTATGATTTTCTTCTAATTCCTGTTATGTGAACTCTGATTTTTAAAATTTGCACTTTCATTTCCAATCTATAGCTATCTAAAACTTGAATTTTACATTTACTAAAATAAACTATAAAATAAAAATTAATATTTTTTTAGATAAGATATAATTTATTACTTATAATTAAATTGCTTCAAATTAAATATAATTTTTAAATTAATTTTTCTATAAAAAAAGATAAGGGCAAAGTTGGCATTCTGCAAAAATTACTATATTTTTTTTCCACTATCCTCTACTATTCCATAATTTCAACCAAACACAAATTTAGCTATTCCAGATAATACCAACTTTTCAACCAAACGCAATTTTACTTTTATACTTTTTTTATCCCAGAATAGTCCCAGGTATAAAAAAATTTATACCTCAGAAATTTATCCCCGAACCAAACGGGGCCTTAAAGCAAACATCTTTCAATTTCCATCATGACATGCAAAGATTCTTTTCTGTTTATTAAAACTGCGTTCGGTAATGAAATAAGAAAGAACTAACTATTTTAAAAATAAGTATAAAGTACAAAACTAATATAAAAAATATTTGGTATAATTTCAGGAATAAAAAAAATTGTATTTGGTATAATAATGAAAAATAAGAGGAAGAGAGAATATTAGTCGGTTAAAATGACGTTTTTGTTCTCAACCATAATAATTTTTAAAAATAAATAAAAATTTTACTGGTAAAATTTTAAATATTTAATTTAAAATATTTATTAAAAAAAATTATTAAAATTTATATTTTACTTGTATATAAAAAAAATTATTAAAAAATTTTAAATTTTATAAATTTTTAAAAATAAAAAATTTTAAATTTTATAAATTTAAATATTTAAAAATTTAAAAATTTTAAATATATATATATATATACGGGAGGGGAACAGCAGTTCCCCCCCTAACCCAATCTTGTTTGGGAGGATAAGGGGGATATCTCCCTTATCCCCCAAACAGTTCCAAATCCAAACACCCCCTAAGCAAGCATTTGGTTGGAAAAATTATCCTCTGGTTATATATGGAAACAATAGGTATTGTGTTCTTGAAACAAATTGGTAAAAATTTAAAATTATTATTTGTAACGATTCAATCCACTAGCAATAATAACTTGTTGGGTCCAATAATAGCTCAAAATATTTAAGTCTAATTATTATTACTAGTGTCTATGTCTCTTCTATATCCAATCACAACTCTATTTTCATCTGATGTATGACTATTGGAGTGTCACCAACTTGCCCGATTTAGTCATGACGTCCTCCATCAGCCTAAACACACACACAATCCAAGATCACCAGGCGATGTGAGACTTGTCTCGCTAGTCCTATCATCTAGACTTAGGTTCAGCCGAGACTCGTCGCACAATTTCGGCTGGTGATTGACTTTGATACCAAATATAATGACCTAGCCGACTAGCAATAATAACTCGTTGGGCTTAAACCATAGCCCAAAATACTTAACCTCAGTTATTATTGCTAGTGGGTCGGGTCACTACACTGTTCCACCATTTTCCCACGAACAAGCTTATTGGGAACAAGCTTAATTAAAGTAAATATAATTTTAGTTATTATATTAATTCTTAATAATCTAATATTTTGACTAGTTTAATTATTTTATTAATTAATTATTTAATTATTAAATAATTTACAAATTAATATATTAATTTATTAAATTATTTATAGTTAATTAAATTATTAATTAATAATACTTATTATTAATTATTTTATTAATTAATATTTAAAATTATCTAGTAATAATTAATTAAATAAGTTAAATTATTATTTAATTAATTAGATAAAATATTATTATTTTAAAATTATAATTATTTTTATTCTTACTATTTTAATCTAATTATTCAAATATTATTATTTTTTAAAAATAATTTAATTTTTATTTAAATATAAAATTAATTTTATTTTTATTTATTTTAAAAATTAAATCTACGTTAAGAATAAATAGAATCTCAGCCGGCCTACCCTGGCCTTCTCTTGTCAGTTGTCACAAAGATTTGAAATAGATATAGTAAATACAGGGAACAAATTAAATGGGTGAGAAAAGTAAAGTTCTCTACCCTCTGCTTTTAAAAAATTAAAACTAGGCAATGATTCATTATCATCTGCTCAATTGATTGTAACACTCGCAGTGAGACCCAGGTTTGATGTTTTTAACTAAAGAATGACTTTTGCTTATATACTTTTCACTCTTATTCAAGCCTTTTTTTTTTTTTTTTTTTTAAAATATATTTTATTATATTTTATATTTTATTAGTAAATACTAAGTTCGGTTTGATTCGAGAATAAAACGGGGATCTACTATTCTGCCAACCGAAATATTTTTTGGGCTTACTATTGTCTGTTATTTCGGAATAAATAGTTCCACCTTTCCGGTGAAATAACTCTATTCCAAAATTTTATTCCTAACTTGATTAAGATCATAAATTAATTTAAAACTAAATTATTTAGACATAATATCTTATATATTATAATAAATCATTTTTATTATAAAATTATTAATCATACTATATTAATACATATTATTTATATTTAAATATTATAATAAATTATTTTTATTAAATTTAAGTTTATATAGAATTTGAAAAAAAAAAATATTCTAATAGTTTTTTTTATTAAATCATAATTTATAATAAATTTTTTTATCAAATATTATAACTAATTATTTTTGTAATAAATTATTTTTATTAATTATATAAAATTAATCCAACACAATTTTAGTTATTTTTGAGAATAATAATATTACAAACCTAACACAATTATAATTTTATTTCTGACTTTTCGGAATAATAAGCTATTTCAAAATTTTAAAAAATTATCCCAATATTTATTATCTGAGAGACAAACGGATCTAAAATTTAAGAAAACATTTAAATAAATTATAAAGTTAATAAATATATTTTGGTCAATCATAGGTATACTAGATATTTTTTAAATTTTGAATTGTATACTAGATATTATCACTTTTAACAATACTTGAAAAAGAAAAAAAAGGACAAAACAATAAGATAAATTACATATTTGGTGCTCAAACTATAAGACATGCGACACTTTGGTTCTTATATCTTAATTTATTATAATTTATGCCTTGAATTTTTCAAATTACTGCAATAAAGTTCTACTGTGATGACCTGGATCTCTGCAGAGCTGTGGTAGAGTCATTGGTGACATCTGGGGAGCTTGTACTGTGTGTTGGAGGTGTTTGTGCACCAATTGGACACAAGTGGCGGACTTCGGGCTTACTGGATCACGTGGGTGATCAATGGACTCCGTCGGATCGTTAGAAGTGGTTTCGCGCGAAGTGGATATTAAAAATGGACTCAGCGCGAAGTTTGGACCAAGGAATACCTTTCCGGACGCCATCGGCAAATTTTGGGGTTGGAATTTGGCAAAATGGACGTCAAATTCGAATTCAGCGCGAGAAAACGGTCAAAATGGACTACTTACTTAATGTTTTGGACAACCGGTTACTGTTCACGCCGGAACAGTAACTCCGGCCGGCGGCGGGCAGCGGCGGAGCACGGCGGACGGGCTCGGGCAGGCGGCAGAGCGGCCGCGGGCAGCGCGTGGGCGCGGGCAGCGCGCGGGCAGGCGCGCGGGTGCGCGGGCAGGCGCGCGGTCCACGGGCCGTCGTGCACTAGGGGTTGGACACGTGGCTTGTTGGGATTGGTCGGTGCAGTGGACTTGGACCACGGAGCAGGCGGGCGCGGTGCATGGACCGGCGGGACACGTGGCGACTTTCTATTGGCAGGCTCAGGAAGGCGGGGTCCACCGAGGCGCGGGAGGTTGCCTCGGGAACCGTGCCTGGCAGGGGCGCCAGGCGGCGCGTCAGGCGAGCACGTGGGCGCGGCAGGCGGGCGCTGACCGGGTGCGCGCCACGTGTCGACGTCCGCTGGTGGCCACGCGGCGCAACGGGAGTGGTGGCTCCCGCTGTAGCCTGTTTTGTGGGCGACGTGGAGGCCCGAGGGACTTCCGGGCGCGCACAGTGTTGGGCCGGGCCCAACACTGTAGCCGCCCGAAAGTCCGGAGCGCCCGGAAATGAGGACAGGATGGGTATTATTTGAATTGTTTCTTCCTTCCTATAAATAGGCCGAGTTCAGCTGCTGTTATCTTTTTCCCTGTTCATCCTTTCACTGTGCAACCTTCAGGAGATTTCCTCCTCTCCCTGGGACGGATCCATCTGCAGATTTCCAGATTTTTCAGCGGCACGCATCCCGAGGTTTCCATTTTTACGGCGCGGCGCGACGCTCATTCGTTTGTGGTCTTCTTCGTCGCGTTTTGGTGCGAGGACTCCCCCGGCTTACCCCGAGCACCTTTTTCTGTGATTCTTGCGCCGTTGGCTTCACGACAGGTAGGGCTACGTTTCCCATGTTTACTGGTTTTTCCCATTCCGAGCTTTTCATGGGTTTTTCGGATCATCTTGTGACCTCATTTTCTGGGGCGGAGTTTTGGGACAGCGGTGCGGTATTTTGGCGATATCTTCGCGCATAGGCATCGGATTGGGGCGATTCAAAAGGCGTTTTGTATCTACACATCACGAGGAATATCCCCAAATTTTCTTGGAATTTTCTGAATATTTTTCGAAGGTGAAAAATATCTGTGTACAGAAGTTATTGCTACAGTTTTTTTGAGCAGTTTAGTTCGAGGTGATTCCCTTGTCGGATTTGTTTCTCAGCGTAGGAGACTCGGTTTTGAGCGTGCAGGTACTCGTTTCGACGGGTTCGTCGCGAGGATCGTGACAGTATTTTTTCTTGGAATTTTTCGGGCATTTCTCGCAGGTAAAAACAGGGAAACTGTGGACTGTTGTGTTTGGGGCAGATTTGTGTGAGCATTGTATGTTAATTATGTATGTTCTTTTGGGAATTTTGTACAGCGATCGCGGCGGCTTATCGGTTTGGGCGAGAGCACTATTTGGACTCGGAATTAGCGATCGAGGTGGGTGGTTGTTGTTTACCTCTATTTTGACATGCTCACTAGGAATATTAGAGTGACCCCTTTATTTGGACATGCATGCTTAAGTAATATAAAATTGTGAGCCTTTCATATGGAAATTACTATTGTGGATATTTGATAGTGGTTGGGACTTATACATGTTGGTATGGATGGAATGTTAGCGTTTAACCTTGCATGTGGATTGGATTATTTATTTTGGACTATATGATTATCCTGTTAGTGGTTGGTACTATTTGAGGATTTTATGACATGCATAGGTGGATAGTGATGCATTATCATGGAACATGGATTATAGACATGTGTGGTTGGATAATGTTTTAGCATGATGGTTATATCTATGCGGAGTTATTAATTGTTACACATGTGGAACCACTATTGGTCACCTTTTTCTTTATTTCCTTGAAAACATTTGCATGCTTGTTTGGACATCTAGATAGGCCATCTTTTATTGCTACACTTTCATGCTGGAACTTGACTTAGGAGAAACCTTGTTTGTTTCTTTTCTCCTTTCGTTAGTCAGGTGGTATTTGTTGCTCGGGTATGAGCAGGGGTTTGGGATAGTGTAGCCGGGGCCTGGATTATGGATTATGGGTTTTTGGCGGCGACCGTGGATATTGGGCGGTTGACCGGATGTCGGTTATAGGACATCAATGATAGGGCATGATTATGGACTAGGGGGTTTTGTGGCAACCGCGGATAGTAGGCGGTTGACCAGATGTCGGATGTGGGACATGATTGTGGTTGTGGGTTATTCCGGCGACCGCGGATATTGGGCGGTTGACCGGAGGTCGGTTGTTAGACCTGGTCGTGGATTGTGGGGTATTGCGGCAATCGCGGATATTGGGCGATTGACCGGATGGTTACTCTTGCATCTGATTGGGAATCAGTTTTCTTTTAGTGGAGGGTTGTGTTCCACTGGGGCTTTATAGTTGTGATCCAATCCTGCTTTTATCATACCGGCGCGGTTATTGCCCGGTGATGCTTTTATCACACCGGCGCGGTTATTGCCCGGTGATGCTTTCCTCGTGTGGGTCGCTCCCCTCGAGTTCCCCTCCGGAGGCCGGGGCTAGACAGTTATGGACAGTTTTGCTATCACATCGGCGCGGCTTATTTGCCCGATGATGAGGGCGGCAGCAGGAATTTTGCTATCACATCGGCGCGACTTATTTGCCCGATGATGAGGGCGGTACAGATTGGGTTCATCTGGGACGGTTGGTTATTGTTGCATACGGTTATTCCAGTCTAGGACTGTATTTTAGAGGCATAGTAGTGGTAGATTTCCCTCTTTCAGCGGTTTCATTTCTTACAACTCTTCTTTCCTTTTTGCCTCTGGTAGACCTAGTGGGTGTGTCAGAGTTTGAGGTTTTACCCACTAGGGGAGGCTACTGGTTTACTAGTAGTTCTCACCCCCATTCTTCTTTCCTCTTTTTCTTCTTCCTTGTTTTTGCAGTGTCTTCTGCGGGTGCTGTTGGGCTTTCAGCGGCGGGTCGAGGAGAGAGGACGGCTGAGTAGATAGATCTCGAGGCAGGATGAGCGTGTTAGCTGGGCTGTTGGTGTACCCAGGTTTCCTCAGACGGTTGTACTTTTACATTTGGGACTGGCTTTTGCCAGCAGGTTGTATTTATTTTGGTGAGCTGGGAGAGACTGATGTATCATTTATACAGATGTATTGTATTTTATTTCCAGCTTCAGTCTGAGATGTATTAGATTTTAGTTCAGCTCTGTTTTTATTGCTCTTTTATTACTATCTCTTATATCTGAGCAGTTTTGGCGCTTCGTGTACACGGGAAATACCGTGTGCACCGCGGATCTGTAGACGGGCTCGGGTTCTGGTTTACACCCGGGGCGTGACAGATTATGTGGTATCAGAGCTTAGGGATAGGTCATTTGGGACTTAGGAAACCCTAGGCTTTTCGGCGGACCCTAGGATGTTAGTGCGTGAGAGACGCGACATTTTGCGAAAGTCGGTGATTTATTTGTTTGACTCTTCCTGTGAGTGAAGAGGGATCGACATATCCTATTTTTGTGGGACAGTTATGTTGGCTGCAGACAACATAAAGTTACAAAAATAGAAGGATGTCTTTGACTTTCGCTAGATTGGGTCGAGTGTTTGGGGTGTGCTGATTTGCGGTTTTGTCGTGGTGAGCGGTGTCTCCCCGACGTTGGGCCCTGACCCGGGTGCACCTTGGTGCGGCAGTTGGGTCTGAGCTGGTTGTTTCGGGCCGAATACCCAGATTGGAGTCTGAGAGCTCCGGACCCGAAGGGTAGGTGTGTTGGAGGCAGATCAGCGGAGCAGTGACATAGTTGTCGGATCAGCGCAGTGGCACAGTTGTCGGATCAGCGCAGTGACACAGTTGTCGGATCAGCGCAGTGACACAGTTGTCGGATCGGCGCAGTGACACAGTTGTCGGATCAGCGCAGTGGGACAGTTGTCGGATCGGCGCAGTGACACAGTTGTCGGATCAGCGCAGTGGGACAGTTGTCGGATCGGCGCAGTGACACAGTTGTCGGATCAGCGCAGTGGGACAGTTGTCGGATCAGCGCAGTGACACAGTTGTCGGATCAGCGCAGTGACACAGTTGTCGGATCGGCGCAGTAGCACAGTTGTCGGAGTAGCGAGTAGCCCCCTCCGTGCCGACGTTTAGTGTTGGGGCACCGAGGCAGGGTGGATAGTTGACAGCGGGTAAGCTGTGGGATTGCTTTGATTGAGTGAGCCAGTTTTGGCGGATGAGTCACCCCGATTTGAGGGATTGAGTATGGAGCCCTTGGAGGCAGGGTCTTGTTCAGTGGGGGGATAGAGAGTGCTTGGAAGCCTTTTGCGTCAAGAGTTAACGCAGTTGCTGAACTGCACGCTCCATGTGTAGAGGGACGGGGCGCATAGGATATGAGTGTCTGAGAGTGGATTGCGTCAGGATACCTTTTAACTCATTGGGTCCCTCCAGTACGGATTAGGGACGCCTCATTGGAATAGGCGCCGGGTGTGGAGCGTGGTATTATAGTTCCTTTGGATTGGGATCTACCGCCTGAGGCGAGTTCTGATTGAGGTGCTTGGCGCCGGGTGATGGAGGACAGATCAGTCGGTGGAGGCATTCCTGGTTTCTTTTTCCAGGATAGTGGATTTCTGGGACTGTCGGAGCACATATGTTACAGCGGTCGGTGTGGTGGTACTTGTTGGGCTGGCGGGTTCAGTTTTCTTTCGCGGCGGTTGATTATGCCGCGAGGACAGTTTTCTTAGGGAGCCAGGCCCGGAGGTGTTGGTGTACTTGGGTTGCTTGAAGGTTATCTTCGCCTCTATGGTTTTGACTTCGTGAGCGAGGCGGATGTTTCGCAGTGGATGAGTAGCCTTTTGGCTGGTGTGGTTGAGGGACCTACGGCGACGCTGGGACTCGGGGATACCCCCCTTTGGTTGCGAGTTCCCGGCTGTTCTCCTATTGGAGTTGTCTAGCATGTCACTAGTTTGAGAGTTGAGGACACAACTCCAGGATTCGATGTTTTGGGAAGTTTGTCAGACCATGTGTGTCGCCTTTGGGGGCGCCGGTGCTATTCGAGTTGTGGATGTTGGTTCACTTCGGCTTTGTGTGGATCCCCGGGAATTTGATGAAGTGACCATCTGGGGCTAGCACCCTTGTCGAGCATGGAGGATTTGATTTACCAGCTGTAAGGGTCCCGGGTCTTCTTGAAGGTTGATTTGCAATCTGGTTTTCTCGACTGCATATGGCTGTGTGTTGATGCCGGAGAGTTGGGGAATTGCTTCTACATCCCGACGGTTTAGAGATTAGAGAGCAGAGTCTACGTGATCAGTTGGGGGACTTATATTGGATACCTTGGGAGTACAGAGGTATGGGGATCAAGCTTTTGTGTCGATGGACTTGTGGTTGGATTATCTGAGACCCTGGGAGGAGCGGATGCTTGTACCGATGCAGACTACTTGGTAGCTCGTGCGGTTAGCCCAGCTGTACTTGGATGAGGTGGTGCGGTTTTTCTGGAATGCCCGCCTCTATTTTGTTCTAGTTAGAGACCCGAGGGTTGTATCGCGTCTCTGGAGGAGGTATTAGACAGCCTTGGGAGCTCGAGTGGTGGATGATTGGATTTTACCCCCTCTATTTGGTTGAGATTCCGGATTGAGGAATAACTTTAGTTTCGAGGACGAAACTTTTTTTTAGTGGGGGAGGATGTGATGACCTGGATCTCTGCAGAGCTGTGGTAGAGTCATTGGTGACATCTGGGGAGCTTGTACTGTGTGTTGGAGGTGTTTGTGCACCAATTGGACACAAGTGGCGGACTTCGGGCTTACTGGATCACGTGGGTGATCAATGGACTCCGTCGGATCGTTAGAAGTGGTTTCGCGCGAAGTGGATATTAAAAATGGACTCAGCGCGAAGTTTGGACCAAGGAATACCTTTCCGAACGCCATCGGCAAAT
This sequence comes from Tillandsia leiboldiana, assembly GCA_029204045.2. Lineage (NCBI taxonomy): Eukaryota > Viridiplantae > Streptophyta > Magnoliopsida > Poales > Bromeliaceae > Tillandsia > Tillandsia leiboldiana. The sequence continues at coordinate 15,157,234 of CM055068.1, forward strand.
TTTGGGGTTGGAATTTGGCAAAATGGACGTCAAATTCGAATTCAGCGCGCGAAAACGGTCAAAATGGACTACCTACTTAATGTTTTGGACAACCGGTTACTGTTCACGCCGGAACAGTAACTCCGGCCGGCGGCGGGCAGCGGCGGCGGCGGCGGGCAGCGGCGGAGCACGGCGGACGGGCTCGGGCAGGCGGCAGAGCGGCCGCGGGCAAAGCGTGGGCGCGGGCAGCGCGCGGGCAGGCGCGCGGGTGCGCGGGCAGGCGCGCGGTCCACGGGCCGTCGTGCACCAGGGGTTGGACACGTGGCTTGTTGGGATTGGTCGGTGCAGTGGACTTGGACCACGGAGCAGGCGGGCGCGGTGCATGGACCGACGGGACACGTGGCGACTTTCTATTGGCAGGCTCAGGAAGGCGGGGTCCACCGAGGCGCAGGAGGTTGCCTCGGGAACCGTGCCTGGCAGGGGCGCCAGGCGGCGCGTCAGGCGAGCACGTGGGCGCGGCAGGCGGGCGCTGACCGGGTGCGCGCCATGTGTCGACGTCCGCTGGTGGCCACGCAGCGCAGCGGGAGTGGTGGCTCCCGCTGTAGCCTGTTTTGTGGGCGACGTGGAGGCCCGAGGGACTTCCGGGCGCGCACAGTGTTGGGCCGGGCCCAACACTGTAGCCGCCGGAAAGTCCGGAGCGCCCGGAAATGAGGACAGGATGGGTATTATTTGAATTGTTTCTTCCTTCCTATAAATAGGCCGAGTTCAGCTGATGTTATCTTTTTCCCTGTTCATCCTTTCACTGTGCAACCTTCAGAAGATTTCCTCCTCTCCCTGGGACGGATCCATCTGCAGATTTCCAGATTTTTCAGCGGCACGTATCCCGAGGTTTCCATTTTTACGGCGCGGCGCGACGCTCGTTCGTTTGTGGTCTTCTTCGTCGTGTTTTGGTGCGAGGACTCCCCCGGCTTACCCCGAGCACCTTTTTCTGTGATTCTTGCGCCGTTGGCTTCACGACAGGTAGGGCTACGTTTCCCATGTTTACTGGTTTTTCCCATTCCGAGCTTTTCATGGGTTTTTCGGATCATCTTGTGACCTCATTTTCTGGGGCGGAGTTTTGGGATAGCGGTGCGGTATTTTGGCAATATCTTCGCGCACAGGCATCGGATTGGGGCGATTCAATAGGCGTTTTGCATCTACACATCACGAGGAATATCCCCAAATTTTCTTGGAATTTTCTGAATATTTTTCGAAGGTGAAAAATATCTGTGTACAGAAGTTATTGCTACAGTTTTTTTGAGCAGTTTAGTTCGAGGTGATTCCCTTGTCGGATTTGTTTCTCAGCGTAGGAGACTCGGTTTTGAGCGTGCAGGTACTCGTTTCGACGGGTTTGTCGCGAGGATCGTGACAGTATTTTTTCTTGGAATTTTTCGGGCATTTCTCGCAGGTAAAAACAGGGAAACTGTGGACTGTTGTGTTTGGGGCAGATTTGTGTGAGCATTGTATGTTAATTATGTATGTTCTTTTGGGAATTTTGTACAGCGATCGCGGCGGCTTATCGGTTTGGGCGAGAGCACTATTTGGACTCGGAATTAGCGATCGAGGTGGGTGGTTGTTGTTTACCTCTATTTTGACATGCTCACTAGGAATATTAGAGTGACCCCTTTATTTGGACATGCATGCTTAAGTAATATAAAATTGTGAGCCTTTCATATGGAAATTACTATTGTGGATATTTGATAGTGGTTGGGACTTATAAATGTTGGTATGGATGGAATGTTAGCGTTTAACCTTGCATGTGGATTGGATTATTTATTTTGGACTATATGATTATCCTGTTAGTGGTTGGTACTATTTGAGGATTTTATGACATGCATAGGTGGATAGTGATGCTTTATCATGGAACATGGATTATAGACATGTGTGGTTGGATAATGTTTTAGCATGATGGTTATATCTATGCGGAGTTATTAATTGTTACACATGTGGAACCACTATTGGTCACCTTTTTCTTTATTTTCTTGAGAACATTTGCATGCTTGTTTGGACATCTAGATAGGCCATCTTTTATTGCTACACTTTCATGCTGGAACTTGACTTAGGAGAAACCTTGTTTGTTTCTTTTCTCCTTTCGTTAGTCAGGTGGTATTTGTTGCTCGGGTATGAGCAGGGGTTTGGGATAGTGTAGCCGGGGCCTGGATTATGGATTATGGGTTTTTGGCGGCGAACGCGGATATTGGGCGGTTGACCGGATGTCGGTTATAGGACATCGGTGATAGGGCATGATTATGGACTAGGGGGTTTTGTGGCAACCGCGGATAGTAGGCGGTTGACCAGATGTCGGATGTGGGACATGATTGTGGTTGTGGGTTATTCCGGCGACCGCGGATATTGGGCGGTTGACCGGAGGCCGGTTGTTAGACCTGGTCATGGATTGTGGGGTATTGCGGCAATCGCGGATATTGGGCGATTGACCGGATGGTTACTCTTGCATCTGATTGGGAATCAGTTTTCTTTTAGTGGAGGGTTGTGTTCCACTGGGGCTTTATAGTTGTGATCCAATCCTGCTTTTATCATACCGGCGCGGTTATTGCCCGGTGATGCTTTTATCACACCGGCGCGGTTATTGCCCGGTGATGCTTTCCTCGTGTGGGTCGCTCCCCTCGAGTTCCCCTCCGGAGGCCGGGGCCAGACAGTTATGGACAGTTTTGCTATCACATCGGCGCGGCTTATTTGCCCGATGATGAGGGCGGCAGCAGGAATTTTGCTATCACATCGGCGCGACTTATTTGCCCGATGATGAGGGCGGTACAGATTGGGTTCATCTGGGACGGTTGGTTATTGTTGCATACGGTTATTCCAGTCTAGGACTGTATTTTAGAGGCATAGTAGTGGTAGATTTCCCTCTTTCAGCGGTTTCATTTCTTACCACTCTTCTTTCCTTTTTGCCTCTGGTAGACCTAGTGGGTGTGTCAGAGTTTGAGGTTTTACCCACTAGGGGAGGCTACTGGTTTACTAGTAGTTCTCACCCCCATTCTTCTTTCCTCTTTTTCTTCTTCCTTGTTTTGCAGTGTCTTCTGCGGGTGCTGCTGGGCTTTCAGCGGCGGGTCGAGGAGAGAGGACGGCTGAGTAGATAGATCTCGAGGCAGGATGAGCGTGTTAGCTGGACTGTTGGTGTACCCAGGTTTCCTCAGACGGTTGTACTTTTACATTTGGGACTGGCTTTTGCCAGCAGGTTGTATTTATTTTGGTGAGCTGGGAGAGACTGATGTATCATTTATACAGATGTATTGTATTTTATTTTCAGCTTCAGTCTGAGATGTATTAGATTTTAGTTCAGCTCTGTTTTTATTGCTCTTTTATTACTATCTCTTATATCTGAGTAGGTTTGGCGCTTCGTGTACACGGAAAATACCGTGTGCACGGCGGATCTGTAGACGGGCCCGAGTTCTGATTTACACCCGGGGCGTGACATCTACAAACTGGGCTAATTGTTGATAATTTGTTGATACATAAGTAACGTAGAAGTAATGCGATTGATGATACGATAATAATTAAAATGTTATATTAATTTTATATTAATGATTTCAAATTTCAGTCAACTAAATTATATTGTGAAATTTAATTACAATAATTTAAAAAATCTGAACTAAAATTATAACGAATTAAAATTTGAAAATTAAAATATCACGTGTCTCATAGTTTGATGATAATTTAGCCAATTTATTTAGAAATAATTGTAGAACGTTGGTGATGTATTATATATAATCCTACCCTATGCAAGAGCAAATACTGATCATGGAATCCATAATAGAATGAGGAATATTTTTTATTTTAAAAAGGGACCACTGTTTAGTGTAGTATATTTTGATTTTCCTTTTATTTTTCTTTGTTTTAAATTTCATTTAGAATAAAGATTTAGGAAAATTAAGTAGTGAAATAAAATTCGCTTCAGCTTTCATTAGGGACTAGTTAAGAAACCCACGCTACGCAACGGAATTTTTTTTGTTTTGCATTAAAAAAAATAGCACGATTTCAACATTATTTATATAAAATACTATAATATATAATGGACATTCAGTATACAAAGTATCGCAATCCACTGTTACAGAAGAAGTTAGTTTATATGTGGTTGCATCAAGAAATCGTAAAAATATCAAATTGAATATCCTAAAAGAATACAAACATAGGGAAAAAAAATGTAAGTTTCAAAACTGTTTTTCTGTTCGAGTTTTTTTTTTTTTTCCAGACATTTCTCTTTCTGCTAGTACTTCGTCTCGTGCCAAACAAATATTGCATATAGGTCCCTAGTCTCTGGAGCAGTCTTTTAGCAATTCAAAACAATAGTTGCAATTCGTAAAAACATCAAATTGAATATCCTAAAACAATACAGCCAAAGAAAAAAAATACAAATTTCAAAAATGTTTTGCTATTCAAGCTTCTTCTTTCTTTTTTTTTTAGACATTCCTCTTTCTGCTAGCACTTCGTCTCGTGCCAAACAAATAGAAAATCAGTGGAGTACACCCCACCCTGGGATGGGTGGGGTATACATCATACACCCATTTCGGAGTGTATGGTAGCATTGCTCAAACAAATATTGGAGCAGTCTTTTAGTAATTCAAAAATTATTTTAAGAAGCAAACCTAAGCATTTGGAAGTAATTCTGGCTCTACACTAAGCCATCAACAAAAGCATAGGAGCATCTGCATTTGAATCTTAAAAAAATAAAGCAAGAAAGCAAATAAAATTTGGTCGCCTTTTTTATTTTTTCTGTTAAATTAGCAGCTAGTGCTCACACAATTCTCACACACACTATGGCACTCTAGCTGTTAAAGAAAATAAAACGGAATAAAATGTAAGTAATTTCATATTCAAAAGTAAGGCCCGGACAATCTGCAGAACTATTGCTGCAATTAAATGTGACTCAAGAATCTATAGAAAAATGTGCAGCAAATTATATGCAGGAACTAGAACCAAAATCTAAAAGAGACAGATCCTTCTCTAAAAAAAATGAAACATAGCTTTTTATATTCTGGATCTGTTACTTAGAAGGGTATCAGCAAGAAGCTTTTTATATGCCTCTTTCGAGGGAGAGGCCACTGCCATGTTCTCTTTCTCTTTGGTTCGGTTAGTGAGTAGTGCACCATGTCAAAATCCATAGAGGAGCGGTCTGGGATGAACCCGTCACCCTGTAATTAATTGTAACAAAAAGATCATTAAACCATACGTCAAACACAAGTCATCAAAAATAATCTAGAGATCCAAACTCTATCAAGATGTAATGAATTATCAACAATGACTTACAGAGATTTTCAAATGCCCTCAATTTGATCAATACAGTTTCAAATTTGAGATAAGCACAAAAATACCTAAGGGTGGCTCTTAGAGCATCTTCCAACTATCCCACCTTATACCAACCAAGAGATTGTTCAAAATATAAGAAATTTGAATATAAATCTCTAAATGTTTAACCTAAAAATTTTACCAAAAATATTATCAAGCATCCAAAATATGTGGTAGCTTCACACACTTACCGGACGACCGGGGTTGTGATGATCCGGATCTTCATTGAGGGTTTATGGCTTTATCAGTGGCTTCTGGAGGATTATCTTGGGAGATGGGAGTGTTTGGATGTGTATCGGACTCAAGAAATGGACCCGGCGCAAAAATCGAATCAAGTGGGCTTTTCCGGGGGCTTCCGGGTAAATTTCGGTTGAGAATTTGGCAAAACAGAGGCAGTATTTGGATTCAGCGCGGAAAAACGCTTGAAAACGGACTATTTACTTTTTTTTTTTCGGAGTCCGGACGCCCAAAAAGGGGCCTATTTTAAGTGGGCCGGTTCACGGGACATGCGGGTACACCAGGTGCAGCCAAATTTGCGCCCGCCATGTGTCGGGCCCGACACAAGGCGTGAGGCGCGCTGGTTGGGCGGCGCGCGTGCTTTTTCCACTCAATAAAGGCTGCCGGCTTCGCGTCTCCCAAAATGTCCCCCGAACCCCTTTTATAGAGAAGGTTTTGCCCTATAAATAGCCCATTTCTTTCCTATTTTTGGACTTTTGAAATCTGGCCAAATTCCCAGATTTTTTCAGAGCATCCCCATCTCCTTCTTCTTCTTCTCCTTCACCAGTTTTCGGATTTGGGGTGTGCTATGGGTGCCCGTAGCTGTGCAAGTGGTGGATGAACCCTTTGAAGCTGATTTCAATCATTTCCGTCGCATTTTAGTGCAGGAGCTCCACAGAACTCATCCCTTGGAATATTCGCCAAATTTTTGGTTCTGCATCTTCACAAGAGGTAGATCTACAACTTTGGTATACAACACTTTGGCTAGATCTTGAGTTTTATTGAAGTTTTTAAGCCATCTTTGGGACCCTTGTGCACAGCCTGGGATTTCGGACAGTGCTCAGTGTTTTCCCTCCCCATTTTCTGGTTTTTCCCGAGTTTTAGAGAGAGAAACTGAGGGAGTGGCCTGAAGTGAAATTGTTCCCCTCTCTGTCCTACATCTCTCCAGGAAGTTTCAGAATTTTTGGAGTTTCTAACAGCGAGTTCTCTACGACGTGGCGCGCTTTGATGATTTCCATTTTCTGGCCCATTTCCGTCGCAGTTCAGTCAAAAATTTCCCGAGCGCCAACCAGGAGGAATTTTTGGGCGATTTCTTCAACAGCGTGTTCCTAAGAGGTAAGGCTTCGTTTTTCGTATTGATCACTTTGCTCCATTTCGCACTTTCGGCATGGTTCCCGAGGCACCTTTTGACCCCCATTTTCTGTGGTGAGTTTTGGACAGCATGGACTTGTCGATTTTGTATCTCGGTCTACGAGCATCGGAATGAGGCGTTTAAAGAGTCGATTGACATCTACGCTTCGAGAGAAACGCACTCGTATTTTTATTAGATTTTTCTGGGGTCATTTCGCAGGTGAGAATTAAGCTTCTCTGTGGCTGATTTTACAGATGTGTGAGTTGTTGATGGTTTGGCTTACCACGATGTCCGATTTGTTTCTTGGCCTACAGGTATCGGATTTAAGTGTTTAAAGACTCGTTTTGGGGCTACTCGTCGCGAGGATCGCAACCGTGATTTTTCTGGATTTTTTAGAGGACTGGACAGAGGTGATATTTATCCTTTTCTGTGCTGTTTGGAAGACAGCAAATGCTGTTTTGGTGGTATGTTTACACCGGGTGCGATGTTTTGTGTAGTGGGGCACAGTTTTCGGTGGATTGCTGTGTTAGAGGACTGCGGGCAGCAAGGAGCTTCTTTTGGTGTAGATCGCGCTTTTCGAGGTGGGTGGTTGTTGCATACCTCTACTTCTGACTTGCTTACTAAGTTTATTAGAGAAGCCCACTATTGAACATATTGATTGATTGCGATGCATGTTTGACTGATATAAATGTGAGCCTATCATTTGAGACTAATCATGTGGATATAACATGTTGGGAATCTTATTGGATAATATTATTGTGGAAACATGATTGCGGGGACATATTTAATAGTGATAATTAACATGCCATATTAGCACATAGATTTTATGAAAGTGGATTAAATGGATTAAATGTTGGGACATGATGACTTATCTATGTGCGGGTGCCACTTTGGGATTTATTATGGATCGGGTATTATTTACATGTGTAGTTGACTGATGATTTTAGCATATTGGGTATATCTATGTGGATTTATTATTAGTTACACATGTGGAACTGTTATTTGATGTTTTTCTCCTTCACCTTGCATGAGGACTTTTGCATGCCTGTATGGACATCTAGATAGGCCACTATTTATTACTACACTATCATATTGGGATTTGATTTAGGAGAAATCATGATCGCTTTCTTTCTCCTTCTTATTTAGACTTTTGAGTCATGTTGCTCGGGTTCGAGCAGAGGTTTGGGATAGTGTAGCCGGGACCTTAGGGTCAGAGACAGGGTGTACTTGATGCTGAATTTGTGGGTTATTGCGGCAACCGCGGACAGTAGGCGGTTGACCGAAGATTGATTATTTCATCAGATTTTGGGTCTTGTGGGGTGTTGCGGCGACCGCGGACATTGGGCGGTTGACCGGATATTTACTTATGCATCAGATTGGGTATTAGATTCCTCTAGTGGATGGAGTTTCCCACTTAGTGAGTACTATTGCATCAGATTGGGGATCGGGGTTGCATTAGTGGATGGAGTTTCCCACTTTGATCATAGTCTTGATCCAGTCCTGCTATATTGAGATATGTGCTACAGAGATACTTGTGATACTGGTGACAGAGATACTTTACTCGTGTGGGTCGCTCCCCTCGAGTGCCACTCCGGAGGTAGGCTTTTTGGACCCAGCCTTGTGTGCCGGTCTGATACTTATTTTGGGATGCGAGCCGTGCGGGCCGATCCCGCGGTTTCGAGCCTTGTGTGCAGATTCCGCTGAGCAGGCAATACCAGTTTTACTGGTGGTACTAGATTGGGTTATTTGGTCATATACCGTTTCCTGATGCATTCATACAGTTATTTCTTTCGGTATTGCATTTAAAGGCATACCAGTAGTGGTTTCCCTTTATTCAGCAGTTCTGTTTACAGCTTTACCACTTATTCCTTTTCTTGCCTCTAGTAGACTTAGTGGGTACGCCGGAGTTTGAGGTTTTACCCACAGGGGGAGGCTACTGGTTTACTAGTGGTTCTCACCCCCATTGTTGTTTCCTTCTTTTCTTCCTCCTGTTTTGCAGTGTCTTCTGCGGGAGTTGCTGACCTTTCGGTCGTTGTTCGAGGTGAGGGAGTCACGAGCTAGATCCTTACCGCCCGAGGAGCGTAGCTGTATCCCCTGGTTGGAGTTTCCTTGTAGCTGTCAGCTAGTTTTTACTGTTTACTTTGGAGAGAGATCTTTTGTATTTGAAGAGACCGATGTTGAGACTGATGTACTATAGTTTTAGTTTATCTCCCTTTTATAGTTGAGAGATGCTGTACTGAGGACATTGTATGATGATTATCTGTATTTGAGAAAAAGGATATTGTACTTTATTTCATGTTGTACAGTGATTGGATTTTATTTTACAGCATCTTATTTCCACTCTGATATTTGTGTAGCTATAGTACTATCTTTTGCAGGTTAGACGCTTCGCCTATGCGGGATTTTGCATAGGTGGCGGATCTGTTGGCGAGCCGGGTCGCAGTATCGACCCCGGGGCGTGACAGGGGTGGCAGCTCTTTCCAACATGTGGTGGTAGTTTTCACATTCCTTTATGGATGTAACTCTTTCCACATCTTTTTCTTCTCATTTATTTATCCTTGTAAGAGTGCAATCTCTTATGTGAAAGAATTAAATATCAAATTTTAGTCTATTTGATGTCTCATATTCATCACAATGAATTCACACAACCAAAATAGGTTGAGCATCTTAAGATCACACATGATTACTAAAATTTAATGAATATAAATATCAAAAACTCCTATAATGGAATATCTTCAAAGATAATGATTATGGAGTATAATTGATAATTAATATAAAATTAAATAGGAGTGAATGAAAGTAAACCATTTTGATGTTCAATGCACTCGTTCGTTAAAACCCTTTTGTTTGAAAATAAAACATTAAAAATGACAAGCATTGAAATCATGTAATGCAAAGATCAAGATATATATGAAAAGAAAACCGATCAAAGCACTACATACAGTCAAAAGCAATCTAAAACTTAAGACAAGGAAAGATATCACCTTTCCGAATCCAAACTTGCCGGATTATGGGTTGTCTTGGTTTGTCGTGGTTGGGGGTTGGTCCTTTTGACTGTTGATCCACCTTAGATTTCCGTGATGTAGTTGTTCTCTTGAATAACCGCTGTTGTGGCTCGAACCTTTGGTGGATTGAGGGAACTCCATTGAATTGATGTGGCTTTTGAATCCGTAGAGTCCGCTCCGTAGATGAAGATGCCGATGAATTCTTCTTTCTATTTTTCGGGCACGTCTTCATGATGTATCCTTCAATTCCACATTGGTGACATGTTTTACCTTTCAATTTTGTTGTGGAACTTTAAGCCTTCTCAATTTGTTTCCTTTTATATCCCAAACTAATTTTGCTCGTTTGACCTAATCCGGACATACTGTCAAGTTTCTTGGAACCGGTTGAAAAATTTTGTATGTCGGATTTGAGTTGATGAACTTGCTTGGTCAAAATTTGATTGGCGTCATGAATTTCCTTGAACTGCTTTTCTAGAAAACCAATCTTATCCAATTGAGAATTAACGGTCGTTTCCGATTGGTTAAGCTATTCTTGGAGGATTTTATTATTGTTCAATACAAATCCCCGATCCTCCTCGAGATCATTAATTTTGATCTTTAAAGTACGGTTCTCGTCTTCAATCTCAAGTCGTTGTTTCCTTAACTTCTTAATGTACTTAGCCATCTTCTTTGATTCCGTAAGAAGTTGTTGATAAGCCTCAACGAGTTCTTCTTCGTCCGACTCCCCCTCAATTGACTCTCTGTCGGATGTAGATGTTTTATGCTAAACCAAAGAGGTAGAGTCAGTAATTAAAGATGTCAAGCAAACATTAGAGGAGGGAAGTAGAGAAGTATGAAAAGCAACAACATTGTTCTTTTCCTTTTTACTTGAGGTCGATTCATAAGAAGTAGAATCGTCTCAAATTTTTGCTTGCAAACCCTTCTTTTTATATGATTTCTTAGAAGGACAATCCGTTGAAATATGGCCGAAGCCTTTGTATCTGTAGCATTGGATTTCCTCTTCGAATTCATCTTTTTCTTTTTCTTTAGAAGGTTTTGCAAATCTCTTGACTTTAGAGGATTTAGAACCCGATGATCCTTTAAATAAACTTTTCGGTTTCGAGGATGAAGATCTATCGGTTCTATTCTTCCAAAAATTTCGACGAAATTTCTTCGTGATCCGCACCAGTTGTTCTTCAAAATCGGCAAAAGAGATTTCATCATCGGAGTTTGCGTCGCTATCTTCTTCCTTTGTAGATTTGAATGCAATATCTGTATGCTTAGAAGAAGACTTGGAAGAAAATTGATTAGTAGGAAAAGTTATTTCATAAGTTTGTAAAGCATCTACTAATTCCTCTACTTTCATGTCATCCGGATGATTGACGGTTTCAATGGCAGCAACCTTTGCCCTAAAATATTCCGGAAGAGTCTGAAGAATCTTTCTAACAACTTTAGATTCCGGGATCTTTTCTCCTAAATTAGCACATATATTGATTATATCTTGGAGTCTAGTATAATAATCAGTAAACGATTCATGCTCCTCCATATGAATAGAGTCAAATTGACTTGTAAGCATCTAGAGCTTTTGAATTTTTACTAGACTTGTACCCTCATATGTAATTTGAAGAGTATCCCAAATCTCCTTTGCAGTTTCGCACGCAGAAACACGTGTGAACTCAGTCGAGGAAAGAGCGTTAAATAAAGCGTTAATACCTTTTCCGTTGTAAGAAGATTTTTCGATCTCTTCTCTGGACCATCTAGAGCGAGGTTTTGGAATAGTAGAATTGTCTATTACATCAAATGGATGCACCCAACCGAATTCTACGGTTTGCCATACCCGCTCATCAATTGCGATGAGAAAAGCTCTCATCCGGACTTTCCAATAGGCATAATTGGTCCCATCGAAAAGAGGAGATCTATTAATATTACCACCTTCACCCGACAAGAGAGAAAAACCTAAAACCCGCTCCGATACCAATTGTAGGTTATGGATCTAAATAGGTTCTATCAAATACCTAGAGGGGGGGGGTGAATAGGTATAATATCCAAAAACCAAATCTCAGTGCAATTTAAAATAAATGCGGAAAATGAAAATAGCACACCGAGATTTACGTGGGAAAACTGCAACCAGGAGTAAAAAAACCCACGGGACCAACACGCAATAACAATCCACTGAGAATAGAAAGATAACAAGGTGATTACCGACTCCACTTTACCCGACGCAAATTCTAGAAAATCTTGTGACGGATTTTGAGGAACTCAAAGTGTGGTTCCGGTACTCAATGTAAAATAATGAGTTTTTCAAATATAAGTTTAACAAAACAAACCAGTACCGAAATTTAAACTTAAAATAAGTTATAAGATAAAAACCAAGTTCCCAAAACCTCTTCTAAACCCGGTTTCGATAGATTCATGATTCCAAAGATTGTAAATAAATATAAATCACCATGAATACTATAATCATACCTGAGTGTCAATTTGAGCTCTTTGTTGAATCTTTATAGAGTCTTCGATTGCTGATTTGACAATTTGATCACTTCAAGACTCCGACTCAAATCACAAAATATGCCAATATAAAATTTGTAACAGAACGGGGATACTCCTCAGATTCCCACGATCCCAACGAGCCCAAAAACACATGAAAACTCCTCCTGGGCATAAAGATACAGTCAAAATACTGCGGTAAGCAAAAATTCCCAAGATTACAACTCTGCGGAACAATCAGTCCAGAAGAAGTCAAAATATCACCTTTGATATGATCTCCAAAAATTCCAATACAAATATGGCTGTGATCCTCGCGAAGCGTAGATGTCGATCGAGTCCTCATGGGCTTAAATCCGATAACCGAGCACCAAGATAAAAATCAAACAAGCTCCGTTGTGCAGAAAAACCAGCAGCAAGAAAGGGGTTCAAAGATGCTCCGAAAACCCAACAAAAACCCAAAACTGAGAGGAGCGGTAAATACAGAAATCGAAGATCTACCTCTCGTGGAAACGATGCCGCAAAAATCGGCCAAAAACCCCCTCGGGTCAGCCCAGGGGAGCCTGCGGACAAAACGTCGACGGAAAAGCTCGGTATCGAAGGCGCGTCAAAGCTCGCGATGTCGAGGAGGAAGCTCATGAAATGCCTTCCAAAAAAACTCCGGGATACCAAATATCGAAGAAGACTCGAATATGCAACTCCCTATCGAAGGTGGGCACAAAAAACTCGAGAGAAGAACCTCAAAAGATGGTAGGAGTGGGCTATTTATAGCCAAAATCAGAAATCCACAAAGCTGCGGATTCGGGTGTAGGTTTCGGGCGCCCGAAATCCACAGGGCCCCCTGTGGGACACGTGGCGCCCATTCGACGGTCCCCGCCCAGTGCCCGGAATCACCAGATGCCGCCACGCGTCTAGGGCGGGGTCCACGGTGGGGAGCACGGGCCGCGGTCCGCACCGGGCCGGCCGGGTCCCTGCGCCCGCCAATGGGCGAGCGCCACGTGGCCTGGCGCGGTCTATGGGCCGCCGAGCCCGGCGCAATCAGCCCCAGGTCTCCCGCCCGCCGTCGAGCCAATCGGGGCCCGCCACGTGTCCACCCCGCAGCGCCCGCTGGTCCCGGTGCACGCCAAGTGGGCTGTGGACCGGCCCACCCGAAAAATTGGCCCGTTAGGCCCGTTTTTCCCGAAAATAGCCGATTTCAACGTTTTCGTGCGCTGAGTCCGTTTTGGCATCCGTTTGACGCACAACGGCTCGATACACTAATAATAGGTGTTCCTCACTGCTGACCACCCAGACTAGTCGCATGGAAAAACCGGGACACCGCAAAAAGAGATCCCAAAAGGGACTTGCAGCTCTATCCATCCCAGTCCCGCCTCCATCGCCCGGCACGCCTCATCCAACTCCGATGACGCTACCGATGTTGCTACCGATGCCTCTTCCTCCTCATCTTCCTCCCCCTCCCCCACCATCGCCATTAGTGACCTCCTGCTCCTCTCCACCCTCTGCATCTCCGCAAGTAACCCCTTTCGCGCCGCCATTCCGCTTGCGCCGCCACAGCTCCTCCGCGATTCGCTCCTAGAGCGCAACCATCGCCGCCGCCGGGGAGAAGGCCGCGGCTGCTGCGTCGCCGGGGAGAAGGCCGCGGCTGCTGCCCCGCCGCATGGCACAGCGGTGGCGAGCGCCCACATGGCTTTTAATACAAAGATACTTTATGATAACCAAATAAAAAAAAATGTTGCTTAAGAAGTGAGGAAAAGAAAAAGTCAAAAGTAAAAGAGGACGCAACACGAAAAAAATGGACACGGAGCCTTAGCAACAACACAATCTAAAAGAAAAAATCAGAACTTTCTACAACAAAACAGATGGAGCGAAAAAATTTATAGGAAAAAAAAAACATAGAAATAAGTAAAAGAACAACATAGATGGGTTATGTAGGGAATAAAAAGAAAAAAATTAACGGACCTCATGGTGTACACGGCGAGGGCGAGTCCGCCGCCGCCGACGGAGAGCTCCAGCGACCGCCCCGCCGCCCAGTTCTTCGACACGCTCCACAAGAGCGATCGCACATGGGCGCCGCCGCTGGATCCCTTGGATCCGAAGGAAGGGGAGCGAAGGAGGACGGGGTCAGAGATGAGCTTGGCTAGTGCACGGCGGGCGCGTGGGATTGGATGGAGAAGAGAAAGTGGTTGGGATATAGCCTGTGGGATTGAAAAAAGGTATAGAAAAAAATATGATGGATTGGGGTATGGGCTTCGTACTGTATGACAGAGGAATAAGAGGTGGTATGGGATGCATCAAATTGGTGCTATGGACTTCGTACTGTGTATGACAGAGGAATGAGAGGTGGTATGGGATGCGTCAAATCGGTGGTATGGATTTCGTACTATATTGCAGGCTCCACAGTCGTGGAACGCGGAGAGGTCTCCAAGCCGTTTTCAATTCATAGTTTTATAAAAAATACTAATTTTTGTACAACATCAGGCCCCCGCCGTACCTGCTAAACTCAGGAAGAGCTCTCCCGAATTCCCAATTCATGAGTTTTTATAATAATAATCGCTTGGTTTCTCCAAAAAGAATGAAATATTTTTATGATTTTTTTTTTATTTTAATTCTTCTTACATTTGGTTCCAAAAAAGAATTATTATTTTTTTATTTTTTAGATTTTATAAAAAAAAATTAGATTTTTGGTTTTTTGGTTTTTTTTTTTTTTTTTTTTTTAAAAATCAATCTAGTAGAAAATTGAAACATTTTTTTTCATAAACCCATGTTCCTCAACCTCAACGAAGTTGCGCGCAATTTGAGGCGGTGGGCCACATTCCTCGCTACATACTGGACCCGTAGGGCCTGTTTGTTTGGAGAACGGGAACGGGAATAGCGGGCTTATCCCCCTTATTCTGCCAAACGCACCTGAAATCGTCTGGTATTGCTTAACCCAGAATAGCGAGAATAGCGGGATTAACAAAACCCACCTTAATATTTTACTTTACTTTTTACTTTTTTTTTTACCATTCTACCCTTTTTCCTTTACTTTTACTTTTACTTTACTTTTACTTTTACTTTTTTTTTTACCATTCTCTCTCCTCTCCCCCCCCCCCTTCCACCCGTGAAAGACAGCTACTGCCACTCTCTCTCTCCCTCTTGTCACCTCACTCCCCTCTTCTTCTCATCTTCTTCCTCCTCCCTCCTCTCCGCTCCGCCCCCCCCGCGCTCCTCCCTCCTCTACGCCCCCCCGAGACCCCCGCTGCCAGCCGGCCCCCGCGTCCGGGCCCCCGAGGCCGCCGCCCCCCCGCGTCCGGGCCCCCGAGGCCGCCGCCCCCCGAGCTCCCCGAGGCCGCCGCCCCCCCGCGCTCCTCCCTCCTCTCCCTCCGCCCCCCCCCCAGCTCCCCGTTGCCGGCCGGCCCCCGCGTCCGGGCCCCCGAGGCCGCCGCCCCCCGAGGCCGTCGCCCCCCCGCGTACGGGCCCCCGAGGCCGCCGCCACCCGAGGCCGCCGCCTCCCCGCACTCCTCCCTCCTCTCCCTCCGCCCCCCCGAGGTCCCCGTTGCCGGCCGGCCCCCGCGTCCCGGCCCCCGAGGCCGCCGCCCCCCGAGGCCGCCGCCCCCCCGCGTCCGGGCCCCCGAGGCCGCCGCCACCCGAGGCCGCCGCCCCCCCCCGCGCTCCTCCCTCCTCTCCCTCCGCCCCCCCCGAGGTCCCCGTTGGCGGCCGGCCCCCGGCGTCCGGGCCCCCGAGGCCGCCGCCCCCCGAGGCCGCCGCCCCCCCGCGTCCGGGCCCCCGAGGCCGCCGCCGCCCGAGCTCCTCGAGGCCGCCGCCCCCCCGCGCTCCTCCCTCCTCTCCCTCCGCCCCCCCGAGGTCCCCGTTGGCGGCCGGCCCCCGCGTCCGGGCCCCCGAGGCCGCCGCCCCCCGAGGCCGCCGCCCCCCCCGCGTCCGGGCCCCCGAGGCCGCCGCCCCCCGAGCTCCCCGAGGCCGCCGCCCCCCCGCGCTCCTCCCTCATCTCCCTCCGCCCCCCCGAGGTCCCCGTTGCCGGCCGGCCCCCGCGTCCGGGCCCCCGAGGCCGCCGCCCCCCGAGGCCGCCGCCCCCCCCCGCGTCCGGGCCCCCGAGGCCGCCGCCCCCCGAGCTCCCCGAGGCCGCCGCCCCCCCGCGCTCCTCCCTCCTCTCCCTCCGCCCCCCCCGAGCTCCCCGTTGCCGGCCGCCCCCCTCCCCCCGCGCTTCTCCCTCCTCTCCCTCTGCCCCCAGTGCCTGGGCCCCCGAGCCCGCTGCCCCCCCCCCCCCCCCCCCCCCCCCCCCCCCCTCCGCCCCCCGAGGCCGCCGCCTTCTTCTTCGTCCGCGTAATAAACAGATGTGTGTATATATTAGTAGGGAGTAATATGGAATTTGTAAATAAAAATTTACAAATATTTATCAAATATACGAATTTGGTGATTTTTTACAACAAATTAAGTTAAAAATTAATTATTTAAATTTAATATTATATAATTGTAAATATTAAAATTAAAATGTTGAAATTTTTAATTTTAAATTTAAATTTTAAGTTGAACAGATTAATTATTAAATTAAATGTATTATTTTATAATAATACATTTTAATTATGATTATAAATTTATTTATATTTTCTTAAACCAATAATCTATTAATTAAGACGAGAAAAACAAGGTTAGCAAATTATAATGACATAATAAAGCTCGTTGGTACAAATTTACAAATATTTATCAAATATACGAATTTTGTGAAATTTTAAAAAAATTTACATTTAAAATTAATTATTTAAAATTAATTATTTAAAATTAATATTATAAAATTGTAAATCTTAAAATTAAAATGTTGAAATTTTATATTTTAAATTTAATTTTTAAATTGAACAGATTAAAAATTAAATTAAATGTATTATTTTATAATAATACATTTTAATTAAGATTATTATTTTATTTAGATTTTCTTAAACCAATAATCTATGAATTAAGACGAGATAAACGAGGTTAGCAAATTTTAATGACATAATAAAGCTCGTTGGTACAAATTTACAAATATTTATCAAATATAGGAATTTTGTGAATTTTTAAAAAAATTTATATTAAAAATTAATTATTTAAATTTAATATTATAAAATTGTAAATCTTAAAATTAAAATGGTGAAATTTTATATTTTAAATTTAAATTTTAAGTTGAAAAAATTATTTATTAAATTAAATGTATTATTTTTAAATAATATATTTTAATAAGGATTATAATTTTACTTTTATTTTTTTAAACTATTAATCTATTAATTAAAACGAACTAATTAATTTTTAACAACTTTTATCACATATTAACTCTTGGGGGCAAAAAGGTAATTTACCCTTCTTATCATCTTTATCCCTCCTATTCCCATTAATAAACCAAACACAAATTCTCTTATCCCTACAACCCTCCCCAAACGAGATTAAACTCTAGTTCCCAACTTTATACCTATCCCCGGTTTAGCGGGAACTGGCTTAACCCCGAACCAAACGCAACCATAGAATATTTTAAAAAATCGCACCGCAAAAATCTCTCTTATATAAACCCATGCTCAGCCCATATAAGGCCAATGTTCGGCCCATATAAGGCCTATTTGCATAATGGACCCGCCCTCGACCTTCCCCCTTCAACTGCCCTCGTCCTCTTCCTCCTCACCTCGACGATCCCCGAGCCGAGATCCTAGGGTTTCCCGATACCTCTCGCGGATCCACCTCCACCTCACCTCCCCTCGCTCCTTGGTTCTCTCGGTCGGTGGCGACGATCTCGATTCGGGAGCTATCGTATTGACCTGGTAATCTCTCCTAAATCCATGGCGATTTCGTGTTCGAGAACTCTTAACTGAGCTCTGATCCTTCTTGTTGGGGTGCTGTAGATGGGTTATGTAGGGAGCCATGGGGTTGCCACGCTGAAAAAGTACAAGTATAGCGGAGTGGACAACTCCTTGGTTGCCAAGTATATCCTACAACCCTTTTGGAGCCGATGCGTCACTCTCTTCCCTCTTTGGATGCCGTAAGTTTCCTTTTTGCGATCCTCGTTTGCTCAAATGGTATAGCCTCTTTGCTCGCTCGAGTGAGAACTCGCTAGTTTGCTTTACTGTGGAGGACCTGTTTGGCGCTGCTAGCTTCCAGCTGTAGTCGCCTCTAATAGAGTATTTTGGCGAAGAAGATCAAAATCTAGAGCTCCTGCTGCAGCAGGAAGCAGAAATGAGATTTTTGAGCCTCAAAAGCGGATGCTGGAAGCTGGTGATTCTGATTTTGTGGCAGAAAGAATCTGTTCGGGTTGTGTTTTTTTAATGCAGCGAGTCTTTTAATTGCGCACTATTCAATTCATCCACTACACCTTACAACAGGGCCGAACAAAGTAATAAACTCTTAGCATATCCTTAGTCTGAATCAAATTAGTTGATTGAACTTCTAAATATCTTGGGGAATGGCTTGAATGATGATGATAATGATGATGATGATGATGATGATGATGGAATTTCAAACCTTTGATACTATAAGTTTATTTATTACTAAGCACTCTGTGTATTAATTTTCTTTTTCTCTTATGTTTTCATGCTTGGATCCACCTCTAGACCAAACATGGTAAGCAATTCTTCTCTTCTGCCCGTTTGAACCGTCTTTAAGTTCACATATTTTTGTTGAACTGCTCACTTATACCTTGTTCGTATTTTCAGATTACACTTAAAGCATTTTTGTTTCTAGTCGTATCGGCATTTCTTGGCTATGTAAGTAGTTCTTACAGAAAGTATATATTTTTTCTGATGTGTCTACTCTTTTTTCCTTTCTTGCCTTTATATTTATTGCAACTCGTGCAATATATTCAAAATATTCTGAAATATCAACTTAATGTATTACATTTTTGCCTTATTTGATGTGGAAATTTAGCTGTGCTGTATTGTTATATAGTTACTTCGCCATTATAATTTCAAGTAGTTGAAATCTTGCTGTATTGGTATAAAGAAGTCCATCTTATTTTAACCTCCAATAGCTTGAGCAAAAGAGAAAATACGTAAATAATGCTAAATGTGCCCTTTAATTTGTTTTATTTTAAAAAAAAACTATATTTTCATCTTATGTAAGACTTTCTTCACAGATATATTCACCTCGCCTAGATACAGCACCTCCAAGATGGGTCCACCTTGCTCATGGGTTACTTCTCTTCTTATATCAGGTTTGTGAAGATCTTCTTTTTTTTTTTTGAGAGAGAAAGGTAGCATGCTATTTGCTTCGTTTATTTTTTTTTTAAGAAATAAACTTAGCTGGAATTGTGAAGCAATTAGGCTTCAAACTCGGAACCTCGGGTACCAACCACCAAGCCCTTTGCCACTTGCGCTAGGGACGGTTTGTGTTTGTGAAGATCTTCTATAGATACATAAAAATGGAGGATATAGGACCATATTGTTTTATTTGTTACAAACAGTTGTGGTGCATTAACTTGTACAACGAAGAACAGGTCTCAAATGTTAGCCTAAATGTTTATAAATTAGCAAAAGTACAAACTTATGGGGCGCGTTTGGTTCACGTTATGTAGTATTACAGGTTATTTCGATATAACCAGAAATATGAGATTTCTGAATCAGATTACTACTTATTCTGCATTACTGCATTTGGTTTAATGTAATGTTGGATTACAGTATATATAGAATTACTATGTTTGGTTCATTTAAAAAAATTTAGTAATTCTGACTATAAAATATAATTTATTCCAAAATTGCTTTTGTGGTCAAATTTAATATTATTTTTTACTATAACTTTAATATAATTTGCACTTGAATTTAGAATTTAAAATTTTAAATTTTAAATCTAAACAAAAATATAAAATTTAATAGGCTAAATTGCAGAAAACCCTCCTGTAATATCACGCTTTTTCACTTTACCTCCCTATCATTTAAAAGCCTACATTTTGCCCCTTCGTAATTACGGAATTGTGCATTTACCCCCCCCACCGTCAGTTGACCGTGAGTTGACCGTCAAATTTTTAAGAAATATACAAAAAATACCTTTCTCCCCTCCCCTCTCCCTTCCCTTTCTCTCTTTCCCTCCCCTTTCTCTCTCCTCATAGAAGCGGCGGCGCCGCAAGAAGCAGTTCCCGGGGATGGTGCCCACGGCGCGGCTCCGCGTGCTCCCCCCACCCGTCCCGCTCTGCTGCCCCCATCGCCCATAGCGAGAAGGCCCTCGACGACCTGCTGGCGATCCACCTCAACGAGGCGGCGCCAGCATCGTCGGCCCCGCGGCGCCGCGGCCGCCCCCCTTCATCGTCCTCCCTCCGGCTCGCCCGTGAGCTCGACATGGAGGCGCTCATCGCCACGGCCGTGGGCTTCCCCGTGGACTCCCTCGCGGAGGAGGAGATCGAGGCCAGCCTTCGTCGTCCCCGCCCTCGGCGGCGCCGCCCAGTCCAACTACATCGTGGTTTGCAACCGTGGGCTTCCCCGTGGACTCCCTCGCGGAGGAGGAGATCGAGGCCAGCCTTCGTCGTCCCCGCCCTCGGCGGCGCCGCCCAGTCCAACTACATCGTGGTCTGCAACCACATCGTCGCGCGGTGGCGGTCCAACCCCTCCGCGTGGCTCACCGAGTCGCACGCCCTGGAGTCCATTCGCGCCGAGCACCGCGCCCTCGTCGCTGCAGCCTACGCCTTCCTCCTCGACCACGCCTACATCAACTTCGGCCTCGCCCCGGCCGTCCTCTCTGCCCAGCCCCGCCGAGCCCCCTCGCTCCCGGCCCCCCCCCGTCCTCGTCATCGGCGCCGGCCTGGCCGCGGTGTGCCACCTTCTCTCCCTCGGCTGAGGCTCTGCGGAGCTGCGGATTCGGCGGGATAAAGCACAGGGAGAAGAGGGCATTATCGTCATTTCGCATGATTTTTTTAACCCCGTTGCCCCCTAAAAATAATTTCGTAATTACGAGGGGGCAAAATGTAGGCTTTTAAATGATAGGGGGGTAAAGTGGAAAAGCGTGATATTACAGGGGGGTTTTCTGTAATTTAGCCAATTTAATATTTTAATTTAAAATATAAATTTAAAATTTTAAAAATTTAAATATAAGTATAAATTTAAAATATAAATATAAATTTTAAACTTTAAAATCTAAATTTGAAATTTTAAATTTGACAAATCAAAATTTTAAATTAAAATTTTAAAATAACGTATTGAAGGGTTTGGGGGGTTGGAGGGGTAAACTTATAATTTTATATAACATGCAAGATAACCCGTTATTAGTAATATGAGATACTCACCCCCCTACTTGGTAATATTTTCGGAGTAATTCTGTACCATTTGTAATGTTATATTTTCGATCAGATTTCAGACTGGATGAACCAAATGCAGTAATCCTGACAGGATTGCCTATAATCCTAACAGGATTACCCGAACCAAACATGCCCATAGGTTAAGTCATAAGTGACACTTCCAAAGAAGAATATGAATGACAGTTAAGAAACATTATTTGCAAATATGTTTATTGTTTTTCATTTGTGGTTGCTGCAATCCTTTTTCAGGAGCCTTTTCCACGTAATTCATCTAAATCTCCTTGATTATTAGATGGTTGGTTTCATGCTTGTGATAAGCATTCCTGTGGTAACCATATGCTCCTCTGATCATCAGCCAAAGGTTATCTCATCTGAGCACTGAAAATGCTTTTTGATGACTGACATAAATGCATAAGGACTGGCTTTAAACTTAATAGTGTACTTCAAAAAGCATTTTGTTGAGTCACTTATTATTTTTATGCTAAGAAACAAGAAATCCAAAATATTTAAGAATGAAGAGACCTTAAACAACGGAACAAGTTGTGTTGGGCATACCTTGTAGATTTTGGACAATGTACTGTTGAATGTGTATTATTTTATTCCATTTTCCTTTTTAGTGCCCCAGGGTGGGCGTTTGGTTGGGAGGGGAGAGGAAGAAGGCTGCCCTCTTTATTTAACTCCTCTGTTCTATCAATTTCTGTCAATTTGTATGTTTTGCTAGCAGTTAAAAGGTTGAAACTGACCACCTGTGCTTATTGAAGGAGTGTAATCAACTTTGTTTTTCTGTTGAAAGGAACTCATGCATAATTTAAATTCTATACCAGACTTTTGATGCTGTTGATGGTAAGCAAGCAAGACGTACTAACTCATCAAGTCCTTTAGGAGAACTTTTTGATCATGGTAAGTTACTTTCTTATGGAACTTTTTGTAGCAAGTTGCATGCGAGCCATCTCATTAATCTTTGAACTTTTGTGATTGTTGAGCAGGATGTGATGCACTTGCTTGTGCTGTATGTCCCTTCTTGTCCATCTATCTTTATGTTTAGCTGATTTTCTTTTTTTTTTGATGAATTACCCTCTCGCTTTGATAGTTTGAAGCTTTGGCTTTTGGAAGCACTGCAATGTGCGGAAGGAACACATTCTGGTTCTGGGTGACTGCAGCTATCCCATTTTATCTGGCCACTTGGGAACAGTGAGTATCTTATTATGTTCTCATATTCATTCTTGTGAACTGCATGTAGCATCATGCTTGACCCTGCATGGGGCAGGCTGTATGGCTAATTAATAATTTTGTGGTTTGAGAAGAAATTTGTTTTCTCCTACTTATTACGACATACTGTATAAAAGGTTGTATGACCTATCATGGCCGAGAATTTGTCACTAATATCTAAGTATTAGGCATTAGGTTCACAATGATTAAAACTTGCTTGCTTGTTATTTTATTTAGTTCTAAACTTTGAGCATAAATTACAACCTATAGTATGTGGAAATACTAGGATAATTGGAAATACTTGCTTCGATTGATTGAACTTGTGCCTGTTTGTCTTGGTTGTTTCATGTTTTACTAGGACATCTGAAACCCAAAAATATAGAACTCCTAGCTTGATCGTTAGCGATGGGGCTTTTGAAACCCCCAAAACAAAAAGTCCAACTTGAAGCTGTTTTGCTTCGGAGCATGACTCCTAGCTTTACAAACTCATATACATATAGCAAGGCATGAATGCCTCTACAAATTCTTAGTTTTGAACTTCCGAAAAGGGACGTAAGGTATAATGCATTTCCACATTAGCGTCCTTTGGTTTTGTTTGTATCACTTAGAATGCCCTGAGTTTACTATTTTGGTTAAGGACCTTCCTGTCTGCCCCTCAAAATTTTGAGTAGGGATTGGGCTTTGGCTGTGCTAACGGCAAGGAATGAAGCGCCCCACGTGCCGCGCGGCACTGGGTGGCACGTACCGTGCCCCTACATTAGGTGCACGGTACCCCCCCCCCCCCTAGACAGGGCGATACCCGTTGGGTATCGCCCGTACCGTGCCGGGCGTGCCGGGGATTTTTTTTTTTTTTT
The DNA here is from genome assembly GCA_029204045.2 of Tillandsia leiboldiana. Lineage (NCBI taxonomy): Eukaryota > Viridiplantae > Streptophyta > Magnoliopsida > Poales > Bromeliaceae > Tillandsia > Tillandsia leiboldiana. The sequence continues at coordinate 15,180,667 of CM055068.1, forward strand.
TTTTTTTTTTTTCAAAAAACACATGATTTTACTAGTTGACCGTACCATCTTTTTTGTTTTTTTTTCTCTTTCTACGTTAGTTTCTGATTTTTTTTCTTTCTCTTTCCACCCATGAATGGAAAAGGAATATTTTTTTCCTTTTCCTCCCTCCCCTTCCCCCTCCCCCTCCCGTTCCTGCTCTCGCAACAAATTTTCTATACTCTCTCTCTCTCTTTCTTCCTTTCTTTTCCTTTCTTTCTCCCGCAACATATCTTCTAAGTTTTTTTTTTCTTTTTTCATCGCTTAAGAAAGGGGCAAAAATATTGCAAATCGAAGATCTACTTATTAGGTAAGTAAAAAATATTATAATTTAAGTTTTTATTTAAAATTTTTGAATATTTCATAATTATAAAGCTCTTTTTTAAAAAATATATAAAATTAGTCATTTTTTATTTAAATTTAAATAATTATTATACTTGTGAATTTTATTATTATATTATTATTTCTATTCTCTATGAGGTATAGTTGTACTTTATATATAAAAAAATTTATAAGTATGTTAATTGGTGAGTATAGTAAGCTATTATAGCCAATATTCATAATTATTTGACTAAACATTTCAAAACAATATTATAAGAGCTTATTGGGAACAAAAAAAAAAAGAAAAACCGTGTCAGAGCGTGCCACTGGGAGGTCATGCGTATCCATCGGCACGTAAGCGTGCCACGTGTCGGCATGGAAGCGTGCTCGTACCGTGCCAGGCGGACAACGGCACGCCCTCGTGCCACGACACTTAATTCCTTGGCTAACGGGTTCGGTTGTGTTTTGATAAGATTTAGATCTAAACTCAGCCGAAAAAAATCTATCAGAATTTAGACTCACATCCTGGTCTCTGGTCAATTTTGGATCAGAACCAGACCGAAACATGTTCAAAATCTGATCCAAACCTGAATTTTCACGATATGTTCTTATGATAAACTAGAATAGCAACCTCATGGCACTTAAGTCAAATAGAAATACAAGGCATCAATGTGAAAATGCGCTGTACCCCAGAGCCCTTTTTTGAAGTTTAGCCTAGATTTCACAAGTCCATGGATCTGTGTGCATGCACAATTGTCATATTTTTTGTGCAAGTAACAACTTCTGTTATGGGTGTTCACCTACCATATAGTTGTCTAGTGAGGCAGGGGCAGTTAAACTGGTTAAAAGTTATCTGCATTTTGTGGCTTTTATTTATACTTGTGATTGTTTTTTCTGAAAATTTGCACATAGCCCGTATAAATGCACTTTGCATGACATTGTTGATAGTTTAATTTGTTCTTTCTTTCGGCTTTCATTTTAATTTTTTTTTTTCCCTTCCTTTTTGGGGAGGCTCTATCTGCTTTCATATTGACACTATTTTGCTCTTTATCCAGCTTCTTTACGAATACACTCATTCTTCCTATAATAAATGGACCTACAGAAGGCCTCATGCTGATTTATATCTGCCATTTTCTGACATTTTTTACAGGTACTTTCCTGTTATTTTACGAACATCCTATAGATTGAGCTCACTTGTTTCTTGAACAACTTTTGACTAAAAATTTCTTGTATTGTTCTTGAGGGGCTTTTTGGGTTACTAAGCCTATGGAACTTTTTAATTGTAAAAATAGACATTCAAAATTTTTATTTATAAAACTAGGCCTAAGTCGTGAATGCTTTTATTTATTATTAACTTTTACTTATTCACCACTTTCTAAAAGCTGTAAGTTATATGTTTTCCACATCCGAACTCCGAAAAATATATAGTATTAAACTTTAAAAATAATTTTAATATTTTGAAGAAAATGGTGAATGATATGCCGTATTTGGAAAACGGTAAATCATTCACCACGTAGGTCTAGTTTTGTAAATAAATTTTTTGCCGAACTATTTTTATAATTATAATATTTTTTAAGCCTATTAATAAAAAAAATCATTCTTGAGCAAAATATTTATTTTCATCATGTCGTATGGGTTCAATATTTTGCCTTCTCTTATTAGGAGCTGAATGGTGGGCACAAGATTTCCGAAAGTCAATTCCCCTTTTAAGTTGGGTGCCACTCATTCCTGGTATGTTCTGACTTCTAGTAAGAATTCTTCAATCATAGCAACTGTGAGACCGTTTATATCCCAGGCCATCCTTGACACTTGTGTTGACTTGAATTTCCTGGATCAATGTTTGTTAATTTAAATCCAGCCACTACTGACTTATACCAGTACAGATAAATTATTGGAGCCAATGCTTGTTTCTTGTACGTAATGTGCTGATGGCTTTTTGGTGTGAAATCATGCAACTACAATTAAAGTTACTGGTTGGTTCAGCCTAGAAAACCATTTCACAACGTATTAGTAATAACATTTAACCAATAATTGCAATATACATTTGGCAGCGACATGGTGTATTTATAAGGATAGTATTTCACGATAAGGAAGTCAAACATTTTGAATCAGTTAGTCGTAAGTCCAACAAGATTAGAGTTGATACTTGATACGTACTTTAACATAGATGATCTTGTCTTTATATTTTAACTGGAAAAATGTATCCCATCTCAAAATAGGAAAAAGTCGGTTGCAGATTTATTTATTTTTGGCTTCCATGTGGAAGGAAGCTAGTGAGCAGGTCTGGTTTTTGTTGAGTGACATTCAGCTAAGCGGTCCAAAGTGGGCTTTCGGAGCTTTGACTTTAATGCAGTTATATGTCATCATTAACATGGATCTTCTTTGGCATAAAAAAAATTTGTGTCTGATATGATGTTAACTTATATATATAATTACATAAAGCATACATTAGCTATATTATTTTTGATTTGCTTGTATGCATTTTATTGTAGTAATTTATAAACTAGATGGTAAAATTAAATATATTATGATGCCATTTTCCTCGTTGGTCATCGGAGTTTCTTATGCATTATATTGTTTCAAAAAAACGTGAAGATCTAATACAGCAGAAATTCTGGTGTATTTAAGTCATCTTTCTTCTGTTTTTTCCATCTTAGACATGCAAACAACCACAAAGTTGTCCATGTAGTCATTTCAGTGAAATTAGCATGAACTCAATAAATGGAAATTTGCACTTTCCCTAACCTGCTAGATAAAACAAACCTATGATGTAAAAAAGTTATTGCCATTGTTTTTCTGTACTCACTAAATTCTTCTGCAACCGCCCTTGTGATAATCCCTGGTTTACCAATTGTGGCGGTTTATCTGATTATTTCCCAGTTTCACATAGAAAAGCTATTGTATGCAGTGCTCCTGTTCTTGACTTTTTTTTTTTTAATGGCTGTTCTATCAGAAACCCCCGTTTATGGCATAGTGCTGTTTCTTATGGTTATTTTTGGCGTGATCCCAACTATTGCATCCAAGTAAGTTTATTTTGTCACATCAAATTTCACTTTAAAAGTTATATTGCTACTAGTCATGGCCTCAATTGCTTAGGATGTTATAATGGTGACATGAGTTCCCACTTTACGCGAGTGAGCGAGCAGAGTGTGTGATGACTCTTTCTCACTTTGTTTGATGAATCTTTCTCACTTTGTTTGATGAATCTTTCTCATATTGTTTCTGGAAATCTAAGCTGTTAATTCAATCAATGTGTTCCTTTTCTGTTGCACCTCTATGAATTGAACTAGCACCTTTCTGCCTTTCAGGTTTGAATAGGCTGTATTAACTCTCTTTTTTTTTCTTCATGGTGAGGTCTAATCATTATATTCGGTATTTGATTTTTCATGTGCAAGGTTATACTTTTGAATTTCTTTGCAAAATTCTGTAGCAAAAGTTTTGGCAAACTTTGTCTTTTTTTTCTTATTTAGTGGAGTTTCCTTTGTAACTCATGTAAGGTAGATTTGTTTTGCTGGTCTTTTAAGGCATGTTTGGTTGGGAAGTTCAAACTTCGAATGGGAATTCAAATAATTATCTCTCACTGGGGTAAAATGCTGGTTTTTAGCATAGTTAAACTAAGGTTCTTTCTTCAGTAACTCAATATAAAAAAAGGAGACTGAAAGTAAATTCTGGTGAGTTTTTTCCTCTGCTTAATATTCAGTGGATATATCAATAGTGACAATTTGAGAGTAAAATTTACATTGCTGAAGCATATTGTTTGGTAAAATATTTTGTCTGGCTGAGACTATAATATCTTTAGAGACTGATAGACACTTATATGCAGCGTCAGTAATGTCCATAAGGTTGTTGAAGCAAGAAAAGGAAACCTGCTGTTGGCATTAGCAATGGTAAGCTTCATATAATTCATAACATCCATAATTTTTCCCAAGCAAGAAAACAAATGAATAGTGTTGGCATTTAGCAATTGTGATGAAGTTCTTCGTGCAATATCTACCATTCTTGTTTTTTTTTTTTTTTTCCGGTTGTTTGTTTGTTTGTTCGAACTGTGATGTTCTTCCTTTTCTTTTTGTCCAGCTTTATCCTTTTGGTGTGCTCTTGGCTGGAGTACTTGTCTGGTTAGCATATAATAATAAAACTAAGATTTTGATTTATCTTTTTCATAGGCTAAAGTTTAGGCTAAAATAATCTGTCATTGATTTTTTTATTTTTTTTATTTTTTTATTTATTTAAATCATGGTGCAGGGCTTATCTTTCACCTTCAGATATTATGCGGAATCACCCACATTTGCTTGTAGTTGGAACTGGTTTTTCATTTGGGTATCTAGTGGTAAGATAATTACAATCGCATAGTAACTTTGTTAGCTGTCTTATTGTTACACAAGTGCTTTGTTTTTGGAAGTTCTGTACATAGAACACTAACTTGGAGTCCTGGACAGGGAAGAATGATATTGGCTCACCTTTGTGATGAACCCAAGGGTTTAAAAACTGGAATGTGCATGGTACCTATCTTTGTAAACCTCTGAGTTTTATTTTCCACATTTTTTTGCTCCAATTGCTCTCGTTTCTATTGGACTTGTTTGAGTGGTATGAAATATTGATTAACTCCTTTCTTTGTCAGTCTCTACTGTATCTTCCTTTTGCTATTGCGAATGCTCTAACTGCCAAGCTCAATGATGGGTATGTGTATCGGTTGCTTTAAAATAGTACCGGTGATGAATACATGCAATTATTTATATATGGTAACCTTTCTGTTATCTTCGGCTGCAGAGTTCCTCTGGTTGATGAGCATTTAGTTCTTCTTTTATACTGCTTATATGCAGGTAATTTTATAGCTCATACATGTTTTGCGGATATTGTCCTCATGTTTGTGGTTTCATTGGTTAGATTTCATTCTGATAAATTATTTCCTTTATGCACATTTGTCTGGCTAAGAATTGGATCCCAGTATTGGGTTTCCTTTATTCTGATGGTTTTTCTTTCATTAAAAGTAATTGGGGTAAAAAGTACCTTTCTATTGCACTTGTGTTACACTTGGAGAGACGGGCTTGTACTTCTAAATACTGAATATTAAATTTACTGCATTCCCCTCTGTACTGCATTTCCCTCTATTAACATCACCCTGTCCAACCGAAATGAGCATTGTTACCATGAATCCTCTTCTTTTATTTAATTGCCTTGTCAATCCTTATATTATCTGTTGGTATCTTACATATTTATTGGGAACAGTGGGTCTCTACCTGTATTTTGCTACCTCCGTCATCCACGAAATTACAAATGCTCTTGGAATCTACTGCTTCAGGTTTGCAAGATCCTGTTATACCATTCTTTTTTCTTTTTTTTTTTTGTATCAGAGAAATGACATTATCTGAGAGCCTTTTTTGTCTGATGACAGGATAACGAGGAAAGAGGCTTGAAAGTGCGTGGATTCATTTTACTTGGCTTATTATGTGTTTATCATTCTTAATGGTTGCCAACAGAGTAAGAACTTTACGACTTTAGGTACATCCGTACTTGCCTGGTATCGGTGGTTTTGTGTGAAAAGAAAGCAACATTGGTCTGGATATCTGATATACGATAGTATCGTGGTCTCTGTGTTGACTGAACAATATGATGATTATTGACTTCGTTGTAGGAATAGATGGAACAGAAAGTCAGAAATATAGGAATGTTAATTGATAGCTGATGTATATTCTTCAATTATGATCTTATGGTTAGAATATGATTGTGCACCGCCGTTAGTGATTCGATAGTAAAAATAATACTTTCTATTTTATATGCAAAGTTGACTCACCCTGATGTACTCTCTGTACCTTCTTACATATGCAAAGCATTACGTACCCTTATTTGAAAATTTCCAGTTTCATAGGGAGATAGCAGTTCAATCAGTAGTGCAGCTCAAAGTTTCCGTTCTACAAGGAAAGATCTTAGGCTTTAAATTACTCTTTTAGCTTGTACAAATTTGCATGTAAAGAACCTGTACCTTCATATTAGGTTTTTTGCATTCGTTCATCCATCAAGGTGATGGATTTATAGTTATTTATTTATTTATTTATTTATTTATTTATTTATTGTTGTACACTCGTAGGATCTGCTTCTTTTGATTTCTCTCATCAGTTTTTCTCAGCCGATTTCATGCACAAATGCGTTGCTCTCTTTGAACTTCAAATCGTGCTCTGGTAGTGTCACTGTTCATCATGGTGATCTTGGTTTGCGTGTGTAATTTTTATAGAAAAAAATTTAGAATACTGTTGATAGTAAAAAAGAAATAATGATTTTTATTCTTTAGATGCATGAAGTTTACCATTATGGACGTGGTAGTGCCTACTATATATGTATTCAAGGATTAAAAGATAAATTATAATAACTATTCTTTTAGTATTGATCAATGGTGTAGGTCACTGAACTCTTATTTCACATGCAGATATAAGAATTACTACAGTAGTGTTGATTCTTCGCAATCATGCACGCACTCTATCGAGAGAAATAATTAATATCGGCTCTACTCCGTCCATCGTGTTATCCCAGTAACTGCTAAACTAATTAAAGTGAATATGTATTCCGTCTCTTATTTCAATTCCGACCATTTCATAATCCAGAACCTTTTCTGGATGGGAAAATTATAATTGATGAAAAGCAGAGAGGAAATAATAATTAATATATAATAAGCTTAATTAATTGTCTACAGCTGAAATTGAGGGACCGGGTCCGGGCATAATTTATCTTCCCACACGTGCCAACCCGTAGATCCCGATGCGTTTCATCGATCCACCTCGCACGTCCGATCTCACTGCGTTCTCAGAAGGCGTGCATGGCGAGCTTGGCGAGGGGGCCGACGGCGAGGGAATTGATGTAGGTGGTGGGCTCGAGCATGGACGAGTCCGACCGCTTGTCGTCGAAGTTGTCGTAGCTGTCGGGGCCGCCGACGATGGCACCCGTGAGCTCGTTCGGGTTCGGCTGGTTCCGGTCGAACCACTTGGTGAAGCTCATGCCGCAGTCGACGTCCTCCTGGAGTCGGAGCACCGGCACCGACGCACCGCGGTGGTGCGGCTCAGTCGGCGGGTTGGCTCCGAACCCCACCATGTAGGACCGGGCCCTAGGGTTGCTCCCCAGAAGGTAGTCCATCTGCCCATGTACGTATAGTTTAATTCTAGAATTACGTGATTAGCTAGAGCGCATGCATATATATATATATATATATATATATATATATATATATATATATATATAGGTATGGCTTTTTTTTTTTTTGTATCACTAACTCTGTATCACTAACTCAAAAGTTTATATATATATATATAAACTTTGTCTTAATTTGTATTAGGTACCATTGCCATGCATATATATATATATATATATATATATATATATATATATATATATATATAATGCGCATATATATTAGACGCAGCTAGCTATCAAGTGACACAAAATCTGAATGATCGATCACTGGCTAGAAACAATTAATTGTGCTGTATCCGAACTAGATCTGTACCCTGTTAATAATGCATAGGCCAATCTAAAAGCTTGATTAATTAAACTTAATTATGGATTTAAAACTCTTGAGCAGTTAACGAGCGAAACTCATGATGAATGGATGCTCACAAACAATAAAACACAAATGATCGTACATTACCTGTTGCTTGGCGAATTCCCTGAGGCGAGCAGGTTGAATCACTTGTTGCCCACATGTGACTGTTTCATGGTTCTTGACGAGAATGTCACTGTATAGAAAGAACAGGAACGCAGTGCCCGTAACGTACTGGGTGTTGGCTCCATCTCTTAGATGAATCATTCCCCCTGGGAAATAAAATTCTCATTAATTAACACCCTCTTTGGAATTAATCCTTCAAACCCTAAACCCATTTAAATCTAGTTTTGTAATATGCATGGTGCTTATATATATATATATATATATATATATATATATATATATTATTTTTTGAATGGTCCAAAAATTTCAATTCGCTTCTAACCTTTCCTCCTCTTGGTTTAAAATTACGGTATTGACAACTGCGATCAAAGAGACATGTTCTAATGGTGGTTGCTATTGTAATTAATTTTATAGCATAAAAAGAAAAAAAAGATGGAAAGAATATTGAAATTTTTTACATTTAAAAAGGTAAAAATAAGCATGTCTTATCTAAACTATGGACCGTTTTGAAATTTTTATTTAATTTTTTTTTTTCATAATTTAATTAGTAGGCCTGATAACAAGATTCACAATGAATAAGTTGCATTACTAGAAATTTTTTCCTCCCTGCAGTGTGCCTTGATCAATATAAAGCAGCTATTAGATCCTCACAATCCTATTTGTACATGTAACAATTCAATCCTATTTGTACATGTAACAATTCAATTAGAAGAAGATTTAATTCTGAATTACATCTTCTTTCTAACATATATTCCATACGGACACACATAAAACAAATCAAATTGTGCCTTGTAAAATTATATAGGATCAAATCAAGAGTAATATAATAATTAATGTATGTTAAGATAAAAACTTCACTTTTATATTTTTGTGTAATGCAGAGATCATCTTGTCATCGAAAATAACTGTTACAGATAATAGATAAAAACGTATAAAACTTACCTGACTATTTTGATTTGACCGTCCAAATTTTTTAAATTTTGATTTTATTATCCAATTTTTTAATTTATTTGATTTGAGTCACTCATCATCGATCACTTTGACTTTAAATTTTAAATGTTTCATTTATTTTTATAAATTTAGTTAATATGTATTTCATACGATCCTCGCAACTATAAATTTATTAATATAAATAACTACTTTATATTTTAAAATTACAATATTATCGATCGGCTCAAATTAAATAAATAAAAAAATTAAATAATAAAATTAATATTTTAAAAAATTAGATTGTCGAATCATAATGATCTATAACTCCGATAAATTAATTTGGTAAGTTTTTAACTAGGAAATAGTTTCTCATTTAATTGAACTAACCCGGAGAGATATACACTTGATGGAAGGGACTATCAGGTAGTATGGCACAGACAAAGTTGTCAGCTTGTGTCTTGAAATTCTGGAGACCGCCCTCTCCTGTTAGATGCAGCTGCAATATTTTGCAAATATCATTTGTCAAATCAAATTAATTGGCCCTCAAAATTAGCATTATTCAATTGTGTTGTATTGTCTCATTAATGTTTTAAAATATTTTTATTTATCAAATGCTCTGTCAGTACCCGTGATAGTAAATATTGTAGCTTAAAATAAAGAATATATATAAATATACACTCATTTAGGGGTGTATATCTTACACCATATTTTATTCTGGGGTGGAGTGAATTTCACTCGTCACTCGATATGACGAGTGGAATAATATCCATTCCAGAATGAGATAGGGTGCTCCTAAAAGGGTGTACACTTAGCATCGCCCTAAAATAAAAGCATGCACGTACAAGTGAAACAAAATGATGCTAAGCAGTGATAAAGGAGTAACTTGAGATTAATATTCTCACTTCTGAGAGGAGAACTTGGACACCAGCATATTTAAGATCCCAGCTGAACTCAGCAACACTTGCAGTTATAGCTTCTTCAGTGATATATTTGAAGTAATTCTGCCTCTTTGTTGCTAGATATAGCCATGAAGCTGCCCATAACAACTCATCCTGCAATATTGTTGTTATATGTATCAACAACACATGTGGAGAGAGAGAGAGAGGGAGAGAGAGAGAGAGAGAGTACATTGTAGCCAGAGTAGGAGCAGTAGAATGGGCATTCTCCATCATATGTTCCTTTGTAGTTTCTAGCAAACTCAAAGAGCTGTCCACAAATATCATAACAGGAAAAAAGGAAAAAAAAATTAATGATAAAGGAACACTACAATAAAATTATGTTATAGCGATATTTTTAAGTATTTCTAAAATCTGAAAAAAGTACCGCTAGCAAAAATACTGATACTTATAATTAGTTTCGCTATATGTGCCGTCGCTATGATGTATAGCGACACAGTATTGTAATGTGTCCCAAAAATGTGTCGCTATAATCTAATTTTGGATATAGATAAGATATAAATAGGGCACTTGTAAAAAAATGTAACAAAGATGTATTTCTATAACCTAATTTTGTTGTAGTGGAAAGGATATAAGAGCAGCAGATATGCTTAATCTCAAACAAAAAAAAACAAAACAAAAATGCGGACTAACGTATGTTCGTATATATATATAATAATAATTTGTATCAAAATTTATTATTACAGATGGAGGACGCACTAACAAATTAAATACAGAAAGCTCAATTTTAACGCTTGCCGCTTTATTTTTTTACATAGTGATTCAAAATTACTTCCATCATTCTAAGCCATCACTGAATGTTCTTTTAGTTTAGTGATAAACAATTGAGATAGAAATTTAAAAAGTATATTAATTACTAGTGTGTCTTTTAGTATGACTTAAATTTTAGTGGACAAGCCCGCAAATAAAGTAAGAATTAAAATGTCCAATCTTACTTGTTCATTACTTCACATGCGATGCTATTGAAAATGAAATTGAAATTGAAATTTTATTTTGTTAGTGCGTTGCCGTAAGAGCGTGACTATGCCAAAATAGATCAGCTAGTTAAACGAAGGTAAACGTAAATTGAGATGCTAAATGCATGTGTTCTCACCAACTTGGCTTTGTTCAAGAGCTGGCGAGCGTATTTGGGATCACTATCCCTGAAAACGATCGAAGAAGCGGCCATGGCAGCGGCCGTCTCGGCAGCAATCTCGGTCCCCGGCCTGCTCTGGTCTATCTTGTAAAGTGTTCTTGGTGTCTTCATGTTCTCAGGGCGCACCCAGCACTGATGATCTGCTACAGGATCTCCAACCTTATTTCAGACAACAATAATATTGGTTACAAATTATCATCTTATGTTGGAAAAATACTAGTTAATTTTCACTAAATACTGTAACATAGTACTAGGTGATTTGCCTTCTCTTTTAAAAAAGTAATTAAGAAGCCGAATCATGTCTCTCGCACCAAATACACACACACACACACACACACACACACACACACACACACACACACACACACTCATGTCTCTCGCACCAAATACACACACACACACACACACACACACACACACACACACACACACACAAAAGCCTGAACCTTAAAACAAAAAAAACTCTTGTTATATAATCTAAGGCATTAAAAAAAGAACTAAATGAATACCTATCCATTTGGAACAACCACGCTATTTTTGTGAATTTTTTATAAAGATCGGAACTTCGAATATCTATTTGTGCATTTTATTAAAAAAAAAGTTTCAATCCCATCTTTTAGATTTATATATAGATAGATAATATTTTGTACGAGAGTTTCTTGAGGTAATAAGGAGTACTCTACCCAGACACTTTAATTTTAAAAAACTGGGTTCTATCATTCTTCACATTTTAAACACAATTTTAACTAAACAGATGTGCTTACGAAGAGGGTGGGTTCGAATATTTAAAGATCAAAATAGTCACATACCAATGATAATCTAAATAGACGAAAAATAGAGTTTACATCGTTGATTCAAATAGACAAACTGTTTATGAGTTTCATTTTTTCTCATTTTAATTGAGCTTTGAGTACTAGTGATTTATAGTTACAAAAAAGATTAGAGTATTTGATTAAATAATATTGTTTTAATGGAACAAGCTTAATTTGTCTCTATCAATCCTTGGTTCATAACAAATATATATACATGCCAATTGAAAACAATTGCTTTAATGGGAAATTAAGTATTATTGCAAACACAATGCTAAGTTTCTTGTGGAAAGGGAATTGTATTTACAGAACATATAATTATTATATATCTTTAGACCAAGTTCAGGCTGTTTTGCACTGTAAATAGGAAAAACAGCTATATTAATATTAATTAATTTTCTTACAAAAATTATATATGCAAACGAAATTTCTTATGAAAATACTTCACACTATAAGAGCCTGTTCAGATTCTCCTGAATTTCATAGCATCAGTGTATTTTTGTTCTTTTCTAAAAAAACAGTGTTTATGTTGTTTAATTATATGAGTGATTGCCTAATTTACCAAAGCGCTCACTCATTTATAGTTTTTTTTATTATTATTATTATTTTTTTTATGTTTTTGTCTTTTCTCGAGGCCAAGTTGTCTCACCTTTTGTAACTGAGTTTATATATCTATAAATGAACCGGCAGCATGCTGTCTTTTTCTCAAAAAAAATTATATAAGTGATTGGATGTCTTTTTTTAGGGTATCACAATACAAAAAAAAAAAAGAAAAAAAAAAAAAAAGAAAAACCCCTAAAATAATGTAAATTTATTGTAAAAAAAAAAGAGTTCGAAGTAGAATATCTCTGTAATTTTTTTTTTTTTTTTTTTTTTTGTTTTGTTTTGTTTTGTTTTCTACTGATGTAACACTAGAATCCACTAACTATATATCACAGTATGTTATAATACTATAATACTTGATGATTATGACCATTGATCTAACACCCTTTTTTATAAAAATTATAAAAAGATTATATATTAGTTATCCGTAGTAAGATTTGAATGACACGTTGCCACTTAATTAAGGAAACAAATGAAATAATTTTCTTTTATAATATATTTTTAGTGTGTGCATGTGGATCATGTACTTGTTAATATATATATTTGTAGACTTATTTTCTATTATTTTGTTCTTTTGGATAACAGCGTTCACCTGAACCCATAAACGATTTTTCTTGGAACTGGCCTTGAGGAAGTAGTCCGTGCCCCAGCGAATCGCGACGTGCACGTTCTTGAGCTCTCCCGTTGATCGTAGCTCGGATTTATATGCAAGCGCCGTCCACGCGAGGCTTGTAATGGTGAAGGCCATGGGTAACCCATACTTAACATTATCTCCTGCATCATAGTACCCTCCTACAAGATCCACCTATACATATATACATTGATCCACATTAAAGTTAATAATAATAATAATAATAATAATAATAATAAGAGACTCTAAAAACTTAAAGGGCTAATACATAAGAATGTTATCTTAATAATTTATAATAAATATTATTTAAAAACTATATTTTTTGAGTTTGATTTTATTAGATTAAAATCAGTTTGATTATCACTTTGTGAAAAATATTTTTTGTTTAGTATTATGCTGTATGTTTTTTTTAGTGTCTTGTTAGCAGTACACGTGTATGATTCATCTGATATTCACTATGCATATAAATGAAAATGTTAAGACTATTTCAAACACACAAATATATATATATATATATATATATATATATATATATATATATATATATATATATATATATATATATATATATATATATATATATATTATGACATGTAAAGATGTTAGGGTTATTTTTTATTCGACTAGTCTCTTTTAGGTAATAGTAAATCTAAATTAAATAACGGAAAATAAAATAAAAATAAAAATAAAAGACTTAAAAGTTTAAACTGAGAACCTCACAAACATGCATGTTTGAAACTCACGAGTATGTCATTGGCTTGTTGGATTCCCATCCAAATAACCGCCTTAATTTACTTTCTCCCAACCCTTTTGTGTAACATAAAAGGCTGTTTCTAAAACCATGCAAAAATATCATGGAATATATACATTTGGAGTCTCTAGAAGCTAATCTTAAGGTGACGAAATTCACATAATATATATATATATATATATATATATATATATATATATATATATATATATATATATATATATTTTATATTTAATACCTTTCATTCTATGCACGAGCGAATAATATATAAATGAAAAACAGCTATTATAAAGTTTAAATCGTTAAAAAAAACCTGATATTTTTAATATTTTATAGTCAATATATAACGTACGTACATTGGCAAGTTTTCCATCGTCGAGCGCCGAATCGCCTCGCCAAGGGATCCTGGAGTTCAGCGGGAGCTTCCCCGATCGCTGCGCTTCGAGAAACAATATCGACTTCGTAAGCGCTTCCCTGTAGTTGTACGAAATGCCACCGGCGGCGACGAGGCGTGGGTGGCCGTCGACGGAGAGAGCTAACCACGCGAGGAGGAAGACATGCAGCGTTCTAAATTGTGGCCTCATTTGCATCCAAGCCAAAGAAAGAGAGAGAAAGAGATCGATAGAGGGAGAATTAATAATGAGAGGTGCAAAAAATGAAAGGACGAGAGAGAGAGAGAAGTAATGTAGGTGGTGATGAGAAGAGAGGAGAGGGCTTTTGGAAAGAGCTATATATTGAGAGGTTAATATAAGGCGCCTACATACAAACGGTTTAAGTGATTTTTTTTTTCTTTTTCTTTTTTAGTTATTTATATAACTCTGCATGGGTTGTTGAGTTGGGATGGTTTTATTATGAATATGAAATATGAATATGCTATTTTAAGGATGTTTTGGCGGAGAGAACGTAGGGTTGGGAGCTAGGTCATTGTCTTGTCAATGGAGAGCAACGGTAAGTGTTTTTTTTTTGGTTGGTTTTTACTAAACATAGAGGATGTGTTGGTGTACCAGTTAGGATACTGGTACTAATTAAGTAACTAACTTGTATATACGTAATAGGAATTTCAGATAAAAATAATATCTTGCAGTTAAATATGAAAAATTCTACTTGCATATATATATATATTTTTAAAAAAACTATTTTTACATTCTAAAAAAAATATATATTTTATATTGTTGGAAATTCGATACTCGTCTCGGTACCAGATTTTGTGAATCCGTAACTAGGAGTGTCAACGAGCCGAACACGAGCGAGCTAGGGTCGGCTTGTGTTTGGCTCGTTTAATAAACGAGCCAAACACGAGCCGGCAAGCTAAAAAATTCGGCTCGTGTTCGGCTCGTTTAGCCGAACATGAGCTGGCTCACAAACAACAAATTTAATTTTCATTCCTACTATTAGATGTAAAGTTGAAAGAAAATTAAAAAATTAAAATTTTAATCTAATAATTAAAATTCACAAAAAATTGATAGCTTAAAATCTAAATAGTAAAGTTCATATATATATATATATATATATATATATATATATATATATATATATATATATATATATATATATATATATATATATATATATATATATATATATATATATATATATATATATATATATATATATATATTCGAGCACGAGCGAGCGGACCCCAGCTCGTGTTTGGCTTGTTTACTAAATTAGCGATTCGATGTCGAGCTCATTTCGAGCCGAACACGAGCTGTCTCGCGAATAGCGAGCTGGATTGCCACCCCTATCCGCAACTCGCTCCGGTACTGCAATCAATGCCGGTACCGCCTAATGTTGGGATTCCGTAGCGAAAACGTCAAATCAAATTTTTACCAAAAATCTGTCATTTTAATAAAATTGGAACCAATACAACCACAAAGAGAAAAAAAATCAAAACAGAAAACATGCGGGTGAAATAAAATTCATTAACCAAGCATTCCTCCTGAATCTCTCTCACACTTCTCTCGTCTTCTATAAACCTAGAAGACATCCTTTTTCTCTCTTTTTGTATCGTACAATCATTTTCAACATCATACATATATATATATATATATATATATATATATATATATATATATATATATATATATATATATATATATATATATATATATATATATATATGCTCTCTATATTGGAGATATATATAAACTCTGCCCAAAATATACCAAAATCTACTTAAATTAGGATTATAGTCTAATTAATATTTAAATATAAATTAATTTATCTCTAACGGATTTAAATATTAATTCTAATCCAATTAAGATTTAATTACAAATCTAATTAAATCCTAACAATCTACACCTTGATTTGATTTATAATCTTCGATCGCTGCACCGAGCTCACCACGCAAGCTCTACCTTAAGCTTGTCTCTGCCGCTCGATGCTGGCGCATCCATCACTCCATCTTGATCGACTGCACATCTGTGAACTTTTGGAACCCAAATTGACTTTGTTTCGGTTCTGACTATGCTCCCGTTCAGAACATACAAGTTCCCACGCTTGTTTTCCACGCAAATGACCCTATCTCGTTTTTGGACCGTCATAGCTCCACCCGAAGCTAAAATTTTACAATTTTTCGAGTGCAACTCACCTACCGAGTTCAAATTCTACTTTAAACCAGGAACATGTCGCACACCAGTCAGCGTCCTCACGACCCCATCGTGCATCCAGATCTTTACCGTGCCGACTCCTAAAACTTTGCACGCCTTTCCGTTCTCCATAAGAGCTTTTTCACCTTTTATCGCCTTATAGGTAGCAAAAAAATTCTTTTTCTGGGCAGACGTGAAAGGAACATGCTGAATCGAGCACCCATACATCATCCAAAATTTTAGTATCACCGGTCGCCGCATATAGCACATCAGAATAGATCATCTTCGATTTTGCCACCAGCACCATCGTTAATGTCTCCTTATCCTGATCCGCAATAGTTTTTTCCTCCTGTCGCTGTGCCTGTAGCTCATTCAAGTTATCCTTAAGCTTATGACAATTGCGCTTAATGTGACCTTTCCAGTGACAATAGAAGCACTCCACCTCGGATAGCGGTTTCTTTTGTCTACTTTCGGTCGCCAATGTTTTTACATCCTTCTTTACTTTTACTATCAAAGCTGTATCATGACTTTGCATGCCGGACTCCTAAGTCATCTATTGCATCTCATTCGACGTGCAAGAAGCCATGAGCATAATAATCAAAGTCAATGTGTATCATAGGGCACCGCGACGCTCAGTCGCAACAAATAATAATAATAGGAATTCTTATGCATAATAGGGGTTAGTCAAGATTCAAAAGCGCAATTACTTTACTCTTACGTATTAAAAATAAAACCAAACTCCAAAAACGCAGGAAAGGGTACCCACCTCAAAATGCGTCGACTGAAACACTCAGAACCTACCCGCGCCCTCGCATGACTCCCGGACCTAAAAAGTCCCCAAAAGAAACAACAGGTAAGACTAAACTTGCCGGCGAAAACCGTGGACCCGACCGCTGACCGAGAAAAGCCTGATAGCACCACGAACAAAGAACCGAAAAAACCAAACCACCCGGGTAAAAATCGAGACTTGAAAACGCAAGGGTGGAAACAGAAACCGGGCGGCGGCGGCTTGGAAACCCCGCGGGGGCAAATTCCCCGCGCGACGCGCGCAGCATACGGTGGGGCCCCGCGCGGGTGCGTGCAGCGTGCGGTGCAGCCCCGCGCGGGTACCAGCCCCGCGCGGGGGCGCTCTGCATGCGGAACAGCCCCGCGGAGGCTGCAGCCCCGCGCGGGTGCGCGCAGCGTGCGGAGCATCCTCGCGCGGGTGCGCGCAGCGTGCGGAGCAGCCCCGCGGGGGAACCAGCCCCGCGCGGGCGCGCGCTGCCTGTGATGCGGTCGGCGGCCCCGCGCGGCACCTTCCCGCGCGGGCGCATGGTGCGGCTAGGGCCTCGCAGCGGCGGCGCGTCAGTGCAATGCGGCGGCGGCGGCTATCAACGGCACAAGCAAAACAAAACGGCGAAACCCTCGACGTAAAAACGCACAAAACGGAAAACAAACCACAGAAAACTAGCAAACGGGCTAACCTTGCACTCACGAAGGAGAAGAGGAAGAAGGAGAAGAACTCGTTCCTCGCAGTTGATGAGAATCCGGTTCCGCTCCCCGTCTCCGACACGTTGATCCACGAAGAAGAACGGAATCGCTCTCTTTTTCTCTCAGAACTAGGGCTTTCGTTTCTTGAAAGATATTAATTAAATAAATAAATATTATATTTCTCTTGTATGTACAAAATAAAACCCTTATTCGGTATATAAAGGAAAGATTCCAATCTCCTCGAAAAGCGTGCCGCTCATCAAACGTCCCGTGTCAATTAGCACGGATCTCGATGCACACGACGAACACCGAGACCTTCAAAACCCCATTCCGGGAGATCCGCAAATCAGATTTCAGATCCGATCGCTTTGCCGTTCACCAATTTTCGAGCTCTATCACAGAAAAATACACGCAAGCACCGACGTTCTACCCAAGAAAACTCGATAATTTAATCCTCTAACAACTAATTTATTCAAAAAGAATTAAAAAGAAAAATAAGAAAGGTCGTGATACTACATCACACACCCCTTAAAAGAAGTTTCGTCCTCGAAACTTATCATTTACCCTCGTCAAATAAAACCGGAAAACACTCCCTCATCTTCGATTCCAATTCCCAAGTAGCTTAGCGCTCCTCATGGTTACTCCACAACATCTTCACGTAAGGGATAATCCGGTTGCACAACTTCTTATCTTCGCGTGCCAAGATCCATACCGGTGTCTCATCAAAACTCAAATCCTCTCGAAGCTCGATTACAGAGGCATCAAGGACGTGTGACGAATCAGGGAGGTATTTTCGGAGCATTGATACGTGGAAGACGTTATGCACCCGATCAAGATTTGGTGGCAATGCTAAACGATAGGCTACCGGGCCAATGCGCTCCAAGATTTCAAACGGTCCAACAAACCGCGGGCTCAACTTGCCACGCAAACCGAACCGTTTGATCCCCTTGGATGGTGAAACCCGGAGCAACACATGCTCCCTGACCTGAAACTCCAAGTCACGACGCCTTCGGTCCGCATAGCTTTTCTGTCGACTCTGAGCGGTCAACAACCGCTGCCTGATGATGCGCACCTTTGTCTCGGTCTCCTCCAATAAGTCTGGACCCAACAACTTTTGCTTCCCTAAATCATCCCAGCAAATTGGGGATCGACACCGATACCCGTACAAAGCTTCATACGGCGCCATCTGAATGCTCGCCTGGTAGCTGTTGTTGTAGGCAAACTCCACAAGAGGAAGATAACGAGACCACCCCTCGCCCAAGTCAAGTACGCACGCTCGGAGCATGTCCTCGAGAATCTGGATCACCCGTTCTGATTGTCCGTCGGTCTGGGGGTGGAAAGTCGTGCTGAACTATAGTTTGGTCCCTAAAGCCCGCTGCAAACTCTGCCAATAGTTCGACACAAACCGAGTGTCTCTATTTGAAGTAATCGATGTCGGCAACCCATGCAATCTCACAACCTCGTTGATGTAGACTTGCGCCAAACGGTCTCGAGTCCACGTCGTATGAAAGGGTAGGAAATGAGCCGCCTTCGTTAATCGATCCACTATGACCCAGACCGCGTCATGACCTTATTGTGATCGTGGAAAACCAGTGACGAAATCCATGGTGATCCGCTCCCATTTCCACTCTGGCACTGGTACATCTTCGTGCCACCAGGGTGCGCCGTATAGGGAGCACAGTGCGCCTCTGACAATATCTCTTCCTTCAAATCCGGCAGGTCGAGCACACAAATACGTCCTCGGAACCGTATTGCGTTGTCCCTACCAATCGAAAAGTCGCCCTCTTGGTCTGAAGTAATCTTGTCCCGTACGAGCTGCAATTGAGCGTCTGTTATTTGACCTTCCAGGATTTTCTCAAACAAGGTAGGCTTGACTACAAGGGACAAAAGTCGAGTAGTAGTGCCCTCCGGTACAACCTCCAATCTCATTCGTGAGAAGTCTGCGATTAATCTGTCCTGCTGAGTAATCGCACTCACCGATAACTCCTCTGTCTGACCCTTCCTGCTCAAGGCATCAGCTACTACATTTGCCTTTCCGGGGTGATATTGAATGGACAAGTCGTAGTCCTTCAACAACTCCAACCAACGTCTTTGCCGTAAGTTCAATTCCTTCTGCATGAATAAATATTTAAGGCTCTGGTGATCCGAAAACACATTGCAATGAGCTCCGTAAAGGTAGTGTCTCCAAAATTTTAAAGCGAAAACGACTGCTACGAGTTCCAAATTGTGAGTAGGGTAGTTTCGCTCGTAATCCTTGAGTTGCCTCGACGCATAAGCTATAACTCTCCCCTGCTGCATCAGCACACCACCCAGGCCGTTCCGCGATGCATCACAATAAACCTCGAAATCCTCACCCGGTTTCGGTAGTGCAAGCACGGGTGCTCACGTCAGCCTGCCCTTGAGTTCCTCGAAACTTTTCTGGCATTGAGGTGTCCAAACAAATCTCTCCCCCTTCCGGGTTAACCGATTTAAAGGAGAGGCAATTTTGGAAAAACCTTCTACGAAGCGCCAGTAATACCGGGCCAAACCCAAGAAACTGCGGATTTCCGTTACTGTAGTCGGTCGGGGCCAGTCGGTTACTGATTCCACCTTCTTGGGGTCCACCGCAATTCCTGTCACAGAGATGATGTGTCCCAAAAAGCCCACCTCGCGAAGCCAGAACTCACACTTTTTGAGTTTGGCATACAATCTCTGGTCCCTGAGAGTCTGAAGAATCACCCGTAAATGTCCCTCGTGCTCATCGTCCGTACGAGAGTAAATCAGAATGCAAGGCCTGCCCCCTGGCTTTTGTCCTCCCGTCGGCGCGCTCCTGGTTCCTTGTTGCGATCTCGGATGCTTAGGGGGTCGGCTCCCGCTGGAATAGCCTCCTCAAGAGTAAGACTGAGATCGCTTCTTGTCCCTGTCATGCTCCAAGCCCTCCCGTCGGGCACGTGTAACCGCAAATCCACGCTCCACTATGGTGGCTCTGTCGACCACCTTCTGGAAAGTGTGCAAATCCGCCACTTGTACAACTTGAAAGATGTCACTTCGCAAACCGTCCACAAAAAGTTGGGCCTTGTGAGATTCGTCCCTTACGACAAAAGGAACGCAGTTGGCCAATCGAACAAATTCCCGCTGGTACTCCATAACCGACCGGCTTCCTTGCTTGATGTGCTTCAGATCATCCTCCATCTGCTGTTTGACGCTGTTGGAGAAAAACGCCCCAAACAGCTCCTCTCGGAACGTAGTCCATGATGGTAGGGCGGTGCCCTTCGAGGGGTCCGGGCGCACCGTCTTCCACCACATGCGGGCGTTTCCCTCAAGGAAGTAGACTGCGAAGGGGACCCGTTCATACTCCTCCATCATCAAATCTTCGAAAAGCTTTTCCATGGTGTCTACCCATTTTTCCACGACCCAAGGATCGGTCGTCCCTCCCTCAAACACAGGTGGGTCGTACTTTCGGAAATCTGCCATGTAGGTTTTTATATATTAAGGATCCACACGGATCTAAATATGTACTATCAAAAACTAGAGAGGGGGTGAATAGGTGTAATACTTATAAAACCAATCTCAGTGCAAAATAAAAACCAATGCGGAAATAAAAAATAGCACACCGAGATATACGTGGAAACTCCAATCCAGGAGAAAAACCACGGGACCAACACGCAATAACAATCCACTAAGAAAAGAAGAATAACAAGGTGATTACCGACTCCATGGACTCAACCTCTCCTTCAACTTCTTCGGACCTTGCGCTCCACCGATTGCACGTCCACTGCACACGTTCGAATCCACGAACGCCACTCGAATCCACGAGCACACGTTTCGAATCCACGAAACGCCTTCAACACATCGAATTCACGATGCCACGTCGAATCCACGACGCAAACTCAGCCGATACAGAATATAGGCTTCGATGGTGATCCTTTGCTTAGATTAACATTGAAGAACCATAGATGGAATCTCTAAGCAAAGACTAGATCAATTCGACAAAAGATATATCTTGAAAGAACCGTCGAATTGACCTAAAAGAGGCTAAAGAGAAGAACGGTAAAAACCAGCCTCTAGGGTTGCTCTCGAGTGTTTCTGAATTGATCGGTAAGTATCGAGAAACCCTAAGTGTCTATTTATAACCCTTGGAAAAAGATAAAAGTCGGTTTAGAAATCTTATCCCGAGAAGGCATTGTGTACCGGTACCAAATAACGTGTTCCGGTACGCAATGGTGCAAAACACAGATTTTTCTATTGTGTTCCGGTACGCGAGTCTGTGTTCCGGTACGCAATGCAAATTACAGAAAATTCTGTGTCGGGTTTGTGGAACTCAAAGTGTGGTTCCGGTACTCAATGTAAAAACTGATTTTTCCTAGATAAGCTTTATCCAAAACAGTCCAAGTACCGGAATCCAAACTTAACATAAGTTGTTAGTTAAAACCAAGTTCCTAAACCCAAGTCTAAACCAAGTTTCAATAACTTCCTGATTCCAATGATTATAAATGAACTATAATCACCATGATTTAATTTAATCATACCTGAGTGATATCTTGAGCTCATATTGAATCTTCAATGAGTCTTCGAAAGCTGATTTGACAATTTGATCCCTTTAAGACTCCGACTCAACTCACTGACTTGACTCACGAAATATGCCAACATCAAAAGCCGTAACAATTTCCCCCTTTGGCAATTTCGTGACAAAACCCAAAAATACATAAAACGCTCAAGTCACTCATCTTAAACCAAAAAATCGAAACTCAATGTCATCACCAAAACATTGATTTTCTTTGCGTGAAAGATCCAATAAATACAAATTACATTTGAACCAAACAGTGCTAGAACAAACTCTATGTCTTAGGACTTGGAGTCTTAAAGTGATGTCATTCCTGCAAAACAAAACTCCAAACAAAATAAAACGTTAGTCGTTAGAAATTAAAATCCTACATTTGATTCGTCCTCCTTTTGGTTCTTTGCTTTTTCCGGCTCTTTTGTTTTGCGGCTCTCTTTTCCTCAATCTTTTCTTTATCTCCCCCTATCTTGAGCATCACTGTTCTCCCCCTTTATGATACGGCATCACTGTTCTCCCCCTTTATGATACGTTATGATACGTCCATCATTTTCATTCTCCCCCTTTTTGTCACAAATTGTCAAACAGTTAATCCAGACAAAAAGAAACATACTAAAAGGACAAGTTCTTAGTCACAAGACAATTAAAGTTCTTGTTTATCACAAAGTGAAAAGAAACTGAAAAACCAAAAACAAGAAGTAAGAAGTCACTCGTCCTTATTTGAATCATCAAAATCAATGCAACAAATCTCTTGATCTTGATGAAAAACCCCTTAGAGAAGTTTTAGAGAGAGAGAGGGAGGGTTTTGAAGTGGGAGAGATGAAATAAAAACCTTGGAGTTCCGGAATATAAAGAAATCCAGATCGCGTACCGGTACGTAGTGCAAAATCCTGAAAAACTTCGTTCGGGTTCCGGACTGAAAAATTCATCTGATCCGGATCCGCAAAGGTAGTTCTGGTACTAAACAAGGAGTACCGGTACTCAAGTGAAAAACAGGGATTTTCATGATTCGGAGTCCGGATTGGGTTTTTGATCCGGAATCTTGGTTCCGGTACTAAAATTCAAGTACGGGTACACCAGAGCCAAAAAGACAAGAATTTCTTGAAACAAATCCAAATTTTGAAATCTTTTCAAATACCGATTTGTATTCCATCAAGAAATCAATTTAAGTGCTTTAAACAACGATGAATTCACATAGATGCCATTCAATCCAATTAATTTCACAAAATTAAAAAGATTTACTCCTAAATCATGAAAAACAAAGATAAAATATTATAAACAGTTTTTCATGTTATATTCATCAAACACAAGTCATCAAAAATAATCTTGAGATCGAAACTCTATCAAGATGTAACGGATTTACAAAGATGACTTACGGAGATTTCCAAATGACATCAATCTTGAATTCTACCCTTTCAAATTGAGATAAGCACTAAAATACCTAAGGGTGGCTCTTTGAGCATCTTTTTAACTATCCCACCTTATACCAACCAGGAGATTGTTCAAAATAAGAACTTTGAATATAAATCTCCGAATGCTTCAACTAAAAATTCTCATAAAATATTTTCCAAGCATCCATAACATGTGGTAGCTTCACACACAAACCGGACGACCGGGGTGGCAGCTCTTTCCAACATGTGGTGGTAGTTTTCACACTCCTTTCGGATGTAACTCTTTCCACATCTTTTACAATTCATTTATTTACCCTTGTAAGAATGCAATCTCTTACGTGAAAGAATTAAATCCCAAATTTTAGTCTATCGGTTGTCTCACGTTTATCACAATGAATTCACACAACCGAGATAGATTAAGCATCTAAAGATCACACATGATTTCTAAAATTTGATGCTTATAACTATCAAAAACTCCTATAATGAAGTATCTTCAAGAATTATGATTATAGAGTAAAGTTGATAATTCATATAAAATTAAATTGGAGTGATTGACCGTGAAACCCTTTTTATTCAATGCACTTGTTCGTTAAAACCATTTTGTTCAAAAACAAAACATAAAAACAAAGAGCATTGAAAATATGTAATGCAGAGATTTAGAAAAAATATGAAAGGAAAACCAATCAAAGCATTACATACAGTCATAAGCTATTTAGAACTTAAGACAAGGAAAGATATCACCTTTCCGAATCCAAAATCGTCGGATTTTGGGTTGTCTTGATTCATTGTGGTTGGGAGATGATAGCTTTGACTGTTGATCCACCTTAGGTCTTTGCCTCGCAATGATCCACTTGTATGATTGATGTTGTGGCTCGGACCTTTGGTGGTTTGAGTGAACTCCTTTGACTTGATGAGTCTTTTGATTCCGTTGAGTTCGCTCCGTAGATGAAGTTGCCGAAGAATTCTTCTTTCTCTTTTTCGGGCACATCTTCATCAAATGTCCTTCAAGTCCACATTGGTGACAAGTTCTTCCTTTCAACTTAGTTGTGGAACTTGAAGCCTTCACAGTTTGGTTCTTTTTAAATCCCAAAACAACCTTGTTTGTTTGACCTAATCCGGACATACAGTCAAGTTTCTTGGAACCGGTAGAAAGCCTTTGTATGTCGGATTTAAGTTGATGAACTTGCTTGGTCAATGCTTGGTTGGTGACATGAATCTCCTCAAACTGTTTTTCTAGAAAACCAATCTTGTCCATATATGATTTAGCGTTTGTCTCCGATTGGTTTAGCTTTTCTTGGAGGATTTTATTGTTATCCAATAAACGTCCTTGTTCCTCCTCGAGATCATGAAGTTTTATCTTTAAAGCATGATTCTCGTCTTAAGTCGTTGCTTCCTCAACTTCTTGATATGCTTGGCCATACTCTTTGATTCCGCAAGAAGTTGTTGGTATGCCTCAACGAGTTCTTCTTCGTCCGACTCCCCCTCAATTGATGACTCTCCGCCGGATGTTGATGTTTCATACAAAATCAAAGGAGTAGAGTCAGTAACTAAAGATGTAAGCACAAATTAGAAGAGGGAGTTTGAGAGGCATGAAAGGCAACAACTTTTTCCTCTTTACTTGAGGTTGATTCATCGGAAATAGAATCGTCCCAAGTTTTCACTTGCAAAGCCTTCTTTTTATATGATTTCTTAGAAGGACAATCCGTTGAAATATGGCCGTAGCCTTTGCATCGATAGCATTGGATTTCCCCTTCGAAATCATCTTTTTCTTTAGAAGGTTTTGCAACGCCTTTGAGTTTAGAGGATTTAGAACCCGATGATCCTTTAGATGGTTTCGTGGATGAAGATCCATCGGTTCGATTCTTCCAAAACATCCGACAAAATTTCTTTAAGATCCGCGCCAATTGTTCTTCAAACTCGGCTAAAGAGATTTCATCGTCGGAACTCGATTCGCCATCTTCTTCCTTTATTGATTTGAATTCAATGCCTGTAAGCTTAGAAGAAGACTTGGAAGAAATTTGATTAGTAGGAAAAGTCATCTCATAAGTTTGTAAAGCACCTACTAATTCCTCAAATATTACCACTTTCACCCGACATGATAGATGAACCTAAAACCCGCTCTGATACCACTTGTAGGTTTTTATATATTAAGGATCCACACGGATCTAAATAGGTACTATCAAACAACTAGAGGGGGGGTGAATAGGTGTAATACTTATAAAACCAATCTCAGTGCAAAATAAAAACCAATGCGGAAATAAAAAACAGCACACCGAGATATACGTGGAAACTCCAATCCAGGAGAAAAACCACGGGTCCAACACGCAATAACAATCCACTAAGAAAAGAAGAATAACAAGGTGATTACCGACTCCACGGACTTAACCTGTGATGACCCGGACTTTTGTAGAAGCTTTGGCGGTTTTATCAGTGACTACAGGAAGCTCACACAGTGTTTTGGAGCTTGTAGTATCGAAATTGGATTTTTAAAATGGACCCGGCGCGAAAATCGGATCAAGTGGGCCTTTTCGGGGGCTTTCGACAAAATTTCGGATGAGAATTTGGAAAATCGGACAGCGGATTTGGACTCGGCGCGCGAAAACGATCAAAATGGTGTATTCACTTTATTTTCGGCGCCAAAGTACTGTTCACGCCGGAACAGTAACTCCGGCCGCCGGAACAGTAACTCCGGCCGCCGGAAAATACTGTTCCGGCGAGCGGCGGCAGGCGGCGAGCGGCGGCGCACGGCGGAGCACAGCGGCGCAGCGGCGGAGCAGGGCCGCGGGCAGCGCGGGCAGGCGCGGGCGGGCGCGGGCAGGCGCGCAGGCGGGCTGGTCCACGGGCAAGTCGTGCACCGGGTGCACAGAAGGTTCAGGTTGCAACGTGGCAGCTCCTCATTGGTCGGGCGGCGTCAAGGAGGGCGGCCTGTCTGGGACACGTGGCGGCTTCTGGTTGGCCGACACTTTCCGAAAGACCCGGCGCGTAGACCGGGGGCGTTGACCACGTGAACCGCGTGGTGACACGTGGCGTGCCCCTATTGGCGGGTGCACGCCGCCCACGTGCTCGAGGCACGTGGAACACGTGGGCGGCTGGGACACGTGGCGGCGCCCGATTGGCGGGCGCCGCTGTCCGCTGTTTAGCAGACACGTGTCGCGCCCGGGCTCTTCCGGGCGCGCACAGTGATCGCGAATTGGGCCGCACTGTAGCAGCCCAATCTTTCCGGGCCCCTGATTCTTGGGACACAGTGGGAATTTTGGCATTTGTTTTCTGGGCCTATAAATACAGCTCCACTTCCCACCCTTTCTGTTCTTTTTCCGAGTTTTAGAGAGAGAATATAAGGGTGTGGCCGTAAGAAGACTTCTTCCTCTCTCTGTTCTCCACCTCTCTAGGAAGTTTTGGAATTTTTGGAGTTGCCGACAGCGAGTCATCTGCGACGTGGCGCGCTTCGACGTTTCCTCTTTTTTGGTCCATTTTCGTCGCAGTTCAGTCAGAATTTTCCTGTGCGCAAACCAGGAGAATTTTTGGACGATTTCTTCGACAACATGTTCATAAGAGGTAAAGCTTCGATTTCCGTGTTGATCGTTTCGCTTTATTTTGGGTTTTTGGCATGGTTCCCGAGGCATCTTTTGACCCCATTTTCTGTGATGGATTTCCTGGACAGCATGGGCTTGTTGATTTTATATCTTGGCATAGGAACATCGGATCGAGGCGTTTAACGAGTCGATTTTGATCTACTCGTCGCAAGGAACGTCCCCGTATTTTTCTTGGATTTTTTCTGAATTTCCCGAAAGTGAGAAATCACTGTTTTTCCAGAGTTTAGTGCTACAGTTTTTTTGGGGATTCTTTAGGGATGGTTACCTTGTCGAATTTATATCTTGACCTGCAAAACTCGGATTTGGACGTGCAGGTACTCGTTTCGAAGGTATCGACGCGAGGATCGCTGTGATATTTTTATTGGAATTTTCTGGGCATTTTCAGCAGGAGAAATAAGGGCATCTTTGGGACTGATTTCTGTATGTGTATGCGGGGGTAGTTTTTGGGATTTATGGACTTTATGTTGTACCCAGGAGAGTTGCGGGTATTACTGGACCCTTTGGAGTAGGAGATTTGGATTTCCTGGTATTTTCAGTTGTGGGATTTGGACAGTCAGCTCTTCAGGTGGGTAGTTGTTGCGTACCTCTTACTATGATTTACTCACTAAGTTTATTTAGAGGATTCCCCGTTTGGACTTATTGATTGATTATCATGCATGATTGAATGATATAAATGCGAGCCTATCATTTGAGATTAATTTTGTGGATATAGCATGTTGGAAATATTACTGGGATAATATTGTTGTTGGAACATGATCATTGAGATATTTTAATAGTGATAATTAACATGCCGTGTAGCACATAGATTTTATGAAAGTTGGTTAAATGGATTAAGTATTGGGACATGATGACATATCTATGTGCGGGTACCACTTTGGGATTTATTATGGACCAGGAATTATATACATGTGTAGTTGACTGATGATTTTAGCATGATGGTTATATTTATGCGGAGCTATTATTTAATACACATGTGGAGTTACTGTTTGATACTCTTTCTTTTATCTTTCTCGAGGACATTTGCATGCTTGCATGGACATCTAGATAGGCCACTATTTATTGCTACACTATCAGATTAGGAATTGACTTAGGAGAAACCATGATTGTTTTCTTTCTCCTTCTCATTTTGACTTTTGATTCATATTGCTCGGGTTCGAGCAGGGGTTTGGGATAGTGTAGTCGGGACTTTGGAGTCTGGGACAGGTCGTACTTGATTATGGATTGTGGGGCATTGTGGTAACCGCGGATATTAGGTGGTTGACCAGATGTTGGTTATTTCATCAGATTGTGGACTTGTGGGGTATTGCGGTAACCGCGGACATTAGGCGGTTGACCGGATGTCTACCTTTGCATCAGATTAGGGTTTTCTTTAGTGGAGGGGTTTTCCACTTTGATCATAATCATGATCCAGTCCTGCTTTTATGATACTTATGACATGGTTACTTTCCTCGTGTGGGTAGCTCCCCTCGAGTGCCACTTCGAAGCGTGCGGGGTACCAAATGGGTGCCGGACGGCATTGACTCATTGCTATCACTTTGGCGCGGATCGGCTTGCACGATGATGATAGCGGCAGCAGGCGGTACCAGTTTTTACTGGTGGCTAGATTGGGTTTATCTGGACCGATGCGGTTACTGATGCATACTTACAGTCATTTATTTTGGCACTGCATTCACTACAAGGAAAAGGACTTTTGGTGGCGACTTTTTTGTGGCGACAATTATTGTCGCCACTAATTGTAAAGCTATAGTGGCGACATTTAATTGTCGCCACCAATAAACAAAATACAGTGGCGACATATATTTTTCGCCACCAATAAATTAGCAATAGCGGCGACATTAAAATGTCGCCACTAATACTTATTAACTATATTTTTTTATAAAGTAAAAAATATAATTAGAGTAAAGCTATAGTGGCGACATTTAATTGTCGCCACCAATAAACAAGATACAGTGGCGACATATATTTGTCGCCACCAATAAATTAGCAATAGCGGCGACATTAAAATATCGCCACTAATACTTATTAACTATATTTTTTTATAAAGTAAAAAATATAATTAGAGTAAAGCTATAGTGGCGACATTTAATTGTCGCACCAATAAACAAAATACAGTGGCGACATATATTTGTCGCCACCCATAAGTGGAAAAGTTAGAGATATAGTGGCGACTTTTGTCGCCACCAATAAACAAGATACAGTGGCGACATATATTTGTTGCCACCAATAAATTAGCAATAAAGAGATATAGTGGCGACTTTAGTCGCCACTATATTTTTTATTTCCCACCAAATTTTTCCTCTTTTTTTTCCACCAACCAAAACCTTTTTTTCCCTTTTTTTTTTTTTTTTTTTTGAGATGGGAACCCCCTTCATCACCCTCTCCTCCTTCCCCATTAACATCTCTCTCTCCCCCCTCTCTCTCTCTTTCTTTCAAAATAGAAAGAGAGAGAGAGAGTGTGTGTGTGTGTGTCGTGTGTGTGTGTGTGTGTGTGTGTGAGTGAGAGGGCCCCTGATACAAATTTAAACCCCCTCCCATTTTTTCCCAAACCCCGCCTCTTCACCTTCCCTCTCCCTCCTCTTTCTCTCTCTCTCTCTCTCTCTAAAACCCTTCTTCTTCTTTGGCAAAACCCTAGGACCGGTCCGCGTCGCCCTCGTCGTTCGCGTCGTTCTCGGCCTCCAATGGCGCCCGATCTCCCCTGCGACGGCGATGGAGTGTGCATGGTGTGCAGGGCGAAGCCCCCCGAGGCAGAGTCCGTGCCCTGCCGCACCTGCGCCACCCCCTGGCACGTCCCGTGCCTCTCAGCTCCCCCGGAGACCCTCGCCGCCGCCGCCGATTGGCTCTGCCCCGATTGCTCCGCCCCCACCGCCTCTGCCGGCGCCTCCGCGGGCGGCGCCGTCGCCGCCGGGTTGATCGCGTCGATCCGGGCGATCGAGGCCGACGCGTCGCTCACGGCAGGTACTTTTCATTTAAGGAGCTTTTACATATATCGTCGTACAAAACCTTCCTCAAGCCCTCATCATCTCTCATCCTCTACCTCCCTCGCTTTCGATCTTATTCTTGTGCTCGCACGCCATGAGCTTTGCCGACGATTCGAACCGTTCAGCGACCGTGGTGTAATATACCCTTATAAGCAAGTATGGATTTTAGTTTGGTGGCTTGTAGCTTATAGCTACTGTTAATACAGTTTGAGAACTAAATTTTGGGGAAAAGGGTAGTATTTGAGTCATTATTTTAGTTCCTGGTTGTGTCATCTCAAAATTATTTTTGGAATTTTTGTGCTAGTTGGAAAAAATTCCGTGGTCTCTTTTGTGGAAAATATATAATAAATCAACATTAGTTCTTTGTAATTATCAGGGATTTAATTTGAGAATCTTGAGAACACTTGATACTGGATTAGGTTAATTTTGTGTTGATAATAATTTAATGCAATGGCTTCAGTTATGACTGAAATTGTCCCAATAAATTATAGGTATATAACTATATGTAATTATCTGTGGGTTTCGTCTTGTTGTACTATAAAGATTTACGGAATTTGCTATCTTTCAATGTGTGAATTATAGGTCTTTTATTGGGTGCTTTGTTGCTTTCTTAACTGTAATTTCTTAACATCTAAATCTTATATTGTGACAATAACAAAGTTCTAAGTAGTGTCCCATGAAAGTTTTAAGTAGGCTGTTCAAGCAGTTAGGTGATCCCCTGTAATTTTGTTAGTATGCAATTAATGGTACAAATTAATGGTGTTTTGATCTTTTATTTTTTTTTCTTTAGAAGAATTTTTTGATCTTTATTAATTCCTGTGTTTCAATTTCTTAATTTCTTGTTCTAAGAAATCAGGGATACATCCCACCATTTGATGTGATTATATGGTACAAATTTGATGTGATTATATGGGCTGGCCATTTCAAGCGTCACACTTTACATTGACAATCTGTTCTTGAAATCCGAGATAGTTTAACTCAATGGGATTTGCAAAAGAAATCGCCTCATCGCCGCCAAACAGGTGATAGATTTTTGCCTTTTTTGGTTTTTTGGATGAGGTTACCAGTATAATTCTACCCCCCTTTGACTTGGATCATATTGAAGCCAATTGGGCAGGAACTTCCCCAAGAGTTTGTGTTTGGTGCATTTATTTCGTCTCATCCATTCTCTTTGTTGTATTTTCTCGACCAAATTTGTCTCCTTTGGTAAGTGTTATCTTTGTCAAGCTGAAATTCTATCTCAGGCTACTTTTCAAGAATAGGCCTTCTATGTTTTTCTGCTAGTTAATACATCAATGCTGTAGAAGATTGTCATAGTTTGCTTATTCTAATTATTCCCAGAATTTAACTTACCATTTTTGTTCTTTCCTTATAACTCAATTGCAGTTCCATTATTTTGTATGATAGAAATCCAATGCTGCTTGTTATTGATCAGTCTCTGTAATTTGTCATTCAGATGCACCCAATCCAACAGAACCAAACCAAATGGTTGGTGTCTCTTTCAGA
Source organism: Tillandsia leiboldiana (assembly GCA_029204045.2). Classification (NCBI taxonomy): domain Eukaryota; kingdom Viridiplantae; phylum Streptophyta; class Magnoliopsida; order Poales; family Bromeliaceae; genus Tillandsia; species Tillandsia leiboldiana. Next base: position 15,212,535 of record CM055068.1, read on the forward strand.
GCGACTGAAAATCCCCCGCATTGTCCTGGTAAGGCAGCTGATTTACCTGTTCCTTTTTCTCATATACTATTGCTCTTTTGGATAGTTAAGTGATATTAAGTCTTAATGGAGGTTTCTTTTAGATGCAGATAACAGCACATTTCAGGCTCAAAACCAATGGTTGAGATCACCTCTTGTTGCCGACTGTGCATTTAGCAATGAAATGTTAAATGAACATGAGGAACAGCTTATAACCCTCTCAAGAGTATGTATTTGATGCCTCTCTTGCTTTTATTCTTTTAGTTGGTTATTTCTTATTTTTGTAAGCTCACTTATCTTAGTATCAATTGTTACTTTGCAATTGAATGAAGGGAGATTCTTGTGTATTATGTCTGAGAATAGTGGTTTCTTTTCCCTATTTTTGATTACTTTCCAATCTCTGAACAAGCTTCTGTCTTTGCTTATTCTCTGTTATAGATGAGTGAATGAGCCTTTTAGGACGATTAGTGTTGGGACAATTCCTATTTCACAACCAATTTGTTAACCAGACTTACCTTGGGCTTCTGCAGTGCATTCTATAATCACTATATGCTTTTTTGAGAAAATATGTATTGGGACAAAATGTGTAAATCTTTTATTATCATTCTGGTCTGTATAGAATTATTACATATCAACTAGTCTCTCTCTCTCTCTCTCTCTCTCTCTCTCTCTCTCTCTCTCTCTCTCTCCCCTGTATATGCTACTATGAATTTTCATTGTTATGCCCTACTTCAGGATTGGGCACATCAGCAATACATGGCGAAACACCAGCAATGGGCATCTCATCAGTGGGGAAACTTCTTTTATTATAGGATGGAGAACATCAGGTTTGTGCACTTATCTTGTAAAATATAGAAAAGCATCGATTTAATGGTCTAGTTACAATTTTTTACACTTTATAAAGGGATAGGTTTGATTAGTGTATTGAAATTTGATTTTGTGTATCACTATTCTATTGTACAAACAGTTAAAACAATCTCAAGATTTCTAATTTAGATCTGAAAAGCTAATGCGTGTCAGTTACTTTTTCTTAGACTCAAATCCTATGTGATTATATGTGCAGGCCATTGGCAGATTCTTTTTTTTTTTTCCAATCTATACACTTGTGATGTTTCTTTGTCAACAAAAACCAAAATTTAGCCGTAAACTTTTGCTGCTGGTTTGTTTTTTTAAAGAGGATCAGTTTGCAGGCAAACCAACGATAACAGTAATAGAGAATTTGATCCAACAAATGCATACAATTGCAGTGATATGAATTTTTTAAAAATAAAACAAAATGTAATCCTAACCAATTGAGGCCTGATTATTTTAATAAGGAAGCTTTAAACTTAAGTCTTGCCATCTGAGTGCTTGGGAGATTCAATATCAGTATGACTGATATGCTGTCTCAAAGAGAACCTAGGTGAATGGTAGCCGAATGATTGTTGTCAAACTTGACAAATTTTTTATTTCTTTAAGCATAAAGTGATCAGTTATGTATCCCATTCTTTTGGCAACTATGTTATACGAAAATGAAGTTAATTAGCTATTTGATGATAGTTGTTGATTTCTTCCTTATAGAGGTGCCATAATGAAAAGCATGTTCGGTAGAAGAAATTACTTCTAACAAGTTGTAAATCTAGGGTTAGCGTGGGTGGTTTGTGGGAATTCTGTTAGGTTCCTTTTACTGTTACTAAAAAATTTGTCTAATTGCTTTTTCTTTTTTTTTTTGTGCTAATCGGAATATGAATTTTTGCAGGTTGTCTTCACATGTCTTATATTATAGAGTCAGGAATGATGTTAAACTGTATATCGAATATTATAACTCTTTTGTCTTTAAACTGATGTTGCTATTAATTTGTTTTTTAAGCTCTTGTGGATTAGAAGTTAATTAGCATTTTAAATTTTTGTTAAAAGAATAATTTTATTTGCTTAAATATATTGTTTGTTACTTTGTGTATATTTTGTTTTATTGCTTGTTTGTTGTTGTTGACAACATTAATCATTATTTGTGGCTATTTTACTCGCACAGTTGGTGACAACAAAAAGTCGCAATTTTATTTTCAATTAAGGTGGCCGCCGTGGCGGTTGCCACTTAAAGTATATATTTGGTGGCGAAAATGTATTGCCACTTTATCTCGAAGTTGCCACTTTATCTTCAGTTAAGATGGCGACCGTGATGGTTGCCACTTAAAGCATATATTTGGTGGCAAAAATATATTGCCACCTTATCACCATAAAAGGTGGCGACTTATAGTAGCCACAAAAAATCATATTTGTTGGCAAAAAAATGTCGCCACGCTATCTTTAATAAAGTGGCGACTTTTTATTTTTCGCCACAATTTTATTTAGTGGCAAGGCTTTTGGTGGCGGCTTGTGGCGACTTTAAAAATTGCCACGCTTTAAAAAGGTGGCAACTTTTTATACATATAGTGGCGACATTAGTCGCCACCGATATACAATATTCTTGTAGTGATTTAGAGGCATACTAGTGGTAGTTCTTTTTTCTGTAGTCTTATAGCTTACCACTTTCTTCATTCTTTGCCTCCGGTAGACTTAGTGGGTACGTCGGAGTTTGAGGCTTTACCCATAGGGAGAGGCTACTGGTTTACTAGTGGTTCTCACCCCCACTGTTGTTTTTCTCTCTTTCTTTTCCTTGTTTTGCAGAGTCTTCTGCGGGAGCTGCTGGGCCATCGACAGCTGATCGAGGTGAGGGGATCGCTGAGTAGATAGATCTACTGTGAGGCTGTGAGCTGCTGTTAGACAGATATTGTACCCCTTTTTCTCAGACTGTAGTAGTTCACTTTTATTTTGAGGTCTGGCTTTGGCGAGCTGGGTGTATTATTTTGGTGAGCTGGGAGTTTATTGTATATTTTTTTGTTACGGAATTTGAGTTGGCGTAGTTTCGTGAAAGGTTCAAGTCTTGAAGATTGAAGGTGAAGAAGGTTGGATCATTTAACTCAACCTCAAGAAAGAAGAATTCAAAAGGATCAGGTATGTTTAACTAAAGACTTTTGGTGATCCGAATACTTCTTGTAGTGTAGAAACACCTGGAAGAATTTTTAACTGCATAAAAATCAAAAACTGGTGTTCGGACTTGTTCAGGATCCGGATCAGAGCCAGCAGTCCGGATCCCGAAGGTTGTTGTTTCATACATTACTTCAATCCGGATCGCAGCATCTCACGATCCGGATCCCGAATGTTGAGTTTTCTGAATTGTATGAACTATCCGGATCAGGCATTCCGATCCGGATCCCGAACGATTGTTTTTCTGGAAACCGTCTTTCTTGCTACTGCAATCCGGATCGCCCAAATCCGATCCGGATCGCCGTCCGTTAAAATTCCAGAAATGTTAGGTTTTTGATTCTTATCTCCTTCCAAATGTTTCTAACCTATAAATAGACCCTATGACTCTTTTTCTAGGGTTAAGCAAAGAAGCCGATAATCCAAAAAGCCGTCATCTTTTATACGGCCCTAGATCCACATATAGAGAAGAAAGAAAATCATTAGATAATACTCTATGTTTCTTCATCTATATTGATTAGTTTGATTCTAGGTTTTCATACTCACATCTTGAGTTGAATCAAACTAACGAATACTTAGATGGTATTTCCTATCTATCTTTGATCTAAGTATTCGGCGGATCATCACCACCCAAAAAACAACGATTTACCCCAAAATCGGCGCGTGGATTCGCGTGTCCTTGTGGATTCAAGGTTCAACCGCTCTCGTGGATTCGGAGCGAGGCACGTTCGTGGATTCGAAGGGTGCTACTGGGTGAAGACCGTGGATTCGGTCGGACGCCGTGGATTCGGCGTTGGGCGCAGATCGTGGATTCGAGAAGCGTCGTGGAGCGAGCGGAGAAGATCCTCTAGGAGCGTATGGAAAAGGTTGAGTCGTAAGTGTGTACGGTAAATCACCTTGTACGTGTTTTAATTCTAGTGGATTTCGCCGTGTTATCGGTCCCGTGGTTTTTTTTACTCCGGTTTGGAGTTTTTCCACGTAAAAATCTTGCGTGTTATTTTTTATTTCCGCATTGGGTTTTTTATCGCAACGATTTTTGAGTGTTTATACGTTTACACCTATTCACCCCCCTCTAGGTGTTTCTTCCCCTATTTTGATCTATATTACATATAACCCAACAAGTGGTATCAGAGCGGGAATAGGGTTGTAAACAATGGTTGAAGGTGGAAACATCAATCGACCCCCTTTCTTTGATGGAACAAATTATGCGTACTGGAAAGTACGGATGAAAGCCTTTTTAATTTCCATTGACGAAAGGGTGTGGCAATCAATTGAATTAGGATGGTCTAATCCAACTGAAATTATCTCTGATGTTCGCACCTTAAAACCTAGGTCGAAATGGACCAAGGAAGAGTTAGATTCATCTTCTTACAATGGCAAGGGAATTAATGCTATTTTTAATGCCTTATCTCAAACTGAATTCTCTCCCGTCTCGGCATGTGAGACTGCGAAAGAAATCTGGGATGTTCTTCAGGTTACACATGAGGGAACTAACCTCGTGAAGATTCAGAAACTGCAAATGCTTACGAGCAAGTTTGACTCTATCTTGATGGCAGAAAATGAATCTTGCACGGACTACTATACACGATTGCAAGACATCGTAAACTCATGTGCTAACCTGGGAGAGAAGATTCCAGAATTTAAGGTTGTAAGAAAGATCTTAAGAACTCTTCCTGAACGATTTCGCCCAAAGGTTACAGCCATTGAAACTATTAAACACCCGGACGAAATGCGTGTAGAAGAATTAGTTGGTTCATTACAAACATATGAAATGACATTTACTACTAACAATTCTTCTGGAAAAGCATCCTCTTCTAAGTCTTCAGGTTATGCGTTGAAAACAACTAAGGAAGAAGACGCGGATACATCCTCCTCAGACGATGACGAGAACCTTTCTATGGAGGAATTTGAGAAGCAGCTCACTCTCTTGACAAGGAAGTTTCGCCGTAACTTTCGAAGGGGTAATTCAAGTAAATCTCCATCCTTCGGAAAGTCGAACAAAGGCAAGGGTACTTCAAGTTACAAGTCAAGAAAGCAAGAGAACTTCTCAAAGGATAAGAAAAGTTCAGAGGGACAACTACAATGCTTCAAATGTCGAGGCTACGACCACATTACAACGGAGTGTCCCAACAAGTATCCGGCAAAGAAGAAGGCGATGCAAGTCGTCACTTGGGATGACAACTCAACGTCAAATGAGTCGTCTTCAAGTGATGAAGAAAAGAGCACCACGGCATTCCACGCGTCCACATCTTCACCCTTCATGTGCTTTATGGCAAGTACGTCCGAGTCATTGTCCAACTCCACTGTTGAAAAGATTGCAACGGACAACGAATCGGATGATTCGGAAGGTGAAGATTTTGCTCTAGCCTACCACAGACTTTTGAGGGATTCAAAGAAGGTGGCTAAGCAAAACAAGAGTTTGAGAGGGAGATTGCATGATCTCGAAGAAGAAGCAAAAAGGGCAACTTCTCTCTCAAACGCTCTTGAAGTGGAAAGGGAAAATCTGATAAAAGTAAATGTTTCCCTTCAAGAGTCCAATGAGCTTTTTGAGAAGGAACATACAAATCTGGTGGATAAAGCGGATCACTTCTCAAAGCTCTACAACCAGGCTCGACAGGATAACCTGGAAATGACAAAGACCATTTTCCAACTCAAGGATGACTTGCAGCGATTCTCTTTAGGAAGGAGTAAGTTGGATAGGCTTCTTGGTCTTGGTCAAACAAATCGGTTCGGCCTCGGGTACACTCAAACTGGAAACAGTCCAAGTTCGAGTGGGACAGTTTTTGTGCCTCAGTCAGTATCTCCTCCTCCGACACCGGAATTCAAGACAAACAACGACAACAAACCTACTTCATCCTCTTTGGGATCGTCAAGATCTAAGGTATGTTTTCGTTGTGGTGTTTCAGGGCACATAAGAAGATATTGCAAGACGGGAGTCAAACGCTCACCTCAAACACCTCTTGCAATGACTACCACAAAGGTGATTCCTCGGAAATCAATTGCAAATCAATTGAAGGAAAAGAACCTTGGTAGTTTACCGCGCAAGACGACTTCATCAAGGAGCAGCAATCGTTTTAACAAGACGCTTTCACCTAGGCATATAACTTCACGACCATTACCGACGCATTCCAAAAAGGTTTGTGTCACGCCCCGGGTGTAAACCAGAACCCGGGCCTGTCTACAGATCCGCCGTGCACACGGTAATTCCCGTGTACACGAAGCGCCAAACCTGCTCAGATATAAGAGATAACAATAAAAGAGCAATAAAACAGAGCTGAACTAAAACTAATACATCTCAGACTGAAGCTGGAAATAAAATACAATACATCTGTATAAATGATACATCTGTCTCTCCCAGCTCACCAAAATGAATACAACCCGCTGGCAAAAGCCAGTCCCAAATGTAAAAGTACAACCGTCTGAGGAAATCTGGGTACACCAACAGTCCAGCTAACACGCTCATCCTGCCTCGAGATCTACCTACTCAGCCGTCCTCTCTCCTCGACCCGCCGCTGAAAGGCCAGCAGCACCCGCAGAAGTCACTGCAAAACAAGGAAGAAGAAAAAGAGGAAAGAAGAATGGGGGTGAGAACTACTAGTAAACCAGTAGCCTCCCCTAGTGGGTAAAACCTCAAACTCTGACACACCCACTAGGCCTACCAGAGGCAAAAAGGAAAGAAGAGTGGTAAGAAATGAAACCGCTGCAAAAGGGAAATCTACCACTACTATGCCTCTAAAATACAGTCCTAGACTGGAATAACCATATGCCACAATAACCAACCGTCCCAGATAAACCCAATCTGTACCGCCCTCATCATCGGGCAAGAAAGCCGCGCCGATGTGATAGCAAAAATTCCTGCTGCCGCCCTCATCATCGGGCAAATAAACCGCGCCGATGTGATAGCAAACCTGTCCATAACTGTCCGGCCCCGGCCTCCGAAGGGGATCTCGAGGGGAGCTACCCACACGAGTAAAGCACCACCGGGCAATAACCGCGCCGGGGTAATAAAAGCCTCACCGGGCAATAACCGCGCCGGTGATAAAAGCAGGATTGGATCACAACTATAAAGCCCCCAGTGGAACACAACCCTCCACCAAAAGAAAACTGATTCCCCAATCAGATGCAAGAGTAACCATCCGGTCAATCGCCCAATATCCGCGATTGCCGCAATACCCCACAATCCACGACCAGGTCTAACAACCGACCTCCGGTCAACCGCCCAATATCCGCGGTCGCCGTAAAAACCCACAATCACAATCATGTCCCACATTCGACATCTGGTCAACCGCCTACTATCCGCGGTTGCCACAAAACCCTCTAGTCCATAATCATGCCTTATCACCGATGTCCTATAACCGACATCCGGTCAACCGCCCAATATCCGCGGTCGCCGCCAAAACCCATGATCCATAATCCAGGCCCCGGCTACACTATCCCAAACCCCTGCTCAAACCCGAGCAAACCCACCTGACTAACGAAAAGGAGAAAGAAGCAAACAAGGTTTCTCCTAAGTCAAGTTCCAGCATGAAAGTGTAGCGATAAAAGATGGCCTACCTAGATGTCCAAACAAGCATGCAAGTGTTCTCAAGGAAATAAAAGAAAAGGCGACCAATAGTGGTTCCACATGTGTAACAATTAATGGCTCCGCATAGATATAACCATCATGCTAAAACATTATCCAACCACACATGTCTATAATCCATGATAAAGCATCACTATCCACCTATGCATGTCATAAAATCCTCAACTAGTACCAACCACTAACAGGATCATCATATAGTCCAAAATAAACATTCCCATCCACATGCAAGGTTAACCGCTAACATTCCATCCATACAAACATGTATAAGTCCCAACCACTATCAAATATCCACAATAGTAATTTCCATAGGAAAAGCTCATAGTTTATATCACTTAAGCATGCATGTCCAAATAAAGGGATCACTCTAATATTCCTAGTGAGCATGTCAAAATAGAGGTAAACAACAACCACCCACCTCGATCGCTAATTCCAAGTCCCAAAAAGTGCCCTCGCCCAAACCGATAAGCCGCCGCGATCGCTGTACAAAATTCCCAAAAGAACATACATAAATAACATACAATGCTCACACAAAACTGTCCCAAACACACAGTCCACAGTTCCCCTGTTTTTACCTGCGAGAAATGCCCGGAAAATTCCAAGAAAAATACTGTCACGATCCTCGCGACGAACCCGTCGAAACGACTACCTGCACACTCAAATCCGAGTTTCCTACACTGAGAAACAAATCCGACAAGAGAACCATCTCGAGACAAACTGCTCACAAAAACTGAACCACAAGGTTCTGTAAACAGGGATATTCACCTTCGGGGAAAAATTCAGAAAATTCCAAGAAAATTTGGAGATATTCCTCGTGATGTGTAGATGCAAAACGCCTCTTGAATCGCCCCAATCCGATGCCTGTGCGCGAAGATATCGCCAAAATACCGCACCGCTGTCCCAAAACTCCGCCCCAGAAAATGAGGTCACAAGATAATCCGAAAAACCCATGAAAAGCTCGGAATGGGAAAAACCAGTAAACATGGGAAACGTAGCCCTACCTGTCGTGAAGCCAACGGCGCAAGAATCGCCTCATTCGGAGGTCGGAGTAAGCCGGAGGAGTCCTCGCACCGAAATGCGACGAAGAAGAACACAAACGAACGAGCGTCGCGCCGCGCCGTAAAAATGGTAACCTCGGGATGCGTGCCGCTGAAAAATCTGGAAATCTGCAGATGGAATCGCCACAGGGAGAGGAGCATTTCTTGTGAAGGTTGCACAGTGAAAATCCGCGCAGAGAAGAAGTTCTCTGCAAAAGAACTCGGCCTTTAAATACAAGCTGGAAACAAATCCGAAAATACCCAACAAGTCCCATTTTCCGGGCGCTCCAACTTTCGGGCGGCTACAGTGTTGGGCCCGGCCCAACACTGTGCGCGCCCGAAAGCCCACCGGGCCTCCACGTCGCCCCCCCGCACAGCGGACAGCCACGCTTGCCGCCCACTGCGCGACGCGTGGGCCAATGCCGCGGCGACACGTGGCGCGCACCCAGTCAACGCCCGCCTGCCGCGCCCACGTGCCCGCCTGCGCCCGCCGCCTGCGCCCCCTGCCAGGCGCGAATCCCGAGGCGCCCCGGTTCACCTCCGTGGACCCAGACTCCATGAGCCCACCAACCAGAAGACGCCACGTGTCCCGCCGGTCCATGCACCACGCCCGCCTGCTCCGTAGACCAAGTCCACTGCACCGACCAATCCAGTAATGCCACGTGTCCACCCCGGTCCACCGTGCGCCCCGCACTCTCCGTAGACCCCGCCCCGCGGACCGGCCCACTCCCGAGCCGCCACGCGTCCCGCCCCCGGTGCACGCCTGCCGCGTGGACCGGGCGGCCCGCTCCTCTGCCCGCCGCGCTGCCCGCGGCCGCTCCGCCGCTGCCCGCCGCCGCCGCCGCTGCCCGCCGGCGGCCGGAGACACTGTTCCGGCATGAACAGTACCCGAAGCTCAAAAATAACAAGTGGGTAGTCCGTTTTGACCGTTTTCGCGCGCTGAATCCGAATTTGACGTCCATTTTGCCAAATTCCAACCCCAAAATTTGCCGATGGCATCCGGAAAGGTATTCCTTGGTCCAAACTTCGCGCTGAGTCCATTTTTAATATCCGCTTCGCGCGAAACCACTTCTAACGATCCGACGGAGTCCACCGATCACCCACGTGATCCAATAAGCCCGAAGTCCGCCACTTGTGTCCAATTGGTGCACAAACACCTCCGACACACAAAACAGGCTCCCAGATGTCACCAATGACTCTACCACAGCTCTGCAGAGATCCAGGTCATCACAGTTTGGGTGCGCAAAGGTGAAATCTTTCCTTGTCTTGTTACCAATGTTTCCTTGCATGCATATGATAGTTCGTCTTGGTATCTGGATAGCGGGTGTTCCCGTCACATGACCGGTGACAAAAATAGTTTTCAAAATCTTGAGAAAATCTCCGGAGGACTCGTTGTTTTCGGAGACGGTCGATCTTCCAAAATTGTTGGAAAAGGAACAGTAGCTATTCCAGATGGCCCGGTTCTAAATAATGTGTTATTTGTTGATGGTCTTAAGACTAACCTCATAAGCATAAGTCAACTTTGCGACAATGGTTTTTCAGTTAACTTTTCATCTGTTGAATGTGTTGTAACTGATAAGGACCATGTCTTCTTTTTAAAAGGGGTTAGATCTGAAAACAATTGCTATGTTGTTCCTAATAAAATTTCAGAAAAATGTAATCTAGTTTCTTTGATTAATGAAACAATTTGGCATGAAAGGCTAGGTCACATAAATTTTAAGGAACTTGCTAGAATTTCAAACAAGGACGTGGTCAAGGGGGTTCCAAAACTTCTATTTAAACAAAATATTGTGTGTGGTGGTTGCCAAAAGGGGAAACAGTCCAGGACTGCACACAAGAACTTGAACCACGTTGGTACAAAACGGCCTTTGGAACTTTTACACATGGATTTAATGGGGCCAACTCGTCAACCATCTTTGGGAGGTAAATGGTATATTTTCTTGATGATTGATGATTTCTCTCGATATTCTTGGGTAGTATTTTTAAAAGAGAAAGCTGATACTTTTGATTCTTTTCACGAGATTTGCCTTCGTATTATGATTAAAAAGAATGAAAAGATCATTCGTGTTAGAAGTGATAGAGGTGGAGAATTCGTTAACTCTAAATTCATTGACTTTTGCACTTCAAACGGTATTAAGCATGAATTCTCTGCACCCTATACACCTCAACAGAATGGTGTTGTCGAGAGCAAAAACAGGGTTGTTCAAGAGATGGCACGTGTTATGCTTCACAGCCGGAATTTACCGCTACATTTTTGGGCTGAAGCTGTGAACACTGCAATCTATGTAATTAATCGTGTTTATTTGCGCCCAGGAACGTTAAATACACCATATGAACTATGGTGTGGTAGAAAACCCAACATCAAATATTTTCGCATCTTCGGGAGTTGGTGTTACATTTTACGTGACCGTGAAAATCTTGGAAAGTTTGACTCTCGAAGTGACGAAGGGATATTCTTGGGGTATTCTACAAATAGTAGAGCATATCGAGTATTTAACTTGGAATCTAAGACGATCGTAGAATCTATAAATGTTAAAGTAGATGAAGCTTTTCACTTTGGATCTGGAAAATCTACCCTCGATATCTCTCTAGATGATGATTCACCTGCCATTGCATCTTCTCATAATAATACTTCCAATATTAATGATGCATCTAATGGTTCTTCAAGTTTATCTGATGTGCAGGAATCATCTCATATACCTCCGAGTACTCCGTTTCAACAAACGCTACGAATCTCCAAGGATCATCCGGAATCGAATATTATTGGAGATCCACAAGAAGGAGTTAGAACTCGGAGGCAGTTGGTTTGTGGATTCGCTTGCTACGTATCTTTAATCGAACCAAAGAACATAGATGAAGCTCTTCAGGATGACTACTGGATTAAAGCAATGCAGGAAGAGCTCCATCAATTTGAGCGAAACAAAGTCTGGGATTTAACGAAGCCTCCAAAGCAACATAATGTGATAGGTACCAAATGGATTTTCAAGAACAAGAAAAATGAGGATGGTACTATCATCAGGAACAAGGCACGATTAGTTGCTCAAGGCTACTCTCAAGTAGAAGGTATAGACTTTGATGAAACATTCGCCCCTGTAGCTAGACTCGAGTCCATTCGTATACTATTTGCTATTGCTTGTCATTTTAAAATCAAATTATTTTAAATGGATGTTAAGAGCGCGTTTTTAAATGGGTTTTTAAATAAGGAAGTTTATGTGGCTCAACCGAAAGGTTTTGTAGACCATAAACAACCTAACCATGTTTTTCGTTTGAAAAAGGCTCTTTACGGTCTGAAACAAGCACCGCGAGCATGGTACGAAAGGTTGACAAAGCACCTTTTGGAGAAGGGCTATACTCGAGGGGGAGCTGACAGGACTCTCTTTGTGAAGCATTATCAAAACAATTTCATTGTAGCACAAATCTATGTCGATGACATTGTATTTGGCGCAACAAGAGATAATGATGCTTCTAAATTCGCGGAGACCATGGAAAGCGATTTTGAGATGTCCATGATGGGCGAATTGACTTATTTCCTTGGATTGCAAATTAAACAAAATGATGAAGGTATTTACTTGAGTCAATCCAAGTATGCAATGGAGTTGGTTAAAAAGTTTGACTTAGAAAATTCGAAGGATTTTCCGACTCCAATGGGAACTAGCCACAAGGGACTTGGAAGTGATTCACAAAGTGAGAATGTAGACGAGAAACTGTATCGAAGTATGATTGGAAGTCTACTTTACCTCACGGCTAGTCGCCCGGATATATCCTTTAGTGTTGGGATTTGCGCGAGATATCAATCAGCACCAAAGGAGGTTCACCTGAAAGCGGTGAAAAGGATCATTCGGTATATCAAAGGATCAATTAATTTCGGAATTTGGTATCCTATGGGAACTAGTTTGGATATTGTTGGATACTCAGATGCCGATTGGGCAGGATCAGTGGATGATCGGAAAAGCACGAGTGGTGCATGCTTCTATCTTGGCCATTGCCTTGTTGCATGGCACAGTAAAAAGCAGAATTGCATAGCACTCTCGACTGCCGAAGCGGAATACATTTCAGCGGGTAGTTGTTCAACCCAACTCATTTGGATGAAAAGTGTGTTGAGCGACTTCCGGATTTCAGCATCTTCGATAACAATTCTTTGTGACAACACAAGTGCAATTAACATTTCTAAAAACCCTGTGTTGCACTCTAGAACAAAACATATTGAACTTAGATATCATTTTCTTAGAGAGCTAGTTGAATCAAATACTCTTCAACTTTCATATATTTCAACTGAGGATCAATTAGCTGACATTTTAACAAAACCTTTGGATCAAAAACGTTTTATTCATTTGCGAAAAGCAATTGGAATGCTTTCCTTGAAATAAACTTCTTTTTGAAACCTTTGCTTAGGATAGGTTTTGTTTTTGTTTTGTTTTGTTCATTATCTATGTTTGTACATAGGACATTAATTGAGCATAGATCATAATTGACTTTAATTGCATCTTTTCGCACATTTAGAAATTTATTATGCTTTTGCCATCATAATATTTCACTGTTGCAATGATCATTTATGTTAATTAAATCATCTTCTAAGTGATCAAAGTCAATTTCTCTCTCAATGATCTCTTGGTATAGTCATTTTCTTATTTGACTGCTTAGTCGAGTATGAAATCGAGATCAATTTTTGGTTGAATACTTTATATCTTAAATAATTGATAGCCAATTGAGGGGGAGTCAAAGAAATGTAAAATGCTCAAAAGATGTGGAAAGAGTTACATCCCAATGAGGAGTGTGAAAGCTACCACCACATGGAGGAAAGAGCTACCACCTCGGTCGTCCGAGTATTGTGTGCAGCTACCACATGTATACCAAGCATGGTTGTTCAATTTTTGATTAAGTAAAATGCATGTTGAAATCCTTGACTCCGTCAAATTTCAAGGTTGGTATAAGGTGGGATTTTAAAGAAAGATGCTCAAAGAGCCACTCTCTTCAACAGATTGTCTAGATAAATTATCTACCATATTTGGGATTTCAAACATCTATTGATCTTTGTATTTCATTTTCTTTACCGAACTGATGATTTGATAAAGGCATTACTCATAAGATCAAGTTAGATGTAATTGAAGGTGTTCAACTTTAAGGGATTTAATTTTTGTAAATTCTCGTTTCATTTTTGGATATTATTGATAGATTTGGCATAATCTAATTCTTGTTGTATGAAACGATGATTTTTGTTTAAAGTTGATACACGATTGTGCTTACATACTTTTTCTGGATCTTATGAAATTTTTCTAAATTTTTCTGAAGAAAAAGTTGGAGCCGATCCGGATCGGGCAAGCTGATCCGGATCCCGAACGCAGGCTTCTTCCTGCGGCTGGCCGATCCGGATCGAAATCTCGATCCGATCCGGATCACGGCTAGGGTTTTAATAAGAACAAGAGGGTTTTGATTTCTTTTACCTTAATCTTTTGTTCTCAAGTCTCTAGAGCCTCTCTCTCTAGAACTATTGCACCTTGGAGCTTTCCAAACTCAAGTTCTTCGAATACAAGTAAGTTTTATTGATCAAAATCCCGTTTTTCACAGTTTTTCTCTATTTTCTTCAAAACGTGATGAGATTTTTCTATCTTTTTCATTTTTGAATGGTTTTTGGTCAAATTTCTTTTGAAATAAGAACTCTGGGTAGATTAGTTTTGATTATATGCTAGGTATTCTCCTGATTAACGGATTTTTAGGCTTCGATTTCTAAAAATTTCGGTTTTAGGGCATATAATAAGGATTTTCGAAAATCATGCAATTGATCTATTTTTAAAAGTCCTTTTGCAAAACTAATTTGATTCTTAGTCTCTCTACATGATTATGATTGTTTGGGTACAATTTTTCAAATCTTTGAAAATTAACAATTTATCATGTGTTCTTGAGTTGGTCTTCACAGGATACATTTTTCACTAGCAATCAAAATGGTGATCACTTGGATTATTTTCCTACTTGCTGCCATGGTACATGTCAAGGATACTGCCAAGCCTAAGAAGGCTAAGAAAGCGAAGAAGACTAAGGATGATTCTGACACTGAATCAGAGACGGAGTCGATTGACTGGGATAACATCGAAATCGAGGGAACTGTCCCCACTATCTCCAAAGGGAAAGCCCCTGCTGAAACCTCTAAGGCTCCGGCCACTGCAGCTAAAAAAGGGAAAGCGCCAATGGAACCAAGTCCAATTGGAACAAAAAGAAAAACCGGTGCAAGAAAAAGAGGCAGTGCTTAGGGAATTACCATTGAGGAACCAGTTGCTAGACAGCCTTCTCCACAAGACTTCATCAGCTCCGCAAGAATCAAGGATTTTGAGAAGAGGGAATGCATTGGCGAGAGACATGTCAATGTCAAACCAATGAAGGAACGATCTGCAGTCTTTGGGATTTTGTTTGACCAAGTTGGTCTTGCTCAAATTTGCAACTTCCCTGAGACTACTGGGTACTGTCCACACTCAGTTCGAATGTTTTATCAGAACGCTGCAAGTCTGATTGATCACGATGATGGACGTCGAGAATTTCACACTTTGGTTAAAAATATCAAAATCAAAGTCACACCCCAGCTGATTGGAGATGTGCTAGGTATGACAGCCAGAGCTGATGGACTCCATTACCTAAAAACACAAAGCTTCAACGACAACTCCTGGAGAGTTGTAGTTAATGGAATTTGTGTTCCGAATACTTTGTCAACCGGAAATTCTGTTTTCTCTAAAGAGCTTCGACCAGAGTATCGGTATATAAACTTCATTGTCTGCTACAACATTCTTCCCAACATGAATACGAAGGTTCTTCGATGGGACAGGATGTTATTCCTTTATCTTCTTGGAAACCCGGCCGCATTGATGGGAGCAAACTTGAATATTCCTTATCTCATTTGGTCAAGGATGGCGCGGTATGTGGAACACTCTCACCCCACGGAGAGACTACCATACCCAATGATAATCATGCGCATCCTCAAAAAGTTTAAAGTCGATACAAGCGCGAGCTCATACATGTACAGTTTGGGTACCATTAATGAGACAACAATTGTGAAGTCTCTCTCGACGAAGCCAGATGATCCCATAATACCTCCTCACCGCCAACGAGCACAACAACAACAACCAACAACCTCTACACCAGCAGCATAACCAGCACCTCCATCAACGTCTGATGATGATGCGTCGGTTAGCTCAATCTTTAAGGAACAACAGCGACTCTCAAACGAGCAAGAACGCATAGCTACTGATTTCGCTGAAATGAAAGAGAATATCAAAGAAATTAAAAAGGAACAAGCTTCTATGAACAAACGGATCAAGAAAATGTTTCAGAAGCTTGGGTGTATCAGCTCCGACGACTCTGCATAAACTTTTGTTTCTAATCTTTCTTTTGCAGGTTTTTAAGTTTTTGTTATTATTCAGCTCTCACGTTTTTTTTATTCTGATCTATTTAACTCTCCTCAAAATTTTTGTAATTTTGGCTTTGTTTGTGACAAAAAGGGGGAGAGAGTTTAGAGAGAACTTGAACAATGATTGAACAATGATGATGTGAAACAATGATGATGTGAACTTGAACAATGATTGAACAATGATGATGTGAATGTGTGAACATCAAGGTAAGTATCACTTCAACTTTGACTTTGGTGAAGGGTAAGTATCACAACTTTGGTTTTTATCTTGTGATTTGTTGCATGTTCCTACTAACTATTCGACTAACTATTTGGACATGTATTATTACTAACAAGTTGTTTGATTACTAACAAAGCAAAGTTATGACATTTGGAATTTTATTGCTTAGAAGATATGTCAATGTTTGATTGTGATCTTATTACATATCTGAATCACTCAATGTCATGGTGAGCATAAACTCTATCTCTGTTAGGTTTTGAATGCTAAATATTCTTGAGGTATCTAACGATCTCTTTTTGTCAAGAATGATTTCTTTGTGCAGAGAGTACAGATGTCTAAGTCTAGAGTCTGTTTTAGGAGTTTATATCTCATGTTTTTAAATTTTTGGATCTCCATTGTAAATTTTTGTTGTATGGTGATAGCAACAAAAATATCTTTTTGAATTTTCTTTAGTGGATCTGTGTTTTGTCACGAAACCGCCAAAGGGGGAGATTGTTACGGAATTTGAGTTGGCGTAGTTTCGTGAAAAGTTCAAGTCTTGAAGATTGAAGGTGAAGAAGGTTGGATCATTTAACTCAATCTCAAGAAAGAAGAATTCAAAAGGATCAGGTATGTTTAACTAAAGACTTTTGGTGATCCGAATACTTCTTGTAGTGTAGAAACACCTGGAAGAATTTTTAACTGCATAAAAATCAAAAACTGGTGTTCGGACTTGTTCAGGATCCGGATCAGAGCCAGCAGTCCGGATCCCGAAGGTTGTTGTTTCATACATTACTTCAATCCGGATCGCAGCATCTCACGATCCGGATCCCGAACGTTGAGTTTTCTGAATTGTATGAACGATCCGGATCAGGCATTCCGATCCGGATCCCGAACGATTGTTTTTCTGGAAACCGTCTTTCTTGCTACTGCAATCCGGATCGCCCAAATCCGATCCGGATCGCCGTCCGTTAAAATTCCAGAAATGTTAGGTTTTTGATTCTTATCTCCTTCCAAATGTTTCTAACCTATAAATAGACCCTATGACTCTTTTTCTAGGGTTAAGCAAAGAAGCCGATAATCCAAAAAGCCGTCATCTTTTATACGGCCCTAGATCTACATATGGAGAAGAAAGGAAATCATTAGATAATACTCTATGTTTCTTCATCTATATTGATTAGTTTGATTCTAGGTTTTCATACTCACATCTTGAGTTGAATCAAACTAATGAATACTTAGATGGTATTTCCTATCTATCTTTGATCTAAGTATTCGGCGGATCATCACCACCCAAAAAACAACGATTTACCCCAAAATCGGCGCGTGGATTCGCGTGTCCTTGTGGATTCAAGGTTCAACCGCTCTCGTGGATTCGGAGCGAGGCACGTTCGTGGATTCGAAGGGTGCTACTGGGTGAAGACCGTGGATTCGGTCGGACGTCGTGGATTCGACGTTGGACGCCGTGGATTCGGCGTTGGGCGCAGATCGTGGATTCGAGAAGCGTCGTGGAGCGAGCGGAGAAGATCCTCTAGGAGCGTATGGAAAAGGTTGAGTCGTAAGTGTGTACGGTAAATCACCTTGTACGTGTTTTAATTCTAGTGGATTTCGCCGTGTTATCGGTCCCGTGGTTTTTTTTACTCCGGTTTGGAGTTTTTCCACGTAAAAATCTTGCGTGTTATTTTTTATTTCCGCATTGGGTTTTTTATCGCAACGATTTTTGAGTGTTTATACGTTTACACCTATTCACCCCCCTCTAGGTGTTTCTTCTCCTATTTAGATCTATATTACATATAACCCAACATTTTTTACAGCTTATTTCTTTTCCAGTCTGAGATATTTTGTAGTTCTTTTAGTTCAGCTCTGTATTATGCTCTTTTATTGTACATTTATTTCTGAGCAGGTTACCGACGCTTCGTGTACATGGAAAATTTCGTGTGCACGGCGGATCTGTTGGCGAGCCCGGGTTCTGGTTTCCACCCGGGGCGTGACACAACCCCTCCTTCAACTTCTTCGGACCTTGCGCTCCACCGATTGCACGTCCACTGCACATGTTCGAATCCACGAACGCCACTCGAATCCACGAGCACACGTTTCGAATCCACGAAACGCCTTCAACACATCGAATCCACGATGCCACGTCGAATCCACGACGCAAACTCAGCCGATACAGAGTATAGGCTTCGATGGTGATCCTTTGCTTAGATTAACATTGAAGAACCATAGATGGAATCTCTAAGCAAAGGCTAGATCAATTCGACAAAAGATATATCTTGAAAGAACCGTCGAATTGACCTAAAAGAGGCTAAAGAGAAGAACGGTAAAAACGAGCCTCTAGGGTTGCTCTCGAGTGTTTCTGAATTGATCGGTAAGTATCGAGAAACCCTAAGTGTCTATTTATAGCCCTTGGAAAAAGATAAAAGTCGGTTTAGAAATCTTATCCCGAGAAGGCATTGTGTACCGGTACCAAATAACGTGTTCCGGTACGCAAAGGTGCAAAACACAGATTTTTCTATTTTGTTCCAGTACGCGAGTCTGTGTTCCGGTACGCAATGAAAATTACAGAAAATTCTGTGTCGGGTTTGAGGAACTCAAAGTGTGGTTCCGGTACTCAATGTAAAAACTGATTTTTCCTAGATAAGCTTTATCCAAAACAGTCCAAGTACCGGAATCCAAACTTAACATAAGTTGTTAGTTAAAACCAAGTTCCTAAACCCAAGTCTAAACCAAGTTTCAATAACTTCCTGATTCCAATGATTATAAATGAACTATAATCACCATGATTTAATTTAATCATACCTGAGTGATATATTGAGCTCATGTTGAATCTTCAATGAGTCTTCGAAAGCTGATTTGACAATTTGATCCCTTTAAGACTCCGACTCAACTCACTGACTTGACTCACGAAATATGCCAACACCAAAAGCCGTAACACGCCAAATTCGCTCTTACCCTGTCCCGTTCGGTCTGCTGGATAGAGGCTTCCCCCGCGGCGACGGCGGACACTACGGGAGTAGGTGTCATCACAGTCTCTCTCAAAGGGTCTCCGGCAGTGGCTCCCGGCGTAGGTCCCAAAGCCGCTGGCGTTGGGGTTACTGAAGGCGCTGTTGGCTGAACCAACGGTACCCTGGTTGTCGAGGTCTGAGGAGGGGCGGCCAAAGCCTCGCCGTCTGCTACCGGTGTAATATCATAGATTTTGTAACACTTTATACCTCCTGCTAATAAAGTTCCCGTTTTATGTAACTAATGTAACGGGTTTAATTAAGTCGATAATTCGGAGGTGCGGGTATTTTTCTGCGATAGAGCTCGGAAAACGGCGAACGGCAGTACGATCGGATCCGGATTCCGACTTACGGAACTCCCGGAAAGGAGTAGAAAGTGATCGCAATGGCCAGGGGGTGCATCGAAATCCGCATAAGTGATTTGGCATGCTTTTCGAAGAAAAAGAGGGAATTATCTTTAAAAGAATTATCTTTAAAGAATTATCCCGAAGGATCTTATCTGTGGAATTAATTAATCGAGGAATTAATTAACTGAGGAAATTAATTAATTGAGGAATTAATTAATTAGGATTTTAAAATACCCGATGTGGATTTTGTCGTACAAAAAGATTATTTTGTATCTTCTCCCAAAAAAAAAGAGAGAGAAAAGGAAAAAGACGAAACCCTAACCGGAAGGAAACGAGAGGAAGGAACGAGCGAAAGAAAAGAGGAAAGGCGAAACCCTAATCGGAAGGAAACGGTGGAAAAGAAGGAGAAGGCTAAAGACCCAAACCCTCCCGACGAACGTGCCGAAGCCAGGAGCGTGAACGGATCACCGTCTCCGACGATTAGAGGTAAACTAGATTTATTTTCGTATAGTTTCGCTCGGTTTTCGGTTTTGGTCTTTCACGGAGTTTTAGGAGTAACCGTTTGCTACCTAACGCGTCGCGCCGCGAAGCCCTAGGGCATCGCCGCCGCGATCGTAATACGCGCCGCGCGGGGACGGTGCCCGCGCGGCCGCGGCTAGAGCCGCGCGGGACCAAGATCCCCACGTGGCCGCGGCTAGGGTAAGCACCGCGTGGGGCCGGTGCCCGCGCGGCCGCGGCAAGTGCCGCACGGGCGAGCGCCCGCGCGGTCGAGGCACGCGCCGCGCGGGGCCCAAGCCCGCGCGGCCGCAGCCAGTGCCGCGCGGGCAGGCACCCGCGCGGGGCCATGCCCGCGAGGCCGCAGCTGGTGCCGCGCGGGCGGGCGCCCGCACGACGGCGGTGCATGCCGCGCGGGGCCTTGCCCGTGCGGCTGCGGTTTGTGCCGCGCGGGCGGGTGCCCGCGCGGCGGCGGTAGCACGTGCCGCGCGGGGCGCATGCCCGCGCGGTTGCGGCCCGTGCCGCGCGGGGTCGGTGACCGCGCGGCCGCGGCAAGTGCCGCGCGGGGCCGGCGCCCGCGCGGCCGCGGCTTGCGCCGTGCGGGGCTGAGGTCTGCACGGTTGCGGATGGGACCGTGCGGGGTTGGTGCCCGCGCGGCCGCGGCTTGCACCGCGCGGAGCTAGGGCCCACGCGGTCACGGCAAATGCCGCGCGGGGCCGTTGCCCGCGCGGCCGTACGACCCGCAACACCGCGGGGGCGGCCGCGTCGCTCAACGCGCGCGGGCGCCACCGTCGGGTCAAGTTGTCTTTAGTGTTTTTGAGTGGTTGGGCTCGGTTTATCCACTATTATATTTCTGATCTGACCACGGCTCTTTTGGGGACTACTTCTAGGTCCGGGCGTCAACAGAGAGCAAGGTTCGGTCTCCGGAGTACACGTTTCGCATAATCGAGGTGGGTAGGTGTTGGTTATTACTGGTGTGGTGTCGTTTCCGGATACTCATTTTGATAAAGTAGATATGTTTATAGTTTGACTAACCCCATAGCATGTGAATCCCTTTTACTATGTCAATCAAAGCGGCTGCGGTCGCAGGTGCGTTATACTTTTCTGACTAGAGCGGTTGAGGCCGCAAGGCAATAAATATACTCATATTGCTTACACGCACACCGGCAGTTTGGTCACTGCAGAGGGTGTATTTTTTCGGAAAGATGGTAAGTCGTTTACCTGTGTACCCCACAAGGGGAGGTTAGTGGGGACCCCTCAAGGAGAGGCGACTGCTACTGGGTAGTGGAGGGGTTGGAGGCACCAAGAAGATGAGTACGGTATTGGGGTTGAGGCCCAAAATATTCTGAAAGCTGGGGTAGGTGCCCAGTGGGACTTTCAACAGGGATTTAGCGATACATGAGGGGGAGGGGGAAAGTAAATGCTCCAGTGATTCGGTGTGTTCTTTCTATTATTGCGTTTACTTGTATGTTTTCTACTTTATCAGTCACTGACAACCCACACTGTGACAGGTTCGAGTAAGGGTAGAATTCGGGACGACGGTGAGGCATCAGTTAGAGGACACTAGCCAAGAGGGCTAGTAAAACGATACGTTATTTTCTTTACTTTTGGTTATTTCATTATACTATGGTTAGTTTAACTGTGATTCATTTACTGTAGTTTCTGATGGATGTTGGGGTGAGGATTTTCTTGTAATTAACTGGTGAATGATAGGATGTGTAATTGCGGCTTGTTTTCAAATACAAACCGGTTTCAAAAGTGTTTTCAAAGCAAGTGCCGTGTGGGCACAGATTTTAAAACCCGTGGATTTATCCTTTCAAGTTAATGGCCGCACAAAGAGTTTGCGAAAACGTTTTTGAAAACTGGGTGTCGAGTGGGCACCGATTTTCAAAACCCATGGGTTTATGCTATAGTCTTATAGAATAGCTGTGATGATGTGATTTAATATATTCTCCCCTCTTTGCCTGTCATGTTTATTGGAATGGCTAAAGTATTCGACTTGTTGGTAACGCCGTGCATATACAAAGGAGGCTCCGCCCGTTTGGGGAGTGAATTTGTATATGCGGCGGGTCTGATACGCGCCGGAGGCAAGGTTTAGTTAAATATTTTAGAAAAAAAAAATGGGTACGTTTTTCGCAATGTTCAAACCTCCGGGGCGTGACAACCGGCGATCCCGTCGTAGGTGTAGTTGGTCCGGGTGGAGGGGCCTGGTCGACCACCACCGGCGTAGCTGGTTGCTGCGTCAATTGACGTACATGTTCTGTGAGGGCCGCTAGCTGCCTTCCATCTCTCGCAATTGTTGTCGAAGAAGCTGATTCTCCGCAGTCGTCGATACCGTACCATCTGCCCCTGCGTCATTAGTTGACGACCTAGTCCGGGCCATTATCTGTGCATACATAGAAACCAAGTCAACTCTAGACCTAACTGATCTAGCACCATGACCTACGATCAACCAGGGACTCTATTCCCCCCCCCCCCCCTCCCCAAAACACTCGCGCTCTACGCACCTATTCCTTGATTATCTCATTGGTTAGTTGCTAGTGGTATTGTACTATGTGGATGTTGGACACCGACTACCGTGGTTAAAGTGGTTTTTCTCTGATACCATCTTAATCTGTCACGCCCCGGGGGTTTAAATAAGCGAAAAAATGTGTACATTTTTTTTCAGAACACCCGCCAGTCACGTGCACAGATCCGCCACATACGCGAGTGTCCTCGACGAACCAAATAGAGCGACCCTTGCGTATGCACGGTGTAGGATAAAACAACTATTCTTTAACTACACTAGTCAAGGATGAAAGGAAAACAAAAATAGTAAACATATATATTATCCAAGAGGGCCACCAAAATTTTGAAAGGATAAATCCACGAGTTGTAAAACGGTGCCCACCGACACCTAATTTTTAAAATCATTTTCGCAATCTCTTTCCTTGATTTAAAAATTGGCCGTACCAACAGGTAATAAGGGAAAACCGTTCATCCACAAAAAAACATAATACAATCCCAACATCCACAATAAAGCATCACACGCACGTAAGCTAACTAACCGAAATAATCAAATCATAATAAAGGAAATGTCACTAGCCCAAAACGAGGCTAAAGTCCTCTAGTCGCAGCCTCACCGTCGTCCCAGATCCCACCCCTGACCGAACCTGTCACAGTGTGGGAAGTCAGTGACACAAAGAGTAAGAGGTAAAACGTAAAATGTGTAAGATGCTATAAATACTGAGAATAAGGCAAACCGAAAGACCAGAGCATCCACACTCCCAATCATGTAATCAACCGTAACCCCCCTGTAAACCGAAACAGAGCACCTGCCAAAACGGTCCAAAGACCTCAGGCAAAAGAAAACATCTTGCTCTCACCTTGGTGCTTTTAACCCCCCCACGGCACTTGTGCAACACCGTAAGTGTCACGCCCGAGCGTCGAAACTGCGACCCGGGCTCGCCAACAGATCCGCCGCCCAAACGGGAAGCCACGTATAGACGAAGCGACTAACCTGCAAAAGATCAACTAAACTATACAGATATCAGAGCTGAAAAGTAAACTGCTGAAATAAAAGTATACAACTCCTCAAATAGTACATGCCATGTCCTCATAATACATAAGTCACTCCAAAACTAAAACTCACAAAAGGTAAAATGTACAAGATACAACCCAAAAACACTAACAGTACTAAAACGTCACCAAAAAGGGTACATCTACTCTCACTGGAAGAAGACTGGTAGGAATCTAGCTCGCGACTCCCTTACCTCGATCAGCAGGATCAACAACTGGAGCAGCAGGAACTGGAGTAGAGGTCCTTGGGGAAAAATCACCACGGCGGGTGTGAGAACTACATCCCACAGTAGTTCTCAGTGGGTACCGCCAACAAGCCCGACGGTCTTCCCACTAAGTCTACTAGATGCATAAAGTAACAAATGCAGTACGAAAAGTCAAGGCTGGAAAATAACTCTACAGCTACTATGCCTCTATCTAAATGCTCAAGGAGTGGAACAGATGGAAACATGATGCATCTACTATCTCTCAATATATAATCACCCAATCTACACTGACTGCCACATACGGTCCAGTCAAACCTGCGCCTACCTACTGCCGTTACATCCAAGAAGGACCGGACTTACGTAGGGCGTCTGTGACTGCCAAAACTGGCCCAGCCAGAGGGACTGCGTCGACAAGTCGCGATAGCAAGTAACATGCCCAACTCCGGAGTGGCACTCGAGGGGCGCGACCCCACCGAGGAAAGTATCATGCAGGCTATAGTCCAAATCCACGATCAACAAGATCGACAGTAACCAACAACACCAACTCTTACTCACAGGCTGGAAAACTACACAGCCGGGACCCACCGTCGACTCAGATGGCTCCCAAAATAAAACATTGATCTAAACACTGCTACCAGACTCCACTCGGCCCCTAAGCGTGAGTGTAACATGCATCCCACAACAACCCGACCACTCGGCCCACTACCCGGGCGAGGAAACTCTATGTCCAGGTAGAATAATAGATAAAAGTGTGGGAATGTCTAAAGCATAAGTAAACTAGCCCAAGTTGGAGTTTTCTACTAGTCTGGTTAAACATATAGCATATGACGGGGTGCTAGGTCAAGTTCCAATGATAACATTAATTTAACACATTTAGGGAGCACTAAAACAACCCTAATCATCATAGCAACACAAGGAGTATCAACATTCTCTTTCTAGCATGCTTCTTAGTACATCACAAAATCATGCATGTTCCCGACTCAATAGAGTTAATGAACTGTCCATTGGTTTTGAAGACGAAGCAACCCACCAGGAAGTGCAAATTGATCCAAAGTCCAAAAAGGCTGAAACTGCACGGGGACAATCCTCGGATTTCCACAATTACAACGGGTCCAAAAACACCTCCTGGGTACAAAGACATAGCCCAACATTACAATCAACACAAAATTTCCAGGTGTACAATCTACTAAAAATTCAGTCCCAAAGAAGCTTAATTATCACCTATGAGATAAACTTAAAAACTTCCAAAAAAAATATGACGGCGATCCTCGCGAAGCGTAGATGTCCACCGAGTCCTCACATGTCGAAATCCGATACTCGAGTGCAGAGATAAAAATCCAACAATGCGCTGCTATCCAGAAAAACCACCAGCAAAATAGGGGCTTAAAGATGTAACAGAAATCCCCTAAAAAACTCAAATCTGGGAGAAGTAGAAAATACGAAAATCGTAGATTTACCTCTCTTGAATCCGACGCCATGAAAATCGTCTAAAAATTCCATCGGAGTAGCTCTGTGGACCTCGTGGACCGAAATGCGATGGAAATGGGCCACCGAAGAAAGAACGTCGCACTGCGCTAACTCGCAGAAGACGTCGATGGCGTGGCCTCCAAAAAATACGAAACTCCTTCACAAGAAGCAGCACAAGAAGATCAACAAAGTTGCTTTAGGGCTCAAGGGGGTTTGTGTCACGCCCCGAGTTCAAAAACCAGTGTATAAATTTTTTTTTTTTTTTTTTTATAAATCAGAGTTGCAAAAACAGCCAGGGCAATGACAGACCGCCACATATATAGAAGAGTCCCAATCCCCCATGAGTTAAGACAGATAAGAAATATCATTATGGGATAAACATGGATATCAACAAATCTATTATAATGGAAGCAACGTGGAGATCAACAAGTATATCCTCATGAAAGTGTCATTGAGTGTCAGCAGATATGAAAGCACTGGTAGGATCAGCAACTCAATAATCATGATACTAAAAGTAAAGGCATCATATCAAATCTCGACATGTATAGGTGGATAATTGAAATCAAATCCAGGAATCAATGGATAATGAAGTAAACATAACAATCAGCAACTCATGCATCAATAGATGAAGTACTAAAAACAACTCAATCTCAAGCCACCATATTGGTCATCAAGACCTCAGGGAAAACCTCGCCGAACCTGGCACCAACCTGGCTGACATACTCCGGCACCCTCGGGCACTAACCTGGGAGTCAACACTCCGGCACCCTTAGGCACTAACCTGGGAGTCACGGGTCATACACCAGACCACTTTACCGGTAAAGAACATCCACACGGGTCATGACTCCGCTGATGTTCGTGAAGTACAGCAGTGCGGGCGATAAATCATGCGAATGCTCAAGCACACGGTCCTCTGACCGGGTAATCGGCAATAAGCCGGGAACTATCCCTTTTGGGATTCAGCAATAATACCATATCAGAATATCATCTCAATCACATGCAAGAACAACAGCAACTATAATGATCCAGGAACAATCAGGGGAACTGATATCTCAGATGTCGCAATAATCACGAACAAGTACCAACATGGAAATTAACTACAAATCGATCATACAACTAAACACATGATGTTTTTGAGAAAACATTTTGAAAACAAGTTCTAGGTCCAAACTTCGAAGAGCAATGCCTTTGTCCTATCAAACAAGAACAGACTCAGACGACCCTACGAAGCTCGGTAAAAACATTTATTTAATAAAATCATGTATTTAGCAGCATAACGGGTGAACAACAAGCCGAAACAATCCGATCAACGATGCAATGTCAGAATCAACTGAATCTCAACTCATATGCGGGAATAATTATCAACTAATCCAATCAAGGATGCAATATCAGAATCAACTGAATCTCAACTCATAGGCAGGAATATGATCAACCACAACTAGAACATGAATCAGGATATAGATACTGATAATCAAGTATAAATGTGCAAACAAGTAATGACCAATCAGGCAAAGCAACAAATAGTAATATAACTCAACAAAGGCAGATAGGCTCAATTATATCCAGGTTAACCAAAAACAGGGGTCCAACCAATACCGTACACAGAGGGCCGAAATGATAAAGCCCGGACCGAAGATAAACCCACCTGACAAATCGCAGGCGTCTAAACCGTAATCCACTGTATGCTCGAGGACCAGCGGCAAATCGAGCCAACCTGAATCAAACGTACTGATCAGGGATCAACTCTATCTTTAACTCTAACTTATTTCAAGTCAACTTAATCCTTTTTAGCACTGTTTTCGCTCGTTCTTTCTACTGGAAACTCATTTTAACGAACCGTAACTTCCAGCAGGTAACTTTTAACTTGCTGAACACCGTGCTCACACAATTGTGGCAGCACACAACCCGAGGAAAACTTCGGGCCATAAAACACTCCTCTAACCTAGCCAAAATGAATTTTTGTTTCTCCGGGACATCGAAACCTAATTCTAACACGAGCATCGCGTCCAGTGACCCCAAATTAGTCAAGAGCTCACTGTTACAACTTTTTAAACAGTCCAAAAACAGGACTTTGGCCAATCATTTATTCTAGAGCATGATTACACCAGAACTCAACTTCTACTTAACCAAATTAAATTCTGTTAGAGGGTTATGCTTAAAATACCTTATATATCACTGTGCTTGCCCTAGAGCAGCACAGGAGTTGCTGGATCTGAAGATCCACCATCCTTGCTCACTAACATAAAGCACAAAGCTTAAAACCTCTGTCCACACAGATCTTGTTTGATCTGAAGTGAGCATCAAGCTCAGGGAATCAATTGGAGAATCTTTCATATTCACATCTATGTCAAAATCCAACAAAATTCTCTATGTGGCATTTCCACAAACAGGTGGTGGGCACCATATACACACATGCATACAAGCTATTCCCAAACCTAGTTCTCAGCAATCACTAAACCAAATGCAATAAAACTTGAAAGGAAAAGTTCATTAGGACTTCTGCAATGATCTCAGCAAATCTGGGCTATCCCAGATGCACTGGTTGGCCGGGCTCGAGGAAGAAGATGAAGTCCAAAACTTTGAAATTCGTGACCAGTAAGCCAAAGCATCTGGGACCAAATAAAAATCACCAACAGGTGTTAAAACCCTCCTTGAACCTTCCTGTGCTTGTGGCCGGCACAGAACACGGCGGCGGCGCGGCGGAGGAGAAGAGCTCAATTTGAGCTTTTCACCTCTAATGGTGAATTCTTACAGTGACTTCATGGAGCTCTCCAACATGGATGGAAAGTCTCTAACCCATCTCAGGAAACTTCCCGACCAACCCTTCCCAGCCGGAGATGGCCGGAGCGCCGGCGGCCGCGATTGAGCTTGAATTCGGGTCATCCATGGCATCATGACTTTCATGATGCATGGAAGCCATGCAACAGCATGATTGCACTCCCCTTGGTCCCAGCAAGTGTTCTGGGAAGGTGGCCGGCGGCGGGGAAGTGCGCCGGCGCCGGAGCAAGAAGCTCGGCCAACAAGCAAAATTTTCGAAACTAGGGTTTCGATCTGCGAGTTAAATACTCAACCAAATTTAATAAAACTTTGCAGGATTAATCTATGGTCCCTACAGTTCACGTCCATCATTTTATTTTTCGATTTGGTTCACTGGTTGCGAAGAAATGCCGCGGCGGAGCTCGGCTAGGTTTCCGGCGAGAACTTGCTCCCGCCGGCCATGCAACGTGCATGGGAAGCTCAGGCCTTGCAGAGAGCATCACAAGATCCTAAATAATCTCCTGCTAGGGGTCTCGGGCTAACACAAACCGGGGTTTGAGAGGACCTTACCTTGGCCGGAGTTGATGAAGAAGGAAGAAGCTGGTTTCACTCCTCCCACTTCGCGCAACCTCAGCAAGCCTCCAAATGCTCCTCTAGTACTGTGGAACACCACAGGGAACTTCAACTCCAACCAGGTAAAGGTTTGGTCCAACCTTCCTTCCTCTCACTCTCCCTCGGATTATCTCTCGGGTTGGCCTCAAAGGAATAGTTCCTCAGCCGTCCCCGCACCAGAGTTATGAAGAAATAACTCCTGGGAGTTATGAATCCCAAGAGCACCTTGTGTAACCCCCCCCCCCCCCCACGAAGCTCAAAGGTCTTGGTAAAGACTAAACCCTTTTCTCCCACAACAGCCACAGCCAGCCACTCCAGCTCCCTAGCACCCACTCGTGGGCTCCAAATGCTGGCAGGAGCCCAAACCCAAAGTCCCAATAGATTGGGCCCAAGAAACATTAGGTTTCTTGCAAAACAATTGATCCTTTTGGCACTTTTCGCGTATTACGAGACAACCTGATTGTCGAATTGCGAAATGGACTTCGCCACGACGTCCGGCTCGTCGAGACCTGTCAGGTAGCGTGTTTGTTTGGTTCGTTCGACGCTCGGATTAAAAGTCGTTCCATAAAGTTCGTCGAATTATCGCGCGCGGCACGCACTTCGATGCACCCGGGTTGCCAAACGCGAAATCCGTCAGTGCCATTGCGCTCAGAACGTCAAAATTAGCTAGGATCCATTACTCATACTCCTATGTTATATTTTAAAACAGTGAATCAGCCTTTAGTGATCTAAGGTGAATTAAAATAACGGGTTTACTATTCACTTAAGTTGTGGGGCCCGCCCGCTTCTTTTCTGATTTCTGGAAGATCCGACCGTCGGATCGAAAATATATGAATATGAAACTTCTATGTTTCGACGAGACGATCGCAATGGTGATCTCGGATTTTCCAGATCAGACCCCGATCAAAAGTCAACATTTCTGGGCCACTATTGACCCACTAATTGCCTATTTAAATAATTCTGGAAATTATTTAAGCTTAGATTTTTGGATTTTAAAATCATGGTTACTACATCACCCACAACTTCTAAGAAGTTTCGTCCCCGAAACTTATCAAAATATACTTAAGGTTCCCAAACCATCATAACTGTTTATTACAATTTTTTTTTTCTAGCGAACATCCTAACACCCAGATGGACCTTCCCCAGATGGTTCGCCTTGTTGGGTCAGAGCATATACTCGACCACCAGTCACTTGGCGTGATCCCTCAGTTTGGCGCGATTGTGGATGACGACTTGAAGCAGCCACACTCTGGGTGGACACAGAAGGCCGAGCAGCAAGAGGTGGAACAGATAATACTGATGGGGCTGGGGCAGATCCTTGCGGGCAGTTAACAGCAATATGTCCAGGCTGGCCGCACCGGTAGCATCGGCCTTGGCGTCGATCACAAACGTGTGGTCGATGACTTCCTCCACAGAAAATGCAAGGCCCCGACTTATGCTGCTGATTACTCCCTCGAGAACTGGCCGCCTGATTCTGGCCTCGAGGGTACCTCGGGGGCCTCCAGTTGGATCCAGATGACCCTTCTCCATTCCCAGAAAATGGTCGCTTCTTTCCTTTACCCTTTTCCATGGCCTCTCGCTCAGCACGCGAGATCTCGACTTCAGTTTCAATAGAAAGGCATCGCTCTATGCAGTCATCATAATTGGCGATCAGATGCGATGATAGTTGACGTCGAATTTCAGACCGTAGACCCTGGGTAAACAGCCTGACCTTGCGCCTTTCATCTTGTACTGCGCGAGGCACCAAGTAAGAGACTCTTGTGAATTCTTCTTCATACTCCCGTATAGTGCGAACACCTTGACGGATAGTTTCCAGATCCCTCTCCAAGGTTTCTCTTGTAGTTTCTTTGAGATAGCGTTGATATAACGCTGCCTTAAACTGGTCCCAAGTGGGTTTTGGCGCACCTTCAGCAAAATTTATGTGCTGGTAATGCAACCACCACATACTTGCACTGACCCCCAAACAGTGCACTCCCAGCATCACCTTGTCTTCCTCTTCGGTATCCAGGTCCCGAAATAATTTTTCCATATGATTCAGCCACTGTTCGAGAGCCCAATGGTCTTGCCCTCTTCCAGTGAATTCATGGGGTTTAAATTTATTAAACTCTAACAATACCCCTTTTGTCCTTGTCCTTTCCGCCCTATACGCTGCTCTGGGATCTTCCGGAACAGCCGGTTGAACAGGCGGAGCAGCAATATCAACAGGAATGCCACCCCCTGCCACACCAGGAACAACCCCAGGCGCAGGAACATCTTCAGGGGCAACAGGAATTGGTGGTACTGGTGCAGGAGGAGCAGGTTGTCCTTCAGGCTCAGGGACTGGTGGTGCAACAGGTGGTACTGGTGCAGCACGATGAGCATTGGCTTCTTGCTGAGTAAACTGGTGGATCATTGCTGCCAGAGCAGCAAGCTGGTCTTCAAACCGTTGCATTTGGTCGGGACTTTCTGGGCCTCGGCTTTCCGCAGATGTTTGGGAAGCCCCCCGACCAATGCCAGATCCACGTCTACCACGACGAGCCATAACTGCAGTATCCAAGGATTAATTTTAGTACAAGCGACCCACAACTTCTGTTTCAGACTTAGGACTTAGAACACTACCCAACGCTCTCACGTGACACCAGTCTTCCTAGGGTTCGTTCCTAGCCATACCTAGACTTCATACCCCTATTGCTCTGATACCATCTAATCTGTCACGCCCCGAGTTCAAAAACCAGTGTATAATTTTTTTTTTTTTTTTTTTATAAATCAGAGTTGCAAAAACAGCCAGGGCAATGACAGACCGCCACATATATAGAAGAGTCCCAATCCCCCATGGAATTGAGCCTTCTCTATATATGCACGGCTAGCTTGGCAACAACATCAGAGTACTAACTACGTACTACAACTATCAAAAATTACAATTTAATTATTACAACAACTCAACAAATGAATTACACATTTCTTTTAACTGATACGAATACATGTGCATTCGGCTGTCCAAGGTCAACCTCTATATCGATACCTCGCCAATTCGTCCCGACATCCCAACACCCGCGCGACCTGAAAAACAGTCACCCGAGGGTGTGAGACACACCGGAGTGTATCCCAGTGGGCACGACGAGCCGATAAATAGCAGATCGTACCTACTGGTATACAATACTAGAGGATAGTAAAAGATCACTGTTAGGAAAAGCAATTACCATAAAGGAGCAGTGTTTACTCGAAGTAAAGCCATTATGAGTTAAGACAGATAAGAAATATCATTATGGGATAAACATGGATATCAACAAATCTATTATAATGGAAGCAACGTGGAGATCAACAAGTATATCCTCATGAAAGTGTCATTGAGTGTCTGCAGATATGAAAGCACTGGTAGGATCAGCAACTAAATAATCATGATGCTAAAAGTAAAGGCATCATATCAAATCTCGACATGTATAGGTGGATAATTGAAATCAAATCCAGGAATCAATGGATAATGAAGTAAACATAACAATCAGCAACTCATGCATCAATAGATGAAATACTAAAATCAACTCAATCTCAAGCCACCATATTGGTCATCAAGACCTCAGGGAAAACCTCGCCGAACCTGGCACCAACCTGGCTGACATACTCCGGCACCCTCGGGCACTAACCTGTGAGTCCACACTCCGGCACCCTTAGGCACTAACCTGGGAGTCACGGGTCATACACCAGACCACTTTACCGGTAAAGAACATCCACACGGGTCATGACTCCGCTGATGTTCGTGAAGTACAGCAGTGCGGGCCATAAATCATGCGAATGCTCAAGCTCACGGTCCTCTGACCGGGTAATCGGCAATAAGCCAGGAACTATCCCTTTTGGGATTCAGCAATAATACCATATCAGAATATCATCTCAATCACATGCAAGAACAACAGCAACTATAATGATCCAGGAACAATCAGGGGAACTGATATCTCAGATGTCGCAATAATCACGAACAAGTACCAACATGGAAATTAACTACAAATCGATCATACAACTAAACACATGATGTTTTTGAGAAAACATTTTGAAAACAAGTTCTAGGTCCAAACTTCGAAGAGCAATGCCTTTGTCCTATCAAACAAGAACAGACTCAGACGACCCTACGAAGCTCGGTAAAAATATTTATTTAATAAAATCATGTATTTAGCAGCATAACGGGTGAACAACAAGCCGAAACAATCCGATCAACGATGCAATGTCAGAATCAACTGAATCTCAACTCATATGCGGGAATAATTATCAACTAATCCAATCAAGGATGCAATATCAGAATCAACTGAATCTCAACTCATAGGCAGGAATATGATCAACCACAACTAGAACATGAATCAGGATATAGATACTGATAATCAAGTATAAATGTGCAAACAAGTAATGACCAATCAGGCAAAGCAACAAATAGTAATATAACTCAATCAAAGGCAGATAGGCTCAATTATATCCAGGTTAACCAAAAACAGGGGTCCAACCAATACTGTACACAGAGGGCCGAAATGATAAAGCCCGGACCGAAGATAAACCCACCTGACAAATCGCAGGCGTCTAAACCGTAATCCACTGTATGCTCAAGGACCAGCAGCAAATCGAGCCAACCTGAATCAAACGTACTGATCAGGGATCAACTCTATCTTTAACTCTAACTTATTTCAAGTCAACTTAACCCTTTTTAGCACTGTTTTCGCTCGTTCTTTCTACTGGAAACTCATTTTAACGAACCGTAACTTCCAGCAGGTAACTTTTAACTTGCTCAACACCGTGCTCACACAATTGTGGCAGCACGCAACCCGAGGAAAACTTTGGGCCATAAAACACTCCTCTAACCTAGCCAAAATGAATTTTTGTTTCTCCGGGACATCGAAACCTAATTCTAACACGAGCATCGCGTCCAGTGACCCCAAATTAGTCAAGAGCTCACTGTTACAACTTTTTAAACAGTCCAAAAATAGGACTTTGGCCAATCATTTATTCTAGAGCATGATTACACCAGAACTCAACTTCTACTTAACCAAATTAAATTCTGTTAGAGGGTTATGCTTAAAATACCTTATATATCACTGTGCTTGCCCTAGAGCAGCACAGGAGTTGCTGGATCTGAAGATCCACCATCCTTGCTCACTAACATAAAGCACAAAGCTTAAAACCTCTGTCCACACAGATCTTGTTTGATCTGAAGTGAGCATCAAGCTCAGGGAATCAATTGGAGAATCTTTCATATTCACATCTATGTCAAAATCCAACAAAATTCTCTATGTGGCATTTCCACAAACAGGTGGTGGGCACCATATACACACATGCATACAAGCTATTCCCAAACCTAGTTCTCAGCAATCACTAAACCAAATGCAATAAAACTTGAAAGGAAAAGTTCATTAGGACTTCTGCAATGATCTCAGCAAATCTGGGCTATCCCAGATGCACTGGTTGGCCGGGCTCGAGGAAGAAGATGAAGTCCAAAACTTTGAAATTCGTGACCAGTAAGCCAAAGCATCTGGGACCAAATAAAAATCACCAACAGGTGTTAAAACCCTCCTTGAACCTTCCTGTGCTTGTGGCCGGCACAGAACACGGCGGCGGCGCGGCGGAGGAGAAGAGCTCAATTTGAGCTTTTCACCTCTAATGGTGAATTCTTACAGAGACTTCATGGAGCTCTCCAACATGGATGGAAAGTCTCTAACCCATCTCAGGAAACTTCCCGACCAACCCTTCCCGGCCGGAGATGGCCAGAGCGCCAGCGGCCGCGATTGAGCTTGAATTCGGGTCATCCATGGCATCATGACTTTCATGATGCATGGAAGCCATGCAACAGCATGATTGCACTCCCCTTGGTCCCAGCAAGTGTTCTGGGAAGGTGGCCGGCGGCGGGGAAGTGCGCCGGCGCCGGAGCAAGAAGCTCGGCCAACAAGCAAAATTTTCGAAACTAGGGTTTCGATCTGCGAGTTAAATACTCAACCAAATTTAATAAAACTTTGCAGGATTAATCTATGGTCCCTACAGTTCACGTCCATCATTTTATTTTTCGATTTGGTTCACTGGTTGCGAAGAAATGCCGCGGCGGAGCTCGGCTAGGTTTCCGGCGAGAACTTGCTCCCGCCGGCCATGCAACGTGCATGGGAAGCTCAGGCCTTGCAGAGATTATCACAAGATCCTAACTAATCTCCTGCTAGGGGTCTCGGGCTAACACAAACCGGGGTTTGAGAGGACCTTACCTTGGCCGGAGTTGATGAAGAAGGAAGAAGCTGGTTTCACTCCTCCCACTTCGCGCAACCTCAGCAAGCCTCCAAATGCTCCTCTAGTACTGTGGAACACCACAGGGAACTTCAACTCCAACCAGGTAAAGGTTTGGTCCAACCTTCCTTCCTCTCACTCTCCCTCGGATTATCTCTCGGGTTGGCCTCAAAGGAATAGTTCCTCAGCCATCCCCGCACCAGAGTTATGAAGAAATAACTCCTGGGAGTTATGAATCCCAAGAGCACCTCGTGTAACCCCCCCCCACGAAGCTCAAAGGTCTTGGTAAAGACTAAACCCTTTTCTCCCACAACCGCCACAGCCAGCCACTCCAGCTCCCTAGCACCCACTCGTGGGCTCCAAATGCTGGCAGGAGCCCAAACCCAAAGTCCCAATAGATTGGGCCCAAGAAACATTAGGTTTCTTGCAAAACAATTGATCCTTTTGGCACTTTTCGCGTATTACGAGACAACCTGATCGTCGAATTGCAAAATGGACTTCGCCACGACGTCCGGCTCATCGAGACCTGTCAGGTAGCGTGTTTGTTTGGTTCGTTCGACGCTCGGATTAAAAGTCGTTCCATAAAGTTCGTCGAATTATCGCGCGCGGCACGCACTTCGATGCACCCGGGTCGCCAAACGCGAAATCCGTCAGTGCCATTGCGCTCAGAACGTCGAAATTAGCTAGGATCCATTACTCATACTCCTATGTTATATTTTAAAACAGTGAATCAGCCTTTAGTGATCTAAGGTGAATTAAAATAACGGGTTTACTATTCACTTAAGTTGTGGGGCCCGCCCGCTTCTTTTCTGATTTCTGGAAGATCCGACCGTCGGATCGAAAATATATGAATATCAAACTTCTATATTTCGACGAGACGACCGCAATGGTGATCTCGGATTTTCCAGATCAGACCCCGATCAAAAGTCAACATTTCTGGGCCACTATTGACCCACTAATTGCCTATTTAAATAATTCTGGAAATTATTTAAGCTTAGATTTTTGGATTTTAAAATCATGGTTACTACAGTTTGAGCTCGGGAAAAAGCCCAAAATGGCAAGAGAAGGGGCCTATTTATAGGTCCCCTCACAAAAAGCCCACAAAAATCCAAGTAATGGGCTTTCGGGCCCATTTTCCGGGCGCCCGGTACATCCGGATTGCTACAGTGAGCCCAAAAAGGCACTCGGCCCGGTCCACCAATCGCGCCCGAAACCCCTACACGTCGCCACGTGTCCCTTCGCGCCCCGCGCGCCCGGCGCACACGCGCCCGGCGCACGCGCGCCCGCCAATCACGGCGCGCCGCGTGGCCGCGCGGTCCACGGCGGGGACCGTTGGCCGCGGTTCACGGTGGGCCGCCCGGGTCACTGCGGCCGCCAATGAGCGGGCGACACGTGGCCCAGCGGGGTCCACCGTGCGCCGCCCCCAGCGCGGTCTATGCGCTGTCGCGCGTGCGTTGACCCGCCAATTGGCGTGCGCCACGTGGCAGCGCCCTCCGTTGGCTACTCCCGGTGCACGCCAAGTGGGCCGTGGACCGGACCACCCGAGAAATCGGCCCGTTTGGCCCGTTTAGCCCGAAAATAGCCGATTTTCAACGTTTTCGCGCGCTGAGTTCGTTTTTGGCATCTGTTTGACGCACAACGGGCTCGATACACCAATAATAGGTGTTTTCTCACCGCCAACCACCCAGACAGGTCATATGGAAAAACCGGGACACTACATCCTCCCCCACTAAAAGAAAGTTTCGTCCCCGAAACTAAGAAAACATGACAGACGTACCTCAGCCAGAAGCCTCGAACAGGAAAGCATAGGTATCTCTCATCACCGTCTCTAGCTTACAAGTGGCCTCACGCTCCTCGTGATTGCTCCAGAGAATCTTCACATACGGAATAGCCCGGTTGCGCAATTCCCTCACCTCACGAGCCAGAATCTGCAACGGGCGCTCCTCGTATCCAAGGTCCTCACCGAGCCCCAATGGGGTGAAGTCAATCACGTGCGAAGGATCGAAGACATATCTCATCAGAACTGAGACGTGGAGAACATCATGAACTCCTGCCAGGCACGGTGGAAGGGCAACACGGTATGGAACAGGGCCTACTCTCTCAAGTACCTTAAAGGGTCCAATAAAACGGGGACTGAACTTCCCACGACCTCCAAATCTCTGGACCC
Organism: Tillandsia leiboldiana; assembly: GCA_029204045.2. Lineage (NCBI taxonomy): Eukaryota > Viridiplantae > Streptophyta > Magnoliopsida > Poales > Bromeliaceae > Tillandsia > Tillandsia leiboldiana. Next base: position 15,249,594 of record CM055068.1, read on the forward strand.
CTCTCGAAGGCGAGACCTTCAAAAAGACATGATCACCAACCTGAAACTCTAGGTCTCGCCGCCGAGTATCAGCGTAGCTCCTCTGTCGACTCTGGGCTGTTTCAAGATGTCGGCGAACCAATCTGACCTTTTCCTCTACCTCCAGCAGTAAGGCAGGTCCCAAAGTCCTCCTCTCACCCACATCACTCTAATATAAAGGTGACCGACACTTGCGTCCATACAACGCTTCAAACGGAGACATCTGAATGCTCGCTTGATAGCTGTTGTTGTACGCAAACTCAACCAATGCTATGTGCCGGTACCACCCTTCTCCAAAATCCAGGACGCACGCTCTCAACATGTCCTCGAGGGTCTGTATGGTGCGCTCAGACTGTCCATCGGTCTGTGGGTGGAATGCTATACTAAACCGGAGCTGTGTCCCCAAGGCTGTCTATAGACTCCCACAAAAATGCGATACAAACCTCGGGTCCCTATCAGATAGAATCAAGGCGGGTACACCATGAAGCCTCACTACCGCATCCAAATACAACTGCGCAAGTCGCTCCAATGGCCAAGTCACCTGTACGGATAGAAAGTGAGCAGACTTGGTGAGTCTATCCACGATAACCCAGATCGTGTCGGCACCACTCTGCGCCCTCGGCAGTCCCGTGACGAAATCAATGGTGATGTGATCCCACTTCCACTCGGGAATTGGAAAACTCTGCAACTTGCCAGCAGGAACCCGGTGCTCTGCCTTCACTTGCTGACAAGTTAAACAGTGAGCCACGAATCTCCCAATGTCCCGCTTCATTCCAGTCCACCAAAAGTGTGCCTTGAGGTCCCTATACATCTTAGTCCTACCAGGATGAATGGTATAAGGTGTATAATGGGTGTCACGCCCCGAGGTCGAAACTGCGACCCGGACTTGCCAACAGATCCGCCACATATGCCAAACTCTGCATAGGTGAAGCGTCCTACCTGCAAGAAAAGTACTACAGCTAACAGATATCATAGCTAAAAATAAAAATCTGCTGTAAAACTAAAATCAACCACTATACAACTGGAAATAATACAACAATGTCCATCTTCCAAAAATGATAATCATACAATATTCTCATATACAAAACTCACAACTCAACAGGGAGGTATGTCCAATAAATATATCAGTGTACAGGCTCTCAGTACATATCATGTCCACACTACATGAGTCTCACAAAAGAGGAAAACAAAATAGCCAATCTACTGCAGGTCTCCTCTGAAGGGGTACCGCTACTCTCCAACGACGGGTAGGGATCAAGCTCGCGACTCTCTCGCCTCGATCAACAACCGCGGAATCAGCAACACCCGCTAAGACTCTGCAAAACAAAGGAGAGGAAGGAAAAATGAGGGGTAAAGCCCCCAAAGGGTGTGAGAACTACACCAAAAAGGGAGTTCTCAGTGGCTACCAACGCCAGACTCGACGGTCTACCCACTAAGTCCTCAAGAGACATAAACTAACCAAAGCCGTGAGAACTGAACAAGAACGCTGATGACACTCAACAGCTACCATGCCTCTATCTAAATGCTCAAAAGGGGAGAACCAAAGAATGGTATGCAACCACTAGCACATGAAGTGCACAATCGAACTGCCACAATTACCAATAAGTCTGCCGATACAACTTGCGGCCTCAACTGCATTGGACATAATCCACAAGCCTCCTCCACATGCACAACACTAACAGGAACCTGTACCTCGAGTGCACGTGGTAACAGATCTGCCTCTAGTCCATGCAGGAATGCAACATGCTCTAACTCTGACTACTGTGATGAAACCCCACCTGCGACAACTCGATCCACTACCGTGGCGCCCTCCAACCGGGCGGCACAGGTTCATCCACTCGATGCAAGTGGTTGTCGCTCAATTTGCCTGAAAATCAGGACTATCCACATAGGGAGTACGACCTCTGTCTCTGCTCACACTGGGGCGACGAATAAGGTCCTCCGCAGATAACAAATCCACGCTACCGCTGCGCCACTCTGATATAGATGCTGATGCCACCATCGGGGTCCACCCGATCTCTGGCATCTCGGGAACCCGTTATCCTGGAAAAAGAAATCAGAAATGCCTCTGCCAGTCGATCTGTCCTCCATCACCCGGCTCCTAACGCCAATACCCAAAACTCGCCCCTAGCGGCAGATCCCTATCCAAAGGAACTGCAGTGCCATGCTCCATACGCAACGCCTACACCATCAAGGCGTCACTAATCCATAACAGAGGGACCAACTAAACTGAAAGGTATCCTGGCGCAATCCACTCCCAGCTACACATGTCCTATGCGCCTCGTTCCTCGAAACATGGAGCGCGCAGTTCAACGACTGCAAAAACTCTCTAGCACAGGGAGGCTCTCAATTGATCACTCCATCACCACCAACCACGACTCTGCCTCCAAATGTTCCAAACTCAATCTTACGAGTCGGGGTGGTTCATCTGCCAAATCTGGCTCAATAGATCGACCGCGTCCCCTCAGCTCACCACCTGTCAACTATCCACCCTACCTCGGTGCCTCGGCACTGAACATTGGCACAGAGGGGGCTACTCACTCCATCGGTGCCACAAAAATTCTCGCCCCTGAGGATACAGCAATCGGGTGGTCTCAGAAGGAAGCACCGTCGAGCTGCCCGTTGCTCCGACAACTGTGTCACTAAAACCAACTGCTCGCTCACTCTGCCGCTGATAGGCCTCAGACGATCCTGTCATCTGGGTCCGGAACTCTCTGACCTCAATCCGGGTGTCCGGCCCAAAACCAACCGCTCAAGCACAACTTCTATGACAGGATGCACACGGGCCAAAACCCAGCGTCGGGGAGACACAGCACACCCCGACGAAACTGCAAAACAGCACACAACAACGCTCGACCCAATCCAGCGAAAGTCTAAAGCATGTCACCCGTTCCACAGCATTATGTTGTCTGCAGCCAACATAATCACTTAGGAGAATAAACATGCCAATCACTCTTCCTGTCCCTTGGGAGAGGTATAAAACTCAATCAGGACTCTCGCTAAAAATCACGACTCTCACGAAGTCAACCAATGGTCAAACCATAAGCCTAGGGTTTCTAAGTCCACCATGACCTACAACCTAGGCTCTGATACCAACCTAATCTGTCGCGCCCCGGGGTCGAAACTGCGACCCGGGCTCGCCAACAGATCCGCCACCTATGCCAAACCCCGCATAGGCGAAGCGTCCTACCTGCAAGAAAAGTACTACAGCTAATAGATATCAGAGCTATAAATGAAAATCTGCTGTATAACTAAAATCAACCACTGTACAACTCGAAATAATACAACAATGTCCATCTCCCAGAAATGATAATGATACAATATCCTTATATACAAAGCTCAAAACTCAACAGGGAGATATCTCCAATAAATACATCAGTGTACAGGCTCTCAATACATATCATCCTCACTACAACAGTCTCTCAAAAGAGAAAATAAAATAACTAATCTAATGAAGATCTCCTCTGAAGGGGGTACCGCTACTCTCCAACGGCGGGTAGGGATCTAGCTCGCGACTCCCTCGCCTCGAACAATAACCGCAGAATCAGCACACCCGCTAAGACTCTGCAAAACAAAGGAGAGGCAAGAAAAAGGAGGGGGAAAACCCCAAAAGGGTGTGAGAACTACACCAAAAAGGGAGTTCTCAGTGGGTACCACCGCCAGACCCGACGGTCTGCCCACTAAGTCCCAAGAGACATAATATAACCAAGGAAGTGGGAACTGAACAAGAATGCTGATGTCACCTAACAGCTACCAAGCCTCCATCTAAATGCTCAAGAGGGGAGAATCAAAGTATGGTATGCAACCACTAGCACATGAAGTGCACAATCGACCCAAACGAGCTGACTGCCACATCTGGTCCAGTCAAACCTGCGCCCCACCTACGACCACCTCCCGCTGACGGGCGGGAATTACGTAGGGCATCCAAACGGACTAACCCACTATCGAGTAGTGGCTCAGGCAGGCTATAGTCAAAATCTACTATCTCTCTCTCTCAGAACGGATAGCCTCAAGATGCTCAACCTCTCACACAACGGTCAAAGTACTCACAACGATACGGGACCACCGTCAAACCAAACGGCTCCCCACAACACTAGCACTGTTCTAAACACAGCTACTAGACTCCACTCAGCCCCCAGGCATGAGTGCAACAATAAAAGTATCTGACCGAACAAACCCAATCGAATGAACCGGTATAAAATTCGGTACTGCCTGCTCTGTCATCAATCTCACGAACTCAGTATCTCCACTGTCCAAATGACCGGAACCCAACACGGTCTAAAGCCTACTCCGGAATGGCACTCAAGGGGAGCGACCCACACGAGTAAAGTATCTCTGTCATCAGTATCACAAGTATCTCTATATAGCAGGACTAGATCATGACTATGATCAAAGTGGGAAAGCCCAACCACTAAAGAAGACCCTGGTCCTCAATCCGATGCAAAAATACTCAAATAGTGGGAAACTCCGTCCACTAGAGAAATCTGATACCCAATCTGATGCATAAATAAATATCCGGTCAACCGCCCAATATCCGCGGTTGCCGCAAAACCCTGCCAACAGCAATCCAGCACAACCCGTCCCTGACACCAATGTCCCGGCTACACTACCCCAGACCCCTGCTCGCCCGCGAGCAGCATAGACCGCCTGACTAACAAATGAGGAGAAAAGCGAAAAGCATGGTTTCTCCTAAGTCAAGTTCCAATAAGTAGTGCAGCAGTAAAAGATGGCCTAACTACATGTCCATGCAAGCATGCTTTTGTCCTCAAAAGCGATAAAAGAGGGTGAAACATATAATAGCAAAGTATGCTAAAATGTTCCTACTATGCTATACCAATCTCACACAAGTAGGCTAATGAATAAACCTGTACAATAACCACATGATCTAGGCCATTCTTCAAGCTTTTCCTCTCGATGCTAAATATGGGTTGTACATTAAACATGCATGCTATCAGTCATGGAGGGGTGACATTCCCACAAGTGCACTTACATTCCCCATAATATAAAACCTTATACAGTTACCAAATTAAGCCTACCCACCTGAAGTGCTCAAACCAAGGCAAACCTGGGGTCGGTGAAGAGCGTGGCCACTTGCACGCACAATCCGCTGAACCCGTATCCACGGTACATGTCGCACAAACCTCGGCTCCTAGCAGTGTTCCAAAAACACTCGCGAACCCTCCTGGGTACAACAAAAGGTCCAAAGTTACACTTTACGCTAAAATATCCAAGTATACACCATCTGCTGAAACCAGCCCCGAAGATGTGCAATTTTCTCCTGCAGAACGGACTCTGAAAAATCCACCAAAAATACAGACGCGATCGTCGCGTCGAGCCCTTCGAAACGAGTACCTGCACGTCAAAATCCGAGTCCCGAAGGCCAAGTTACAAATCCTACAACACGGTGAGCGCGAAAGTCCACAACATACACATCTGTATCACATTGCACAGGAGAACGGGAAAAGTATACCTTCGGGCAATTCCCGGAAAATCCCAGAAAATACGGTGATAATCCTCGCGTCGAGTAGATGAAAAAAGTGTATAGGCTCGCCTCGATCCGACGCTCGCACAACAAGTTGCACGCAAAACGGTGCACACTTTACGAGTCCTCACGCAAAATGAGGTGCGTCCAAAACGCCAGCAGCAGTCCGTGCAGTAAACCGGCACAGTAAAACACGGTCCCTAACACACACGAGAGCAACGGGTCAAATCCAATGTCCAAAAGGATGCTCCAAAACTGTGCCAAAAATATCGCAAAAACTAACACGCGGGACCTACCTCGACCGCGTCGCGCCGCCCAACCGTCTCCTCGGAACACCTCACGCGCTTCGCGAGGTCCACGGCGCACCGTCGCACCCCACAAAATCCCCTCCCTCTCACTCTCTCTCGCTCGGTTGGAGAAGAAGAACAAGGTGAGAAGAAATGGTGCGCGGGGAGGAAAAGGAAGAAGAAGAGAAGAAAGAGGGGAGAGGAGGGCTCCCGTGGACCGGGTCCACGGTGCACCGGGCCCGCTGCCAGGCGGTCCACCGCACAGGGGCGCGCGCGCCAGGCGCAGGCGCGCGCCCCCTGCGCCACGTGGCGCGCATCCCGCGCGCCATGCGGGCGCCGCACTCGTGCGCTACACGCGCGCGGGACACCGTGCCGCCACACGGGCGCGCACCCACTCCCACGCGGGCGCCAGTGGGAGCCCGCCACGTGGCGGCCCCTGCGTCACCCGCGCAGGGAGCGCGCTTCCCCAGTGCGCTCCAGCTGTGCGCTGTGCGCAGCATGCCACCTCGAGCCGCGTGCCACACGCCAACGCCTCGGGATCCGTGCCGTGTCGTCTCGGGATCCGCGCACATGCCTCGAAAAACGCGCACACCAACCGGTCTCCGAAAAAAACAAGTAGATAGTCCAATCTCAACGATTTCGCGCGCTGAATCCAAATACGGTTTCTGTTTCTCCAAATTCTCATTCGAAAATTTGCCGAAAGCCTTTTGATCCGATTTTCGCGCTGGGTCCAATTCTAAAGTCCGATTAGCCAAATTCCAACTCTAAAAATTCCCGAAGGCATCCGGAGAGGTGATCTTTTATCCAAACTTCGCCCCGAGTCCAATTTAATATCCATTGCGTGCGAAACCACTTCTAAGCATTCGACGGGGCCATTTGACTATTCTCGTGATCCATTAAACACTCTGAGTCCATCACTAGTGTCCAATTGGTGCACAAACACCACCGACGCGCCACAAAGGCCTCCAGAAGCTGCTGGTCAGCCAGTAATCACCTCGTGGAGATCAAGGTCCTCACATCCTCCCCCACTAAAGAAAGTTTCGTCCTCGAAACTAGCTCAATTCCACCAGGAGTCACGAACACCAAGGGTAAGTACTCAACATCGTCATCTCCAGCTCCAAGTCGCTACTCACTCCCCGTGACCACTCCTCAACAACAACAGCGACAACCAGCACGGCATAGCTCGATTGCGCAACCTCTAATCTCACGAGCTAGAATTCGCAATGGGCGTCCCTCGTACTCCAAACATTCCTAGATCTCAAATGGGGCGAGTCAATCACGGGTGAGGGATCCAAAAACACATTACTCCTGAGCTGAGACGGGAGATACCAGAAGGGCTCGAATAAAAGCTGGGGGAAACTGGAATAACCTCTAGTGCAACACACACCAAACCACATCCTGTGCCAACTCAACCAAGGTCACCCGAAGCATACCTACACTTTCATCCAATAAGGAAAAGAATCCAATAAGCTGGGGTCTTCACTCGGCCACTTCCCGATCCAAAACCAATCGAGGGGACTACTTGTTGGGTTATGTAAAATTGGATCTAAATAGGGGAAAAAACACCTAGAGGGGGGTGAATAGGTGTAAACAATAAACACTCAAAAATCTTTGCGATATAAAACCCAATGCGGAAAAATAAATAACACGCAGAGATTTTTACGTGGAAAACTCCAAACCGGAGTAAAAAACCACGGGACCGATAACACGGTGAAATCCACTAGAATTAAACACGTACAAGGTGATATACCGTACTCACAGACGACTCAACCTTTTCCATACGCTCCTAGTTGATTTTCTCCGCTCGCTCCACGACGCTTCTCGAATCCACGATTTGCGTCCAACGCCGAATCCACGACGTCCGACCGAATCCACGGTCTTCACCCAGTAGAACGCTTCGAATCCACGAACATACCTCGCTCCGAATCCACGAGAGCGGTAGCACCTTGAATCCACAAGGCCACGCGAGTCCACGCGCCGATTTTGGGAAAATCGTTATTTTTTGGGTGGTGATGATCCGCCGAATACTTAGATTAGAAATAGATCGGAAATACCATCTAAGTATTCATTGATTTGATTCTACTCAAAATGTGAGTATGAAAACCTAGAATCAAATCAATCAATATAGATGAAGAAACATAAGATTTAATCTATTGATTTCCTTTCTTCTCTATTTTTGGATCTATCTAATTCGGTCGTCTTTTTCCCTTTTTCGTGGGTTACCCTAAAAGATGAATTAAAGGGTCTATATATAGGTTAGAAACCATTGGAAGAGGATAAGAATCAAAAACTAACCTTTTCTGGAATTTTTCAGGACGGCGATCCGGATCGGACTTCGGCGATCCGGATTGCAGTAGCGAGACAAACAGTTTCCAGAAAAACCAAGGTTCGGGATCCGGATCGAAGTGCCTGATCCGGATCGTTCATATAATTCACCAAACACCAACGTTCGGGATCCGGATTGCAAAGCCTGATCCGGATCGTTCAAGAAACATGATAAAACTAGTGTTCGGGATCCGGATCAAAGGAGGCTACGATCCGGATTGAACTGATGTATGAACGAACACCCTTCGGGATCCGGATTGGAAAGTCTGATCCGGATCCTGAACATGTCCCATGTCCAGTTTTTGATTTTTATGCAATTAGAAATTCATCCAAGTGTTTCTACACTATAAGAAGTATTCGGATCACCAAAAATAATTAGTTAAACATACCTGATCCTTTTGAATTCTTCTTTCTTGAGATTGAGTTAAATGATCCAACTTTCTTTATCTTCAATCTTCAAGACTTAACCGAATTCACGAAATACGACAACTCAAATTCCGTAACAATCTCCCCCTTTGGCGGTTTCGTGACAAAACATAAATCCACTCAAGAAAATTCAAAAAGATATTTTTGTTGCTATCACCATACAACAAAAATTTACAATGGAGATCCAAAATAAAATAGATACATGAGTTAAACTCCTAAGACAGACTCTAGACTTAGACATCTGTACTCTCTGCAAAAGAAATCATTCTTGACAAAAGAAATCGTTAGATACCTCAAGAATTTTATATCATTCAAAAACCACATACAGAGATGAAGTTTATACTCATTTATACTTACCATGACATTTATACATTAAGATATGTAATTTGATCATAGTTAAAAACCAACATATCTCCTATGCAATCAAAATCCAAATGTCACAAAAATTGTTAGTGAACATCAACTTGTTAGTTATATTACATGCCCAAATAGTTAGCAAATAGTTAGTCGAGGCATGCGTGCAATCACAGATGAAAACCAAAAGTTGAAAGTTCTACTTACCTTACTTACCTTCATAGTTCAACTGGACAATCAAGATTGTTCAAACTGTTCAAACACTCCCCCTTTTTGTCACAAAGTTAGCCAAAATTACCAAAACGGAGAGAAAAGTTAACAAGTTCAAGAACCAAAACTGTGAGCTAAAAACTAAAAACTAAAACTTAAAAACTTGCACAAGAAAAAGAATTAAAAAATGAAGAGAATTACTCAGAATCATCCGAACTGATGCAGCCGAGTATTTGGAAGATTTTCTTTAAACGTTTGTTCATGGATGACTGGTTCTTGTTGACCTTTTTTATTTCTTCCTTTACTTCAATCAGTTCATTTGAAATGCGTTCTTGCTCGTTGGAGAGCCTTTGCTGTTCTCTATAAATGGAGGTAACCGATGCATCATCATCGGATGTCGATGGAGGTGCTTGTTGTGCTGCAGGTGCTGGTTGTACTGGAGGTGCTGCTGGAGCAGAGGTTGTTGCTTGTTGTTGTGCTCTTCGTCGGTGAGGAGGTGATGGGGGCTCATCTTGTTTTGTTGAGAGAGACTTTACAATAGTTGTTTCATTGATCGTTCCTAGACTGTGCATGTAGGAACTCGCACTTGTGTCAGCTTTAAATTTTCGAAGAATGCGCATAATGATCATTGGATAAGGTAGTCTCTCTGAAGGGTGAGCATGTTCCACATAGCGTGCCATCCTCGACCAGATGATGTAAGGAATATTCAATTTGCTCCCATTGCTGCTGTGGGGTTGCCAAGAAGATAGAGGAATAACATCCTATCCCACCGAAGAACCTTTGTATTCATGTTTGGAAGGACGTTATAACAGATAATGAAGTTCAAATAGCGATACTCTGGTCGCAGTTCTTTTGAGAAAACGGAGTTTCCTGCCGACAGAGTATCTGGAAGACAGATTCCATCAACTACCACTCTCCAGGAGTTGGTGGTGAAGGTTTGACACTTCATATAATGAGCCCCATCAGCTCTGGCCGTCATTCCTAACGCCTCTCCAATCAGTTGAGGGGTTACTTTGATCTTAACATTCTTGACCAATGTTTGGAATTCTCGACGTCCGCTCTCCTGATCAACTAGATAGCAGGCATTTTGATAAAACATTCTTACTGAGTGAAGACAATACCCAGTGGTCTCGGGGAAGTTGCAAATGGGAGCAAGACCTGTCTGGTCATACAGAGTCCCAAAAAGCGAAGATCGTTCCTTCAAGGCTTTGACATTAACATGTCTTTCGCCAATGCATTCCCTGTTCTCAAAATCCTTTATCCTAGCAGAGCTGATAAAGTCTTGTGGAGGAGGCTGGCTAGCAACTGGTTGCTCAATGGAAATTCCTCGAGCACTCCCTCTCTTGCGAGTAACACTTTTTCTTCTTGTTTTCACAGAAGTTTCTTCCATTGGAGCTTTGCCCTTTTCAGCAGCAGTAGGCGGAGCCTTTGATGTTTCTGCAGGCGCTTTTCCCTTCGAAGCAGTGGGTGCAGTTGCTTCAACTTGCAACTCATCCCAATCGATCGATTCCGTCTCAGATTCCGTATCGGAATCATCTTTTGTTTTCTTCGCTTTCTTAGCCCTCTTGGGCTTGATAGTGTCTCTAGTATGGACCATAGTAGCCAGAAGAAAAATGATCCAGGTGATCACCATTGCTACTAGTTTCTTGTAAGAAAGGAAATCCTGTGAGCAACAACTCAAGAACACGAAAAAAATTGTTAATTTTTAAAAATTTGAAAAATTGTACCTAAACAATCATTATCGTGTAGAGAGACTAAGAATCAAATTAGTTTTGCAAAAGGAATTTTAAAAATAGATCAATCGCATGATTTTGGAAAATTCCCATTATATGCCCTAAAACCAAAATTTTTGAAATCGAAGGCCAAAAATCCGTTTATCATTAGAATACCTAGCATATAATCAAAACTAATCTACCCGGAGTTCTTATTTCAAAAGAAATTTGATCAAAAACTATCCACAAACGAGAAAGATAAGGAAATTCATCACGTTTTTGAGGAAGAATATGAAAAACTGTGAAATACCGAGATTTTGATCAATAAAACTTACTTGGAATCGAAGAACTTGAGTTTGAAAGCTTCCAAGATGGATGTATTCTAGAGAGAGAAGCTCTGGAGACTTTTGAACAAAAGATTGAAGTAAAAGAAATCAAAACCCTTTTGTTCTATATAAAACCCTAGCCGCGATCCGGATCAGTTCGTGATTATGATCCGGATCGGCTACCCGCAGAGAATACCTGCGTTCGGGATCCGGATCGGCTTGTCCAATCCGGATCGGCTCCAACTTTTTCTTCAGAAAAATTCAGAAAAATTCTAGAAAATCCAGAAAAAGATTGTAAGCACTTTTGTGTATCAACTTTAAATGAAAATCATCGTTTCATACAACAAGAAATAGATTATGCCAAATCTATCAATAACATCCAACAAATGAAATGAAAATTTATAAAAATTAAATCCCTTAAAGTTGAACAACTTCAATTACATCTAACTTGATCTTATGAGTAATGCCTTTATCAAATCATCAATTCGGTAAAGAAAATGAAATACAAAGATCAATAGATGTCTAAAATCCCAGATAAGTTAGATAATATATCTAGTCAATTTATTGAAGAGAGTTGCTCTTTGAGCATCTTTCATTAAAATTCCCACCTTATACCAACCTTGAAATTTTGACAGAGTCAAGTATTTCAACATGCATTTTATTTAATCAAACTTGAAAAACCTTGCTTGGTATACATGTGGTAGCTGCACACAGTACTCGGACGACCGAGGTGGTAGCTCTTTCCTCCATGTGGTGGTAGTTTTCACACTCCTCATTGGGATGTAACTCTTTCCACATCTTTTGAGCATAACACTTTTTCTTTGACTCCCCCTCAATTGGCTATCAATTATTTAAGATATAAAGTATTCAGCCAAATATTGATCTCGATTTCATACTCGACTAAACAGTCAAATAAGATAAAAACTATACCAAGAGATCATCGAGAGAGAAATTGACTTTGATCAAAACAAAGATGATTTAATTCATATAAATGATCATTGCATCAAATGAATTATTATGATATCCAAAGCATAATAAATTTCTAAACACATAAAAGGATGCAGTTAAAGTCAATAAAAACTAATGCTCAATTAATGTTCTATGTCTAAGCATAGATACTGAACAAAAACACAAAAATAAAACCTAACCTAAACAAAAGTTTCAAAAAGAGGTTATTTCAAGGAAAGCATTCCAATTGCTTTACGCAAATGAATAAAACGTTTTTGATCCAAAGGTTTTGTTAAAAAGTCAGCTAATTGATCTTCAGTTGAAATGTAGGAAATTTGAAGAATATTTGATTCAACTAGCTCTCTAAGAAAATGATATCTAAGTTCAATGTGTTTTGTTCTAGAGTGCAACACAGGGTTTTTTGAAATGTTTATAGCACTAGTGTTGTCACATAAAACAGTTACCGAAGTTGCTGAAATCCGGAAGTCGCTCAACACGCTTTTCATCCAAATGAGTTGAGTTGAACAACTACCCGCTGAGATGTATTCCGCTTCGGCAGTCGAGAGTGCAATGCAGTTTTGCTTTTTACTATGCCATGCAACAAGGCAATGGCCAAGATAAAAACATGCACCACTCGTACTTTTTTGATCATCCACAGATCCTGCCCAATCGACATCTGAGTATCCAATAATATCTAGACTTGTTCCCATAGGATACCAAATTCCGAAATTAATGGTTCCTTTGATGTACCGGATGATCCGTTTCACCGCTTTCAGGTGAACCTCCTTTGGTGCTGATTGATATCTCGCGCAAATCCCAACACTAAAGGATATATCCGGGCGACTAGCTGTGAGGTAAAGTAGACTTCCAATCATGCTGCGATAAAGTTTCTCGTCTACACTCTCACTAAGAGATTCACTTCCTAATCCCTTATTGCTAGTTCCCATAGGAGTAGGAAAATCTTTAGAATCTTCTAATCCGAATTTCTTTACCAACTCCTTTGCATACTTGGATTGACACAGATGGATGCCTTCACCATTTTGTTTCACTTGCAATCCAAGAAAGTATGTCAGTTCGCCCATCATAGACATCTCAAATTCGCTTTCCATGGTTTCAGCGAATTTAGAAGCATCATTATCCTTTGTTGCTCCAATACAATGTCATCGACATAGATTTGTGCAACAATGAAGTTATTTTGATAATGCTTCACAAAGAGAGTCCTGTCTGCTCCCCCTCGAGTATAGCCCTTCTCCAAAAGGTGCTTTGTCAATCTTTCGTACCACGCTCGCGGTGCTTGTTTTAAACAGTAAAGAGCCTTTTTCAAACGAAAAACATGGTTAGGTAGTTTACAGTCTACAAAACCTTTCGGTTGAGCCACATAAACTTCCTCATTTAAAACCCCATTTAAAAACGCGCTCTTAACGTCCATTTGAAAGAGTTTTATTTTAAAGTGACAAGCAATAGCGAATAAGATACGAATGGACTCGAGTCTAGCTACAGGGGCGAACGTTTCATCAAAGTCTATATCTTCTATTTGAGAGTAGCCTTGAGCAACTAAGCGTGCTTTATTCCTGATGATGGTACCATCCTTATTTTTCTTGTTCTTGAAAATCCATTTAGTACCGATCACATTGTGTTGCTTCGGAGGCGTCGTTAATTCCCAGACTTTGTTGCGTTCAAACTGATGGAGCTCTTCCTGCATTGCTTCAATCCAGTAGTCATCCTGAAGAGCTTCATCGATATTCTTTGGTTCGATCATGGAAACGTAACAAGCGAATCCACAAACCAACTGTCTCCGAGTTTTGACTCCTTCTTGTGGGTCTCCAATGATGTTTGATTCAGGATGATCTTTGGAGATGCGTAACGTTTGATGCAATGGAGTACTCGGAGGTAAAAGAGATGATTCCTGCACATCAGATAAACTTGGAGAACCATTAGATGCATCATTAATATTGGAAGTATTATCATGAGAAGATGCATTTACAGGAGTATCATCATCAAGAGAGATATCAAGGGTAGATTTATCAGATGCAAAGTGGAAAGCTTCATCCACTTTAACATTTATGGATTCTACAATCGTTTTAGATTCCAAGTTAAATACCCGATATGCTCTACTATTTGTAGAATAACCCATGAAAATCCCTTCGTCACTTCGAGAGTCAAATTTTCCAAGATTTTCGCGGTCACGTAAAATGTAACATCGACTCCCAAAGATGCGAAAATATTTGATGTTGGGTTTTCTACAACACCATAGTTCATATGGTGTATTTAACGTCCCCGGGCGCAAATAAAGTCGATTAATAACATAGATTGCAGTGTTCACAGCTTCAGCCCAAAAATGTAGCGGTAAATTCCGGCTGCGAAGCATAACACGTGCCATCTCTTGTACAACCTTGTTTTTGCGCTCGACAACACCATTCTGTTGAGGTGTATAGGGTGCTGAGAATTCATGTTTAATGCCGTTGGAAGTGCAAAAGTCAATGAATTTTGAATTTATGAATTCTCCACCTCTATCACTTCTAACACGAATGATCTTTTCATTCTTTTCAATCATAATACGAAGGCAAATCTCGTGAAAAGAATCAAAAGTATCAGCTTTCTCTTTTAAAAATGCTACCCATGAGTATCTAGAGAAATCATCAACCAATAAGAAAATATACCATTTACCTCCCAAGGATGGTTGACGTGTCGGCCCCATAAGATCCATATGCAATAATTCCAAGGGCCGTTTGGTACCGACGTGATTCAAGTTCTTGTGTGCAGTCCAAGATTGTTTTCCCTTTTGACAACCACCACACACAATGTTTTGGTTAAGTGAAAGTTTAGGAACCCCCTTGACCACATCTTTGTTTGAAATTCTAGCAAGTTCCTTAAAATTTATGTGACCTAGCCTTTCATGCCAAAGTGTTTCATTATTCAAAGAGGCTAAGTTACAATTTTCAGAAAATTTATTGGGAACAACATAACAATTGTTTTCAGATCTAACCCCTTTTAAAAAGAAGACATGGTCCTTATCAGTTACAATGCATTCGACAGGTGAAAAATTAACTGAAAAACCATTGTCACAAAGTTGACTGATACTTATGAGGTTAGTCTTAAGGCCATCAACAAATAACACATTATTTAGAATCGGACATCTGGAATAGCTACTGTTCCTTTTCCAACAATTTAGGAAGACTGACCGTCTCCGTAAAACTACAAGTGTCCTCCCGGAGATTTTCTCAAAATTTTGAAAACAGTTTTTGTCACCGGTCATGTGACGAGAACAACCGCTATCCAGATACCAAGACGAATTATCATAAGCATGCAAGGAAATATTTGTAACAAGACAAGGGAAAACTCACCTTTGCGTACCCAAACCATTCGAGTTTTGGTGTACGTCGGAAATGATTGTGAGGTTGATACCTTGGTGAAAGCGTCTTGTTTGATCCGTCGCTTTTCCTTGACGTCGTTGTCTTGTTTGATGAACTACCGAGGCTCTTTTCCTTCGAAAATTTGCATTTGATTTCCGAGGAATCACCCTTTTGGTAGTCGTTGCAAGGAGTGCTTGAGTGAGCGTTTGGCTCCCATCTTGCAATTTTTCCTTATGTGCCCTGCAATACCACAACGAAAACATACCTTGATGCTTGACGATTCTGAGAGGGAGAAGTAGGTTTGTTTGTCGTTGTTTGTCCGTCAATTTCGGTGTCGGAGGAGGAGATACCGACGTGGGGCACAAAGACTGTCCCAACCGAACTAAAATTATCGTTAGCTCGATTGTATCGAGGCCGAACTTGTTTGATTGACCAAGACCAAGAAGCTTATCCAACTTACTCCTTCCTGATGAAAATCGCTGTAAGTCATCCTTGAGTTGGAGAATGGTCTCTGTCATTTCCAATTTTTCCTGTCGAGCCTCGCCGTTGAGCTTCAAGAAGTAATTCACTTTGTTCACCATATCTATATAATTATTCTCGAGTTGCTCATTGGACTCTTGAAGGGAAACATTTATTTTAATCAGATCATCCGCTTTCCACTTCAAGATCGGTCGAGAGAGAAGTTACCCTTTTTACTTCTTCTTCGAGATCCTGCAATCTCCCTCTCAACCCCTTGTTTTGCTTAGCCAGTTTCTTTGAATCCCTCAAAAGTCTGTGATAGGCTAGAGCAAAATCTTCACCTTCCGAATCATCCGATTCATTGTCCGTTGCGTTCTTTCCAACTTGGGAGGAGGACAATGACTCAGATGTACTAGCCATTAAGCACATGAAGGGTGAAGATGTGGACGCGTGGAACGCTGTTGCGTTATCTTCTTCATCACTTGAGGATGACTCATTTGACGATGAGGTGTCATCCCAAGTGACGGCTTGCATCGCTTTCTTCTTTGACGGATTCTTATTAGGACACTCCGTTGAGATATGGCCGTACCCTCGGCACTTGAAGCATTGGACTTGTCCTTCTGAGCTTTTCTTATCCTTAGAAAAACCCTCTTGCTTTCTTGGTTTGAAACCTGAAGAACCTTTGCCTTTCTTCGACTTTACGAAGGATGGAGTTTTGCTTGAGTTACCCCTTCGAAAGTTTCGGCGAAATCTTCTTGTCAAGAGAGCAAGCTGCTTCTCAAAGTCCTCCATAGATAAATTCTCGTCATCGCCTGAGGAGGATGAATCCGCGTCTTCTTCTTTTGTTGTTTTCAACGCATAACCTGAAGACTTAGAAGAGGATGCCTTTCCAGAAGAATAGTTAGTAGGAAATGTCATTTCATAAGTTTGTAATGAACCAACTAATTCTTCTACACGGATTTCGTCCGGGTGTTTAATAGTTTCAATGGCTGTAACCTTGGAACGAAATCTTTCAGGAAGAGTTCTTAATATTTTTCTTACAACTTTAAATTCTGGAATCTTCTCTCCCAAGTTAGCACATGAGTTTACGATGTCTTGCAATCGTGTGTAATAGTCTGTGAAAGATTCATTTTCTGCCATGAAAATAGAGTCAAACTGGCTCGTAAGCATTTGAAGTTTCTGAATCTTCACAAGGTTAGTTCCCTCATGCGTAACTTAAAGAACATCCCAGATTTCTTTCGCAGTCTCACATGCCGAGACGCGAGAGAACTCTGTTTGCGACAAAGCATTAAATAAAACGTTAATCCCTTTGCCATTGTAAGAAGAAGTATCTATCTCTTCCTTGGTCCATTTCGACCTAGGTTTGATGGTGCGAAACATCAGCAAGAATTTCAGTTGGATTAGACCATCCTAATTCAATTGATTGCCACACCAGTTCGTCGATGGAAATTAAAAAGGCTTTCATCCGTACTTTCCAGTAGGCATAATTTGTTCCATCGAAGAACGGGGGTCTGTTGATGTTCCACCTTCAACCATTGTTTACAACCCTATTCCGCTCTGATACCACTTGTTGGGTTATGTATAATTGGATCTAAATAGGGGAAAAAACACCTAGAGGGGGGTGAATAGGTGTAAACAATAACACTCAAATCTTTGCGATATAAAACCCAATGCGGAAAAATAAATAACACGCAGAGATTTTTACGTGGAAAACTCCAAACCGGAGTAAAAACCACGGGACCGATAACACGGTGAAATCCACTAGAATTAAACACGTACAAGGTGATATACCGTACTCACAGACGACTCAACCTTTTCCATACGCTCCTAGTTGATCTTCTCCCGCTCCTCCACGACGCTTCTCGAATCCACGATTTGCGTCCAACGCCGAATCCACGACGTCCGACCGAATCCACGGTCTTCACCCCAGTAGCACGCTTCGAATCCACGAACGTACCTCGCTCCGAATCCACGAGAGCGGTAGCACCTTGAATCCACAAGGCCACGCGAGTCCACGCGCCGATTTTGGGAAAATCGTTGTTTTTGGGTGGTGATGATCCGCCGAATACTTAGATTAGAAATAGATCGGAAATACCATCTAAGTATTCATTGTTTGATTCTACTCAAAATGTGAGTATGAAACCTAGAATCAAATCAATCAATATAGATGAAGAAACATAAGAATTAATCTATTGATTTCCTTTCTTCTCTATTTGTGGATCTATCTAATTCGGTCGTCTTTTTCCCTTTTCGTGGGTTACCCTAAAAGATGAATTAAAGGGTCTATATATAGGTTAGAAACCATTGGAAGAGGATAAGAATCAAAACTAACCTTTTCTGGAATTTTTCAGGACGGCGATCCGGATCGGACTTCGGCGATCCGGATTGCAGTAGCGAGACAAACAGTTTCCAGAAAAACCAAGGTTCGGGATCCGGATCGAAGTGCCTGATCCGGATCGTTCATACAATTCACCAAACACCAATTTCGGGATCCGGATTGAAAGCCTGATCCGATCGTTCAAGAAAACATGGTAAAACTAGTGTTCGGGATCCGGATCAAAGGAGGCTACGATCCGGATTGAACTGATGTATGAACGAACACCCTTCGGGATCCGGATTGGAAAGTCTGATCCGGATCCTGAACATGTCCCATGTCCTTTTTTGATTTTTATGCAATTAGAAATTCATCCAAGTGTTTCTACACTATAAGAAGTATTCGGATCACCAAAATAATTAGTTAAACACACCTGATCCTTTGAATTCTTCTTTCTTGATTGAGTTAAATGATCCAACTTTCTTTATCTTCAATCTTCAAGACTTAACCGAATTCACGAAATACGCCAACTCAAATTCCGTAACACTACTCAACCGCATGCTACCTCACAGGGACCTCCGGAGATACAAACTCATGCCACAGTTGGTCACTCAACATGTCACAACCCCACGGACCCACTGGTCGAAGTCGATCTCTCAACTAATAAAGAACACCCTGACTGGGACCAAACCGTCGTGAACGGGACTGAAAACTGGCTCGAAAGGCGATCATAATGCTGATGCCCAAATTCGCTCAAAAAGTCCGAACCATCAATTGCATCCGCGTGAATCCCTCTCAATATGCTGAAAGCTGTAATCTCCACTGGTGCCACATGGCAATATTAAAACTGAAGCTGAAACCTTAATCTATCTATAGCATGAAACGAATGCTGAGTACTCAAGACTGATAGCAAGCAGGCATGGCCTACGCCCAGGTAACATCAAAAGCCGAAAGTAAAAGGCGTAACTGAAATGCTCATCTGTGGGGTCCAAGCTGCCTACAAAACAGCGGTTCGTCCTGCCACAATACCTCATAGGGTTTGGACTAATGAAGTGTGGACCGAAAATCAACCCACGGTAACTTACAGGCACAAAATGGGAGGCATCACTAAAACATCAAATCTCCATCTCCACACTGGAAATGCTAGCATTGGCGCTGGTATCAGTCTCATTATCCTTGGCCTGCTCTCCCAAACACTGCCAAGTCTAAGAAGCCCTCACCTCAAAATAATGTGGTCTCATCAGCCACCTTGAATAACATCCAATTGGTCGGGTTCCACCGCCGCTCCAACAGCTCGAATAAGTATGCCCTTGGAGCTATAACTTGTACCTCATACTTGCATACAGCTTCATTCCACACATGCATGTAGTACATCCACAAGCGCGTCTCGTGCTCCAAGTCGCTCTGGGAGTAAATCAAAATATCTGGGGAAACACACCACTCTCACTAATCCGTCCAGATACCACTGGGACACACCATTCCTCAAATCTCAAAACAACAGAGCATCACATTATTCCATTTGGCCTCACTATGCTCTCATAATGCCCTTACCGGATTCCTAATGCCCTCTAGGCAAAGTCCTCGATTGTCTAATTCCAAGTAGGTACTCGCATCATACAATAACTGCTTAGTAGTACCTAAAAGGTCCTATATATCCACCAGGACCTGTCTACAACTCGAACCATAAGAGGAACCTTACCATCGTGTTCAACGACTTGGCACTAGGTCAAATAGACCCCTCGCCATCAGAACCTGTGCACAAAGCTTCCCATAACATCAGCTCTCATCAGCTCTACAGGCGCATCCAATGAGTGCTGTCAAGGGTGGCGCGTTTTCCCTCGAACCACGTCAAACGCAAACTCTATCTCCCTAACCGGCCCGGCATCACAATAGCTCAGGTGAAATCACACCCCCCGGGCTCATGGGCAACAGAGATATCTTTGAATCCCGGTGCCGCGCCCAAAAGCACCTCTCACACTGTCGCTATAGCATGTGTGCTCTAATAATCCTCAACAAGCAAGCTCTTCCTTGTTCTGCCTGCTCGCAAAAAATCGATGTCCTCAGTTAAAACATCCTGTGGCATTGTGCCAACCAATCCCAAGCACTGGGTTCAAAAAAACCGAACTGCCACAATACCAATAAGGTCCTGCCGATACAACTTGCGGCCTCAAC
>CM055068.1:15270079-15365478 GCA_029204045.2 Tillandsia leiboldiana
CCAGCTACTCTCACAGTCGTGGTAGTATCTACTAGCGAGTCCGCAATCCTCTTACCTCGTCTGCCGCTGAAGGCCCAGCAGCTCCCGCAGACGTACTCCTGGCAAAACACAGGGTTAGGACAGAAGACACAACAATGGGGGTGAGAACTACTAGATAAACCAGGTAGCCTCCCCTAGTGGGTAAAACCTCAAACTACACACCCCTAGACTATAAGAGGCAAAAGGGAAGAAACAGTGGTATGCAATAAAGACTGTCTGAAAAAAGAAACTACCACTACTAAGCCTCTAAATGCAGTGCCAAAAGATAACTGTAATATGCAACTATAAAGCTAACTGCCCCAAAGAAACCAATCAAAGGGCCAGGAAATACTGGCACTGCCTGCTCTGCTCTGTCGTCACTCGCAACTCATCAAGGTGCCCGGCGCTCGGCACGGTGTAAAGCCTACTCCGGATGGCACTCGGGGGAGCGACCCACACGAGTAAAGTACCTCTGTATCAAGCATCTCTGTAACCAATGTCTCACAATAGCAGGCCTGGATCATGACTATGATCAAAGTGGGAAAATCCTCCACTAAAGTAACCCTGATCCCCAATCAGACGCAATAGTAATCACAAGTGGGAAACACTATCCACTAGGAAATCGAAACCCAATCTGATGCATAAGTGAACATCCGGTCAACCGCCTAATGTCCGCGGTCGCCGCAACACCCTATAAGTCCCATCTGATATCTAACAATATCTGGCTAACCGCCTCATGTCCGCGGTTACCACAATGCCCCACAATATATATAATCGAGTCAAACCTGTCCCAGACTCAAGCCTCAACTACACTATCCAAACCCTGCTCAAACCGAGCAACATATATCCAAATGTGCGAAGGAGAATAGTGAAACATGTTTCTCCTAAGTCAAGTCCCAAATAGTGTAGCAATAAATAGTAGTCCATTTAGATGTCCAAACAAGCATGCAAAGGTTCGCATTTAAAAACAGAAGGAAAGTATTGGGTATTTATTTAGAAAAAGATGGTTTATGATAAGACTATTGCATGCGCTGATAGTTTACAGCATATGTCCAGCAACAGTGTCCCAGTTTATTGTAAATGAGCTGTATATTATTTGTGGGGTTTACTTATGCATTTATGATTAAAGTACCGATATCATTTAAAGTCGGGAGTCTCTAATACTCCTAGTGAGATAGTCAAATGAGTAAGCAACAACCACCCACCTCGAAAAGCGTGCCATAACCCCCAAGAAAATACCCGTTTCCTCTATGCACCGTCAGCTGAAACAGTATCCTACAACATCACATAATGTACACACGGTGTAAAACTACAAGTCTCAACAGATTTGCTGTTTTTTAATCAGCACGCAAAACGAGGAATTTCACCTCTGTCCCGAGCTCCAAAAATCCCAGAAAAATCACGGTTGCGTTCCTCGCGAAAAGTAGCCCAAATAGACTCTTGTGAATCGCCTCGATCTGATATTCCTACGCGGAGAAACAATTCGTCGAAGTCGCCGCTGTCCAAAACCCAAACAGCAAAAGAGGGGGTCAAAACCCTCGGGAATCGTGCCAAGGAATCGGAATCCAAGAAACCACCAACACGGAAAACGAAGCCTACCTCTTAGGAACACACCGGCGAAGAAATCGTCGAAAGAGGACTCCTGTACTGCGCAGGGGACTCCTCGGACTGAAATGCGACGATAACGGGCCAAGATTGGGAAAAACTAGGCACACTGTAAAATCCGGATCGCCGCTGTCGAACTTCCAGAAAATCTTGGAACGCACCACGAGTTAGAAAATAAGAAGATGAAAAACTTCTCTTCAATGACCTCTCTCTATTCTCTCTCTTTCTCTCAGAAAACAGAGAAAAAAAGGGAGGGGAAGGCTATTTATAGGCCAAAAAACAATTTTGGAAAAAGACCTCTGTGTCCCCACTTTTCGGGCCGCTACAGTGCCCAGGCCCACTTTCGGGCGTGAACAGTGCAGCCCGGCCCGCGATTCGGGCGGCTACAGTGCGGCCCGGCCCAGGGTTTCCGGGCGCGCACCAGTGCGGCCCGGCCCAGCCCGCCCTCGGCACGGGATCCCTTCCCGTCCAACCGGCCGTCCGACCCGGCCCACGCCCGCCACGTGTCCGCCAAACAGGCGGCAGCCGTGCGGGCCCAACGGGGAAAGCGCCACGTGTCCCCCGTGATTGGCGGCAGTGTGGGCGCGCCAGCCAACGTGTGGCGACACGTGGCCCCGCCCGACACGGCTGTCGGCGGGCGCCGCCGCCACGTGCGCCCACGTGCGCCCACGTGCGCCCATGTGCGCGTACGGCCGCCGCCGCGTGGCGCCGCGTGCGCCACGCGCACATGGACCAGCCTAACCGGGGCCCGCCAGGTGGCGGCCCCGGTCTAACGTGCACCGCGCCCCCTCCGCGCCTGCCCGGCCTGCCCGCGCTGCCCGCCGCACCCTCCCGTGCGCACGCGCGCCTTGCACCGGCCCCAACTTCTTGCAGCCACGTGGCCCGCCGGTCCACCATGCACCGGCCGCCCTTTCCGTGGACCGGGGGGCGTGCGCCGGCCCAATGAGAAGCCGCCAACGTGTCCCTGGCGGTCCACAGGTCCCCCCATGCACCATTTTTCACAGGAAAACTTCCGGGGTCCGTTTTTGGGCATCCGGACTCCGTTTTCAACAAATAAAAAGCCGTTTTCAAGTGTTTTTCCGCGCTGAATCCAAATACGGCCTCCGCTTGGCCCAATATTTCTATAAAATTTGGCAATTTACCTTCGAAGGTCAAACCAACAGTAAATACCACACAGTGTCCATCCGTAGCATCCCTTTGATGCACTGGGGACCTAATACACCAATAATAGGTGTTTCACACCCGGGATTCACGGGAAAAATAGAACGGAAACCTGGGCCACTACATCCTCCCCCACTAACAAAAGTTTCGTCCTCGAAACGAAAATCATACCTCAATCCTGAGCCTCGAACAGCTAGGGGTAGGCGTCCATCATTGCTGACTCGAGCTCCCACGTCGCCTCGCGCTCATCATGATTGCTCCAGAGGATCTTCACATAGGGAATGACCCAATTACGCAATTCTCTCACCTCTCGATTCAGAATCCGTAGTGGGCGCTCCTCATACCTCAAATCCTCGCTGATCTCAAGCGGCGTGAAGTCGATGACGTGCGATGGGTCGAAGACGTACCTCCTCAGAGTGGAAACATGAAAAACATCGTGGACACCAGCCAGTCTCGGGGGAAGCGCAAGTCGGTAAGCAACTGGCCCGATACGCTCCAATACCTCAAGGGTCCAATGTATCGGGGACTGAGTTTCCCGCGAATACCAAACCTCCTTATCCCTTTGGACGGCGAGACTTTCAGAAATACATGCTCTCCCACCTGAAACTCTAAGTCTCGTCGCCGAACATTAGGCATAGCTCCTCTGTCGACTCTGAGCGATCTGAAGGTGCTGTCGGATCACTCTGACCTTTTCTTCTGCCTCTAGCAACAAATCTGGTCCCAGAGTCCTTCTCTCCCCCACATCACTCCAATATAGCGGTGATCGACATTTGCGTCCGTACAACGCTTCAAACGGAGCCATTTGGATGCTCGCTTGAAAGCTGTTGTTGTACGCAAACTCAGCCAGTGATAAGTGTCGAATCCATCCACCGCCAAACTCTAGGATACAAGCCCTCAGCATATCCTCAAGGATCTGAATCGTCCGCTCTGACTGTCCATCAGTCTGTGGGTGGAAAGCTGTACTAAATCTGAGCTGAGTCCCCAAGGTAGTCTGTAAACTCCCCCAGAATCGCGAGACAAACCTCGGGTCTCTATCTGACACTATGGAAGCTGGCACCCCATGTAACCTCACTATCTCATCCAAGTATAACTGGGCTAGTCGTTCGAGTGGCCAAGTAGTCTGTATAGGCAAAAAGTGCGCTGACTTGGTAAGTCGATCCACCACTACCCAGATAGCATCTGCACCTCCTTGTGCCCTCGGTAATCCGACCACAAAATCCATCGTGATGTGGTCCCACTTCCACTCGGGAATTGGAAGACTTTGTAACTTGCCAGCTGGTACACGATGCTCAGCTTTTACCTGCTGACAAGTTAAACACTGAGACACAAACCTCCCAATATCCCTTTTCATGCCATTCCACCAGAAGTGTGCCTTGAGGTCCTTATACATCTTAGTCCCCCGAGGATGAAGGGTATAAGGTGTATAATGGGCCTCTTTCAATATCTGTTCTCTGATCTCAGCATCCACTGGCACACATGCTCGGTCTCTGTACCTCAGTACTCCCGAAGCATCCACTGAAAAATCCCCTGATCGATCACTCGGAATCTGATCTCTAATCCTGGTCAAATGGGGGTCCTCGCTCTGTTTCTCCCGGATCCTCTCCAGCAGAGTGGGCTGCACGACCAAAGACATCAGTCTAGCAGAGACCCCAGGGGATACAACCTCTATCTCGAGCCGTCTCAACTCCTCTAACAGTGGCGCCTGATTTGTAATCAACATGGACAAGCTCTGCACCACCCTCCTACTCAAGGCATCTGCAACCACATTGGCCTTTCCTGGATGGTAAAGGATATCCACATCGTAATCCTTCAGTAACTCTAACCATCTGCGCTGCCTCAAATTCAGTTCCTTCTGCGTGAACAGGTACTTTAGGCTCTTGTGGTCGGTGTAGATCTCACAGTGCTCCCCATATAGGTAATGGCGCCAAAGCTTCAGTGCAAACACCACGGCAGCAAGTTCCAAATCATGGGTAGGGTAATTCCTCTCGTAATCCTTAAGCTGTCTCGATGCATAAGCAATTACCCTCCCTTCCTGCATCAGCACGCATCCAAGTCCACTGTGCGATGCATCACTGTAGATCACATATCCTTTCCCCATAACTGGGAGGGAAAGGATAGGAGCGGACATCAATCTATCCTTTAGCTCCTCAAAGCTCCTCTGGCAGTCCTCGCTGCAGATAAACTTAACTCCTTTACGCGTCAACCGAGTGAGGGGTGTGGAAAGCTTCGCAAAGCCTTCCACAAACCGACGATAATAACCAGCTAACCCCATGAAGCTGCGCACCTCAGATACAGTCGTCGGTCGGGGCCAATCTCGAACTGCCTCAATCTTCGCCGGGTCTACTGCTACACCGGCGGCGGAAATCACATGGCCCAAGAAAGCTACCTCCCGGAGCCAAAACTCGCACTTTGACAGCTTGGCATACAACTTCTTATCTCGTAGAAGTTGTAGCACAGTCCTCAAGTGCTCCTCGTGCTCGGCCTCGCTTCGGGAGTAAATAAGGATATCATCAATGAACACCACCACAAAACGATCCAGAAAGGGCCGAAATATCCTGTTCATCAAGTCCATAAAGGCGGCAGGGGCATTAGTCAATCCAAACGGCATAACTGTAAACTCATAATGCCCGTACCGTGATCTGAAAGCAGTCTTAGGAATATCCTCGGCCTTCACCTTCAGTTGGTGGTAACCAGACTGTAGATCAATCTTGGAAAATACACAAGACCCTTGCAGCTGATCAAAGAGATCATCGATGCGCGGCAAAGGGTACTTGTTCTTAATGGTCACTTTGTTCAACTCTCTATAGTCCACACACAACCGAAGTGACCCATCCTTCTTTTTCACGAATAGCACTGGTGCTCCCCAAGGCGACACACTTGGTCTAATAAAGTCCTTATTCATCAGATCTTGCAGCTGTGCTTTAAGCTCTCGCAGCTCAGCCGGTGCCATCCGATAAGGAGCCTTAGAGATTGGCGCAGTTCCTGGAACTACGTCAATCACAAACTCAATCTCTCTGTCTGGCGGCATACTAGTCAGCTCAGGTGGAAAAACGTCCGAAAACTCGCGGGCAATAGGAATATCCCCGAGTCCCGGTGTCGCCGTAGGCCCCTCAACAACACTAGCCAAAAAGGCTACACATCCTCGATGAATCATCCGCCTCGCTCGGGAAGTCGAAACCACAGAGGCAAAGAAAGCACTCTGACATCCCCGATATACAAACATCTCCTGGCCTGACTCTCTAAAAGTGACAGTCCTCGCGGCACAATCAATAGTCGCGAAATACTGAGCCAGCCAGTCCATCCCAAGAATCACATCAAAGTCCCTCAGCTGTCTCAAGACCAACAGGTCAGCTGGCATAATCCAGGACTCGATCTGCATCGGGCAGGACCAACAACACTCCTCCACGTGCAAAGTGTGATCGGGAATCCGAACCTCTCGTGCATATGGCAAAAATCCTACCTCTAACCCATGTAATAATGCAAAAGATCTACTAATGAAAGAATGCGATGCTCCAGTATCAAATAAGGTACGAGTCCTAATGCCAGAGAGTAAGGTGATACCTGCCACCACCTGGTCCGATGCTGAAGAATCCTCTACCTGTATACACTCGCCCACTCTGAGCTGGAGGGCGATAATCGGTGGGATGGGAAGAAGATGGCTTGCTCGCTAGAGCATAAGGCCGCTGGGCCGTCGACCGCTGCTGCGATGATGCTGGGGCAGATGCTGAAGAAGGAGCGGCTGAGGTCGAAAAGGGGCACACAGCTCGAATGTGCCCTGGCTGTCCACATCCGTAGCAGCGACCCCACCGCTGGTCGCAAGTGCCGGGGAAGTGCGGACCTCCACAGAAGATACAACTGCCGGGAGCCCGTGACTGTCGGGACTGCTGCTGCTGAGACTGTCGCTGTCGTTGTGGCTGCCGCTGAGACCCGCGCTGCGACGATTGCGATCTCTGATGCTGCTGCTGCTGCTGCTGCGGGGGCCTCTGGGACCCACTAGGCCCTCGCCGCTCCGAACGCCCACGGCCTAGGAACTGAGGCGGTGGCGGTCGGGGCGGCCTCCAAGTACTGGCCTGTCCCCCCTCGTCCTGGGCTGTTCGCTTTCTGTCGGAGCTCTGAGCGACCGCGGCCCTCTGTCTGGCCACCACCTGATCACCTCTCTCCACCCACTGTGCATGCTCTGCGGCTGCCTCCAGAGTCTGAAATCGCTGAGCATGCACCAGTGTATAAATCTCTGGACGGAGGCCTCCCTCGAACAACTCAACCTGGTGCGGACCGTCACGAGCGACGAAGGGCACACAGTTCAGCAACTCCGTGAACTCCTGGAAATAGGCATGAGCCGATCGATCGCCCTGTTGCAGGTTCTTCAAGTCATCCTCCAACTTCTTCTTCACACTGGTTGAAAAATAGGTGTCCAGCACCATCCGTCGGAACTCCTCCCAAAGCAGCTGCCGAGTAATCCGGAACTCCAGGGGCTCTACCCGCTGCCACCAAAAATCAGCATCTCCGTCCAAACAGTGCACCGCCATGTGCACTCGATACCTCGGGTCGATGAAGAAGTCCCGAAAAAGCTTCTCCATCGCAGAAAGCCATCTCCCAACAGCCCAGGGCTGCGCATCCCGCCCTGAGAATCTAGGGGGTCCCCGCTGAACAAACTTGGAGAGTTTGTTAGCGATATCCTGCTCCTCCTCCGCAGTCAAAGGCTGAATAGCTCCAGGAGCCCCGCTACTCGAAGATGGCGCTGACGGCACAAAAGGTGCAACAGGAGGCACAAGGGCCTCAGGAATAGCTGGGGATGGTGCCTCTCTCTGGGCAAGGAGCTGCTCAAACCTCTGCTCCTGGCGGCGCTGACCCTCCGCCAATTGGGCCACCAAGGCCCTCAACTCAGTAAGCTCGGGGGGTGTAGGCTGCCCTGGCTCATCAGGGGGTAACGGGACACCCCGAGTAGGGATCCGACGTCGGGGAGGCATCCTGCCACAAGAAATCACGAATAAGTAACATAACCCCACACGACCCAATCTAGCGAAAGTCAAAGACATCCCCCAATTTCTGTGACTTTATGTTGTCTGTAGCCAACATAATGGTCACCAGAAATTGGGTATGTCGATCCCTCTTCACTCACTAGAAGAGTCCAATAAATAAATCAACGACTTTCGCGAAGTGTTACGCCTCTCGCGTCCTATCATCCTAGGGTCTGCCAAAAGCCTAGGGTTTTCTAAGTCCCAACTGACCTATCCCTAAGCTCTGATACCAACTTAATCTGTCACGCCCCGGGTGTGAACCCGAACCCGGGCCCGCCAACAGATCCGCCGTGCACACGGAATTTTCCATGTACACGAAGCGCTGGTAACCTGCTCAGATAGATAATATACAATAAAAGAGCGTAAACAGAGCTGAACTAATAGAACTAAAAGTAATCTCAGACTGAAAATAAGATACAAGCTGAAATAAAGTACAATAAACTCCCAGCTTACCATGAATATACAACCAGCTGGCTAAAGCCAGTCCCAAAAGTAAACTAATATAGTCTGAGATACAAAAGGGGTACAATAAAAGTCCAGCTACTCTCACAGTCGGGGTAGATGATCTAGCTAGTCCGCAATCCTCTTACCTCGATCTGCCGCTGAAGGCCCAGCAGCTCCCGCAGACGACTCTGCAAAACACAGGGGGAAAGGACAGAAAACAACAATGGGGGGTGAGAACTACTAGATAAACCAGTAGCCTCCCCTAGTGGGTAAAACCTCAAACACTGACACACCCACTAGGACTATAAGAGGCGAAAAGGGAAGAACAGTGGTATGCAATAAAGACTGCTGAAAAAGGAAACTACCACTACTAAGCCTCTAAATGCAGTGCCAAAAGATAACTGTAAATATGCAACTATAAAGCTAACTGCCCAAAGAAACCCAATCAAAGGGCCAGGAAATACTAGCACTGCCTGCTCTGTCGTCACTCGCAACTCATCAAGGTGCCCGGCGCTCGGCACGGTGTAAAGCCTACTCCGGAGTGGCACTCGAGGGGAGCGACCCACACGAGTAAAGTACCTCTGTATCAAGCATCTCTGTAACCAATGTCTCACAATAGCAGGACTGGATCATGACTATGATCAAAGTGGGAAATATCCATCCACTAAAGTAACCCTGATCCCCAATCAGACGCAATAGTAATCAACAAGTGGGAAACACTATCCACTAGGAAAATCTGAAACCCAATCTGATGCATAAGTGAACATCCGGTCAACCGCCTAATGTCCGCGGTCGCCGCAACACCCTATAAGTCCACAATCTGATATCATAAACAATATCTGGCTAACCGCCTCATGTCCGCGGTTACCACAATGCCCCACAATATATATAATCGAGTCAAACCTGTCCCAGACTCACTACAAGAAAATTGATTTGTAGCGACGGTTATTTTAGTAACATTTAATACAAGTGCCGTTAAAAGTATATTTTAGCAACGATTTTAATGAATTATTCTAACAATTTTAAAACGCTGGTAAAAGTATATTTTAGTAGCGGTTTTAATAAAATTATTATAACAGTTATAAACCATCGGTAAATAATTTAGTTCAAATTAAATTATTTTTTGGCTCAATAAAGTATTTAAAAAGTGATTTTAATTTTTAAAATCAAATTTAAAAAAAATTCAAATTAAAAATTTTAAAAATTTTTAATTTTAAGATAAAATTTAAAATTTAAAATTTTAAAATTAAAAATTATATATTTTTAATTTTCAAATTATAATTTTTAAATTTTTAAAATTCAAAATTTTAAATTTTAAAATTTTAGCCCAAACCCTAACCCTAACCACAAACCAAACCCAACCCTCCCCTCATCTGAGGACATCTCACGCGACGTCTTTTTCCAAGCTGGAGCTCGAGCTCGAGCTCTCCCCCTCATCTCCATCCTCTCCGAGCGAGCTACCCTCTCCGAGCGAGCTCTCCCCCTTATCCCCATCCTCCCCCTCTCCGAGCTCGAGCTCTCCCCCTCTCCTTCACTTCTATTCACCTCTGCTCGAGCTCTCCGTGTCCTCTCGAAGCTCCGATCCCATTCCCAAATCACCCTCTCTTCGCCTCAGACCTTTTCGGCTCCGCGTGGACGATCATCCTCGACACAGCAATCTGATCCGAGACCTCGGCAGTGTAGCTTCTGGATTTGGTGCTCCGATTCATTGGTAAGAGCTCTCAATCTCAAATTCTTAGTTTCGTCCTTGAATAGATTTTATTTTTTTCCCGATCTCATTTGATTTTGCTGTGAATTTATAATCATGGTTCGATTTTTAGTGATTATTCTCCCAAATTTAAGGATAAGAAGTTTTGGTGATCGAATTGTGATGCATAAGAAATTGTGACTACTAATTTCTGTCTCCTGAGTTCATGCTTGTATGAGTTGGATAGTCAGAACCATAGTGGGCAACTATTCCAATACTTTATATTTTATTTTTGCCTTTTTGCTAAGATCAATCTGCTCAGAGGAAAATGCTTTGGGATTTTTGCCTTTATGCTAAGATGAAGCTGCTCAGAGGAAGTAGCTCAGATCAATCTACTCAGAGGAAAATGCCTTTATGCTTTATATTTTATTTTTGAGTTGTCCTTGCGAGCTTTGTTGTTGTTCTGATCTTTGCATATATGTTGATGTCACGCCCCGAGTTCAAAACCAGCGTAAAATTTTTTTTTTTTTTTTTTTTTTTTTTAAATCAGAGTTAAAACCAAGCCAGGGCATGACAGACCGCCACATATATAGGAGAGTCCCAAACCCCCTTTGAGATTGGGCCTTTTCTATATATGCACGGCTAAGCTTTACAACAACATCAGAGTAGACTAACTACGTATTACTAAAACAAGTATTACAATACTTTACATTCTAATTACAATATCTCTCTTTGACAAACACTATTACATAACACGGCTGTCCAGGGTTGATTGCTAACTCGGAACCTCACCAACTCGTCCCGACATCCCAACACCCGCTTGACCTGAAAAATAGTCACCCGAGGGTGTGAGACACACCGGAGTGTATCCCAGTGGGCACGACGGGCCGGGAAATAGCAAGCCGTACCTACTGGATACAATAATAAGCGGATAGCAAAAGTAGGATATACTGCAACTGAAAGGTATAATTCAAATATGTACCATTAATCATGGATTAATCAACAGAGCAGTGTAATCATATATAAAGCTGATCATGTTATAACTGATAATCTGACAAGTAGGAATGAATATGTTATAGCTGACAAACAGAAAATAGTCATACTATCACTGATAATCTGGCGAGCAATAAATGATCATGATATAACTGATAATCTAACAAGCAGGAAATAACAAAGATCATGCGTCAAAGGTGTCACCACAAATATACCCAATCGAATGCCACTGTTGGCCACACGGGCCTCAGGCTAAACTGCCATGGAGCATATGACCTCAGGCTAAACCACTTTTGGTCACACAATCAAGCTATCATAACCCCACTAGGCTCACGGGTCGATCAGACCTCTCTACCGGTAAAGAACACCCACACGGTGGCCAAACCGTCGGTGTGCGTGACGAAAAGCTTGGCTCGACGGCGATCATAATGCTGATGCTCAAACCATGGTCCACTGACCACATAGACGGCAAGAAGCCGAGGAAAATCCCCACTGGGATACTAGTATAACATGCCACATGCTGAAGTAGTATCTCCTATTCTAAATATGCAATGAAGAATAGAGACAGGTATAGAACTATGCTAGTGACCAATCAAGCATGGCATGTGTCCAGGAAATGCATATCAACTGTTGAAGAAATCATAATATAACTCCACATGATACACAAGTAACTGCTGGAATGTAACCACGATATGACAAGCAACTGCTGGAATGTAAGCATGATATATCTCAATATGGTAAACAAGCAACTGCTGGAATATAAGCATGATATATCTCAGTATGGTAAACAAGCAACTGCTGGTAGATAAGCAAGTAATAAGAACAGGTATAAACTTAATAGCAATCATACTGCTAAATCCCAGTCCACGGTCGGTAGACCGGACAGACGGCGAGAAGCCGAGGAAATCCCCACTAGGATATCGATACTGATGCAATTCATGCCAAGTACTGAGACTAGAATTCCTATTCTAAACATGCAGTGAAGAATAGAGTATCACGAAAGGCTCATATGTATAATCAGGCAATATAGCTGAAATAACTGAATGCTGGAATGAAAGCATATAGTAAGGCTAAAGCATAGGTTCAGGGTTACACCAAGAACAGGGGTCCAACCTACCACGGCACCCAATAGGGCCGACCTGATAAAACGCGGACCGAAGATAACCCACCTGTATATAGGAGGAACAACGACTCCACCAGAAGGTAGACGGTCACGATAACCACAAGACGTATCACGGCTGGCTCCTGACGACTGGGCCCTACAATAATACCAGGTGACAACTCAGGATCTACCAATCCTCAAAGTGCAACTAGCGCGAATTGACTATTTCGTCGATTAACGCAATTTAGCTTTTCAAGAACCCCCGAGAAACCCACTGAAAGGTTAATAATGTTTTAGAACATTTATCTAGCTTTTCTATACTGCTATAATTACAGCCAGGCCCCCAGGTTTACTCGGAATGCATTTTATACACTAAATACACACTGTTTTGGCTCGTTCTCATAAACGGAGAATCATTTTTACGAGCCGTCACCTCCAGTAGGTGACAATCGACTTGCTGAACGTCGTGCTCACACATTTGTGGCAGCGCGATGCCCGGGGAAAACTTCGGGCCATAATTTACTTCTCTAACCTAGCCGAAACGCATTTTCGTTTCTTCGGCTCACCAAAACCCAAAACAAACGCGAGCATCGCGTTCAGTGACCCCCAAAACCCCAGGAATACACTGTTACAACTTTTCAAACAGCCCCTACTACAGTTTTTAAGGAGTTATTACATTAAGGCTTGATTATGACTTAACTTTGCATCTGTACCTCATTCATCAAAACTTTGTATATAAATATGCCTTTAAATATTGCAAGCACACTGGGGCTCACCATCTTGGCAGCCCATTCCTGCTGGTTCAACCAGAACCATATTCTTGCTCTCACATGAGTTCACATTGCACCAGATCTTTGTCCACACAGATTCAGATTGATCTGAAGTGAGCATCAAGCTCAGGGGACCTTTCTGAGTAACTTTGATATACAACTCGAGAGCTAATTCCCATTAAATTCTCATTGAGGCATTTCCTCAAACACCTTATGTGCACAATTCCATACACTATACACAAGCACATAACTCCCATTGATCTCAGCAACCAACGCATCCCAGGTGCTCTAACTTGGATCAAATTGATCCACTGGAGTGCTGGGTCATTTTCCCCAACCTGGAGCAACTCCAAAACCTCCAGGCCGAGCTCGGGCTCGAGGAAGAAGATGACTCCATGCCTCGAAATTTGTGATGATCAACCCAGAGTTTCTGGGCTTCATCCAGATGCACCAGCAGGTGCACCTCATCTCCTTGATGCTGTCCAGACCCGTGCTTGGTCGACGGGAAGAGGCGGCACCGGCCGGGCACGAAGCTCCAATTCGAGCTTAATGCCTCTAATGGCGGATTTCAACCGAGCCCATGGGAGTCCCTCAAACTTGCAGGCTAGGCTCCCTAGACCCGTACGAAGCTTCCCGACCCACTCCGACTTGCCGGAGACGGCCGGAGCGCCGGCGAGGGTTACAAGAACCCACTTCGGGTTGGGCATGGCCGCGCCACCCGAAGCTTGCATGGGAGCCATGCAAGCACATGGACGTGATCCACTCATTCCCCGCATGCTTCCCCTGCAGGTGGCCGGCCCCGGGATGCGTCGCCGGCGCCGGAGCCAACGGCTCGGCCATTATGCACATTTCCAAAAATCTAGGGCATCAAACTACAATTCACCGGGTTGACCATACTCCACCAAATTTGGCGGAGTTGGTCCCCTCCTCCTACAGTCCAAGCACCCCGAGTTTGAGCCATTTTGGCCAAACAGTTGCCGCGTTCTTCCGAGGCGGAGCTAGGTTAGGTTTCCGGCGAGACCTTGCTCCCGCCGGCCAACCAAACTGCATGGGGACTTGAGCTTGTGCAGTAAGCATCCTTAGGACATGGGGAGTCTACTGCCAAGGGTATAGGGTGCTAGGAACCAGTGGTTAGGGTGCTCTCACCTTGGCCGGAGTTGGTGAAGGAGGAAGAAGCCGGTTCTCGGGTCCTTCACGCGCGGCCTCGGGCAACTCCAGCAATGCTCCAGAGATGCCAAGGAACTCTTCAAGCACTTCAGATCCAATCCAGGAAGAAGTTGGTCCAACTCTCTTCCTTCTCTCTCTCTCCCGAGTTCACAAGAATGGTGTTGTGATGCCCTCGGCCAACTTACACTCAGGGTCTTAAGAGGATTAACTCTTGGGAGTTAGAAATCCCAAGAGCCTCGTGTAACCTCCCACGAGGAAGCCCAAAAGCCAACTCCTCTTTAATGCAAGATTCTTTGCATTATTCCCTTCAAACCGGGTTCACACTTAACCCCCAAGCTCCGAGCTCTACTCAGCCACATTCGTGGGCTTCTTAGGTTGGCAGAGGCCCAATGAACAAGATCCCAAGAGCTTTGGCCCAAGATCACCCAACAACTTAAAGGAAAAGTGATAATTCGGCACCTTTCACGCATTTCAAGAAAATTTACTCGACGAAATGCGAAATGGACTTCGCCACGACGTCCGGCTCGTCGAGACCTTTCAAGTAGCGTATTTTCTTGGTTCGTTT
The DNA here is from genome assembly GCA_029204045.2 of Tillandsia leiboldiana. Taxonomy (NCBI): domain Eukaryota; kingdom Viridiplantae; phylum Streptophyta; class Magnoliopsida; order Poales; family Bromeliaceae; genus Tillandsia; species Tillandsia leiboldiana. The sequence goes on from CM055068.1 coordinate 15,284,610, forward strand.
GACGACCAGACAAAAAGTCGTTGCATCTTATTTGACAGAAAACAGTGCGTTGCACGCACTTCGATGCACCCGGGTCGCCAAACGCGAAATCCGTCAGCGCCATCGCACTCAGAACGTCGAAATTAGCTAGGTTCCATTACTCATACCCCTATATGAATTTCTTAGACAGTAGTTCGGCCAACCGTTGCTCGCGAGGGGTCGAAAATCGCGAGTTACTATTCACACTTAAGTTGTGGGACCCGCTTCTTCTTCGCTGATTTCTGGAAGATCCGACCGTCAGATCGTCGACATATGTATATCAATTTTTCATGTTTCGACGAGACGATCGCAATGGTGATCTCGGATTTTCGAGATCAGGCCCCGATCAAAAATTAATATTTTTGAGCCACATTACACTACTAATATTCTATTTTTGCCAATTAAATGATCCAGAAAATTATTTAAACTTAAATTTTGAATTTTAAAAATTACGGTTACTACAGTTGACCTAGTCCCTTCTCTAAAATAAATTAGTTGATCTTTTTCATTTCGTCAACCAGGATGCTATAAAATAAATTTGTAGTTTTATGCTATAAAATAAATTTGTAGTTGTTATGATTTTTTTCATTTCGTCAACCACGTTGCGCCTTATGCTATATTTACTTGGATGAGTTAAAATTGCATATTAAACTAGTGTTAATATTAATTAATATTATGATTGTCATTATAAATGCAATGACAGGAATCAGGTAATAAAATATCTGTTGTTGGTTTTGTGTTGTACAGCATAAGGTGTTGTACAGTGAATCAGGTAAAAAATGCATAGAACTTGCTTGAAAGCTTTTTTTATGTGAATGAACCATAACTATGTAATATATTTCATTCTTTTTTATTTCAGTAAGTTTCTCAGAAATTTAACTAAATTTGTTGGAATTTGATGGTTTTTGTGATTAACTATCGAATGTTTGAATAGCAAAAACAAAGATAAAAATTTTGTTAATTTCTGATAGGGACACGCTTAAATCTAGCATAGTATAAGGTTATGTACCAAAATCAAATTTTTGAAAGTTCAGGTATTTGTTCCAAAATACAGTATAGTTCAGTTTTAGTTCACATCTTTGTCATTTTTTCCCCCCTTTATGACTTGTATAGGGCAAACTTTGTTCATAATTTGTAGTTCATGAAAGAATCGATTGACATGTTCAATTTTCTGGATAATGAATTTGGACTTTTTAAGTGTACTATGTAGCTTTCAAGTATTGTTACTTGGATAAAAAGGATTGAGATGCCACATAACTGCATGAGTGCTAATGGTTCATTTTGTGGTTTGGAGGTTATTGCTGCAATATCTCTTTCTTTGAACTCTATGCTTTCTTTTATAGAGGAGGCATTAGCAGGGGTAAAGGCTTTACTGGGGAAAATGGGACAGTCACGACCAAAGCTTGCCCAATAGGTCTTTATGGATTATTTTGCGAGGTATGTTGTACTTTTATATTTGAAATAATTTCCGTGGCAATGCTAATATTCGTTACATTTTATTCTCCGCCTGAAATAATTTGCGAGCCATGTTCACAGAATGTATTTCATGAGTCCAAACACCTTCAATGAACCTTGGCATCTTCCACACTCTCCGCCTGAACAAATTACAGAAATTGTGTATATGGGCATGTCTTATATTGGACAGATTGCATTTGAACAGATTCTACTTCTGGCACACTTATTTTCTTATCATCCCTTTTCCTCATTGCTTTTTTACTGTTGAAACATAACACATCTAAGCTCATTATTGAGGGTCAGGAGTGCCTTGCTGACTTATCCTGTGAAGGGTTTATATGTAACATGAGAACTTATGCTGAGACCAAAATATTTGACTTGAAGTTGGGGTCGTACCGTTTGTCTTCCCCGTATGGTCTTCTCGCTGAGGTTTGATTCTTATGTGCATACAATTACAGTTCCATCAAGATTTCAATTTGCGAGGAATCTATAACAAGATTTTACACCTTTTTTTAATTGTCTTGAATTGCCAGAGTGCCACTGCTGCTGACTCTTTTGTTGGTATCTTTTCATACAAGCCTTTTGATGCTCAAGTAGATTGGAGTTTAGCTGCTAAAGCTTCTCCATGTTATATGACTGTAAGTTATTCTATCCTACAATAGATTTATTAGGGTGTAACTTGTGTTAATGATCTTGTATTAATTTTGTGAATGTTTCAACAGTATCTGAAGGAATCAATTGATCAAATTGTTACCTTTTTCAAAAGCGGCTCTGCTATTAGTCAAAATCTAGCTTTGGAGACTGCAGCTATTTTGCAGGTATCCACATTATAAGATCGAAGCTTTAGATTAAGCTTTTTTGTATTATGTATCTTTTTTTAAATTCTTCATTTATGCTTGTGAGTTGCATAACCTATACCCTATTTGATTGAAAGTGCGTTACATTTTTGCATGTTATTCTTATGCAGATTGTCAGTTACTTTATGGGCCTTGTGCCTAGAAATGTAGACATGGTAATTTTCCTACATTTTCCTAAACATCAATTTCTTATTTCCTTGGACTCATAAGAAAGTCAAGATCTTACCTGGAGCAAATGGATTGTGATATTCCAATGAAGCATTACTTGTAAGAAAATGTACTTAATTAATACTTTCTTTTTTAACTAACAAGGTTTAGGAGCCTTTTGATTTTATTATTTCACTAATTTGATTTTTTTTTTTGCAGGAAGTTTTAAAAAGGATGAAGGATTGGTGAAAACTTTTAATTCGGAGTGAATTCTTTGAATAAGTTGAAGAACTTATAGAAAACTTGGGTTTTATATAGATTTTATTTCTTTTAGATTGAAAACTCCTTTGAATAAAATTTTTGATTGAAAACTCCTTTTGCTTCTGGATACGTTTGTTCTGTACTTCCAGTTATTGAAATGTGTAGGAACTCAGGAAAAAAAAACTTGATTTTGAGAGTGATATTGAGCCTCATATCACCTCAGGCAAAAATGACCAGCACTTGATGTGCAACTGCAAATGAAGCAGCTGCATTAGATTTTATATGAGTTGGTTGATTCCTTTCATTTGCATACCAGAGAACATGTCTTTCACTTTAAAACAGTTAATCAGAGAGGTATGGTCAAATTAACAGCAAAATATGTCAAGATACTAGATATCTCTATATATGTTTCCTTTATTTGTTCTGTGTTCGATGTGATCATGATCTCCTCTTTCTTTTCTTGTATATTCAGATGCCAAGTGAGGCGATCCTGCTGCTTTTTAACTCATAAATAGGTAGTTCTCTAATCACTTTAGTTGGAAATCTGTCAAACAATCGGCAATTTTTACTAGACCTGTGTATGCTTGGAAATTTGCATTGCATCCAAGTTAAGAGAGCAGGAGATTCTTATTAGTGAAAAGCGGTATACGGCAATGACTACAGAAGAACTTAACCTTGTACAATCTAGCTATTTTCTTCTATTTCTGGTTCGTTCGATGCAACTTGATTGTAGTTTTGCTTAAGACACAATGCTTGCTTTATATGGTAATTTATATCGTACTCGTGGAAGTTTAGTTCCATCAAATATATATGCTACTTCTGGAATGAGCTCATTAGGTTCGGTCTCAAGTTTTTCAGCATGTATATTTATACATGGAAAATATTGGTGCGACTTTTGCTTGTCATAGGTTTTTAATTATCTGTAGCCAAATTTATTTTTTTTCAATTTTGTCATTGCATACTTCTTATGGGATATTTATCTTGCCTTTCTGCTTTGTTAAGGTGCAAGGATTTCTGTTAGTGATGGGACGGTTACCATAGTTGCTAAAACTCAATCAGTTATGGAAAAATCTCTAGAAAATGTATCGTCATTCGATATGTCATTACAAGTATCATCAAATTATATGATGCATGAGAATAATGTTCCCTCATGATATTTCAGGTTGAATTTCTTGTCGGTCGTGAAATTGAAGTTGGCAGGGTCTATAAAGGTGTCGTATATTCAATCAAAGAGTACGGTGCGTTTGTGGAATTTAATGGTGGTCAACATGGTCTACTACATATTTCTGAGCTCTCACATGAACCGGTATCACTCTGTCCAAAGTGTTATATAGTTCTACAGCCAATCTATTTGCTTTATCTGTAATGTTGTCTCCTTTAGGTTTTACTCGGCAATCTCTTTTTCTGAACTTCAATTTCTCATACTGGTTGGTAGTTCTTAATGCTAATTACCTCGAAATTTTTATAGGTTTTACTAGTTCACCTATAGCTCTCAATTCCAGTTTACATGCACTTTATTTCCTTGCTCGAAAACCAATTACTCAATACTTTTGTATGAATTTCTGCTCATTCGAGGTCCCATTCGCTTTTATGTGAGATTCTCAAACATAAGAAAACTTGTCAACCCAAAAATGAGCTTCCTGGTTGCTATGGAGTCTAAACCTGATGAAAGGTAAAACAAGAAAACAAACAATTTATTTCAATCTAATCAAACCGACCATAGTGAACCTGTCTAATTCATGCATAACAAATCACTTACCTTTTAACACTTTTTACTCCGTTCTCCAGGTAACAAAAGTCTCTGATGTTGTATCTATTGGCCAAGAGCTATCATTAATGTGCACAGGGCAGGATGTAAGTGGTAACATTAAGCTGTCACTAAAGGCTACTCGCCCTCGCCCTCAGCACGGGAATGTAAGAGGTAACATTAAGTATAGCATGATCTGATTTACACTTTATGAGCTTGATCAGTAAAATAAATCCAATTCTGGGCTCAGTTGCAGAGCTTTTCCATTAACAATCACCAATCGCACAGAAAACGAAGTAGACGATGTTAATGAACAAAGTTCAGCATATTCATGACACCAGCTGAACCAAGAATCATCTTCTTGGATGAACATTTGATTTTCCTGGAAACCGAAGAGACTACTGAGGATTAGAACATTGATGATATTGATTATTAATTTACTATTCATCTTCTCTCCGAGCAAATATACTTGATGGGGGTTAAAAAGACTCATATGAAGAGAATGAAGTTGACTATTTTGATCCCTCCTTTGATTAAAATTCTGTTTGCAGGATGTTGACTTTCAATAGTGATTTTTCAAATGCAACAAACAAGAAGGCTGCTAGTGGTTTTTTGCATGAACTTTTGTTCAGGCCTCTCGAACATGAAGTTGATGACCATAGGAATGAGATCACCACATGAGATGGAGTCAGTCTTGGTGGAGATAAGGACTGGGCAAGAGCAGTATTAGGTTTTATTTTTTTTTTAGATTGAAAATTTTGAATGTAATTTTTAATTGACAATTGTATTTTTACTTTGCAAATTCTTATTTGGCTAAATGATTTGACAATTGTCGAATGTAATCAAATTTAAAATTGTTTGAATGATTAATTTGTTCTTATATGTCAATTTAAAGAGTTTTAAAATTTTGTCTAGATTATTTTTAATTGTATGTTTTATATTTTGAATTTAATTCACAATAATTATGAAACCGTTGTTATAAATTTATTATTTATAGTAACATTTTTTACTATATTTAGTAGCGGTCGGAGAAGTGCTACTAAAATTATCATTTTCTCCAACGGTCGTATAAACTGTCGGTAAAGATCTTTTGCGACGGAGATCTAACAGCGGTTGCAAAATTTTTACCGACGGTTTTACAAGTGTTGGGAAATGTTTTCCCAGCGGTTTTAAATATTTTTTCCAGCGGTTTCGACCGCTGCTAAAGCTTAAGTTTTTTGTAGTGACTCAAGCCTCAACTACACTATCCCAAACCCTGCTCAAACCGAGCAACATATATCCAAATGCGAAGGAGAATAGTGAAACATGGTTTCTCCTAAGTCAAGTCCCAAAGATAGTGTAGCAATAAATAGTAGTCCATTTAGATGTCCAAACAAGCATGCAAAGGTTCGCATTTAAAAACAGAAGGAAAGTATTGGGTATTTATTTAGAAAAAGATGGTTATATGATAAGACTATTGCATGCGCTGATAGGTTACAGCATATGTCCAGCAACAGTGTCCCAGTTTATTATAAATGAGCTATTATATTATTTGTGGGGTTTACTTATGCATTTTATGATTAAAAGTACCGATTATCAATTTAAAGTCGGGAGTCTCTAATACTCCTAGTGAGATAGTCAGAAGTGAGGTAAGCAACAACCACCCACCTCAAAAAGCGTGCACAATACCCCAAGAAAATACCCGCTGTCCTCTATGCACACCGTCAGCTGAAACAGTATCCTACAACATCACATAAGTGTACACGGTGTAAAAACTACAAGTCTCAAAACAGATTTGCTGTTTTTATAATCAGCACGCAAAACGAGGAATTTCACCTCTGTTCCGAGCTCCAAAAATCCCAGAAAAAATCACGGTTGCGTTCCTCGCGAAAAGTAGCCCAAAATCGACTCTTGAATCGCCTCGATCTGATATTCCTACGCGGAGAAACAATTCGTCGAAGTCGCCGCTGTCCAAAACCCAAACAGCAAAAGAGGGGGTCAAAACACCTCGGGAATCGTGCCAAGGAATCGGAATCCAAAGAAACCACCAACACGGAAAACGAAGCCCTACCTCTCAGGAACACACCGGCAAAGAAATCGTCGAAAGAGGACTCCTGTACTGCGCAGGGGACTCCTCGGACTGAAATGCGACGATAACGGGCCAAGATTGGGGAAAAACGAGGCACACTGTAAAATCCGGATCGCCGCTGTCGAACTACCAGAAAATCTGGGAACGCACCACGAGGTAGAAAATAAGAAGATGAAAAACTTCTCTTCAATGACCTCTCTCTGATTCTCTCTCTTTCTCTCAGAAAACAGAGAAAAAGAAGGGAGGGGAAGGGCTATTTATAGGCCCAAAAAAATCTTTTGGGAAAAAGACCTCTGTGTCCCCACTTTCGGGCGGCTACAGTGCCCAGGCCCACTTTCGGGCGTGAACAGTGCAGCCCGGCCTGCGATTCGGGCGGCTACAGTGCGGCCCGGCCCAGGGGTTTCCGGGCGCGCACAGTGCGGCCCGGCCCAGCCCGCCCGCGCACGGGATCCCTTCCCGTCCAACCGGCCGTCCGACCCGGCCCACGGCCCGCCACGTGTCCGCCAAACAGGCGGCAGCCGTGCGGGCCCAACGGGGAAGCGCCACGTGTCCCCCGTGATTGGCGGCAGGGTGGGTGCGCCAGCCAACGGCGTGGCGACACGTGGCCCCGCCCGACACGGCTGTCGGCGGGCGCCGCCGCCACGTGCGCCCACGTGCGCCCATGTGCGCGTATGGCCGCCGCCGCGTGGCGGCGCGTGCGCCACGCGCACATGGACCAGCCAACCCGGGGCCGCCACGTGGCGCGCCCCGGTCCACCGTGCACCGTGCCCCCTACGCGCCTGCCCGGCCTGCCCGCGCTGCCCGCGCACCCTCCCGTGCGCCGCGCGCCTTGCACCGGCCCAACTGCGTGCCGCCACGTGGCCCGCCGGTCCACCATGCACCGGCCGCCCTTTCCGTGGACCGGGGGGCGTGCGCCGGCCCAATGAGAAGCCGCCACGTGTCCCTGGCCGGTCCACAGGTCCCCCCATGCACCATTTTTCACAGAAAACTTCCGGGGGTCCTTTTTGGGCATCCGGACTCCGTTTTCAACAAATAAAAAGCTGTTTTCAAGCGTTTTTCCGCGCTGAATCCAAATACGGCCTCCGCTTAGCCCAAATCTTTCTATAAAATTCGGCAATTACCTTCGAAGGTCAAACCAACAGTAAATACCACACAGTGTCCATCCGTAGCATCCCTTTGATGCACTGTGGACCTAATACACCAATAATAGGTGTTTCACACCCGGGATTCACGGGAAAAACAGAACGGAAACCTGGGCCACTACACCTCAGCTGAGGTCAAACGCCCGCTCGTCGCTGCACGACGTCTCGGCGGCATCGCAGGTAACTGAAACAAAAACGAACATCAAGACACAACAACCATACGACCCAATCCAGCGAGAGTCTAAAATTTGTTATCCTTCCTAAAGTATTATGTTGTCTGCAGCCAACATAATCACTTTGAGAGAATAACATATCAAATCACTCATCCCAACCCAAGGGAGAGGTAAAAACTCAATCTGGACTCTCGCTAAAAGTCACGACTCTCACGTAGTCATCCTAATGTCCAACCACAAGCCAAGGGTTTCTAAGTCCTCAATGACCTATATCCTAGGCTCTGATACCACTCTAATCTGTCACGCCCCGGGGTCGAAACTTCGACCCGGGCTCGCTAACAGATCCGCCATCTGTACGGAAACTGCCGTACAGACGAAGCGTCTAGCCTGCAAAAGACAAAACTACAGCTACACAGATATCAGAGCGGATAAAAAGTTGTACTATAAAATTTCACAACTACAAAGTTGTAACAACACATAGCCTATCTCCCAAAATCAGATGATACAAATAGAAGTCCACCTATACAACATCTACGAATCCAAATGGGAGATAGCTAACAGGAAACATAACCAACTCCCACAATCCAGGATGGTACATCTACCTCTCTCTAAAGTAACAATGCTGGTAGGGAACTATCACGCGACTCCCTGTCCTCGGTCCGTCCAATCAAGCCCAGCAGGAACGGAAGAAAGCCTCAGCAACCTGTCACCGACAGAGGGTGTGAGAACTACATCCTACAGTAGTTCTCAGTGGGTACCGTCTCCAAGAACCACGGTCTGCCCACTAAGTCTACTAGAGGCATAAGATAATAGAAAAGACTGATGATAATATAAATAAGCTGGAAAAGAATCTACAGCTATCATGCCTCTATCTACTATGCTCAAAAGGAAGAGACTATGGATGATGGTATGCAGTCACTCACTGCTGACAATATGTCACAAGTACTAAGCCCAAGACGCTCTACTATGACACATGCTACGCCATCACTCTCTCAGTGTATCCCAAATCTCAGCGACTGCCCCACAGGGTCCAGTCGAGTCAAGCCTGCGCCCCCTGGTGTATCAACCAGGGTGTCCAAACGGACAAACTCAATATCTCACACAGTGACCCCATGGTAGCTCGGCCAGGGGTATCAAGCGACCTCTAGTATATGAACTAGGCGCATCATCGCAGCCTCGTCAGGCTCGGTATCATCATCGCAGCCTCATCAGGCTCGGAATCATCAACGCACCCGGGGCGTAGCTCGAGGGGTGCGACCCCACCGAACTCAAGTATCTCAACAGTAACACTGTCTCACAAGTGGCTCCTGCAGGCTATAGTCCTCGATCAAACAGATCGGTATCACGATGCTCAAAGCACAACTCAGTCGGAGAACCCTCCACGACTCAATCTCACAACACTGACCCGCTCAGCGAAAGTACCACACAGCTGGGACCACCGTATCTCCCAACGGCTCCCACAAGAACACCCCCTCAACTCAACACACAACTCATGGCCGGAGATGCTCCACAGCCAGATCTACGAAGGGTCCGAAACCCCAGGAGACTAACACCTACGCCCCCAAGAAAGAGAACAGCCCTTAGAACCCAGATCACTCGAATCCGCTCGGGTGGATAAGTTTATAAGAAACCATGCTATTTATTTCAGAAAACCATTCAATCTGAGAGAAATCCATCTTTTAATGATTTTTAGTCTTTTAGGAAAACCCTTTGAAATCAAGTTTTATGCCCAAGCCTCGAAGAGCTAATGCCCTCGTCCTATCAAACAAGAACAGACTCAGGCGACTTTGCGAGGCTTGGAAGAAATCACTGCCTGACCAAAATTATGTATTCGTCCAAAAAGGTTCTGGGTTCAAGGTCCTGCTAACACACGTGCACCACGATCACAACAGGGTGGTGACGAGAAGAACAGCGGAAAGGAAAACCCCGGGACCACCGTTTACCTGAAACGGTTCCCCACGCACTAACACTGGCCTAACCCAGCCACCAGACCCCACTCGGCCCCCCGGCCCGAGTGCAACACCCGTCCCACAACACTCTGACCACTCAGCCCACTACCCGGGCGAGGAACACTATGTCCAGAAGGATATGCACGGTGTGGGATGTCTAAAACATAAAAGAACCTAGCCCAGATTAAGGTTCTCTATTGGTCTGGTCAAACACATGCACATATGACGGGGGTGCTAGTTAAGTTCCAAGAAAACACTTAAACTAGCATGCAATCCTATCACAATAGAATTAGAAGGAAGTCCGTAGACTTGGAGAGAAAAACCAACCCACCTCAGAATGCCACCAATTGCTTGTCGACACTTGCAATTGGGCTCAGCGGGACTTACCTTGCCTCCACGAGGTCCGCACGCAAAACGGAGCACGCTGCGTCCAACCACACGACCGCGCGCTCTGCGGAAGTCCCGAAACAAGCCGGCGGGTCCACGCGACGGAAAAACCAACAACCGCCCCCGGCGGAAGCTAAAAACAGCACTGCAAGCTGCCAGGAGCGAAGAAATCGCAAAATCAATCAAAACGGTCAAAACCGAGCATCCGACGGCGAAAAACAGCCTCCGTCGGCGAAAACAGCCTCCGTCAGCGAAAACCAGCGCGCGACGGCGAAAAGCAGACTCCGACGGCGAAAACAACGCGCGGCGGCGAAAACCAGCCTCCGTCGGCGAAAACAGCCTCCGTCAGCGAAAACCAGCGCCCGACGGCGAAAAACAGACTCCGACGGCGAAAACAGCGCGCGGCGGCGAAAACCAGCCTCCGTCGGCGAAAACAGCCTCCGTCAGCGAAAACCAGCGCCCGACGGCGAAAAACAGACTCCGACGGCGAAAACAGCGCGCGGCGGCGAAAACCAGCCTCCGTCGGCGAAAACAGCCTCCGTCAGCGAAAACCAGCGCCTGACGGTGAAAAACAGACTCCGACGGCGAAAACAGCGCGCGGCGGCGAAAACCAGCCTCCGTCGGCGAAAACAGCCTCCGTCAGCGAAAACCAGCGCCCGACGGCGAAAACAGACTCCGACGGCGAAAACAGCGCGCGGCGGCGAAAAACCAGCCTCCGTCGGCGAAAACAGCCTCCGTCAGCGAAAACCAGCGCCTGACGGCGAAAAACAGACTCCGACGGCGAAAACAGCGCGCGGCGGCGAAAACCAGCCTCCGTCGGCGAAAACAGCCTCCGTCAGCGAAAACCAGCGCCCGACGGCGAAAAACAGACTCAAAAATCTGCTAGCGAAACAGCTCGCAAAAAACCTGCGAAAACCAGCGAAAATCGCTTGCGAAACCGCTCGCGAAAACAGCGGAAAGCGGCCCTGCGACACTGCTCGCAAAAACAGCGGAAAACAGCGAAACCTGCGCGAAACCGCTCGCAAACTGCTCGCGAAAAAACGGCGAAAACCGCTTGCAAAATCTGCCGGCGAAAACTGCGAAAAACGGCTCCGTCGGCGAAAAAACTGCGCCCGACGGCGAAAAACAGCGCGCGGCGGCGAAAAACAGCGGCCGACGGCGACAAACGGGCTCCGACGGCGAAAAAACGGCGCCGGCACGCAACCCGAGGTGTCGCCCGCCGTTCGGGAGCACGCCGAGCGTCGACAAGCCCTGCCGCGCGACGAGGGAGGCCCGCCGCGCGGCGCCAAGCCAAACCGCGCGGCGCAGGGGCTGCTGCGCGGCGCTGGAGCGCGCCGCGCAGTGCCCCAGCGGTGCTGGAGCGCGCCGCGCAGTGCCCCAGCGGCGCTGCGCGTGGCGCCCAGCGGCGCAGCGCGCAGCAGCGCGCAGGCCCGCGGCACTGCGCGCGGCCTGCGCGGCCCGCGCGCGGCCCGCGAGGCTGCGCGCGGCCTGCGCGGCCTGCGCGCGGCCCGCGGGGCTGCGCGCGGCCCGCAGCGCTGCGCGCGCTAGCCGCGCGCACCCAGTGGTGCGCGCGGACCGCGCGCGCCTGCCGCGCAGCAGCGCACGCGCGCGGCCATGCAGCGCCGCGCGCAGCCTCCTGCTGCGCGCGGCGCTGCGCCCTGGGCAGCGCCCGCCGCAGGGTGCTGCCAACAGCAGCACCCTGGCGGCTGCCGCGCGGCGCCCAAGCGCGCGCGCAGCAGCCGCGCCGGCCGCGCGTGCGCTATTGCGCGCGAGCGCGGCCACCAACGCGGCGACCCCCAAAAATTAAATTAATTTAATTTACTCAAATTAAATTAAATTAACCTATTTACAAGAAAACACAATCCAATAAATCCACAAGCAAAAATCCAAAAATCTGAAATTGCTTACCTCGACGACGCTCGCCGCACGCCCACGAGCTCCACGCGGCCTCCAACGGCGAGTCCAAAAATCCAAGAATGCCTCAAAAGCCCTTTCCTTCCTCTTCTTCTTCTTCCTTTTCCTCTCTTTTCTTTTCCTTTCTTTCTTTCTTCCTTTTCTTTCTTTCTCTGCTGCAGAGGGAGGGTTGGAGCCCTTTTTATAAAGCAAAGCTTTAATTAATTAAACTAATTAATTAACTAATTCCAAAATCCAACTCCAACTCACTTTTTGCCTTCGGGCTCTCCGCCGCTGCCCGGAACCTCCCGAACTCCGCTGTAAATCAAAAGTACACGCGCTCACAGCTTTTTCTCTTCAAAAAGCTCATCCGTTGAGTCGGGGTGCTCAAATCAGATACCGGCTCCAAAATTGCCAGTTCCGACTCACTTTTTGCCTCCGGGTCCTCCGCGTTAGTCCAGAACCTCCCGAACCTCGCTGTAAATCGAAAATACACGTGTCCACAGCTTTTTCTCTTCAAAAAGCTCATCCGTTGAGTCGGGGTGCTCAAATCAATTACCGGCTCCGAAATTGCCAGTTCCGACTCACTTTTTGCCTCCGGGTCCTCCGCGTCAGTCCGGAACCTCCCGAACCTCGCTGTAAACTGAAAGTACACCTGTTCCAAGTCTTCCTGAATTTCCGGCATTCCACGGTGAAGTCGGAAATTTCCAATCTCATCCTCAATCGGCCTACAACGCCCGGAAAAACCCCGAATCGAGCTGGAGCTTCCGCATTGATCCGAATCAACCCGGCATCAACTGTAAACTCAGATGCAACATGCCCAAGCAACTCTCTGCTCCAAGCCATCCGTGTGGTCGGCGCGCTATCCAAAGACCCGGTACTCTACATCAACTTCTCGGCTCGCTGTGATATAAGGTCTCTTGTCCTAGAATAGATCAAGTGTGGAGACATGAAAAGAAAAATAGGAAATGGATCAAGCGTGGAGACATGAAAAGTAAAATGGGAAATAGATCAAGTGTGGAGACATGAAAGGAAAAATGGGAAATAGATCAAGTGTGGAGACATGAAAGCAAAAATGGGAAATAGAATTAATAAACCCTAAGTAGATAAAATTGGAAGTGACCAATGTCCTTGTGACATAGTGTAACTTTGAGGGTAATTGAAACAGCGGGTTGTGATTTGGGAACAGGTAAAGGAAAAAGTTTAAAAAGGGGGATAGGGAAGTACAGAAATTTGCCAAGTGGCAAAATCTTGGCAAAATCAGAGTAAATGGAAATGAACAAGAAGATCAAACCTAAATTGGTGTTAGTGACACCCAAATTATCCTAGAGTAAAGAACTTAGGATAAAAGAGATAAAGCTTAAGAGAAAGCTAAAAGTGGCTTAATAAGCAAGACAAGCAAATTACTCAAGAAAGAGCTAAAAGTGGCTTAATAAGCAAGATAAGCAAATTGCTCAAGAAATAGCTAAAAGTGGTTAATAAGCAAGACAAGCAAATTGCTTAAGACAAAGAGAACAAAAAGAGAACAGAAAGAGAATATAAATGATGCCTTCGAATTTGAGACTCATCAAGTGGAGTAGGACTCCCTGGGCAGTGACCCGTCAGACGAGGTACTTTCGAAAGGCTATAAGTGAAAGTAATGAGCTAAATGCTTAAAGGAAAGAGAAAGAGATTGCTAGTGGCAAAGGGAGCTCTAAGCTCGAATAAGAAAGAAAAGCAAGTGTTTAAAAGCAAAGAGGCTAAGTACTAAAGTAAAAAGAAAAAAAAGAAAAGAGAAAGAAAAGAAAAGAAAGAAAATATAAAGATAAAATGGGCGTACCTACGAGGGTGAAACGTAGCCCTTGTTGGAGTTGCAGACAGTGTCCCTCTCCCCGGTAGTGACCTGTCTGTCACGTTTCTCCTGTAGGACGGGGTAACATTTGCGAGTGTTATCGGCAACCTTAGAAATCTTATCTTGTGGTAGCATGACTACCGGGCTGGGGCCCGTTGGATAAGAATTTCTGAGGGTTAACTTGAACTAAAGCACCAGAATATAAAGAATAAAGAGAAAATAGAGTGGCCAAGGTGGCCGGGTTAGTTTAACCCTATATACAGCGGCATAGTGGCCGAGTTGGTGCAGAGTAGCCTGGTATGGCAGGACAGAGTAGTGATGGATGATGATTATACACAGATAGTATAGTGACCCGTTATTTGCATAGCAGCATATTATTATTGAGGATTTTAGTTTCCTAGCATTCTATTATTATTGCTTCCATTGGACCAAGTGGTGTAGGACACTTTTTCTCGGTGGTTGAACCCACTGGGAACTTTAAGTAGTTCTCACACCCTCGGGTGACCATTTTTCCAGGTTCAGATGCAGTCAGCGAGGCATGCGACAGGGGCAAGGGCCCAGCAGCGTAGAGACCTAGAGGGTCTAGCAGAGGTACCCTTTTTTTATATATTTCTTGAGTGAACCTTGTATGGTGAGGAGATGATGTAAAAGAATTGTAATATTTTTAATTGCAAGTTCAGAAATGTAAAGTGTAATAAATTTAATTTATGGTTCACTCTTGTATGCTTTCATTTCCGTTTAACTGTTTGTTATTGAATGAAAGTTTTAAATTAGTAGTGATTTTTAGTACTCTGATATTGAACTTCCGCATACACTTGTTATATTATTTTGGATGTTACCGTTCCTTTCGGGTAGTGAAATGTCATACCCGATTGGCGGGTCTGTTGGCGTGCCCGAACTGATCAAATTGGCGGACTCGGGGCGTGACAGATTAGAGTGGTATCAAAGCCTAGGAATAGTCCTAGGTGGTTAGCAAACCTTAGGGAGACCCTAGGGATTAGCACAAGAGAGTGTGTGGACTATTGGGCGAAAGTATTTGATTGGTTATTGTTGTTCCCAAAAGGATGTTGGGACTGATCGAGGGTGACGAGCTTTCATTCTTCGGACATTACGTTGGCGGCCGACAACATAATGTTGCAGATGAAAAGGAGTAAGTACCCTCTTATACTTTCGCATGATTGGGTCGACGAGCCTTTTTGTCGGTATATAGATTGTGCACGGCTCAAATGGCTAAATTTGGGCTAATTGTTTCGTTGTGGTGTTCATATTAGCGACGACACCACATAGGGATACGCGCTTGTTTCGACTCGTGCCAGGAGAGGGTTCTGGGTCGAACAAGGTACACGAGCTGCGATAGAAGGCGGCCACACTTATTGGTGTGGTCCAGCAGCACACGAATTTCTCGCCAGTAGGCGGAAATTTTTCACCGGCAGGGAGGCAGATTTCGACGCCTAAGGGTGGCGTCAAGGCGACAGTCGGAGCAGATCGATAGGCTCCCGTGGCTGATAGCGCAGCAAGCTGAGGCTGTATAAATGACGCGTGAGCATACGGCGCCGCCGCATGTTGGGGCGACAGTGGAGAGTGTGGTAGTGACTGCCGAGCTTATGTCGGCGCGTCCTGCACCCTCGGTAAAGGGTGTTGTAAGCTTGTGTCAGCTAGTTGCTGGCAAAGTGTGGTTAGAAAGGTCCAGTGAGAGACCGACTCACAGGGCGCTGGTGATCGCTATGTCGCGAGAGCCAAGTAATTGTGTCCTGAGGGTTAGGGCAAGAAAGATTTACAGGCCTGGCAGGAGAATTCGCCCCTGATGACGGTAATGACCGTGTGGCATGATGGTTGTGGCCGAGTTGCCGCATAGTGGAGTTAGTGAGGCCCAGAGTAGGCTTCAAGATGCGAGGATATCTCGATAGAGCGGGAGTTTATGGCGCCGGTCTGATGGATCGGTATAATGGCAAGGGTTGCCACCGCAGGGTTCGCGTGTTAATCACCAGAGTTGGTGAACGGTTATTGTGGTGCCTTGACCCAGTTGGGAGAGTTGCACAAGAGCCGTAGGGGTGCTTAAGCAAATCACTTGGCACTGGATTTTTGCGAGTTAGCGTGGGGGCGCAGGACGCCCAACCGGTTAGGTGCTCGTGGAACACAAGTATCGTTTAGCCAGAGAGGGCTGATTAAGTGGCACCTTAGCTTATACCAGGTGTGACAAGAGTTGACAGATCGTTTGGGTCGTGGATTGACGACTAGTTAGTTGGTTTTGCTCAGTGGAGCGTAGTGGTCGCGTGGCGATGATTAGCGTTCGCTTGGGGACGATCCGTGCCTGGACCATATATGTGGATTGTGGGCCTGTAGCCCAGTGGGCAGGCGCAGTCGGCTGTGAGAGACAGCGGCCCGAGACCTAAGGGCGGGGCATGATAGAGATTTGGTCGGGGCGGTAGTCCGAGCGATGACCCGAGAACGTGGAATGCCACATGAGAGCTTTGAAAGTGTTAGTACACTGAGAGTGTGACTAGGCCGTAGTGCTAGTGATAATTGAGGTACTGTAGCTCCTAGTAGGAGTGTTGGGGTAGTAATCCTAAGTGTGGATCTACCTGTATGACGATTGGGTCTGCGTGCTAGCGAGAGCCATTGGACAGTGTTAGATTAGTTTTGGGCTATAGGCCCATATTGGACCATGGTCTGTGAACCTATTAGTAGTCCGAGATAATGGGTTAGCTGATAACCCGTGGACTCAGAGCGCTTGTAGCGTATGTGGTAGCTGGGAACTCATGATTGGCCTTGCCCTCTACATCAGGTAGCGGAGCGGCAAGGAAAATGCGGTAAATGTAACTGGTTGCCGATGCAGCCTCATTGTGAAAAAATGATGGCGGAATTAATAAGGGAATTTCGCAAGGAAAGAGAGGGTCATTCGTGACAATAGAGAGAGCAAGTGCTCCACTGTGTCTTTCACCTACTTAGTGAAAGTGGCCAGACACCAGGTCTGAGATTTTTCCTGGATTGAGATAGGGATTCAGGAATGAGCTGCTCGTGTGGTTTTGGTGAGCAGGCAATTTGATGCCCAGTAACGACATGCAGTGAGCCCAGTATTGAGGGCAAGATTCCTCCCCCTCGATCAAGTGTTAGTCGAGGTGCAATTTAAGTTTCGAGGACGAAACTTTCTTTAAGAGGGTAGAATCTAATGTACCAGATTCTGGTATATAAATAAATATAAATAAAAATAGTATAAAATACTATTTTTATTGAGTTTAGAAAGGTAAAGGGTGACCTGGGAATGAACTGGACCCAAATCGGGATTAAAATAAGAGATCTAAAATTTTATATGAGGAAGTGGGCCCAGATTGCAAGTGGAAAATTCATAGTGTCGAAAAATTCCAAGAAAATTACGGGAGCTCCGTAAATATGTTTTAAGGCCACAGTAAAAGTTTCGTGTCGATTGGATGCCCGGATTGTGAGAACGGAGCCCATCGGCGATTGTAATTACAGTAAGACTTTTGGCAACCCAGAAGTGGTCCAAACTAAAAATATGAAGTGCCTGGTGATAAATCAAGTTAAACTGTGGCTGCCTGTCAAATTTGAGCGAAAACGGGCGAGAAACGGGCGAAAACGGACGAAAACGGGCGAAACCGGGCTTGGGCCCAACATTCGGGCGCCCGAAAGTTAGTTCCGGGCGCCCGAAAGTTGGTTCCCGGTGCCCGGAAAGTACTGTAGCAAACCGGATTTTTGGGCTGCAGCGAACCAGGCTGCACTGTAGCGAACCCGGTTCACTGTAGCAGCCCGGTTCGGGCTCGGGCGAGCGCCCGAAAGTTACTGTAGCAGCGCCCGAAAGGTACTGTAGCAGCGCCCGAATCCCGAGCGGCACGGATCACGAGGCAGTGGGATGGATCCCGAGGCAGTTGGCATGGATCCCGAGGCAGTTGGCACGGATCCCGAGGCAGTAGGCACGGATCCCGAGGCACGGGCACGAATCCCGAGGCGCGGCAAGCGCGCGGGCGCGCCACGTGGCGTCTCCCCATTGGTCGCGGCGACCGAGGGCGCAGGCGTGCGTGTGGAACGCACGCTGGCTCCCTGACGCGGTGTCAGCGGGGAGGCCACGTGTCGGCCTCCCATTGGCTAGTCAGCGCGATGCGATGCACGACGCGACGCGCGACGCGACGCGTCGCTGCGGCCGTACGTCAGCGTGGGCGTGGGTGCGGTCCACGTGGCGGCCTCTGATTGGCCGCCGCTGTTCCGTGGTCGCGGTGCACGGGTCCACGGACACGTGTCACTTCGCGATTGACCGAGCGATGGTGACGTGGCGCCTAGCTGGCATGGCGTGGACGCATGGACCGCGGTGGGCCGGTTACTGTAGCCGCCCGAATTCTTTTCGGGCGCCCGAAAGGTGTGCCCGAAAATCAGGTTTTGGCCTATATGGGCCCGAATGGCCCCATTTCTCCTCCTTTTTCCCTTTTTGCCCTAAACCGCTCGTACCAGAGGAGGGAGAGGGCGATTTCGCCGGGGTTTTCGAGGGCGCGCGAGCGCGCCAATGACCCCGTGGAGCACGCGCAAAGTGTTCCAAGGAGCCCAAAGGACGCGTGTGCATGCGTTGGGCGGCGCAATGGTGTTGAGGTAGGCCCGTATGTTGTTTTTGCGGTATTTTTGGCACAGTTTGAGTTTTTCCTTTTGGGTTTTGGATTTGACCCCATGCCTTGTGCACGTTAGGGACCGTGTTTTACTGTAACGTTTTGCTGCGCGGAGTATCGTCGGGGGCTTTGGCGCGCACCGTTTTGCGTGCAAGCTCGAGAAAGACATGCACCATTTTGCGTGCGGACTAGACGAACATGCGCCATTTTGAGCGCAAACTCGAAAAGCGTGCACCGTTTTGCGTTCAACGTTGGAAAAGGAACGTGCACCGTTTTGCGTGCAAATCCGAAATACGTGCTCCGTTTTGCATGCAAATTGGATTGTCCTGCACCGTTTTGCGCGCAGACTCTAATGTTGTGCACCTTTTGCGTGCAGGGCTAGAAGAATGGGCACCACTTTGTGTGCAACCCTACAAGAAAGCGTGCACCGTTTTGCGTGCAGATTTGAGGTATGCGCATCGTTTCGCGTGCAGGTTGAATTGTCGCGCACCGTTTTGCGTGCCGTCTCTAATGTTATGCATCATTTTTCGTGCTGGGTTAGAAAAATGTGCACCATTTTGCGTGCAACCTTAAAGAAAAGCGTGCACTGTTTTGCGTGCAAACCCGAGGTACGTGCACCGTTTTGCGTGCAGGTCGAATTGACGCGCACCGATTTGCGTGCAAGCTGAAATGGCGCGCTCCATTTTGCCTGTGGGTTTTAATGACGTGCACCGTTTTACGTGCATGTTTGGAGGACGTGCACCGTTTTGCATGCGGACTCAAGAAATATGCACCGTTTTGCGTGCAAGCTCGAGGAAACAAGAGGAATCGCGTGGAGACCAATTGCAAGTGTCTACAAGCAATTGGGTACACCACAAGGTGGGGGATTCTGCCGAAATTGGGTGACCTCTCCCCTTGCTCCTTTGCTTTTCGATCTAGAAGCATGATAGTAGCCTGTTAGAGGCGTTAGGGAATCATGATAATAATTGCATGCGTAGAGGATAAATATTATTTTATGATGGATATGGAAATAATTGCATGCATGAAAGTGATAAACAATTATTATTATTGTGATCATGTTAGGGTGTAACCCTAGGAACCATGTGAAAGCATAAGGGAAAAGAATTTGCTTGATGGTAGTGAGACCTAGGAGAAAACCTAGATTTTGGTTAACGAGTGGCATGATGACCTAGGAGTTAAACCTGGATGGACGAGTGACATTATCATAGGAAATAACCTAAGGTTGAGAATAGAGTATTTAACATAGAGTCAGGGAACTCTAGGTTAAACAGGTTGTGGAACTTAGGTAAAGGAACCTAAGGTGAACTAGTGGAGATAAACTCTAGTGATGAAATAGAGTTAGGGCAACTCTAAGTTAAACATGGAACAGGAAAATAGGGTTAGTGTAACTCTAGGATTAAGTGAGGATTCAGGAAAAAGGGGATTAGATCCCAAAGTTAAAGAATTAAACAAATATAACCCTAGAAAGTCATAGGACGCCTGGGTAAATGGGGAAATTAGTTTAACTTCAATCTGAGTTAAATAGAGGAAAGGAATTTCCAACTGGTTCAGCCCTCAAATGTCGATCGCTGGGTTGTGGTAAACTTCTCGGCTCGCTGTGATATAAGGTCTCTTGTCCTAGAATAGATCAAGTGTGGAGACATGAAAAGAAAAATGGGAAATAGATCAAGTGTGGAGACATGAAAAGAAAAATGGGAAATAGATCAAGTGTGGAGACATGAAAAGAAAAATGAGAAATAGATCAAGTGTGGAGACATGAAAAGAAAAATAGAAAATAGATCAAGTGTGGAGACATGAAAGGAAAAATGGGAAATAGAATTAATAAACCCTAAGTAGATAAAATTGGAAGTGACCAATGTCCTTGTGACATAGTGTAACTTTGAGGGTAATTGAAACAGCGGGTTGTGATTTGGGAACAGGTAAAGGAAAAAGTTTAAAAAGGGGGATAGGGAACTACAGAAATTTGCCAAGTGGCAAAATCAGAGTAAATGGAAATGAACAAGAAGTTCAAACCTAAATTGGTGTTAGTGACACCCAAATTATCCTAGAGTAAAGAACTTAAGATAAAAGAGATAAACTTAAGAGAAAGCTAAAAGTGGCTTAATAAGCAAGACAAGTAAATTACTCAAGAAAGAGCTAAAAGTGGCTTAATAAGCAAGACAAGCAAATTGCTCAAGAAAGAGCTAAAAGTGGTTAATAAGCAAGACAAGCAAATTGCTCAAGAAATAGCTAAAAGTGGTTAATAAGCAAGACAAGCAAATTGCTTAAGACAAAGAGAACAGAAAGAGAACAGAAAGAGAACAGAAAGAGAATATAAATGATGCCTTCGAATTTGAGACTCGTCAAGTGGAGTAGGACTCCCTGGGCAGTGACCCGTCGGACGAGGTACTTTCGAAAGGCTATAAGTGAAAGTAATGAGCTAAATGCTTAAAGGAAAGAGAAAGAGATTGCCAGTGGCAAAGGGAGCTATAAGCTCGAATAAGAAAGAAAAGCAAGTGTTTAAAAGCAAAGAGGCTAAGTACTAAAGTAAAAAGAAAAAAAGAAAAAAGAAAGAAAAGAAAAGAAAGAAAATATAAAGATAAAACGGGCGTAGCTACCGGGGTGAAACGTAGCCCTTGTTGGAGTTGCAGGCAGTGTCCCTCTCCCGGGCAGTGACCCGTCTGGCACGTTTCTCCCGTAGGACGGGGTAACACTTGCGAGTGTTATCGACAACCTTAGAAATCTTATCTTGTGGTAGCATGACTACCGGGCTGGGGCCCGTTGGATAAGAATTTCTGAGGGTTAATTTGAACTAAAGCACCAGAATGTAAAGAATAAAGAGAAAATATAGTGGCCAAGGTGGCCGGGTTAGTTTAACCCTGTATACAGCAGCATAGTGGCCGAGTTGGTGCTGAGTAGCCTGGTATGGCAGAACAGAGTAGTGATGGATGATGATTATACACAGATAGTATAGTGACCCGTTATTTGCATAGCAGCATATTATTATTGAGGATTTTAGTTTCCTAGCATTCTATTATTATTGCTTCCGTTGGACCAAGTGGTGTAGGACACTTTTTCTCGTTGGTTGAACCCACTGGAAACTTTAAGTAGTTCTCACACCCTCGGGTGACCATTTTTCCAGGTTCAGATGCAGTCAGCGAGTCCTGCGACAGGGACAAGAGCCCAGTAGCATTGAGACCTAGAGGGTCTAGCAGAGGTACCATTTTTTTATATATTTCTTGAGTGAACCATGTATGGTGAGGAGATGATGTAAAAGAATTGTAATAATTTTAATTGCAAGTTCAGAAATGTAAAGTGTAATAAATTTAATTTATGGTTCACTCTTGTATGCTTTCATTTCCGTTTAACTATTTGTTATTGAATGAAAGTTTTAAATTAGTAGTGATTTTTAGTACTCTGATATTGAACTTCCGCATACACTTGTTGTATTATTTTGGATGTTACCGTTCCTTTCGGGTAGTGAAAGGTCATACCCGATTGGCGGGTCTGTTGGCGTGCCCGAAATGACCAAATTGGCGGACTCGGGGCGTGACAATATCGATATAAAGTTTCTTGCTATGAAAAAATACGACCAGAAGAATATGGTGGATATCAAACACATTGGGACTGAGATGATGATCGTTGATCATATAACTAAAGCATTGTCGGCAAACAAATTCAAGGATCATGTTGATCGTATGGGTATGTTGAGTTCATTTACCGTTTGAATTTTTCTTCTTGTATAAAGACTTTAGTGACGATTCTTATTTGAATAAGAATATATTTTTGTTTTGCACATTTTTGCGCATAAAGTTATATTTGTACATTAAAGTATTATTGTGCATTAAAGTGAGACTCTGAGTTGAACTTATAGTATGTTCATATAGTTATTGTGATGACCCGGATTTCTGTAGAGACTTTTGTAGCTTTAGCAGCGACTACAGGAAGCTTACATGGTGTATTGGAGCTAGTAGTGTCGAAATCGGACCTCAGAAATGGACCCGGCGTGAAAATCGGATTAAGTTGGCTTTTCGGGGACTTTCGGCAAATTTTCGGATGAGAATTTGGCAAAATGGACAGCGGATTTGGACTCAGCGCGCGAAAATGATCAAAATGGACTATTTACTTGTTTTCGGCGCCAAAATTACTGTTCACGCCGGAACAGTAACTCCGGCACGGCGGCGGCGACCGGCGAGCGGCGGAGCACGACAGCGCAGCGGCGGAGCGCGGCTCGGGCAGCGCGGGCAGGCGCGGGCAGGTGCACAGGCGGGATGGTCCACGGGCAAGGCGTGCACCAGGAGCACGGAAGGTTGAGCGTGCCACGTGGCAGATCCTGATTGGTTGGACGGTGTCAAAGGAGGCGGCGACGGCTTGACACGTGGCATGCTGTGATTGGCCGACAGATTCCGAAAGACCCGGCGCGTAGACCGGAGGCGTGGACCACGTGAACCACGTGGGACACGTGGCGGCTCAGGGTTCGCGGGCTCACGAGCACGCGGTGCACGCGGGGCCACGGCGTCGACGCCGTACGCACGCGTGGCGCGGGACACGGGGCGTGTCGGCAGCCGGTTGGCGGGCGCCGCCCACGTGGCGGGCGAGGCGCCGCCCACGTGCGCCACGCGGCGCCCAGCCATTGGCGGGCGCCGCTGGTGCGGTGTTCGGGCGGGAACACGCGGCGGCGCCCGATTCACGGGCGCCGCTGTTCGCTGTTCGGGGTGACGTGTCGCGCCCGGGTGATTCCGGGCGCTGATCGCGGGCCGGGCTGCGGCCCATTCGGGCGCCCGAATTTGGGGGTGCGCCCGAATGTTTGGTGGGCTATAAATAGCCCACCACCCCTCTTTTCTTCTACCTTTTTTGAGTTTTAGAGAGAGAATTAGAGGGTGTGGCCTGAAGATGACTTCTTCCTCTCTCTGTCCTCCATCTCTCTAGGAAGTTTTGGAATTTTTGGAGTCGCCGACAGCGAGTTCTCTGCGACGCGGCGTGCTTAGACGATTCCCATTTTCAGGACCGTTTCCGTCGCAGTTCAGTCAGAAATTTCCCGAGCGCCATCCAGGAGGAATTTTTGGGCGATTTCTTCGACAGCGTGTTTCTAAGAGGTAAGGCTTCGATTTTCGTGTTAATCATTTCACTCCGTTTTGGACTTTTGGCATGGTTCCCGAGGCATCATTTGACCCTATTTTCTGTGATGGAATTCCTGGACAGCATGGGCTTGTTGATTTTCTATCTTGGGCTACGAGCATCGGATCAAGGTGAATAAGTAGTCGATTTCGATCTACTCGTCGAAAGGAACGCAACCGTAATTTTTTGGATTTTTCAGAGCACTGTACAGAGGTGAAATTCCCTCTTTTTTTGTGCTGTTGGGAAAAACAACAAATACTGTATTTGGGATTTGTGTTTACACCGGGTGCATGGTTCTGTACAGTTGTGCGCTGGTTTCGGCGGGTTGCGGAGTTAGAGGGCTGTGGACAGCGAGGAGGCTATTTGGTTGTGGATTTGCGTGCCAGGTGGGTGGTTGTTGCTTACCTCTTACTGCGATTTACTCACTAAGACTATTAGAGAGACCCCTAATTTATTTGGCACCCCATTAGGAATCATGCTTAAATAAATGATCCTGATTAACCATTGGCCTATTTGGTGGGATTGATATACTATGATGGTGATTTGTTAGCACATAGACTTTTATGAAAGTTGATCAAATGGATTATTCGTTGGGACAAGATGACATATCTATGTGCAGGTGCTATTTTGATGATTTATTATGAATCATGGATTATATACATGTGTAGTCGGTTAGTGATTTTGGCATGATGGTTATATCTATGCGGAGCTATTATTTGATACACATGTGGAGCTACTATTTGATACACATTCTTTTATCTTGCATGAGGACTTTTGCATGCTTGTATGGGCATCTAGATAGGCCACTATTTATTGCTACACTATCATATTGGGACTTGACTTAGGACAAACCATGATTGTTTCTTTCTCCTTTTCATTTAGACTTTTGATTCATGTTGCTCGGGTTCGAGCAGGGGATTGGGATAGTGTAGTCGGGACTTTGGAGTCTGGGACAGGTGGTACTTGATTGTGGATTGGTGGGGGGGATTGCGGCAACCGCGGACAGTAGGCAGTTGATCGGATATTGATTATTTTACCAGATGGTGGATTGTGGGGCTTTGTGGTGACCGCGGATATTAGGCAGTTGACCATATGCTGGTTATTTTATCAGATTTGGACTTATGGGGTATTGCGGCGACCGCGGACATTGGGCGGTCGACCGGATATTTATCTTTGCATCAGATTGGGGGATCGGGGTTTCATTAGTGGAGGGATTTGTTCCACTTTGATCATAGTCATGATCCAGTCCTACTTTTATGATACTTATGACATTGATACTTTCCTCGTGTGGGTAGCTCCCCTCGAGTGCCACTCCGGAGCGTGCGCGGTACCAAATAGGTACCGGACGACATTGACTTATTGCTATCACTTTGGCGCGGATTGAACGATGATGATAGCGGCAGCAGGCGGTACCAGTTTTTACTGGTGGCTAGATTGGGTTTATTTGGACAGATACGGTTACTGATGCATTCATACAGTCATTTCTTTCGGTATTGCATTTAGAGGCATAGTAGTGGTGGTTTCCCTTTATTCAGCAGTTCTGTTTACAGCTTTACCGCTTATTCCTTTTCTTGCCTCTGGTAGACTTAGTGGGTACACCGGAGTTTGAGTCTTTACCCAGAGGGTGAGGCTACTGGTTTACTAGTGGTTCTCACCCCCATTGTTGTTTTCCTCTCTTTCTTTCCTTTGTTTTGCAGATTCTTCTGCGGGAGCTGCTGGGCCATCGGCAGCTGATCGAGGTAAGTGGATCGCTGAGTAGATAGATCTCCTGTGAGGCTGAGAGCTGCTACTAGACAGATATTGTACCCATTTTACTCAGACTGTAGTAGTTTGTTTTTATTTTGGGTCTAGCTGTGGCCAGCTGGGTGTATTATTTTGGTGAGCTGGGAGTATATTGTATTTATTACAGCTTTATTTTGTTCCAGTCTGAGATTTTATGTAGTTCTTTTTAGTTCAGCTCTGTATTATGCTCTTTCATTGTATATCTTATTTCTGAGCAGGTTACCAACGCTTCGTGTACATGGGAAATTCCAGTGTGCACGGCGGATCTGTTGGCGAGCCCGGGTTCTGGTTTCCACCCGGGGCGTGACAGTTATAACTCATAAAGATATTTAATTAAGAAATACATACTTTTGATACATAGAAGGAAGTGTTTATTTTGAATATGACCGCTATGATCAAAGTATTATTATTTCTTGGTTGAATGAGAGATTTTGACTGTAGTGGTCCAGATTTCCCATGCAACCTTTCCGGTGAATCCACTATGTAGAACACCTAGTGTTGGTGTGTCTGGCCGATAGTTTATATCTGAGCAGGTTACCAGCGCTTCGTGTACACAGGAAATTCCGTGTGCACGGCGGATCTGTGGATGAGCCCGGGTTCTGGTTTACACCCGGGGTGTGACATTGACTGTATAATTTGGTAGGTATATACCTAATAAAGTTTTTAATCGCCTATACAATATTGAATATATCACTAGGCCAAGGTGAAGAATGTTGGATGTGGCCCATATGATTTATTCAAGGCGATCTTTAAAGATACAGTCAATCCAATTGGTTAGGATGTATCTGGACAAACCCTTGATGGACGGACGTGATTAAAACATCATCCTTACATTATGTTATATATATATATATATATATATATATATATATATATATATATATATATATATATATATATATATATATATATATATATGACATAACGGGAGTTCCGGTCTAATCCTAATTCAAATTTTCTGTGACGACTCCATTTCCGGGGATAAGGGAATAGACAGGAAACATCCCGCTTTTTGCAGATTGCTCATGAGGACGAATCGAAAGGAAGAACCGGCGTCTACAATCAAGCTTAGGAAATTGAAAAATCATGACAGAATGTACGATCTAAAATTTTATTTGGTATTACACAAATAGTATACAACCCCCTTCGTCTAAAGAGTGTAACTCTTATTTCAAAAAGTATAATTTTTATTTCAAAAAGTGTAATTTTCATTTAAAACAGTGTAAAATTCTTTTGAAACAATACAACTTTATCTTATTCTTCCTTTTTCTCTGGTTCTTAGTTTTTCTTGTAATAGCGACGATATATAATAATATTCTCAGAAGAAAAAAAAAAGTCTTTATTTTTTTTCTTTTTATTTTTTTTTATTTTTTTTTCTACTCTTTATATCTTTTTTCTCCATCGTCGCCCTCACGGCCACTGCCTTGGACCCCGTTGGAGTGCCGCCCCTCAAAGCCGTGCTCGCTCCCGCCTTGCCTATGTCCGCGCCTACGATGTTGTGCCCATCATATATGCGTCGGCGTGGGAGTGGGCGTGTGCACAGACGCGGTAGGAACAGGCGTGGTGGGAGCGGGCGCGACGCCTAGGAACGGCGTCCACCGAGGTCCATGGCGGTGGCGATTTGAACGTTGTGTGGGGTGTAGGAGCGAGGCGGCGAGCTCAGAAAAAAGAAGAGGAGGAAGACAAAACTCGAACGGAGAAAAAAAAAAAAAAAAAAAAAAAAGAAGGGAATAATAGTATTTTGGTCAATTTTTTAAAAATTCGAATCGAATATGTAAAAACAAAAAAAAATGTTCCAATTTTGCCAATACGCACAAACAATAATTCTTTTATACAAATTTACCTTATTTAATTAATTATAAGCTTTTTTAAAAAATCCCTTATTCTTCTTTTTTCTGGCCGAGGCCTGCCTCTTTTTATGTTAGAAATGGTAGTTATTAGTCATTGTTACTGTTGCGTGTTCAGGCATTGTTAGGTTATTTATTTGTCCAATAGGCAACCATACTTTTTCGGGACACGTTCCATTTTTTTTTTCTTAGATCCAAAGATTATTTTTGCAGTAGAAAAATTATAGTTATTTATTATTAGAAATATTGAGGAATAGACGCATGACAACTGTTCCACCTTTTTATTTGAACAAATTTAGTTTCAAGCTTAGAAAAAAGTTTAATTATTAAAGTTTAAATCTAATTTTGATTATTATATTAATTTATTAATTAATTTAGATAATATATTTAAGTTATTATTTATTAATTAAATAGTTAAGTAATTAATTAATTTATTATTTATGGTTAATTAGCTCATTAACAATTAATTATTTAAATTATTTATATGATAATTAATATTTTAAATAATTAAATTAATTTCTTATTTAATCATCTAACTAATTAAATAATTTACTAATTAATTAAAAAGTTAATTTATATTTTTATAATTAATTAATTAATAAATATATATTTTCATTATCTTATACAATATTTATTGCTAATAATTTATTAATTTATTAAAAAAAAATTTAATTAATATATTGATGTTAGTTAATTAGATAAAATATTTTTAATTTAAAATTAAAATTATTTTTACTTTCACTATTCTAATCTAACTAGCAAATGACACAATTTATCTTATTGTCAGAAACAACATAAATTTAATTCAAACGAAATATTTGTCTTGTTCCTACATATTTCCAAATTTATATCTATTCCAATAATAAATAATTCATGCTTATTCCTGAACCAAACAATACCTAACCTAAAAATTTAATTTATTAAATTTTTTACTCTAATTTTTTAAGTTATTGTAATTAAGATTTGTAAATCAATTTAGCTGACTAGTTATTAAGATGTCAGATTATTTTCACATCAAATACATGTTAATATTTAGTTATTTAAAATAAATTATAAAATTTAATTATAATAATTTATAAAGTTCGAGTTACTAATTAGTAATTGCAACAAATTAACATTTGTTGACTTAAATGTAATGCACTCACAATTTGAGGACCAAAAGTGTAATTTAGCCCCCTTTGTTTTTTTTTAGGCCTCCAAGGTGTACAACCTTTTAAGACCCATTTGGTTCGAGGATAAATTTAAAAAGGTATAAATATTTTTTATATTTTGGATAGGTATAAGTTCAGGAATAAGTAGAAATTGATCAATTTTGCGTTTGGATGAAAATTTGATTATTCTTAAGAATAAAAAAAATAGTGTTTGAATAATTAGATTGGAATGGTAAGAATAAGAGTAGTTATAATTTTAAAATAATAATATTTTATCTAATTAATTAATATAAAATATTAATTAAATAATAATTAATATTTGTATAAATTAAAGCTTAAATTTTAGCATTTAAATAATAGCGTTTAAATTTTTAAATTTATTAAAAATTAAAGTCAAAAATTTAAAAATTTAAATAAATTTTAAAATTTTAAAATTAATAAATTTTAAGGTTTTAAAATTAATAAATATTAAAATTTTATAAATTTATTAAAAATTAAAGCTAAAATTTTAAAAAGTTATAAAATTTAAAAATTTAAATATTAATTGTCTCGAAAAATATGCAAAAGAGAATGCAAAAATTTTAATTTTAAAATTTGTATAAATTTAAAAATTTCTATAAAAAATTTAAAAATTTGCATATCGAAAATTTGTATAAATTTTAAAATTTTAAAATTTTTAAAATTTTTAGATTTATAAAAAAATAAAGTTAAAAATTTTAAAATTTATAAAATGAAAAAAATAAATTCAAAATTTTATAAATTTTAAATTTTATAAATTTAAATTTAAATTTTTTTTAAAAAAATAGAAATAAAATTGTTCTCGGATGGGAGCAACCCTATTCCCACCCAAAGGGGGAATTGTTATTCCTCCTTAACGGGTTATTCTGGAGTAGCCCGTTAAGAGAAAAATAACAATCGCCTTTTTTTTCTTTTTTCTTTTTTTTTTTCTTTTTTTTTTTCCTTTTTTTTTTATGCTTAGAGATAAAGAGAGAAATAACCTTCCTCCTTTATCCCGAACCAAATATGAGCCAAGCTCTTGTTCGTAATCCTTAAGGCTAAATTATAAGAACTTCTCTCTCCCTCTCTCTCCCTCTTTTTCTTTTCTTTTTGGTAACTAAAAACTAAAAGTTTTTTTTTTTTTTTTTTTCGTAACTAAAAGCTAAAAAGGTTGGTAAACCCTTTTGGCCCTTGGATTGGGGTTGTAGAACTACAACCATGCACATAGGGTTACAGACATAGTTTATTTTTATTTTTTAAAATCTTGATACTCTGTTGTTTCAACTGTTGGTGTCACGACCAAAACAATCTCATGGCTCAAGTCGTGATTGCTGTACCGTCATACGGTTCAAATATAAATTCTCAAATTTGAATCTTACAAAAATGTAAGGCTTAAGGAAGATCTATATCTACTAACACTTTAAGGTTGATAAGAGTGATGCAGTCTTGTGACACACTAATAGCTTTCCATATCGGATGAGAATGAGATTATGATTGGTTATATAAGAGACCATAAACCTTAGTAATAATAGCTAGTCTTACATATTTTAGACATAATGAGTTATTATTGCTAGCGGATCAGATCGTTATATTTAATATCGGAGTCGGTTTATCAGCTGAAAGTTCGCATGGTGATCTAGAGCTACATGTGTGATTGGGCTTCTACGACATCCCAATAATCCTACATCGGATGAGTAGAGTCTGCGACATGAGAACGAGATTATGGTTGGATATATAAAAGACTATAGATCTTAAGCATTTTGAGCCAATAGTTTGAGTCCAACGAGGATCCTATTAATAATATTTGGACTTAAGTATTTTAGATTGATGGTTTGAACCCAACGAGTTATTATTACTAGCGGGTCGGATCGTTATAAACCTAAATCTCTAATCATGGATTAATCATGGATATGATGAAAAAATAGTCATTAATGCAATATGGGTAACAACAAGAAGTATATACTACCTGAAACTATATTGTCTCACCGCATAGTTCGTTCTTGGGTCCACTATCCATACCTAGCTGTAAGGCCATTGGGCATGGGCCCTAGTGATTATGATACAATTTTAAGATGTTAACAACTATCAATGCACATATATTAATTATATGTACCAAGATGCTCAGTGATATGTTCTCAATGGGTCATGCTAAATCACTCTGCTCAAAATAAAATATGTCCGCATCTCTAGTGCCTTGAACACAGACTGACCAACTCAACTTTATCATAACCGTATACACCTACCTCGGAACATCAGGAAGGTAGTCTATAATAGCTCATTATAATGTCACTACAAAAAAAAAATGTGATTTAGCGGCATTCTGTAATTGCCGCCTAAAGGTCAAAAAGTGCCGTAAAAATAATTAGTGGCATTTAGCAATTAGTGCCGCATAAAGTCGTGTTGCTGATTCTTCTATCGGCATTTAATTAAATTGCCGTTAAAATTAAATAATTAGTAGCATTAAATAAATGCCGTTATAGATGTGGTTATTAGCGATATTATTAAATGCCAGTATTTTTTAATTATCTACAACACTAATAAATGCCGGTAATTATTAGTTTATTTGCAATATTATACAAATATTGGTAATCTATTGTTAATAAATGCCGGTAATTATTAGTTTATTTGCAATATTATACAAATATTGGTAATCTATTGTTAATAAATGCCGGTAATTATTAATTTATTTGCAATATTATACAAATGTTGGTAATCTGTTGTTAATTCCGGCATTAATAAATGCCGCTAATTCTAAATATTTTTAAATTATATTTTTAAATAAATAAAAATAATATAAATTATTATTTACACTATTATAAAATAATTAAATCTTATCAATTTCAAAAAATACAAATTCAATGGATAATATGAGATTTCAATATTTTCAATATTTATGCATAAATCGTACATAACAAAATAATAAAAATAATTTACTAAGCTCATTTTCAATTAAACAAACAATAAGTTAAAATCTTCAGTACATTCAACATCCAAAAAAATAACAAACGACCACAAAATATTTCTAAACACAAAAGTACCAATACGTACATAAATAACGCATCCAAATAGGTCAGTACACGACATAATTAAAGTTGTTTGCGAATATAACAATACAGCTTAAAATTGTTTAAATTGTCTTGAATTCCAAAGGTGGCATTACCTGCGTTGAACCTGTCAAAAAAAGAACACGTTAAAATTTAGTTTTAACGAGTCAAAAGTCTATATATTAAATAATTAAATTGACGAAAGGATAAAAATATAGGTCTTATACAAATGTAAAGGGCCAAGCCACAGATGCTCCAACAGCATCTCCAATTGTTTAAAAACCTCCATATGATCTTAATAATGACTCGTTATGCTCTATTGGAACATTTATTTGCACCTCCCAGCATTGTGATCCTAACTCGACATCACCTAATTTCGTTGTTGGATTTGTACTCAACAAAAAACCTTGAGCAACATGCTTGTGAGGTTTTCTTAAGCTCTTCAAATATACTTCAATTCCGCCCTAATATTGAGTAAAAATAAGTAAATACAGTTAAACTTTTAAAGTGCAATAAGTAATTTGTACTAGTCTTTATATTGAAATAATATTAAATAATAACTAAAAAATAAAATAAAACTTGTGATTTATATATATTAGAAATAAGTAATAAAAAAATTCAGAATAAGAAATAGAAGGTACCCCATTATCTAAAGTATGGACATCCTTTCCAACAACTTTTGCTCGATAACCCTGCATTCAAATATAGTATATATTGGATATCTATATTGATCTTAAGTACATATAAATTTATACAAAAAAATTACGATAAATTAATTACAAAAAAATTACCTGATTTCGTGGTACTTCAAAGCTAGATTCAAAAGATTGTATTTCATTACTCGGCGGTTCTTCAAAGGTAATGTTATTATTATTACCATTCTGCAAAAAAAAAAAAAAAAAAAAAAAGATTAGATAATTTATCACCGGGCTCTCTGGAACAGCACCGGGAACAGTCACGGATATTTGGCATCACAAATTAATCACCGCAATTTCTTGAATTGCATGATTACCGCCTAATTGCCGTTAAACCGGCGATTTTGCCGATTTATGGTTCGATATCCAAACCCCGCTCAACGAAAGCTGTTGGACCTCTAACGAAAGGTTTAGAGACCACGTGCACGCTGTCTACAGCAGCCTACCAGGCTACATTTACAAAATAACCCCTAGGGTTTTACCAAATTGCATAAAAGCATGCAATTTCATGCCTTTTTCACTTGCATTTAATTTCGAAGTGCTATTTTAACGAACCGACACCACCAGCAGGTGGCCCTCGACTTGCTGGACACCGTGCTCACCATTTGCAGCAGCAAGAAACCCGAGGAAAACTTCGGGCCATACTATACCTCTCTAACATAGCTTAAACGCATTTTTGTTTCTTCGGCTCAACGAAACCGAAATCCGACGCGAGCATCGCGTCCAGTGACCCCAAATTAGCTAGGAGCTCACTGTCACGGCTTCGCAAACAGCCCAAAACCAGGACTTAAGCCAAACACTAGTCCTAGAGCTTGACAATACCATAACTTTAAATTTCTTATGCCAAATTCAAAACTGCTTGAGCCTTTTGTTCAATACACTTCAAGAACCCAGGGGCTTGCCCTAGTGCAGCCCAGAAGCTGCTGGATCACAAGATCCAACACCCTCGCTTACTAACATGTTCACAATGCTCCATTTTAAAATCCACATAGATCCTGTTTGATCTGAAGTGAGCACCAAGCTCAGGAAACAAAATGAAGCATCTTTCATTTTATACTTGAAACCAAATTCCAAACAAAACCTCTCTTAGGCATTTCATCAAACACCTAGTGGGCACACTCCATTAACAACTAGCCAAGCTTTTGCCCAAGCTTGTTCTCAGCAGAGAAGCAGCCTGGGAGCTTCTAATATGGATGGAAATGATACTCAAGGTTGCAGGAGAATCCCCAGCAAGTCTGGGTCCATCTTGCTTCCCCGATTGCCGAGAAACAAGAAGAGAAAAAGGAAGAAGATGAGCTCGGATACCCATTAATGGTTTTCATCAATGGGTTTTGGGCCTCTCCCAACAGCACCAAAAGGTGCCTCTCATCCACACCAAGCTTCTTGAACCCGTGCCCGGCAACAGGACACGGCGGCGGCGACGGACCAACCCCGGCCAAGCTTCCAATGGCCACTAATGGCGCATCAATAACCGATCAGCATGGATCTCATGCAAAGGCATCCTTGGGTCGTTCTCGACCATAGGAAGACAACTGGAGCCTTGGCCGGCGACGAGAAGCCGCGGCGGCGCCGGAGCAACAAGCTCGGCCGGAGCAAAGTTAGTCCAAAACTAGGGCTAAAATCTGCGATTTGCACACTACTCCAAAAGCCATGAAACTTCATGGGGAGGTTCTACAGGCCCTACAGAAGGTGACCATCATTTTGGTTTCGAAGTTGAGCCATCGGGTGCGGCGCAAGCAAGGGGCGGAGCAATTTAGGGTTCCGGCGGGCTTCTTGCTACCGCCGGCAACCGGGAGCACCCCGAGGGTCGGGGCTCTGCATGGGGCATCCCCAGGGCGTAAAGGAAACACTGCAATGACCTAGGTTGCAAAAGAAAACACAGAGGAAAAGCACTCACCTTGGTCGGATCCGAGGAAGAAAGATTGGTCTTCCCGGCGTCGCGCGGCAACGGCGGTGCACCGGACCACCACGGCCTATCTTCTGGACACTGCAGATGATCGCAGAAAGGCCTGGGCACCAGTCTATGGCTTGGGTGCTTCTCCTTCTCCTACAAACCGAGAATCAAGGTTGCTTCTTGAAGCTTCTTGCTTTTCCGGCGACCAGGGGCGGCGGCCGGCGGCGCAGGAGCTCGGAAACCTCACAGAGGAGTTGTGGGGGTCGTGGGTGCGGCTGCAGTTACAAGAACCAGGAGGCTAGGGTTCCTTCCTTGAACCCTAAGTTGCTTTAAATTTAATTGCCCAAAATGCTAGTTAGCCCCCGAACTTGCATCCTTTACATCTAGGTCCCTCACTGTAGAACACATTTGTGACAAAGACCCTCTCCAAAAAGTTTGGATTAAATTGACACATAAAATATAGGGCTTCTTCACAAAATACTGTGAATTTTTACATATTTCACGCTTTTCGAGACAACCGGGTTGTCAAACTGAAAAACAGAGAGCACCACGACGTTCGGCTCGACGAAATCTATTAGGTAGTGATTTTGGTTCGCTAAAATTGAGCTTCATAATTTTTAAAATTCATCTTATACTGTAAATTATACAGTTCGACACGCTTTACGATACTTTAGGCTCGTCAAATACAAATTTCATCAGCGCCACAGCGCTCAGAACGACGATGCCCATCAAATCGACTACCTGAATCGTCATATTCGGACTCCAGACGGTCGATCGGCTGACGTTGGCCGGCGAGGGAATTAAATCCGGGGCTACTATTCATTGGCACTATTCACTTAAGTCGCGGGTCCCACCCGCAACTTCGCTGATTTCTGGACAATCCGACCGTCGGATCGAAAATCAGTTTATATCATTTTCAATCGATTCGACGAGACAGTCGCACTGGCAATTTCAGATTTTCGAGATCAGACTCGGATCTGAAAGGCAGACATAGTGCTTCGAAAACTGTGCAATTTGCACACCGATATACAACCACTTAGGTTCAATTTTGCATTTCTTTATTCATATTGACATTTTAATTCTTTAAATTCAAATTTGAGTTCTTGGGTACTACATCAAATATAAATTTCGTCAGCGCCACTGCGCTCAGAATGACGAAGCGGTTAAAATCGACTACCTGAACCGTTAGATTCGGTTACTAGACGGTGAATCGGCTGACGTTCACCGCCGAAAAAACCGAATCAGGGGTTACTATTCATCAGTACTATTAACTTAAGTTGCGGGTCCCACCAACAACTTCGCTGATTTCTGGACAATCTGACCGTCTGATCGAAAAACGGTCTATACCATTTTCAATCGGTTCGACGAGACGGTCATACTGGCGATTTTCAGATTTTCGAGATCAAACTTGGATCTAAAAGGTGAACAAATATTGCTCTAAAAAATGTGCAATTTGCAGGAATAAATCTAATATTATTTATTTATATCTTAAGTAAGAATTTAAGATCTTTTATCAATATTTGCTTTTAAATTGCATAATAAAGTTTTTAGTGGCATTAAAAGTAATTGCCGGTATTTAAACTATCTTTTACCGGCATTTAAAAATAAATATAGCTAAATGATCATATTTACCAACAATAATTTGTAAATATCGATAAATGATATATTTAGCGACAATTTTTAATAAATGCCTGTATATTTTGTATCTAGCAGCATTTACTTAAATATTGCAACGAATAGTGCCGCTGTATGTCATATTCACCGACAATAATTTATAAATATCGATAAATGATATATTTAGCAACAATTTTTAATAAATGCCTGTATATTTTATATTTAGCAACATTTACTTAAATATTGCAACGAATAGTGCCGCTGTATGTCAAATTTCTAGTAGTGTGTACTTGGTATGAATCATCAAACGAAGTTATTCATCCTCACTGATACTACCTGAATTAGACCTTTCTAGCCCGGTATGAACCATGGTAAACTACAAGTCTACTACAAGAATATTGTATATCGGTGGCGAATAATGTCGCCACTATATGTATAAAAAGTTGCCACCTTTTTAAAGCGTGGCGATTTTTAAAGTCGCCACAAGCCGCCACCAAAAGCCTTGCCACTAAATAAAATTGTGGCGAAGAATAAAAAGTCGCCACTTTATTAAAGATAGCGTGGCGACATTTTTTTGCCAACAAATATGATTTTTTGTGGCTACTATAAGTCGCCACCTTTTATGATGATAAGGTGGCAATATATTTTTGCCACCAAATATATGCTTTAAGTGGCAACCATCACGGTAGCCATCTTAACTAAAGATAAAGTGGCAACTTCGAGATAAAGTGGCAATACATTTTCGCCACCAAATATATACTTTAAGTGGCAACCGCCACGGCGGCCACCTTAATTGAAAATAAAGTGGCGACTTTTCATTGTCACCAACTGTGCGAGTAAAATAGCCACCAATAATGATTAATGTTGCAAACAACAACAAACAAGCAATAAAACAAAATATACACAAAGTAACAAACAATACATTTAAGCAAATAAAATTATTCTTTTAACAAAAATTTTACACAAAGTAACAAACAAGTAACCTCACTAGATTCTAAAAATTTCTAGAACATGTGGTATATTATAACAAGACAAGAAAAACATAATTTTTATTGCATCGATACGGTTAATGCATGTTTGAATTTTTATTCCTTTGCCCTCCTCGATCCTGAGGAACCGTTGTAGTGGTACGGGTTCTCGAGGATCGAGTTGGGCGTCATCTGGCCGTCGTCCTCGATGAGGTCGGAGCTGTCCATCCTCAAATTCTCAAAGTGGGAGAAGGTGAAGTCCGACTCGTCGAACCGGAACAGGATGCTGGATAGATCCTCGCCTTGTCCCATCACATGATCCACCTGCAATTTGAAGAGAATTTTAGTCCTGAGAGCTAAGCAATCTACTAGTGAAGAGTTTGTGAAAAGCACAAGTAGAGCCAAACAAGCACTGACTACCAACTCAAGATACAATCTAGCTATATGAAGAGATGTTTGGACTTTGGAGTAAATAATTTACTACTATTTAATTGAGATAAAACTATAAGAAAGTTTAAGTTAAAAAGTTTTCAAAAAAGAAAAAAGAAAAAAGAATTGAGATAAGGACTGGGTGGTTTACCTGGACATAGGAGCAGTCGATTAGCTTCTCGAGATCATCCAATCGAACGACGTCGTTGTACACATATCGTCGCACCTAAGATATTACAAAAACAAAAAATTGTCAATTATTTAGCTAACTATTATTGTTAACTATCATGTATATGTATGTTTACGAAACTAAATCAACACGGTAAAAAATCCCAGAAATTAAATGTGTTTGTTTGATTAAAAGTATACAAGCAAACAAAGTACTTAAACAATATATGCCCCTACTTTGTTTGCACACGATGCATGGAACTGAATAGGTGCAAGCACATTTAATTATTTCTTGCCAGGCAGTTGCCAAGTAATGTGCCGTGAAATAACAATTATGTGAGGCATGAAATACTAAAAGAAGGAGACCTAATACTTACTTCTTCGACAGTAACATCATCGGGCAAGCCAGTCACATAAACATGAGTATTGACCTTAAAATCAAACCAGCTATCTGGCGGTTTATTAGCTTTCTGTCACAGTTTGAATGGTTCATTAGCTTACTTTC
The DNA here is from genome assembly GCA_029204045.2 of Tillandsia leiboldiana. Classification (NCBI taxonomy): domain Eukaryota; kingdom Viridiplantae; phylum Streptophyta; class Magnoliopsida; order Poales; family Bromeliaceae; genus Tillandsia; species Tillandsia leiboldiana. Next base: position 15,322,339 of record CM055068.1, read on the forward strand.
GTAGTTTCATTCAAAAACCATAATCATCCTTCCATAAAAAATATTCAAGCATGTATGACATCAGAAGTAGCAACTTGTTAAGTGCCATTCATTCCCTTGACTAGTAATAAAAGACAATGCCAATGCCAAAAGACCACGTATAGAGGGTAAAAGTGCAAATATCTGCTCCCTAGTTGGCTCAAGTATGCTAGGAAGGCCCTCTAAAGCAGACTAGTAGTTTGTTCCACTTCTATATAAATTTGGATTGAATAGGAAGCTAAAACATACTCTTATCAAAGAATGAGAGAAACAATAATAAAAACCAAAAAGTAAAAAAGCAAGAAAAAGATACCTTCTTTTCAGTTGGCTTCTCAGGCGATTTCCGCTTCTTCTCTGATTCTGTTTCAGCTTTTTCATTCGAAACATTGCTCTCCTCTGGCATAGAGGGATCAGGAGCCTCCAAAGTTGGAAATATTTCCTCCTCATGTGCAAAAGTCATATCTTCAAGTTCATATTCACCTCCCTTACTTGAAGGATCATCCTATGGAATAACAATGTTCATGTAATTTCCACTTTTTCATGTGTTTTTAGAGAAATGCTATGTTGACATTGTAATACAACTGTATAGAGTAGTGGTCTTAACTTGAAAGTTGATTACAGGAGGAAGAATAAGTACAGCAAATATCCCAGAAAATAAATTTGCCTAAGATTAAAGCAAAGAAAATAATTCGTAGGAAGCTAATATCACCTGGCAAAGTTCTACAGCCAAATTGGAGAACTTCAATAATCCCACAAACCAAATTATGATAAATAAGCATTAAAGCAACAGCAACTTGAGTTCATACACGTATTTTGATACTTTGATTTGGCACAACTGAGGGAAAAACATCAGGTTAGAAGGAAAAAGTCAGTCCACACAGAAAAATGGCTCTGAAAGAAAATATTACAGATATGCTGAATATAAATGACAAGCTTATCTAAACAATAGGCGTTCTCAAATGAATTCTACACAACTTTTAACAAATACAGAATTAAAATAAAAGCCTCACCAGCAACTGTGAAGAAGATGGACTTACAATGTCTCTCTTAACAGGATCTGCATGAGCTAATTGAAATCTATGTTTGATAATTGCCCATAAGACCGACTACAAAACAGCAGTATTCTTATTGTTTCACCTTTCACACAATCAGCAAGGTCCCAGACAAAATATAAGATGATAGTCTTAAGCTAAAGACACTAAAGAAATATGGCATATAATGAGATAGTTACCTTTCACCACTTATCTTGTCTGTGCAGCAAAACAAAGAAGACCTGATGCATCCAATCACAGGATTACTCAAACATGGTGCCCCCCCGTCGACTGTCGAAGTCCTGTTTTCAACCTCTTCCTGAAAATTCGTCTTCCAATCTAGCAAACCACAAACATATGCTGGGCAACTAACAAAATATACTTGTTTCACAACCTTTCAAAGATCCAAACTTGTTTAATGACAAATTAATAGCAACATCAGTTTAATGACAAAAGAGTTATAATATCCGATATACAGTTTAACATCATTCCTGACTCTTTATAGTTGAAAAATAGAAAACACTTAAAAACGACGAAAAAAAGCTTCAGCTCCTAACTCAACAGCCATTCATTTCCTGCAACAGTAAAAGCATTGGTTATTCAAATTTGTGTGAGAATTCAGGGTTTTTTAAATAGATTTGTTTCTTTCAACAGTAAAAGCAATACTCGTTGGACCTAACAATTCGTATCTGAATGTACTTCTCTGCAGTCACAATCTGAATGTACTTCTCTGCAGGATTCCACATGCTAGCTGAAGGATTCACTACCCTCAGTTGATTCAGATGCACAACCACCTGCACACTCGGATAGGAAAGAAACTCAAAAACAGTACTGACACAAACGTAATGGAAATGAGATTTGTTTGTGCACTGCCAAGACAAATAAAGAGCAGAAATACTGGCCTTATGGTATCATTAATGAATAATTTGCATCATTTCATGTTTTCTACCTAATATGAACAACTATTCAATTGTGTTATAATAGATAGTAAATATCAAGCAATTGATATCCACAAGAAGGGCTTAATGGTGGTACTGATATGCATCTGAAGCAATAATTTAAGGGTAGGTATTCTTCTCTCAACTTCTTCCTGCATAAGGTAAAGAAATGACTTATTTTCATAGTAAATATCAATCAATAGAAGCAACAGCAAAGACTGACCTTCAAGACGTAATAATACTAGGCGTTTTATGCACAACATCTACCAAGCTGGTCAAATCGTTCGTTTAGACTAGATATGGTAAAAGCCTGCCAACCTGGCAGTTTAACTGCTAAACCAGATAAGTTAATAAGGTCGAGTGCACTAGGCCACCTCCATTTCCTGTCACGCCCCGAGATTTGAAAATGGGTCTAAATTTTTTTTTTTTTTTTCTTAATCAAGAGTTTAAACTTGCTTCCTCCAAGGCGTGAACAGACCGCCACACATATAGAAAAGTCTCTGTATCTCCAACAGAGTCTTCCCTATATGTGCTCGGCTAACAGATACAGTCCATCAGAGTAGATACAAGATAGATATACTAAATAAGTTCTACTCTATTACATCCACAAGGTTCCAGCGTTATTACCATCCAGTTTCTCAAAATGGAAATATCAGTTATAAGTTTTACTAAAACCAAAAGGGTACATCCTACCAGAGACAGTCTATCACACGTCCTCACACAGAGCGTCCAAAAGTCCCCCCACCCGAAGGACCTGAAAAACAGTCACCTGAGGGTGTGAGACACACCGGAGTGTATCCCAGTGGGCACGACGGGCCGGGAAATAGCAAGCCGTACCTACTGGGTACAATAATAAGCGGATAACAAAAGTAGGATATACTGAAACTGAAAGGTATATAATCTAAGCAGAGTACTATTAATCATGGATTAATCAACAGAGCAGTGTAATCATATATAAAGCTGATCATGCTATAACTGATAATCTGACAAGTAGGAATGAATATGTTATAGCTGACAAGCAGGAAATAGTCATACTATCATTGATAATCTGGCGAGCAGTAAATGATCATGCTATAACTAATAATCTGACAAGCAGAGAATGATAATATGATAAGCAGGAAATAACAAAGATCATGCGTCAAAGGTGTCACCACAAATATACCCAATCACTGCCACTTTTGGCCACAAGGGCCTCAGGCTAAATTTGCCATGGAGCAAATGGACCTCAGGCTAAAGCCCCTTTTGGTCATTGGGGCCTCAGGCTAAAGCCCCTTTTGGACACCCAGTCAAGCTATCATAACCCCACTAGGCTCACGGGTCGATTAGACCTCTCTACCGGTAAAGAACACCGTGACGGTGGCCAAACCGCCGGTGTGCGTGACTGAAAGCTTGGCTCGACGGCGATCATAATGCTGATGCTCAAACCATGGTACACTGTGCTGATGCTCAAACCATGGTACACTGTGCTGATGCTCAAACCATGGTACACTGACCACAAAGACGGCAAGAAGCCGAGGAAAATCCCCACTGGGATACTAGTATAACATGCCACATACTGAAGTAGTATCTCCTATTCTAATCATGCAGTGAAGAATAGAGACAGGTATAGACTATGCTAGTGACCAATCAAGCATGGCATGTGTCCAGGAAAAGCATAACAACTGCTGAAGGAATCATAATATAACTCCACATGATACACAAGTAACTGCTGGAATGTAAGCACGATATGACAAGCAACTGCTGGAATGTAAGCATGATATATCTCAATATGGTAAACAAGCAACTGCTGGAATATAAGCATGATATATCTCAATATGGTAAACAAGCAACTGCTGGAATATAAGCATGATATGTCTCAGTAGGGTAATCAAGCAACTGCTGGTAGATAAGCAAGTAATAAGAACAGGTATAAACTCAATAGCAATCATACTGCTAAATCTCAGTCCACGGTCGGTAGACCGGACAGACGGCGAGAAGCCGAGGAAATCCCCACTAGGATATCGATACTGATGCAATTCATGCCAAGTACTGAGACTAGAACTCCTATTCTAAACATGCAGTGAAGAATAGAGTATAACGAAAGGCTCATATGTATAATCAGGCAATATAGCTGAAATAACTGAATGCTGGAATGAAAGCATATAGTAAGGCTAAAGCATAGGTTCAAGGCTACACCAAGAACAGGGGTCCGACCTACCACGGCACCCAATAGGGCCGACCTGATAAAACGCGGACCGAAGATAACCCACCTGTATATAGGAGGAACAACGACTCCACCAGAAGGTAGACGGTCACGATAACCACAAGACGGATCACGGCTGGCTCCTGACGACTGGGCCCTACAATAATACCAGGTGACAACTCAGGATCTACCAATCCTCAAAGTGCAACTAGCGCGAATTGACTATTTCGTCGATTAACGCAATTTAGCTTTTCAAGAACCCCCGAGAAACCCACTGAAAGGTTAATAATGTTTTAGAACATTTATCTAGCTCTTCTATACTGCTATAATTGCAGCAAGGCCCTCGAGCTTACCCAGAATGTGCTTTATACACTAAATAACCACTGTTTTGGCTCGTTCTCTCAAACGGTAAATCATTTTTACGAGCCGTCACCTCCAGCAGGTGACATTCGACTTGCTGAACGCCGTGCTCACCCATTTGTGGCAGCACGATACCCAAAATAAACTTCGGGTCATAATTTACTTCTCTAACCTAGCCGAAACGCATTTTTGTTTCATCGGCTCACCAAAACTCAAAACAAACGCGAGCATCGCGTTCAGTGACCCCAAAATAGCCAGGAGTACATTGTTACAATTTTTAAACAGACCCTAACACTGTTTTTAAGAATTTATTGCATTTAAGGCTTGGTTATGACATAACTTTGCATCTATACCTCATTTATCAAAACTTTGTATATAAACATGCCTTTAAACATTGCAAGGACACTGGGGCTCACCTTCTTTGCAGCCCAGTCCTGCTGGTTCAACCAGAACCACATTCTTGCTCTCACACCATTCACAATGCACCAAATACTTGTCCACACAGAACCATGTTGATCTGAAGTGAGCATCAAGCTCAGGGGACAATTCTAAACAACTTTCCTATTCAAAGTTTTGCCAAATTCTGCTTCGAAGTTCTTTGAGGCATTTCTTCAAACATCATATGTGCACCATTCCATACACTATACACAAGCACATAACTTCAATTGATCTCAGCAACCAAAGCACCTGGAATTCTCCAGCTTGGATCAAAACACTCCACTAGGTCCCTGGAGTGATTCTCATCAAATTGGAGCAACCACAACCCCCAAGTTGGCTCGGGTCCGAGGAGGAAGAAGACCCTCACCACCTTGAAATTCGTGATGAACAACCTGAGGGTTCTGGGCTTCATCCAGATGCACCAGCAGGTGCACCCCACCTCCCTGATGCTTTCCTGACCCAGGCTTGGTCGACGGAAAGAGGCGACGCCGGCCGGGCTCCAAGCTCTATTTCGAGCTTCAAGCCTCTAATGGCGAAATTCAACAGAGCCCATGGGAAGCCCTCAAACTTGCAAGGTAGGCTCCCTAGACCCGTACGAAGCTTCCCGACCCACTCCCGGTTGCCGGAGATGGCCGGAGCGCCGGCGGCCAAGAATGAGGTCATTCTCGGGTTGAACATGGCCGCCGCCACCCGATGCTGCATGGGCAGCATGCAAGTGCATGGATGCACTCATTGCACTCCCCGCAACCCATTTGGACTAGTGCCCGGCGGCGAGGAGGCGCGCCGGCGCCGGAGCTACAAGCTCGGCCAACATGCAATATTCAAAAATCTAAGGCATCAAACTGCAAAACAACGGGTTGACCATACTCCACCAAATTTGGTGGAGTTGGTCCCAACCTCCTACAGTCCAAGCACCCCGAGTTTGAGCCCGGTTGATCCACTGGTTGCCGCGATCTCCTGAGGCGGAGCTACAATTAGGGTTCCGGCCATCTTTGTCTCTGCCGGCAACCCAGACTGCATGGGGACTCGGGCTTGTGCACGGAGAATCCCTAGGACATGGGGAGTCCACTACTAAAGGTCCGAGGTCCTAACTCTAAGTGGTCTAGGTTCCTTACCTTGGCCGAGCTCGGGGAAGAAGGAGGAAGCCGGTTTTTCGGTCCCTCTTACACGCGCGGCTTCGAGCAACTCCAGCAGCACTCCACGAGTACAGAGGAGCTCCACTGAATCTCCAGATCAAGTCTTGGAAGAAGTTGCTTCCAAGCCCTTCCTTCTCTCTCTCTCCCGAGTGCTTTCTCACTTGGTGGATTATGACCCTCGGCCACCCTTCACTCAGGGATGATATGGAAGGCTCGGAGGAGGCTGGCGCTTCGGAATACACCCCACACACCCCCTCGAGCACTGACCCAAGGTAGACCAAGAGACCCATTTACCTTAAATGCAATATTCCTTGCTCAAACCGGTTTCACACCATACCCCAGCCTCCTGGCTTTGCCCAGCATGCTTCGTGGGCTTCTTAGGGTGGCAGAGGCCCAAGAACACTTAAAATATTTGGAGAAAAAGCAATATTTTTATGCTTTTCACGCATTACGAGGCAAACCGAGCGTCGTTTCGCAAAACGGACTTCGCCACGACGTCCGGCTCGTCGAGACCTGTCAAGTGACGTATTTGTTTGGTTCGTTTGACGACCAGATAAAAAGTCGCTTCATCTTGTTTGACAGAAAACAGTGCGTTACACGCACTTCGATGCACCCGGGTCGCCAAACGCGAAATCCGTCAGCGCCATCGCGCTCAGAACGTCGAAATTAGCTAGGTTCCATTACTCATACCCCTATATGAATTTCTTAGACAGTAGTTCGGCCAACCGTTGCTCGCGAGGGGTCGAAAATCGTGAGTTACTATTCACACTTAAGTTGGGGGGCCGTTTTTGATTTCTGATTTCTGGAAGATCCGACCGTCAGATCGAAAACATATGAATATGAAACTTCTATGTTTCGACTAGACGATCGCAATGGTGATCTCGGATTTTCCAGATCAGACCCCGATCAAAAGTTGACATTTTTGGGCCACTATTGATCCACTAATTGCCCATTTTTGCTATTTAAATAATTCTGAAAATTATTTTAACTTAAATTTGGATTTTAAAAATTATGATTACTACATTTCCACTGCTCATCTCTAGCATACTACTACTCAAATTCTGCTTTCACTTCCACAATCTTCTCAGGGAAGTTTACTCTCATGTTTTTTGCTTCCATAGGTTCCTTATGAAACAGTACAAAAACAGAATTGGGGAAAAAAATAATTGGGGATGGTGGGATTTGAACATTTGACTTTTCTACCACATTATCTTCTGGGGCCTACATTTTATGAGAAAATAAGGAAAAAAAAAAAGAAGATAATTTATTTGCAAAGACTCCAGTTTTGATGCTATGGCCATGTGGGCTTTCCAATGGAAAGGCCTTTCCTTCTTCCTCTTCTTTGCAGGTTAGGCTTTGGGTCCCAAGGTTTTTGTGCATGTAATTGTCTGGTTTCTAATTCAGCTTCCTATTTTTAAGAATTTGAAGTCAAAATTTAACCACTAATATTTACCTCATCCTCACTCTATTCTTTTGATTTGCATCACTTTTTTTTTTTAATCTACTTCATTTTATCAAAAAACTCTTTTTGTTTCTTTGGTAGTTTTTTTTTGTCTCTTTGGTAGTATAGAGGTAATCTCCCAAATAAATGCAACAAGACTTTCGTCTTGAATGATATGCTGCAAATTTTTCTAACATTTACTTCCTTTTCCATTTACAACCAGATCTGAAATAAGACATGTTCTAAAGTATTTTGTATTAGATGTAAAACATCAGTCATACAATGATAATTGTCTAATTGATGTTAGCTTCAGACCTATGAATCTCTTAATTGTCTTCATCAAACGGAACAAGTTGAATAACGAATCAAATGGATTTCCGATTCAATCAACTTTGTCAAATTGAAAGTGTTTTCTTATCAATTAGGAAGGGCCTTATGTGGAAATGTTAAGATGTTTGGTAGATAGGAAAGAGCCTCCAATCTAATTCCTTATTCTTGAACTAGACATGATCAAGAAGCCTCCCTGATGACAGCATAACAATCTAAAAACACTTGCGACAAAATTTTCCTGCCCATGCTTGCTGTGCAATTGAGACTTATACTGGACTACATCATAGAAAAAACTAAAAAGGATAGCTCAGACATACCAATGTTGTTTAGGAGCTAGTCGAGGCCCTCTCCCTGCTTAGTATACCTACAACCAATTAAGATAGAGATTTCAACAGTCGATGATCTAAACAAAAGTAAAATTCAGTTGACTAAAATAAAGTATAGAGTATTTATACTTATAGGATGGCCATCTGATGATGATGCAGAATGCATATTCTGCAATCCAGGAATATGTGCCACGATCAACTGCAACTGAGCTTGAAATTCTGCACAAATTTCTGAGCGCATTTCTGAGCGTATCCACTGCTCCCTCTCCTCTGCCTCTAACCGTAAGCGGCATTCTCTCTCCTCTGCCTCGATCCTCAAGCGATGCTCACGCTCCTCCGCCTCAAGCCTTAAACGATGTTCGCGCTCCTCTGCTTCAAGCCTTAAACGTTGCTCTTGCTTCTCCGCCTCTTGTTGTTGACGCTCTAATGCACCCCTCAAATCCTCAACCTCTCGCTGATAAGCCTCTCTAAATTCTGCACCTCTACGTGAACTAGGACGAGGTCCACACCCTAATCCCCGAATATACCCAGAACGCGTCCCACAAGCTTTAGACATTTGCTCCTCGGGGGTTAGTAGAGGTCCCCCACTTTCCGACTGCTCATTCTCAATATTCTCGAGTACATTCTGCATTTATTATAATATATTTAGTATCAATATAAATATAAGCCAACTAAGCAAGTAATAACATTAGTATAATCACCATGACATCCTTTGATCGACCATCCATCCAATCTCCGCTATGCCGTAAATGTGTTGCTTTCCAATAATCTTTCATTTTTGGCTCCGCATGAGTTACGGGGTCTCTCTATCAAAGTATATGATTAGTTAAAAAATAGCATAATGAATTAATTAAACAAAATGAATAATAAAAGCAATAGATCATACCATATTATATCTAATCCTAACAAATGATGTTCTGCCCTTGATGGTAGAAATTCCTTGCTTGGCCCAATTTTTTTTATTACGAGCTGATAAGTACTACAAAAAAAATATATACTAATTAAAAGTATAGTATAATTAAAAAAAATTGTTTAGTACATTAATTTTTTTGAAATATACCTTAAACTCCTCCGAACCGAAATATTCGACTAAATATCTCCAATCACTATCCGTGACATTTTCCGGAACCCTACTTAGTCTTTCCTCGTCACTGTTAAAACGCAAGTAATATAAATGCAGACGATGTCGCCATTCTCTGTACATCTTCTTGAGGTGATCTAATACATTCACTTTTTCCTCTTCAATGCCAGCAAACTTTCCCTATTTCGCATTTTGATGTCATAAGAAAGTTAGAATTTGTATAATAAAAATTTGAATAGTAGACAACTAATATTAACTTGTACTAGTTTTACATACAAGTAAATCATCAAACATCTTTTGCTTTATATGATTTGGCACCTCCTTCCACTTTTTATTTGACAATACTGCATATTGTCGAAGAACTACTCCCATTTCAGTAATAAAAGGTACAACATCACCTGCCACTGCTCTTCTTAAACCCGTATCGATGGTTACTACACTCTTTTCCCCTGGCTTAAACTTTTTAAACCACTTTAGATTTTTAGTCACCCCCCTACCCTTCTTCCTCACCATTGTAGAATCTGTAGAGATTTATTTAAAAATACAAATGAGTCACTTATGATTACAACTTAGCAAACAAGCAAACATAAAAATAATAATACTAAAGGCACAAAGCAGAATTAGATGAACCTGGATAATCTTTGGGCAGTATAAGCAGAATATGTCATCATCACGAATAATACACAAGTCAACATCTAAAGCTTGCTATCATCTAAACTCCACATACTTGTCTTCAATTTTCTCAGCCATTATAGATTAGCTGCAACTAAAGCTTTATAGGAATTTAGTTAGTCCACTGGACTGTTACAGTTATGATTTCCAATAGCTACTCTGATGAAGGATAGAGGAGAAGGTCCTAAGATTTTAGGATGAATCTCACATCATGGATGAAGAGAAGACGATATCTACAAATTAAAGTTCTTCATGGGCAATTAAAGGGAACGTCCTTATGCTTTGAGGATTATTCTAATACACAAATAAAAAAGTCAAAATCTAGCAATAGGTGATGCTTGTCCAGAGAGGAATAGATAAGAGTTAACATCTGTAAGGAAGCTTCTCTGAAGATTAAGAGATTTGATGAGGAAAAACTGGCGATGGAAGAACGTAGATGGATAAGAGTAGAGAATGGAGAGATTATTATGGCATCGCGTATTCATGTGATAAATAAGGATATTGGAAGCCCTAGAAAAGCATCTTAGGATTTCATATACGGATTTACTATTTAATAAACCCATATAATGATTTCTTGTTCCAAACAAAATGCAAAAGCATCACATATGCGCACAAATATATTTAAAAAGAAACACATAAATTTTATATGTAGGAACATGCAAGCAAATCTAAATGTGCATAAATGTATGCATTATTGGCATCAAGCAGTAAAGCAGAATTTTTTATATATTTACAAATGAAAATCAATGGCTAAACAAAGAGCATAATTCAACGTGTATATCTGTTTGTGTCACTATGAAAAATATGAGATTGCTTCAAGCTGCATTTTTTCGCAACAAATGTTGGAAAGGCTAATGTTTCCTAATTCCCATCAGCAAATGTCAAACAGAGATCAATACGTGAAAAATCTAGCCAGTATGCATGAGATGATGGGTGTACAGAATATATGGAAACAACTGCAAATATGGAAAACAGAATTTAGTAGCAGAAAGTTTGCAGCTGTAAAGGCCATAAAAATTAGATGCAATTCACCTTATGAACCACTTGCAACAGTTTGTTGGTTTATAAATTAGTTAAACATCCATTACAAAGGTATATCAAAAATTCCAATCATCACGCAAATAAAGCCACTAGTCTCAACAGTTAATGAATCTATTGGCTGTATTGAAAATCTTGGGGACAAAAAATATCCGGTAACTACATATACTATAACCATAAATTTTACTATGGAAATCACACAATCATATTCTCTTTTATAGCAATGTCACTGATATGACATATTTCAGTAGATGTAGCATACAGAATATCTTGGACATAAAATCAATTAATAAGTTAATAAACTCATGTGTTGAATGTTATAATAAAATATGTTTTGGAAAGTAATGCAACAACTATTTTAGTGGGGTCAGATCTAATGCATTCTATTAAGTCCATTCAACTCTGTATGAGGCAGTATTCTTTGTCAGATCAAGAATATAACTTTACAATGGCCGCTGATGTGACGTTGTTTCGATGGGAAGAACACCTTAATACCACACTAAAAGAATGTCTTATAAGTAATGTAATTAGTGGTTGAAAAAAAAAGCATCTTTTGATTATGCAAAAAGGATGAAATGCATCTTTTGATTCTGTTAATAGTGCCAAAAAATATTCTAGAGCCATAATTATGGACATATATATCTGTCTGCTAAGTACAAAAAGAAATGGAAGAAAAAATCATTCTATAATGTAAGAACCCTAGCAAATCTTTAAAGAACTTATTGGTCAGAATATGATTTTGCCCCAAGCAACCAACCAACCAGCAACTTCTTGGTCAATTCAAATAGGCAGTGATACGACCATACCAGTCAAAATTATTTTACTAACTACGAACTAACCTAAAAAAATCCTATGTAGGAGTATAGGACATAACATGACATGAATCAACATCCACTCACTTAAATAAATCATCTGTTTACAAGTTAAGGCCATCTGATTGTGAACTGATGCATAACAAGATCAATACTGACAAGTTTTCATACAAAGCAAGCTGACTCTACATAGGGTCGACATTCAATCGAGTATCAATTACATTAAAGGAAATATAAATAATCAATCAACACAGGGTAAATCAGACCTAATTGAAGTTACTAAAATATATAAACATTTACTAAAATAATAATTTTAAACCACATTATCTTGAACTAGGATTGGAGTTAAAAAGAAAAACTTTAGGGTAAAGTTAATCTTACCTGCTGTATCAAGAGAGGAGGAAGGTAAATCAGACCTAATTGAAGACGGCCCAACATGACTTGGTGTTGTCGTTGCTGATGGCGAAGAGGCACTGGAGTAACGTAATGTTGAAGCTCTCACCATCACCTTGAAGAAATAAAATCCAATCAGTTTTTTAGTCGGTGGAGTTATTTGAACACTAATCTACCAATATCGTTATATGTGAAAATAAAATCTTCTACATTGCTGCTTATCCACCCAACATGTAAAGTTAGATAGAATAAAGATAGACAGAATGTAACACACCGCAACATTTTAGAATAACAGTTTAAGAATTTTGGTCTTAGTTACTTCTTACATCAAATTACTAAGGCAAAAGAAAATTGAAGGTTGTTGTGACAGAAACCCAAAACAAACACATCAAATTACTAAGGCAAAAGAACAAGCTGATGCGTAACCCAAGCCCATATGCAGAGATTCAGCTTAGCAGTTATGAAACAACAACAGGATAGAAACATCAACTTGCCGTTAGAGACAGCATGCTGATATTAACTTCTGCACTTATTCTCTACATATATCAATTATCTTCCACACCTTGTGTAAAGCAAAATGAATAAAGGTTGCAGTATCAACAAGAGTATAAAAAGATTAATCACCTTTAAACTCCCAACTGCCAATGCTAACTCAAAGAATTGAGGAATAATATGGAAAGAAACCATGAAACTTATCTTCTACATTGGGCACAAACTACAAATGTCTACAAATCAAGCTTAATTTTGTAGGTTGTTCAAATCCTGGAAATAAAACTACAAATAGCATCACTTAAAATCTTCTACATAACTACCAAAGTCGATTAAGAGTTTACAAATACAGCAGACTACATAAGCAAACGAGCCACCCTTAGCCACACTTCCTGAAAAGGCACATGCCTAACCTGCATAGAGATACATCTATTCATCAAAATGTGATTGGATTTTAAATAGAAACGAAGTACAAATTAACTAATGAAAATACTAAGCAAACTAAGCCTTACCATGATAATAAGCCTATCACTTATTAGTAGCATCAATTCATATCATTGTCGACGAACAAACTAATGTCTAACTCGGTAGCATCAATAGTTATCCCTTCTGCATCATTTCTTGCTAATTCAAGTTCATCGTCATCATCTTCAATGTTTGTGAACCCACAAGACGTCCCAATTCTATCATTTTCTTGAATGGCCTCCAATATTAGACTACTTTGATCATCAGCCATCTCTTGCTCCACCACAGGAATATCATACAAATCACGTGGTTTTATCTTTATCACAAAATGCCATTTTGGATTGTTAATGTCCTCCACGTAGTAAACTTGTTGTGCTTGTGATGCCAACACATAAGGATCAGTCGCATTAGTAGATAACTCACGTTCAACATTTACAGCAAAAAAACCATGATCGTCTTCTTTGTAACCTCGACCACTTGTGCATACATCCCACCAATGGCACTTAAATAAAACTACTTTATTGGATCCTTGATATTGTAGTTCAATTATATCAAGAAGTTTTCCAAAATAGTATCTACTATAAGAACCATCATCTCCTTGTACGCATACTCCACTATTCTGAATCTTTAATGTTTCTTCACGTTCCGTTGTATGAAATCTGAAGCCATTTATTAAATAACCAGAATAACGATATACTCGTCTATCCGGTCCCCTTGCTAATTGTAGAAGATCCATCGAGACCCTACTGTCTTTATTACTATACATCTTTGATACTTCTTCTTCAAACCATTTTAAAAATTGCTCTTCGTGTCTCTCATCAACATTTCTACTACTTTGACTTTCAATCAATTCTCTATGTTCCCTGTTCCAAATTTGAGACTTGTGTAGGTAAGATATACTAATGACTGTTATGAAATAAATTTATTCGAAACTATAGTTTTAGGGAAAGAAAATTACCTTATAAAAGGTGTAACTTCCACACAATTCTTCAACACGTACATACTTGCCCGGCTAGAATCACTTATGCTCATTTGTTCAAGCCTATGCCCACCTAGTGGAGACCCGCTTTGCTTAAAAACTGATAAGGTCGATCTACTATATGCTGACTCACCTTCATAATTTCTTCCAACCTGGTTCAACCTCGTCTCGAATCCCTTCAAGTAACCAGAACAAAATATAAGACATTCTTGTGCGATTACTCCTTCAGCTATCGATCCCTCAGGACGAGCTTTGTTCCGAACATATGATTTTAACCTACGAAAATCCCTGTTACAGAGATCACTGTTAATCTTGATTGTTCAATTTACACAAATAAAATTAATATTTAATTTGTATGAGTTCACCTTTCAAATGGATACATCCATCGATAGTGCACTGGGCCAGCAATTTTCGCCTCGCTAGCAAGGTGAATCGGCAAATGAACCATTACATCGAAAAATGAAGGAGGAAATATCTTTTCTAATTTACATAATGTGATAACTATTGAGCGCTCAAGTCTCTCCAAGTCCTCTATTATCAATGACTTTGAGCATAACTCTCTAAAAAAAGCACTTAATTCAATCAAAACATCGCAAACATCCTTTCTTAACAATCCACGGATGCCTAATGGGAGGTGGCGATGCAAAATACAATGACAATCATGAGTTTTCATGTTTTGGAGCTTAGCATCATTCATATTAATACATCTAGAAATATTTGAAGAAAATCCATCAGGAAGCTTCAAATTCTTCAAGAAATTACAAAAACGTAGCCTCTCATGCTTAGACATAGTGTAGCATGCCATCGGAATTTTGTACTTACTTGCAATGCTAGCATCATTCTCATTAATAGGAATCGGGTGAAGCTCTTTTCTAATTCCTAGTTCCATCAAATCCATACGAGAATTCAAGTTATTCTTATTTTTTCCATCAATAACCATTAATGTACCAACAATATTATCAGACATATTCTTTTCAATATGCATAACATCCAAGTTGTGGCGAATTAATAAAGACCGCCAGTATGGCAAATCGAAGAAAATACTGTGCTTCCTCCAATTTAAAAAGCACTCATTTTTTTTGTGCTCGTTTTCTCTATTTAGATCCTTTTCCAAATGTTACTTGCTGAAATTGATTCAATTGCTCAATCACTTCATCACCTGATAAGGTCTTGGGTGCGCATCGTTTTTCCTCTTTTCCATCAAATGATTTGATATCATCTCGCCATTTATGATTAGATGGCAAAAAACGCCGATGACCCATATAAGAAAATTTTTTTCCATACTTTAATCTTAAGGAAAATGTGTTCTTGTTACAACAAGGACATGCTAATCCCCCTTTTGTGCTCCAACCGGACAAGTTGGCATATGCAGGAAAGTCATTTATCGTCCAAAGTATAGCAGCATGCATTTTAAAATTCTCATTCTTTGATGAATCATATGTCTCAACACCTATCTCCCACAACTTTTTCAATTCGTCGATTAAAGGAGCCATGTACACATCTATATCATTACCAGGAGCTCTTGGACCAGGAATGATCAAGGTAGTTATAAAATAATGACCCTTCATACACATCCATGGAGGCAAATTATATGGAACTACAACAACAGGCCAAACACTGTGTGAAGTACTCATATTCCCAAAGGGATTGAACCCATCACTTGCTAAACCCAATCGAACATTACGTGACTCTTTACCAAACTCAGGATGATTGTGATCAAAAGACTTCCAAGCCATTGAATCGGCAGGATGTCTTAAAACACCATCATCAGGTCGAAGGTCACTATGCCACCTCATAGCTTTTGATGTCTCTACATTTGTGTATAATCTTTGTAGTCGAGGTGTTAGAGGAAAATATCGAAGAACCTTATGCGGTGTCTTCTTCCTCCTCCTTAATGTAGCATCTTCTTTTTCCGAACTTGTTGTCCATCTAGACTCACCACAAGTTAGGCATTCACTAGCATCCGTAAGGTCCTTCCAATATAGGACACAATCATTTTTGCATGCATCGATCTTAATATAGTCAAACCCTAAGTCCTTGATAATTTTTCTCATTTTATAGTAAGATTTAGGAATATCTGCACCATCTGGTAAGAAGTCGCATAAAAACTCTAATAACATTGTGACTGATTTATCTGTCCATCCATTAAGACATTTCAAATTCAATAAAGTCACCAAAAATTTTAATTTAGAATACCGCTTACAACCTGGATAGGCATCTTGTTCGCATTCTTGTGCAAGACGAAAATATTTTTGTGCATCACTATTAGGCTCCTCAGGTTGATGAGACGTTGTTGCTTCATTATGTCCAAATAAGTCATCTACCATTCTATTCATGTTTTCACGCCCATAATCACTTCTTGTGTCCTCGTCTGCCGATTCACTACTACAATCAGATTCATCCAACGATTCACCATGATGATTCCACGTGGTATAATGTTGAATCACTCCATTAAAGAATAAGTCAGCTTTAACATCGTCCCTTGTCTTAAGTATCACATTGTTACATCTAGTGCAAGGACAACGAATTCTCCTTACATCTCCCAATCGCTGAAAAGCATAGTCTAAGAACTCATCAACACCTTTCTCAAATTCAGGAAGAGTTCTATCTTGAAGAAATATCCAGCTTTTGTCTATCCCCATTATCGTGTATTAGTAAAAGTAACTAAAAAGTAGTCGACAAAAATTGTTAGAGATTTCATACCTACAACTATATTGCAGTAATAAATTGGACCTTAATCATAAGATTCCAGAGTTTCCAATCAATCAAAAAAGACTCAAAAAAGCTTTGGTTGTTATGATAAGTGAGAAGTGCATCTACAAATATCTAGACCTGGGCAATCCCACTCTCAGTGGGCATCTACAAATATTTAGACCTGGAACTTCAACATAACAAAATGAGTGCAATGCAACAGAATGCAAAAGAATATATAACCAGCCCATTGTATGAGAAAATTATCTCCTGAGTGAGATTCAACATTGACAGACAACCTCCATTAAGACATATAAAAAAACAAAGATATTTGCACCAGAGTTGATTTGGTTTTCCATGAGAATAACACCAAGAAAGGGAACAAAGATCTAGCTAAGTCGAAGACATCATATTACGACAAGCATTCAGGTTGATGACTGCATGTTTTCATGTTGAAAAAGGCCAAACAAAAGAACGACATGCGAAACATATTTTGAGAAAAACTGAATTATTCCATTTTTGACAGTTTCAACTCTTCAGGCAATTATCTTAAAAGAAATTATTTACAGTAAGCAATAAAAAGTACATGCAGGTTTGCTGTAGGCAATTATTGCTGTAGGCAATAAAAAGTACATGCAGGTTTGCTGTAAGCAATAAAAAGTACATGCAGGCTGCCTTGTTGTAGGCAATTATTGCTGCAGAATAGTCTGCAAATCTAATTACTACATGCAGGTTTGCAACAGCAGCATTCAGCTGCAGCTGCTGCAGTTAAAACTTGAGATCCAACTGTGACAAATGGAGCCACATCCCTATCAATTTTCAGAGCAATTCTAAGAAAAGAGTAACCTTAACTATCCAATTGATACTTAAACTGAAACATTAAAAAGAAACATATCTATATTAAGATAATCTCGTCATTCCACATAAAGAATTTTAATAAAATTTGCAACTACAGTTTCTGTAAGTTACATTTTCGAGTTCTTTAGCTGAAATTTCATTGCAGTTCCAACTCCATTCACTTGAACTTGACTACAATCTGAATAATCATGACCACATGCAGGAATTAAAGTCAAAATCTTAATTACAACATGACAAAAATTCCCATGCAACATAAATAGAGATTGATAACTTATTCTGTCAATCCGACTAGTCCTTAGTCTGACAAAACTATGGCACAGTTCGGTATGAAAATAAAGCACTACAAGAAAATTGCCCAGTAACGAAAGAAAAAGTCGTCGTTATTGCTCCATTTTTCGTCGTTAAAAACAAATAACGACGGAGTAAAATTTCGTCGTCACCCGTCGTTATAGCTTTCCTTACTAAAAGAATTAACGACGGTTTAGAAAAACAGGTCATTATTGCTTTTTAACGACGGAGAAATCTCCGGTCGTTAATCAGTATTCATTAGTGACCATATAATGCAACAATAGCGACCTATTCGTCGTCGCTAATAAGCTTAATGATTTAGAAGTTTGGAACTTTAACGACCAATGTTTTCGTCGCTAATAATTAAATTATTACGAAATAATATGACAATAACGACTAAAATTGTCGTCGCTAAAAGTAAACCTTTAGAAAAAAGGTATAATAATAACGACCAGTATTTTGGTCGCTAAAAAATGTACGTTTTGAAAAAGGTATAATAATAACGACCAGTATTTTGGTCGCTAATAAATGTATAATAATACAGCATATATATTATCATTAAATCATATATCAACAAATATAATAGAGAAGACATTACATTCAATTAAAACTACATTCACATACACACCATTTTGTCAAAATAATTATCAAAAGTATTGTCATCAAACATGCAACCATCACATACACACCATTTCAAGTCTACATATAAAGTTGCCAAAATATTTACTAAATTAAAAGTAACCACTCCAAAATAAACTTAAATGACAACTGAAAAAGAAAATTAAAAATTGCCATATATGTTTCATTGTTCTTCGAAAGAAGAACATAAAAAAAAATAATTGGAAATCTAGTCTGTTGGCTTCAAGACGATCCTCTTTGCTCAAATACGTACATCTTCAGTTATCTGCAAAAGACCAAAGTAAATATTATTACAACATTACTAAAATAATATAAGACATATGTGAAACTTCTTGAAATAAAAAATATTTCAGTTATTCTATCATCTAAAGCAAAGATAATCTCACAAATAAAATAATGTTTTATACCTCCTTGGCAATCCTAATCTGGAGATCATTCTTTGCTATCTCGAGCCTATGAATAGAAAGCCTGAAAAAGAAGTACACAGTGAGAAACTGGATAAATTAAACTATTTTGTGAGTAAATCATTTTCCTATGAGTGCTTTAACCTCCCAAGTCATTAGAATTTTTTTTTAAAAAATCCATAGTTCAACAGTCCTTTGAAAACAAATAGAAGGAGAGTAAATTGTGTTTTTTTCTCTTCTAAGAATTAGACTACTCCCTTGTACAGTCATAAATTTCGTGAGTTATCAGACTTTCGAGGAAGAATAAGACATCGAAGATCAGAAAACCATAAGATTATCCAACAGGTTGGATAGAATTCGAGATAAATGATGCATATTCCAGGAAAGTGTACTAACTGAAATTCAAAAAGAACTTACTCTTCTTCACCAGATGAATCAACTGATTCCACTGACTGGTTCTTTCTGGCCTACAATATTTCAAAGCAGGAATAACACAAGAAAGCTTTAAATTAATTCCAAAATTGAGTAGTAGACAACTAATAAAACCCATAATCCAGGATTATGAAAAATATAACAGAAAATAAGAGATCTTATAAATAATATTTCCTAATATAAAGAGGTTCGAAGCTCAAACACAGAAACATGTTCATCTAATTCCGAGAACAACTAAAAAGAAGAAAAATACAACTAGACCAAATAAAAAGTAAACAAAATAATCATAAAAAGACAGTTTTAAATTAGAACTTAAACTTCAATGTTCAAATTTACAACACAAAGTGATCCCAAAGTACATGCCGAATGACTTACATTGTTTCGTCCCCAGAAGTTGGTTCGCTTCACTTGTTTGTGCAATCCATTTTGTTTACTTGGGTGTCTGTCAACAAATTTCTCCACTTCATAAGATGGGAAAGAAGTTCCAGGATCCATATTAGACAGGATCTCTCCCATTGATGGAGGAGTCTCACGAATCGGTAATCGACTAGGTGCGTCTTTTTCAGTCACTGCCATTTTGATGTTAGTTGAACCAAGCTCATCGAAACGAGCTTGTTGATCTTGACATAAATCTGTCTTCGCAGCTGAATCTTGATTATCTCTAGGTGATTCGGCACCTGAGCCATCATCAGCGAAAACCTGGTTTTCAAATTAGAAAGATAGAAACAGGATAAATGAGTAGGCAGTCAGAAGAGACAAGCTTATATGAGGCAGTATAGCAGCAAACAAAATAATATTGAAACATGTTATTAAAAAACCAGCAAGCTCGAGTTAGATACAAATTAATATAATAAAAAAAAAAGAGCAAGTAACTACATTATTCTGCAAGGAATGGGCAAAAACTTAGTAAAGCAGAAACAGAATACTATTCGAAGAATTTTCTTGAGACATATACCTAATTGGCAAGTTAATCAAAAAGTTAGATTTCACCAGTAAGGGGAAAGAGTTAGTTCTTAGTAGCTCCATTTGGTTTTTAGTGTTTAAAAAAACTCAGTATTTTTACACACTATGGGTACCATAATCATAGTCTGTAAGCATCTCACTAGTTTATGGTTTCAGGTAGCAATAATGAAGTAGTTTGAATTGAATTTGAAGCCACTCAATGTATCAGCGTGATCGAGCAGAAAACAAATTAAAAAAAGTATCTTTTTGATCATTTATAGCAATACTTACATTCACCATACTGCAACTTAGTCCCCAAACGTTTCACTTCAAAAATTTTACTTCCTAAACTTTCCTATGAGTTGCAATTGCATACCTGACTCCATGTGCTTAAGGACCTCCTCCAACTTTTGATTTTTTTTTTTTTTTTTTTTTGGATTTGAATGATTTTGGTGAATTAAATGGTAAAACAACAGGGACTATCCATGCATCATCAAAGATTCAAACCTAAACTTTTACAAGGGGATTAGGGTACCGATGAAAGGGATGCGGATGCCGAGGGCGCAGAAGGTGCGATTCTCCTGGGAGCGGCGCCGCCCCTGGTGAGCGGCGACGTGGCATCCCCGCTGCGGTGGCGGAGGTGACGAGGGGCGGCGGCGGAGGAGGGTCCATCAGGG
This sequence comes from Tillandsia leiboldiana, assembly GCA_029204045.2. NCBI lineage: Eukaryota > Viridiplantae > Streptophyta > Magnoliopsida > Poales > Bromeliaceae > Tillandsia > Tillandsia leiboldiana. The sequence continues at coordinate 15,343,399 of CM055068.1, forward strand.
GCACTGGGCGGAGCGGAACATGGCGGGGGCGCCGCCCTCGTTGTACACGGCGACGCACGTCGGCGACTCGACGGCGGAGGTGGGAATCGACGCGGCGACGATGAGGAGGAGGAGGAGGAGGAGGAGGTGAAACCCTAGGGGGAAGGAGATCCGCGGGATCTCGGTTCTGCGGAGGTGGTGGCGATGGAAGAGAGGGACGGGAGACACCGAGGTGCCGTTCGCACCACGGTTTTTATTAAAATAAAAATTTTAAATTTGAGTCCAAAATTAGAATTAAATTTTAAAAAATAAATTTTAGTTAATTGTTTTTTATTTTAGACCTTAAAAGAGTTTATTAGAGTATATTTATATTTAATTAATAAAGGAGTGTATATATTTTAACGACTGCTTATTGTGCTCGTCGTTAATTTTGCAGCTTTTAACAACGACTTATTATGCTCGTCGTTAATTTGGTAGCTTTTAACGATGACTTATAGTGCTCATCGTTAATTTTCTAGCTTTTAATGACGACTTATTGTGCTCGTCGTTAATTTGGTAGCATTTACTTTGGTTGTTTTTAGCGACAACTTATTACGGCCTTCGTTAATTTTGTTATATTTAGCGACAACTTATTGCACCCGTCGTTAATTTGATTCCTATTAGTGACGACTTATTGTGTCCGTCGTTAAATAAAATGCTTGTAGCGACCACGTATTGCACCCGTCGTTAATTTACCTACTTTTAGCGACTATTTATTGTACCCGTCGTTAATTTTGTTACTTTTAGCGACGAAGTATTGCACCCGTCGTTAATTTGATTATTTTTAACGACCATTAATCGCGCCCGTCGTTAATTGATTATATTTAACGACCACTTATGGCGCCCGTCGTTAAAACTTAGTCGTTATAGCTATAATTTCTTGTAGTGAAGGCTGAAAGAAGTGAACATTTGATACAAAATCTCTTACCCTAATTTTGAAGTTAAAGGTACAATGATCCAAATATTACAAATTTATTAGATTTCAGGAGCCCAACATAAGTCATGAGATGCACATGAAGCAGCTGTAATGCTTACACTCCTTGAGTAGAGCACAAGATAGACAAGAGGAATCATGCAGGAAACAGAAAAGATTTATCTTTAGAATTAAAAAAAAAGAAAAAGAAAAGTGGTGATCAGCAAAACAACAGAGAAACCAGATATACAAACCAAAACCAATTTAGACATGGATTAATTCTTCCATCAGGGAGTATGGACCAAAAAGTGCTTCTCAAAACCAACTAGAACTTTCTTAAAGAAAAAGAGACAAAAGGAAAAAGAAAATCTTTGACCTTTAATTTTCTTACAAAAGTTGCCACACACTAGTATTGGCACCTTTCTGATGAGCTGCTCTAATTAACCTGCAAAGGGCGGATACCACCTTAGTAACTAATTTAAATTGTAAGGAAAAAAATCAAGCATAACATTAATATTTAGGCACCTAAGTAGATAAGGTGTACACATCATGAGGGCGAATTAGAGGAGAAAATTAGTAATGTACCAAACTATGAAAAATATCATAGAATGACGAATTACAGAGACTGATCAATAACAAGCAGCATTGGATTTCTATCATACAAAATAATGGAACTGCAATTGAGTTATAAGGAAAGAACAAAAATGGTAAGTTAAATTCTGGGAATAATTAGAATAAGCAAACTATGACAATCTTCTACAGCATTAATGTATTAACTAGCAGAAAAACATAAAAGGCCTATTCTTGAAAAGTAGCCTGAGATAGAATTTCAGCTTGACAAAGATAACACTTACCAAAGGAGACAAAGATAACACTTACCAAAATGACCACATGCAGGAATTAATAAAGATCAAAAAATTCTTCTAAAGAAAAAAAAAATAAAAGATCAAAACACGATTAATTTGTACCGATTAATTTAATTATCAAGAAAAGTAGCTAAGGGCTAGCTCTAAGCAAAGGGCTAGCTCTTGCCAACAAACACAGTATTATTCTAATCTAGCTATCAAATAGTTTTAGCCTAAATAACAAAACTATTCATCTTCTCAGCATACTAACCTACTCTACATTTTCTTATTCTAATAGAAGAACATTTTTAACTCTTGTAACAGCTCCCATCTCTTATTTTATCTGCATTTATATCACCATTCATTTCTATTGGCTCTATTTATATTTATAATTTTAAAATGAGCTATAATTATGGGACACTTGGTTACAATCTAATGGTCAAACTTCTATGCAAAATGGTTGGTAACGAAGGACCCAACATACACCTCAGAGTACATCATATGAAACTATTTTTATTACAAATTGGCCTAGAATCTACGATTCTGCTGCATCATTTGTATTTAACTTATTTTGGACAAAACAAGTCACCTCTAGTACCACAAAAATATGCATGTAAAATTAGTAACTAAAGAAAAACAGGGAAAGCTCTTCTAGAATGGCATTAAGTAGAACAATGTGATAACAAAGCCAAAACCACAGCAATTGGTAAAGTATGTTTCAATAGAGAATCTGGCTTTGGTTTGCAACCTTCTGAACCATGATAATTTTCTTCCTATAGAAATGCACTTTTCCAAAACGCTAGATCTGGGAGAATTACGAGCGAGATCAAAATCAAAGCGCTAGATCTGGGAAGAGAAGGAATGGTAGAACCAACCTGAAGTGAGATTTGTGAATCTCCCAAAGGAGGAGCGTAGATCTGGATCAGGAAATGAAAGGATTATCGATCGAGAGATCGCGAAAGAGCGCGCGAGCGAGCGAGAGGAAGACGGGGGGACGGGTCGGATGATGAGCTCCTCCTCCGAGCGAGCAAGAGGAAGATGGGGGGACGGATCGGATGATGAGCTCCTCCTCCTCTTCCTCCTCCGGCACCGAGGACTCGCCCCCCTCCTCTTTCCCTCGGTCGATGGAGGGACAGAGAGAAAGAGAAACAAAAAGGAAAGAACAAAAAAAAAGAAAGCCCATAAGGGAAGTACCTTTTAAATTTTAAATTTTAATATTAAATATAGTATTAAATTTAAATTTTTTAATTTTCGGATTATAAAATTTAAATTTTTTAATTTTTTAATTTTAATTTTGAATTTTAATTTTAATTTTGATTTTTAATTTTAAATTTTAATTTTAAATTTTAATTTTAAATTTTAATTTTAAATTTTAATTTTGAATTTTAATTTTTATTTTGAATTTAAATTTTAAATTTTAAGTTTTAAAATTAAAATATTCAAATTTTAAATTTTTTGATAGTAGTTTTAAATTTTAGTGTGCTATTTAGTGTGTTATTTAGTGGCGAAAATAGTATCGCCACCATAGGTGACAATATAAATAGTCATTTAGTGGCGACAACAGTATTGCCACTTTAAATTAATAAATTAGTGGCATACAATGGCGAGAAAATAGTATTGTCACTTTAAGTTAAAAAACTAGTGTGTTATTTAGTGGCGAAAATAGTATCGCCACCATAGATAGCCATATAGTGACAATAAAAATAGTCATTTAGTGGCGATAGTAGTATTGCCACTTTAAATTAATAAAATTAGTGACAGTTATTTTTATTGCCACCATAAATAACCATACAGTGGCGACAAATTTGTCAGTTAGTGGCGAAAATAGTATTACCACTTTAAGTTAATAAATTAGTGGTAGTTAGGTTTATCGCCACTATAAATAATCATACAGTGGCGACAAAAATATCATTTAGTGGCGAAAAATAGTATTGCCATTTTAAGTTAATAAATTAATGGCGATTGTTTGTATTGCCACTATAGACAACTATACAGTGGCGACAAAATTTGTCGCCACTTTACTTTTGCCACTAATGTTATGTTTTCTTGTAGTTAACTAATTTACATATAGTGTCGCCCAGTATAGTATCTGTAATACTTTTAAAATTATTTAACAAGAAAAATAAAAAGAGAAGGAAAAAAGAATTAAGGCTGAGAGAATGTTAGGCTTTGGAACCCAAATGTTTGGTTGCGGAATCTAATAGCAAAATTGGGAAGAAATGGGTTCTGATTTTAGGAAACCTAAAAAGGAAGGTTCTGGAATTTGCCTAGGTTTCGGAACCAACAACTCAGTTCTGGAACCTGCACAAATATGTGCTATGTGAGGGTTTAAGATTGGGGATTGAATTTTGAGAATGTTGAGGGGTTGAATACAATTGTTCAACCATTTCTTTACAAAAACCCATCTAAGGGAACCCCAACCCCTTTCTTTTCTATCCTCTCCCCCCATCTCTTGCACTCCCTCTCTCTCGTTCTCTCCCATTCCCTTCTCGTCTCCTTAAAGGATAAGAAGTCTCCACCTCCGTCATCTTCTTCCTTCTCAAGGTTGTGGAGATTGGGCAAGAGAGACCTAAACTACATTGGAAGATCTTGTTGATCTTTTATCTTTCATCTCATTTTTCTATTCTTTCACCTATTGAGTTGCAACCTTTTCTGTTTTTTAAAATTAGACCATTAATGTTAAAACATTAGATATGAATATATAACTGATGATTTTGCGGTGAAAAAAAAAAGTTGACTCTATAATCTTGCACCACCGTTGTCACTTTTACTACTAGTGTCGCTATCAAAAACTTCACTTTTCATCCCTATATCCCTTCACCATTCATATATGAGAGTTGATCAATTGAGCTAGCCGATGTGGCTGTGGCTGTTTCTACCTACCGCTCCCCATTACTTCTCTCCTTCCTCATTCTTTCCTACTCCAAGAAGCAACTTCACCACATACCCTTTTTCTTCTTTTTTTCTATCTTCTCTCCTCCATTTCTTCACTCTCTCTTGCACTCTCTTCTTTTCCCCCTCACCCTTCACCTTTCTTCTTCATCCAATTCCTCTTTCTTTCTTCCAAGCCTTATACTTCATCCTTATGCAAATCACATCAAAGTAAGGTCGTTTCTCTTCCTCCTTGACCTACACTTCGTATCTGATAGCTGACAACCTGAAAATGCAAAGTGCGAAGATCATGAGCCATAATGGGGCTTTCCTTTGACTTCGAATTTGAAATTCGAAACCCTGGCTAATTGCCTTGCATATCAATATTTTCTTATGGGTTTAACCTTATATTGGGTTTCATAATATTTGGCCTTTTTTGTAGTGTATTTTAAGCTTATTTTTGGTGTTCTGGATAGAGCATGATCTACCAACCGCACCCTACGGTCAACTGTCGTGAGTATTAGCAATACTTTGACCTTGATTTGTGTTGGCCAATCAATTCAGGGCCAGTCAACTATGAAAGAATGGTCAACCGAGCTTGCCCTAGGTCGATCAATGACTACATATATATAGACTTTTAACGAAACTCTTAACGACTTCTACCAACTCTTTGTGCATCGACAATTAAATATATCTTTCTTGTTTGATTATTGCAACTTTCCTCTTATATTCATGTTGAATGCATAGGCACCATGTTTGAATGACTTTATTGAATTATTAGCAATATATATATAATGATCTTGTTTATATACTCTCATGGATTATCTAGCATGCATTCCCTTAGATAATGCATTAGATTACATAAGAGGAACAATCTGAGTGCATATTATATACAATACCGATTTTAATTGATATATGCGCATATATAGGGATCATATCATTTGTGCCTTCTCTGTGATCTCAAATATAAGAATATTGCATCAAGCCAAGTGAGTCGAGTTGGTCAGTTTGAGATATTTGTTTATAGTTGATTATGCATGAATCGTATGCGTTTTTTGTTATGCATAGTCCAGTTGGACATCTCATGTAGTATGGGATTGATGAGTCAGAGAGTTGAATTATCGAACCAATAAAGCTACTTAGTAACGAGCAAGTGTAGAGTTGGAGAATAGGGAGAATTAGGTTTGTAAAATAAAAATGCAAAATTATCGAACCAATAAAGCTACTTAGTAATGAGCAAGTGTAGAGTTGGAGAATAGCAATCACAAGAAGCATGCGATCTATTTATTTCGAGGTTTGACACCTTGCCTATGTGACACCCCCAAGAATTGAAATAGTTCTATATATAGGATATAATAGAGCTAAAACCCTTAACCCGCGACTATAGCATTTTGGGTTGTAGCAAGGCCCAAGAGGTTAAGAGGGTTAAGTGTGCTATATATAGAGCTAGACTTCTGCCAAATAGCGGAGTTCCGGTAAAAACTAACTTGAAGAACTGTCCCTATGGTTTAGGTGAAGTTTCAAGCATATTGAAGTATTTTCGGCACGGATGCAGCACAAAAATAGGATTGAGAAATATTGGACTCTGAATGATTAAGGAACAATCAAGAGATGACTGTGAACAATTTCAAAATGGGTTTCGAGAGTTTTAAAATGATTAGAAGGAAGTTGGAGCTCTATGGAGCGAAATTGGGAATTTTCTAGTGAAGTGATTTTGAGCCACAAAGGGATCAGGGACTAGACCTTATTGTGAAGGACCGGATCTTAACCTGAGGGACCAAACCCTAAGAGGAAAACCTAACCTCCCATGTGAACCCTGAAAAATTTGGGTTCGGGAACTTGTCAGTCAACGCATGGTCCTCAGGGTGAACGTCCAAGAACCGGTCCGTGACGCGCAGATCGGTCCACGCGTGGGGAAAATTCCCAGTAAAGGGCATTTCATAATTTGAGGAGTAAAGGGCATTTCATAATTTGAGGAGTAAAGGGCATTTCATAATTTTGAGGAGGTGGGGGTCTTTTTAAAGGAGACTCCTTTCCTTTTCTCCTCTGTACGCCCACAACACCCCTATAGAGAGAGATTAATCTCTCTCTTCCAACGCCTCGCTCTCTCTCTCTCTCGGAGCCCCGCCGAGGTAAAGATCGAGCCTGGGAATCGCGTGGGAGTGGCGGATCGGGCTCTAGCGTGCGTTGAAGCTCGGAGAAAGTTCGCAGCCAAGGTGAGGGTTTTAGATTTTGAGTTGGGATTTTAGTAAATCCTTTGAAATCAATATCCTAGTAATGCTTGGGTGTTTCTAGCCTAGATTATTCAAAGGAACACCGAGTATTTTGGGCGTTCTTAAAGAAATGAGAATTTAAGGTTGAAATTGGGGGTTTTTAAATTTTCAAGGGTTTTGATCTAAATTGATCATATTATTCTCTAATTGAAGATTAGAGAAGAGTCCTAGGCAACTTTAATTCGAAAGCAGCGAAGGCTATAGTGGTCAATTTTGGAAAACGGCCCAAAATGAGCATTTTTGTTCGTTAGCCACAAAAGAGCGTCGAAATGGTGTCGAAAATCCAATTGCAAGTGACTGTTGCAATTGGGGGCGAAACGAGGTATGTTGTGCTCTACCAAAGCAATTTGATTGCCTCTCATGTCTAGAAAGAAAAATAGTAGATTTAATATTATTTTATTGATACATGTAATGGTCAGTTAAATTAGTAAAATAGTAAATTTCTTTCAATCTCTTGATTTTGATCTTTGGGATAAGTGGAAAGTGGCTATGTTCATCCATCAAAACCAAGAGTGGAATGGAATGAAGTAGAAAAACTTCGTTTTCAATTAAATGTTAAATCTATTAATTCGTTTCTTTACACTTAGTAGAGAAGAGTTTCAATTAATTTCTACATGCACAACGGCTAAAGAAATTTAGGATAAATTAAAAGTTACTCATGAAGGAACTTTTAGAGTGAAAGAGTCTAAAATAAGTATATTTATGTCAAGTTATGAACTATTCAAAATAGCAGAAAGTGAATTCATTTTGAATATGTTCACTAAATTTACTAACATTTTAATAGCTAGAAAGTTTTAGATAAAAAAAATTTCTCCATCGAATTTGGTGTGAAAACTTCTTCATGTGCTACCAAGGAGTTGGCTACCTAAGGTCACGACTATTAAAGAAGCTCATGATTTTAGACAATGAAGATTGATGAACTCGTCGGATCACTAATAGCGCATGAACAATGCCTCAAAAATATGACAACGAATAAGCTCCCAAGAAAAAGAAGAGTCTTACACTTAAGGGAGTTATTACATCCGATAGTGAAGATAGCGAAGAAGGTTCGAGTGAAGAGATTGCTATGATTTCAAAAAGGCTAGACCAACTAATCAAGAAACGTAACTTGAGAAGACCCAAACGAGATGGGGCCAAAGACGAAGGATTCAAAAAAGGAATCATTTATTACAATTGCAATAAACTGGGATATTTGAAGAGTAAATGCCCATTCCTAAACAAGCTTTCAAGAAAGATAAGAAAAAGAAAGCTTTGAATGCTCTAAATTGGGACACCCTCGATGACTCCAGTAATGATGAATCAGAGAACGAAGTAGCCTAAATTTGTCTTGAGGAACAAAGCTCATATATATGTCTCATGGCTCCTAAAGATAAGATAAATAATTTAAGTTATGATGAACTTTTAAACAATTTCTTTTCCTTATATGATGATTTACAAAGTTTGGGTCCCAAATATACATATCGCAAGAAGCAAAATGCTTCATTAGAGATGGAAGTAAATAACTTAAAATCTTTAACTTCAAATATTTCTTTAGCACTTGAAAATGACACTTTAAAAAAAAAATTCTTCACTCAAGAAAAAATTTAAACAAGCAAATGAGACTTGTAGTAATCTCCTTCATAAGAACAAAAAACTAAAGAAGAAAATTGAAGTTCAAAGTTTTAAGCAATTTACTCATTATAACAAACAATTTAAAAAACTTCAAGTTGAAAACCAAAAACTCAAGATTAGCTTAGGTAAATCTAATAGAACACTTGAGAAATTTGTCGATGGAACTAAGAATCTAAATACGATGCTTGAAAGTCAAATTGTGAGTTTCAAGAAGTTTGGCATAGGATATATATGTTCCTTATCCAAACAATATCAAGTTAACAAAAGGTAAAAGAAAAGCTTTTGTTAGATGTTGCTATCAAGACCTAACTTTATATTACTTTTATTGCAACACTAATGGACATCATATATCTTCTTGTAAATACAAGAAGTGTAGGAGCCCGAAAGCTTAACTAGCGAAATAACTACAGTACCAGCAGCTGGACGACATTTCTTTCAAGTGTCGGATGAGTCGGAGATATTTGAGCACAAAATGGACGTGAAAACGGACTCGGAGCACTGAAATTGGAGTAGAATTAGAGTTCTACAGGTTTCAGGCGCCCTAAACAGGGTTTCGAGCACCTTGAAAAGCATAGGAGCTGTTGCGCTGGATGGTTGGTTTTGGGCTATGGTTTCGGAAGCCCTAGTGTTACTGTAGCAGTCCAGAAGCTACTGTTGTGTTGTCTCGAAGTCTCATGCGACTCAACTGTGGGGTCGGCGGCGAGAAAATAGCTATTTTTGGTGTACCGAGTCTGTTGCACGTCAAACGAACGTAAAAAATGGACTCGGCGCGCGAAAACAGTCAAAAATCGACTATTTTCAGGCTAAACGGGCCTACTGGGCCCATTTTGGAGGAGGGCCAGTTCACGGCCTATGGCGGGTGCATCGGGATCAGCGAAGAGGCGGGCAAGCAACGTGGCGGAACCTGATTAGCCGGGCCGCACACTTTGCACCGCGATTAGTGTGGGCGGGCCACGTGGCAGTGCGCCATTGGCCGGGCGGCGGACCCGGTAGACACGGGGTGCCGCACGCCGCGTGCACCCTGCCGTGCTCCCCGTATGCCACGTGGCGTGCCCCGATTGGCCAGCGCCAACCACCGCGCGGACATGGGGCGCACGGAGCATAGTGCGGGACGCGTGGCACAATCCCGTGCATTCGGGCGCTGCACTGAAGCGGTGTGGATGGCGGCCACGTGTCCCGGGCGCGGTCCTGTGCGGATCCGAGCGCCCGGTTTCTCCCCCTAGATTCGAATTGGTTTTTCCTCTATAGATAACCCCCTTTGAGCAGCTATTTTAGGTTTTTTGGGATTTCTTCTTGGGGCGTCCTTTGACAGGGAGAAAGTTCTACAAGTCTAATACACTTCTAGTATTTTTGGAGGATTTTTGGAGATTGTTTCATCAGCTTCTTCCTTGACTCCGTGAGCTTCGACGTTCCTCCGATTGCGGTTTTCTTCATCGACGTTTCTTCCGCGTACTCCCCTGGGCTTACCCTTTAGAATTGTAAGCTAAAATTTCAAGAGGATCTCCACGATAGGTAGGCCTTCGACTTTGGTCATCACTCCTATCCATTTTGAGTTTTTATGGGGTTTCTCGCAGCATCTTTAGACCCCCTTTTTGCTGTTGCATTTTCTAGACAGCGTGGAGTTTTTATACATTTTCTCGACTTTCGGTTGGCAGATTTGGGAGTTTAAGTACTTGATCTCTATCTAGACTTTGAGAGGAACGCATCCGTACCTTTCTTGGATTTTTTTGAAGTCATTTTGAAGGTGAAATTTTCCTGTCTTTGGAGTTCTATGATAAGGATTTGATGCTGAAATCTGTATTTGAACTTATCGCAACATTCGGTGTTATATTTCAGTTTTTGTTGGGATTTTGGGCTATTGCTGAGAAAGTAAAAGTTGGAACTCTTTCTTACGATCAAGGTGAGCATCTTTATTTTTGGTTCCGGGTGAAAATTGTGTGCGGTTTGGCTTCTACACACCGTTCATGCACACGCTGAATTTTGAAGTGGACCGTTTGGGCAACACATGGTATTTTGAGCATCACCGTTCATCCGGAAGGAGTTTTTGGAGCTTTTAGGTTTGTTGGAACAGTGTGAACCTGAGGAACACACACGTTCAGTTTCAGCTTAATCGGACTACAGATCAGCGCATTCCAGGTGGGTTGGATTTCCTCCAAAATTAGCGGGCGACGTACTAATTCTATGTCGTAGTATGCATGCATGTTAAGTAAAGTACTCCTTTTTTTGGACTAAGATGCAAGCATGTATGATAGAATTAGCAAATTGATTATTTCTTGTGATAACGAAGTATTGGAACCTTGACTAGCACCCCATCATATGTTTGCATGTATTTAACCAGACTAGTAGAAAATCCTCACTTGGGCTAGTTATCTTCATATTTTGGACTTCTCACACTCCGTATTTTTTTTCCCTAGATTTAGTGTTTTTTCTCGCCTGAATAGTGGGTCGAGTGGTCGGGATATTGTGGGATGCATTGGCACTCATGCCTGGGGGCCGAGTGGAGTATGGTAAGTGAGGCTAGATTAGGGCTAATGTCGGGGGCTATTCGGGTCGACGGTGGTCCTCGGTTGTCGGGTATCCTCCGACCAGTGTCGTTGACACTGTGTTCGTAGTAGTGTTGAGCTGATGATAGCAGGACCTTGAACCCAGACTATTTTTGGACACACACATGAAGGGTCATCGAAGCCTATTCTAATTTGATTGGGTGAAGGCACTAGCTCTTCGGGGTTTAGAAAATAAAACTTGTTTTAACTGATATTTCTTAAAGAACTAAAATTCATTAAATTGGGTTTCTCAAATCAAATTGGTTTTCGATAATAACTATCATCTTTTCTTACAAACTTTCTTTCCCGAGAGGGTTCGAGTGATCTAGGTTCTAAGGGTTGTTTTCATATTTTGGGTCGAGAGCTACGGGGGGCTGTGCCTGGAACCTGTTCTTGTTTAATAGGGTTGCAGGCGCTAGTCTCCTGGAACTTTCAAACCTTCTTTCGTGGCTGGCAGTTGAGTACCTCCAGCCAGTGGATTTAGTGTGGTCGGTCGAGTGGTCTGTTCTGGGAGCCGTTTGGGGATAGTGCTCCCCAGTCTTTGAGTGTTTCCGGCTGATGTTGTTAATGTTGAGTTATTATTTTCAATCTGATTGATCATGGATTTGGATTATAGCCAGCATGAGCCTTATTGAGCTTGACAGGGATGCACGGATACTTCCTCGGTGGGGTCGCTCCCTTCGAGTGCCGCTCCGGAGCTAGGCCTGTTACTTATCTTTCGCAGCTTATCGACACAGTTCGAGTGGGACCACCTACGTAATTCCTATCCCAGTGGGGATGTATGGTAGTAGGTAGGCGTAAGTTTGACTGGACCCTATGTGGCAGTCAGTGTGATAGGGTTGATTAAGCATATCGAGTAGATACATTTTATTATCTGTATCATTCTTTGAGCATCATAGATAGAGGCATGGTAGCTGTAGAGTTATTTCCAGCTTTTTATTTCCAGATATACTGCATTGTTATCTTATGTCTCTATTAGACTTAGTGGGAGGACCGTTGGTCTTGGAGATGGTACCCACTGAGTTTGATGTAGTTCTCACACCCACTGTGGTGATTTTTTTCAGAGGCATCTACCCATGTTCCTACTCTAGTTACTGTACCTGCTGATCGAGATAAGGGAGTCGCGAGCTAGATCGCTGCACCTTCTTGGAGAGTAGCTATACCTTTTTGGAAATTTCTAGTACTGTCAGGGATTTGATATATCTTGTACATTTTACTTTTGAGAGTTTTATTTTGAGAGACATATGTATTGTGAGGATCTAACATATATTATTTGGAGTTGTCTTTTTACATTTCAGTAGTTTACTTTTCAGCTCTGATATCTGTATAGCTGTAGTATTATTTTTTGAAGGTTAGACGTTTCGTCTATGTGGGGCTTCCCGTATGGGCGGCGAATTTGTTGGCGGGCCCGGGTCGCAGTTTCGACTCCGGGGCGTGACAACTGTTGACTCTATTCATGATCTCCGCCAATTTCTGACATGTGGCAAAGGGTAGGTGAGGTTTCGGGCGCAGATCTCGGGCACCCGAAAAACTTCCAAACGCCCTGGTAGAGCTCTAACCTGGTTCGGCAAGGATGCGCACAGTGTTTTGGACGCCCGAGGCAACTCACGAATGCCCGAAACTGTTTTTACAGTGTGTGGACATATTAGCCTTGTGTTGTCCCTTGGGCTCATTTTATCCAACCAATTTCTTATAAAAGAGCCCCATGTGTCCCCAGAAGACTCTTTGCCATCTCCAACACCTGAGCACCCCTTCTAGTTGAGATTTGAAGTTCAAATCCCCTACTTCCACCATTGTTCTTCACCTTGGAGCTTCCAACAACACCTGGCAGCAGCCACCACTTTGATTGTTCTTCTTCCCCTAAGCTTTAGGAGTGGGTTCGTGGCTTGAAACTTCTTGGAAGGCTTCTACACTGATATAACTCGAGGATTGGAACTGGTAGAAGGTCTTCCTACAAGCTAACATCGGGTATTTAAGGATTTCTTGAAGTTCTTATAACAGTTGATGAATTTTTGAGCATGTTGAGATTTTTATAGATTTTCTTTGGATTTTTCTCTTGGAGCTAAACTTTGAAGTTGATGGGGATGATCTAGACTCTATTTTGAGCAAGAGGAAATTTTGTTTCAGCTGATTTCAAGGTTGGTTACATGTGGATTTTGGTTTTTAGTGAGCCCCTTAAGTAGAAAACTGTAATTCTGAAATTTCTAGGTTCTTGAGCCTCCATCACCATTTTGATGCAATTTCGTAACTTTCATGAGTTCCTTTTTATGGATTAGGAGCTTGAGGACTTTCTCAGAGGTATGGTGAGCATTTTTGTTATTGGATCTACCTTGTAATTTCGCTAGATTTTTGCTCCCCAACTTGGAGAACTCAGCTTGAAGAAATCCTGCAGTTTCTAGATAGTATTGAGGCCTTTGCACTTTTCCTTTAGTTTGAAACTTGGTGGCTAGATTTTGGAGATTCCTAAGTGTTCCAGAGGTAGAGAGGAACCTAGGAATTCAGTTTTAAGCCGCCCATTTTAGATTTGTATCTCCAAATTTCCATTCGCGACACTTCGGGACTGTTTGCTGGAATATTAGGCTGATTTTTGGCTTATTTTTGTTTCGACTCATTTTGACAGGAATCTTGGAGGTTTCTGTGATCCATTTGGAAGTTTGGGACCTAAGACATATGCACGCCAAGTTTCATCGTGATTGGAGGTCGAATTTGTTGGGTTATATGTAATAAGGATCTAAATAGGGGAAAAAACACCTAGAGGGGGGTGAATAGGTGTAAACGTATAAACACTCAAAAATCGTTGCGATAAAAACCCAATGCGGAAATAAAAATAATACGCAAGATTTTTACGTGGAAAACTCCATCACCGGAGTAAAAAACCACGGGACCGATAACACCGCAGAAATCCACTAGAATTAAAACACGTACAAGGTGATTTACCGTACACACTTACGACTCAACCTTTTCCATACACTCCTAGAGGATCTTCTCCGCTCGCTCCGCGACGCTTCTCGAATCCACGATCTGCGCCCAACGCCGAATCCACGGCGTCCAACGTCGAATCCACGACGTCCGACCGAATCCACGGTCTTCACCCAATAGCACCCTTCGAATCCACGAACGTGCCTCGCTCCGAATCCATGAGAGCGGTTGAACCTTGAATCCACAAGGACACGCGAATCCACGCGCCGATTTTTGGGGTAAATCGTTGTTTTTGGGTGGTGATGATCCGCCGAATACTTAGATCAAAGATAGATCGGAAATACCATCTAAGTATTCATTAGTTTGATTCAACTCAAGATGTGAGTATGAAAACCTAGAATCAAACTAATCAATATAGATGAAGAAACATAGAGTATTCTCTAATGATTTCCTTTCTTCTCTATATGTGGATCTAGAGGCGTATATATGAAAATGACGGCTATTTTTATTTTCGGCCTCTTTTTGGATTAACCCTAGAAAAAGAGTCATAGGGTCTATTTATAGGTTAGAAACCCTAGGAAGGAGATAAGAATCAAAAACCTAACATTTCTGGAGATTTTACGGACGGCGATCCGGATCGGATTAGCTGTGATCCGGATCGTCGTAACGAGTCAGGTAATTCCAGAAAAACGAAGGTTCGGGATCCGGATCGAAGTGCTTGATCCGGATCGTTCATACAGTTCACCAAACATCAACGTTCGGGATCCGGATCGCGAAGCCTGATCCGGATCGTTCAAGGAAGATGGTAAACTCAGTGTTCGGGATCCGGATCAAGAGAGGCTACGATCCGGATTGAACTGGTGTATGAACGAACCACCTTCGGGATCCGGATCGAACAACCTGATCCGGATCCTGAACATGTCCCAAGTCCAGTTTTTGATTTTTATGCAATGAAAGATTCTTCCAAGTGTTTCTACCCTACAAGAAGTATTCGGATCACACAAAATCTTAGGTTAAACATACCTGATCCTTTTGAATTCTTCTTTCTTGAGATTGAGTTAAATGATCCAACTTTCTTCACCTTCAATCTTCAAGACTTGAGACTTTCATGAAACTACGCCAACTCAAATTCCGTAACAATCTCCCCCTTTGGCGGTTTCGTGACAAAACACAGATCCACTAAAGAAAATTCAAAAAGATATTTTTGTTGCTATCACCATACAACAAAAATTTACAATGGAGATCCAATGAGATAAACTCCTAAAACAGACTCTAGACTTAGACATCTGTACTCTCTGCACAAAGAAATCATTCTTGACAAAAAGAGATCGTTAGATACCTCAAGAATATTTAGCATACAAAACCTAGTACAGAGATAGAGTTTATCTGATCAACATGACATTTGAGAATTCAGATATGTAAGAGAATCATAGTCAAAAACCAACATATCTTCTATGCAATTAAAAACCAAATGTCACAAAAAGTTAGTCCAACATCAACTTGTTAGTCATATTACATGCCCAAATAGTTAGTCGAATAGTTAGTCGAGACATGCACACAATCACAAGATGAAAACCAAAGTTGAAGTTGAAGTGATACTTACCTTGATTGTATACAAAATCTTCATCAGCAAGATTTTCACAATCATTGTTCAAGTTCCCTTGATGTTCACTTACCTTGCATTGTTCATCATTGATGTATACAAGATCACAATTTTCACAATATCATTGTCCAAGTTCTCTAAACTCTCTCTCCCTTTTTGTCACAAACAAAGCCAAAGATTACAGAAGTGGAGAGAATGGTTAACAGTTCAAGTTGGATAACTAAGGACTCAAATTAAAACTTAAAAACCTGCACAAAAGAGGGATTTAAACATATGCATAATAAACAGAAATTGGAAGGATACGGATTAGTCAGACTCGTCTGAACTGATACAGCCGAGGATTTGGAATATCTTCTTTAATCGCTTGTTCATTGATGATTGATTCTTATTTACCTTCTTTATTTCTTCCTTTACCTCAATTAGTTCATTTGATATACGTTCTTGCTCGTTGGAGAGCCTTTGCTGTTCTTTATAGATTGAGGTAACAGATGCATCATCATCAGAAGTTGATTGCGGTGCTTGTTGTGCCGGAGGTGCTGGTTGTGATGGTGGTGCTGGTTGGACTGGAGGAGCTGCTGCCGGTGCAGAGGTTGTTGCTTGTTGTCGTTGTTCTCGTTGCCGGTGAAGAGGTATGAAAGGTTCATCTGGCTTCGTCGAAAGAGACTTTACAATTGTTGTGTCATTGATCGTTCCTAGACTGTGCAGATAGGAACTCGCATTTGTGTCAGCTTTAAATTTGCGAAGAATGCGCATGATGATCATTGGATAAGGTAGTCTCTCTGACGGATGAGCTTGCTCCACATATCGTGCCATCCTTGACCAGATGACGTAGGGAATGTTTAAGTTAGCTCCCATTGCTGCTGTGGGGTTTCCAAGTAGATAAAGGAATATCATTCTTTCCCACCGAAGAACCTTTGTGTTCATGTTTGGAATAACATTGTAACAAACAATAAGGTTTAAGATGCGGTACTCTGGTCATAGTTCTTTCGAGAAAACGGAGTTTCCTGTCGACCGAGTATTTGGAACACAGATTCCATCAACTACCACTCTCCAGGAGTAGGTGTTGAAGGCTTGATTCTTCAGGTAATGAGTGCCATCGGCTCGGGCGTCCATCCCTAGTACTTCACCAATTAGCTGAGGCGTTACTTTGATTCTGACATTCTTGACTAATGTTTGAAAATCCCGACGCCCGCTTTCCTGATCAACAAGATAGCAGGCATTCTGATAAAACATCCTCACTGAGTGAAGACAATACCCAGTGGTCTCCGGGAAATCGCAAATGGAAGCAAAACCTATCTGGTCAAACAAAGTCCCAAACGTCTGAGAACGCTGCTTTAAGGCTTTTACATCAACATGCCTTTCTTCAATGCATTCTCTGTTTTCAAAATCCTTTATTCTAGCCGAGCTGACAAAGTCTTGAGGAGGTGCTTGCCTATCAGCTGGTTGCTCAATGGAGATTCCTTGTGCACTCCCTCTTTTGCGAGCAATACTTTTTCTTCTTGTCTTCCCAGAAGTTTCTTCCATTGGAGCTTTGCCTTTCTCAGCAGCAGTGGGCGGAGCCTTCGATGTTTCTGCAGGTGCTTTTCCCTTTGAAGCAGTCGGAACAGTCGTTGCTTCAACTTGCAGTTCATCCCAATTAATTGATTCCATTTCAGATTCTGTATCGGAATCATCTTTAGCTTTCTTCGCTTTCTTAGCCTTCTTAGCCCACTTGGGCTTGACAGTGTCTCTCGTATGTACCATAGCCGCAAGTAGGAAAACAATCCAAGTGATCACCATTTTGATTACTAGTGCAAAATGTATCCTGTGAAGACCAACTCAAGAACACACGAGAAAATTGTTAATTTTCAAAGATTGAAAAATTGTACCCAAACAATCATAATCATGTAGAGAGACTAAGAATCAAATTAGTTTTGCAAAAGGACTTTTAAAAATAGATCAATTGCATGATTTTCGAAAATCCTTATTATATGCCCTAAAACCGAAATTTTAGAAATCGAAGCCTAAAAATCCGTTAATCAGGAGAATACCTAGCATATAATCAAAACTAGTCTACCCAGAGTTCTTATTTCAAAAGAAATTTGATCAAAAACCATCCACAAACAAAGTTGATCCAAGAAATTCATGACGTTTGAGGAAGAGGAGAGAAAAACGATGAAAAACCGAGATTTTGATCAATAAAACTTACTTGGAGTTGAAGAACTTGAGTTTGAAAGCTTCCAGGAAGGATGAAATCTAGAGAGAGAGGCTCTGGAAACATTGGAACAAAAGATTGGAGTAAAAGAAATCAAAAACCCTTTTGTTCTTTATAAAACCTAGCCGCGATCCGGATCAGTTCATAACTGCGATCCGGATCGGCTACCCGCAGTGAGAAACTGCGTTCGGGATCCGGATCGGCAGATACAATCCGGATCGTCAGCCCGCAGAAGAATTCCTGCGTTCGGGATCCGGATCATCTAGCCCGATCCGGATCGGCTCCAACTTTTTCTTTAGAAAATTTCAGAGAAATTCAAGAAAAACCAGAAAAAGATTGTAAGCACAAATGTGTATCAACTTTAAACAAAAATCATCGTTTCATACAACAAGAATTAGATTATGCCAAATCTATCAATAATATCCAAAAATGAAACGAAAATTTACAAAAATTAAGTCCCTTAAAGTTGAACACCTTAATTACATCTAACTTGATCTTATGAGTAATTCCTTTATCAAATCATCAATTCAGTAAAGAAAATGAAATACAAAGATCAATAGATGTTTGAAATCCCAAATATAATAGATAATGTATCTAGACAATCTGTTGAAGAGAGTGGCTCTTTGAGCATCTTTCTTTAAAAACCCACCTTATACCAACCTTGAAATTTGACGGAGTCAAGAATTTCAACATGCATTTTACTTAATCAAAAATTTGAACAACCATGCTTGGTATACATGTGGTAGCTGCACACAATACTCGGACGACCGAGGTGGTAGCTCTTCCCTCCATGTGGTGGTAGTTTTCACACTCCTCATTGGGATGTAACTCTTTCCACATCTTTTGAGCATTTTACTTTTTCTATGACTCCCCCTCAATTGGCTATCAATTATTTAAGATATAAAGTATTCAACCAAATATTGATCTCGATTTCATACTCGACTAAGCAGTCAAATAAGATAATGACTATACCAAGAGATCATAGAGAGAGAGAAATTGACTTTGATCACTTAGAAGATGATTTAATTAACATAAATGATCATTGCAACAGTGAAATATTATGATGGCAAAAGCATAATAAATTTCTAAATGTGCGAAAAGATGCAATTAAAGTCAATTATGATCTATGCTCAATTAATGTCCTATGTACAAACATAGATAATGAACAAAACAAAAACAAATACAAAACCTATCCTAAGCAAAGGTTTCAAAAAAGAAGTTTATTTCAAGGAAAGCATTCCAATTGCTTTTCGTAAATGAATAAAACGTTTTTGATCCAAAGGTTTTGTTAGAATGTCAGCTAATTGATCCTCAGTCGAAATATATGAAAGTTGAAGAGTATTTGATTCAACTAGCTCTCTCAGAAAATGATATCTAAGCTCAATATGTTTTGTTATAGAGTGCAACACAGGGTTTTTAGAAATGTTACTTGCACTTGTGTTGTCACAAAGAATTGTTACCGAAGATGCTGAAATGCGGAAATCGCTCAATACGCTTTTCATCCAAATGAGTTGAGTTGAGCAACTTCCAGCTGAAATGTATTCCGCTTCGGCAGTCGAGAGTGCTATGCAGTTCTGCTTTTTACTGTGCCATGCAACAAGGCAATGGCCAAGATAGAAGCATGCACCACTCGTGCTTTTCCGATCATCCACTGATCCTGCCCAATCGGCATCTGAGTATCCAACAATATCCAAACTTGTTCCCATAGGATACCAAATTCCGAAATTAATTGATCCTTTGATATACCGGATGATCCTTTTCACCGCTTTCAGGTGAACCTCCTTTGGTGCTGACTGATATCTCGCGCAAATCCCAACACCAAAAGATATATCCGGGCGACTAGCCGTGAGGTAAAGTAGACTTCCAATCATACTTCGATACAGTTTCTCGTCTACATTCTCACTATGTGATTCACTTCCAAGTCCCTTGTGGCTAGTTCCCATTGGAGTCGGAAAATCTTTACAATTTTCGAGATCAAACTTTTTGACCAACTCCATTGCATACTTGGATTGACTCAAGTGAATACCTTCATCATTTTGTTTAATTTGCAATCCAAGGAAATAAGTCAATTCGCCCATCATGGACATCTCAAATTCGCTTTCCATGGTTTCTGCGAATTTAGAAGCATCATTATCTCTTGTTGCGCCAAATACAATGTCATCGACATAGATTTGTGCTACAATGAAATTGCTTTGATAATGCTTCACAAAGAGAGTCCTATCAGCTCCCCCTCGAGTATAGCCCTTCTCCAAAAGGTGCTTTGTTAACCTTTCGTACCATGCTCGCGGTGCTTGTTTCAGACCGTAAAGAGCCTTTTTCAAACGAAAAATATGGTTAGGTTGTTTATGATCTACAAAACCTTTCGGTTGAGCACATAAACTTCCTCATTTAAAAACCCATTTAGAAATGCGCTCTTAACGTCCATTTGAAATAATTTGATTTTAAAATGACAAGCAATAGCAAATAGTATACGAATGGACTCGAGTCTAGCTACAGGGGCGAATGTTCGTCAAAGTCTATACCTTCTACTTGAGAGTAGCCTTGAGCAACTAATCGTTGCCTTGTTCCTGATGATAGTACCATCCTCATTTTTCTTGTTCTTGAAGATCCATTTGGTACCTATCACATTGTGTTGCTTTGGAGGCTTCGTTAATTCCCAGACTTTGTTTCGCTCAAATTGATGGAGCTCTTCCTGCATTGCTTTAATCCAGTAGTCATCCTGAAGAGCTTCATCTATGTTCTTTGGTTCGATTAAAGATACGTAGCAAGCGAATCCACAAACCAACTGCCTCCGAGTTCTGACTCCTTCTTGTGGATCTCCAATAATATTCGATTCCGGATGATCCTGGAGATTCGTAACGTTTGTTGAAACGGAGTACTCGGAGATACATGAGATGATTCCTGTACATCAGATAAACTTGAAGAACCATTAGATGCATCATTAATATTAGAAGTATTATTATGAGAAGATGCATTAGCAGGAGAATCATCATCTAGGGAGATATCGAGGGTAGATTTTCCAGATCCAAAGTGAAAAGCTTCATCTACTTTAACATTTATAGATTCTACGATCGTCTTAGATTCAATGTTAAATACTCGATATGCTCTGCTATTCGTAGAATAACCCAAAAAGATTCCCTTCATCACTTCGAGAGTCGTACTTCCAAGATTTTCACGGTCACGTAAATGTAACATCGACTCCCGAAGACACGAAAATATTTGATGTTGGGTTTCTACTAAACCACAGCTCATATGGTGTATTTTAAAGTTCCTGGGCGCAAGTAAACTCTATTAATGACATAGACAGCGGTGTTCACGGCTTCAGCCCAAAAATGTAACGGTAAATTCCGGCTATGAAGCATCACACGCGCCATCTCTTGAACAACCCTGTTCTTGCGCTCAACAACACCATTCTGCTGAGGTGTATAGGGTGCCGAGAATTCATGTTTAATGCCATTTGAAGTGCAAAAATCAATGAATTTTGAATTATGAATTCTCCACCTCTATCACTTCTAACACGAATGATCTTTTCATTCTTTTCAATCATAATACGATGGCAAATCTCATGAAAAGAGTCAAAGTATCAGCTTTCTCTTTTAAAAATGCTACCCAAGAAAACCGAGAGAAATCATCAACCAATAAAAAAATGTACCATTTACCTCCCAAAGATGGTTGACGGGTCGGCCCCATTAAGTCCATGTGCAAAAGTTCCAAGGGCCGTTTTGTACCAACGTGGTTCAAGTTCTTGTGTGCAGTCCTAGACTGTTTTCCCTTTGGCAACCACCACACACAACGTTTTGTTTAAATAAAAGCTTTGGAACCCCCTTGACCACGTCCTTGTTTGAAATTCTAGTAAGTTCCTTAAAATTTAAGTGACCTAGCCTTTCATGCCAAAGAGTTTCATTATTCAAAGCGGCTAAGTTACAATTTTCAGAAAATTTATTAGGAACAACATAACAATTGTTTTCAGATCTAACCCCTTTTAAAAAGAAGACATGGTCCTTATCAGTTACAACGCATTCAACAGATGAAAAGTTAACTGAAAAACCATTGTCGCAAAGTTGACTTATGCTTATGAGGTTAGTCTTAAGGCCATCAACAAATAAGACGTTTTTCAAAATCGGGCCATCTGGAATAGCTACCGTCCCTTTTCCAACAATTTTGGAAGATCGACCGTCTCCGAAAACAACGTGTCCTCCGGAGATTTTCTCAAGATTTTGAAAACTATTTTTGTCACCGGTCATGTGACGGGAACACCCGCTATCCAGATACCAAGACGAACTATCATAA
>CM055068.1:15365578-15398268 GCA_029204045.2 Tillandsia leiboldiana
CTGCCACACAAGAAACCACGGATCAGTAATCAAACCACACTTGACCCAATCTAGCTAGCGAAGTCAAAGACATCCCCCTATTTCTATTTCTATAACTTTATGTTGTCTGCATCCACATAAAAGCTCACCAGAAATAGTATATGCCAATCCCTCTTCACTCTCTGGTAAGAGTCAAATAGAAATTGCGCGCTTTCGCACAATGTCACGTCACTCACGCCTTCCTTCCTAGGTCTTGCCAAAAGCCTAGGGTTTCCTAATCCCAACTGACCTATCCCGAAGCTCTGATACCAACCTAATCATCACGCCCCGGGTGTAAACCAGAACCTGGGGCCGTCCACAGATCGCCATGCACACAGACTTTTCCCTTGAACACGAAGCGCTGGTAACCTGCTAAGATATAAGAGATCGGAAAATAGCATAAAACAGAGCTAAACTACAACTAATACATCCAGAGAAAACTGGAAAGTAAAAGTACAAAAAAGGAAACTCTCAGTAAGACAGAGTCTCTCCCCTCACCAAGGATACAACCGGCTGGCCGAAGCCAGGCCAACAAAGAAGAAAAAAGTACAACTATCCGTGTCACGCCCCGGGTGGAAACTGCGACCCGGGCTCGCCAACAGATCCGCCATCTGTACGGAAACTGCCGTACAGACGAAGCGTCTAACCTGCAGAAAGAATCAACTACAGTACACAGATATCAGAGAGCTGAAGTAGACTACTAAAACTGAAGTCCAAACCTGTACAACTGAAAAAATACAATATCCATCTCCCCGAATACTATCATATACAAAGTCCTCTGATACAACTCAAAAGGGAGGTATCTCCAAAGTACATCAGTGTACAATCTCGATACAAGAAAATCCTCACTACATCAGTCTCTCAAACTGTAAAATAAAGTACAACTCTATACCTCACTACAAAGGTCTCTCAACAGAGGAAAAGAAGTAAACTATCAACTGAAGCTCTCCTCTGAAGGGGTACCGCTACACTCCAACAACGACGGGTAGGGAACAGCTCGCGACTCCCTCGCCTCGGTCAGAAGGATCAGCAACTGGAGCACAGGAACAAGAAGAAGTTCCTGGGAAAAGACACCACGACGGGTGTGAGAACTACTTCCCACAGTAGTTCTCAGTGGGTACCGTCAACAAGCCCAACGGTCTGCCCCCAAGTCTACTAGAGGCGAAAGATAACAGGCAAAGAAATCTGAAAGGAAAGCTGAAACTACTCTACAGCTACCATGCCTCTATCTAGACACTCAAAAGTGGAACAGATGAAAGTAAAAGAGACCACTCGCACCCAAGGTGCTCAAACGACCCAAAACGAACTGACTACCTCAAAGGTCCAGTCAACCTGCGCCCGTCGACTAGGAACGCTCCTGCCCACTACCCACATCCACATGAGGACGGGATTTACGTGGGGGTCCTGTCCTACTAACTCATCCCTCGCGCAAACTGCCTCAACAGCCCATCGCTGCCAACTCGGAACTGCCTCAACAGGCCCATCGCGCCTCAATCGGAATGCCTCAACAGGCCAACCATCGTATCCACAGCGGCATCTCAGGACGCGACTCCAACTGAGTAAAACGGCGCGGCATAGAGTATCAAACATGGCATATGCAGGCTAGTCAAAATCCACGCTCACTCTCAGAACGGTAGGGCTCAAGATCCCCAAATACCTCGCACAACAGTCGGAGCACTCTCGACGACTCAGCTGCTCGGCTAACTCGAAACACGAGACACTAGCCTCTCCAACGGCTCGCAGCACAAGGCTCACTGGCTGGAGATACTCCACAGCCAGAACGACCACAACTCAGGTAACAAAACAGGTCGGACAACACTCAACGACCTGGGACCACCGTCAACCCCAACGGTTCCCAACAAGACGACCGGAAGATACTCGACGGCCCGGGACTACCGTCTACTCAACGCTCCCTCCCACGACTGTGCAACAGGGAAACAAGACCTCCCGGGACTACCGTTACCCAAACGGCTCCCGGCACAGATAAGCAACCCGCTATAACTACCAGACTCCACTCTGCTCCCAAGCAAGAGTGCAAAGCATCCCACACTAAAAGCAAGTCCCGACCTCTCGGCCCCTACCCGGGCGAGGATAAACACTATGTCCAGGGATAGCAAACAGTGTGGGTGTCTAAGCATAAATAACCCTAGCCCAAGTGAGGGTTTTCTACTAGTCTGGTTACACATACAACATATGACGGGGGTGCTAGGTCAAGTTCCAAGATAACTGTATTAACAGATAATAAAAGAAATAACAATTCCTACTCTAGCATATACACAATGAAATAAACTATCATGCATAGTCCTACATCAGTAAAATACTGTACAGTCCATAAAACTTGGAGATAAGGCCACCCACCTCGATTTGCCACCAATTGCTCGTAGACACTTGCAATTGGCCTCCACGCGATCCGCACGCAAAACGGGACACGCCGTCGGAGTCCGCACGCAAAACGGAGCACGCTGCCGGAGTCCGCACGCAAACGGAGCACGCTGCCGGAGTCCGCACCAAAAACGAGTCTGCACCGAAACGGTGCACGGTGCCGGATCCGCACGCAAAAAGTGCACGGTGCCGGAACCGACGCAAAACGGAGTCCGCACGCAAAACGGTGCACGGTGCCGGAGTCCGCACGCAAAACGGTGCACGGTGCCGGAGTCCGCACGCAAAACGGAGTCCGCACGCAAAACGGTGCACGTGCCGGAGTCCGCACGCAAAACGGTGCACGGTGCCGGAACCGCACGCAAAACGGAGTCCGCACGCAAAACGGTGCACAGTGCCGGAGTCGCACGCAAAACGGTGCACGGTGGTGCCAACACAGAAAGAGCAAGAGGGTTAATTACAGTCCAAAAGGTCCGCCCCAAAACTGTACAAAAATACAGAAAAACCAACACACGGGACCTACCCGTTAGCGCCGCCGTCGCCGAAACGCTCCCGCCGGGCGACCTCGCGCGCAAAACGAGGTCCACGACGGCCGCCGCACCTCACCAAACCCCCTCCCTCACTCCCTCTCGCTCCTCAGGGCAGAAGAAGAAAGAAAAGGGAAGAAAATGCGTGCGGGGAGAAGAAGAAGAAGAAAAGGAGGGAGAGAGAAGTGGTTCACGGTGGCGGTCCACAGCTCGTGCACGCGGCCACCATGGGAGCCCCCCAACCGGCCGGTCCACAACCGGGCGCGTGCGCCGGGTTCACGCACGCGCCCGGCGCGCCACGTGGCGCGCGAAACGCCCTCCACACGGGCGCGTTGCACCGCACCCGCGCAGGCCGCGGACCGCGCCCGTTACACACAGACGCGCGTGCCCCCGCGCCCGAGCGCGGGCGCCACCGGGGGGCCGCCCGTGGCGGCCCCTGCGCAATCCGCGCAGGCCGCTGTTCCCACGCGCGCCAGCTAGCGCGCACTGCGCAGGCGCCCACCAGCCCACCCTCGGTATAAACACCGTCCGCGCCACGCCTAGATGAACTTGCCGGGTTTTGCCTCGAAAACGCGCGACTTTCAATCCGGGCTCCAAATCCAACAAAGAAATAGTCCCATTCTTAGCGATTTCGCACGCGCTGAATCCGAAAAACGCATGTCCATCATTTCCTCAAATCCCATCCGAAGAATTTCCGATGCCCACGTCGATCCGATTTTCGCGTCGGTTCATTGTTTACAGTCCGATTTACCCAATCCAACTCTAAAATCCCGAGGCGACCGAGAGGTAACTTTAATCCGGACTTCACCCGGGTCTATTTTGACATCTGAATCGGCGCGAAATCACTTCTAAACACCCGACGGCCTGCCACTTCCCACGGGGTCTTATTTCAGCCCGAAGTCCACCACTTGTGCCAAATTGCTCGCAACCCACGCAGGCCTCCAGTGATGCAAGATTCCCACTGCATCAACAATCCAATTCTGGGTCCCCCTAACACGCGCACCAACCCCCCAACGGCGACCGAAAGCTGCCCAACACCAGCACCCTCTCTAGGGATTCCAGTACCTCACAATGCCGAGTGTACATGGGATTACATCAACAGCTAAACTGGGACCAGTAGACAGCTATCTAGAATACCGCGTCCTCTTACCTCGATCCGCCGAGGAGGGTCCCGACTCCAGCGATGACTCCTGCAAAACCAAGGGAAAAAGAAAAGGAAAACGTGGGGGTTAGATTTGTACTATGAAAACAGAGCCTCCCCTACGTGGGGTGCTGGAAAACTCAGAAATGCCCCTTTTACGATGACCAGAGCCGAAATATCCAAGATTTAAGCTTAAATATACTACTGATGAAAAGCTACCACTTTGTTGGGTTATATGTAATAAGGATCTAAATAGGGGAAAAAACACCTAGAGGGGGGTGAATAGGTGTAAACGTATAAACACTCAAAAATCGTTGCGATAAAACCCAATGCGGAAATAAAAATAATACGCAAGATTTTTACGTGGAAAACTCCATCACCGGAGTAAAAAACCACGGGACCGATAACACGGCAGAAATCCACTAGAATTAAAACACGTACAAGGTGATTTACCGTACACACTTACGACTCAACCTTTTCCATACGCTCCTAGAGGATCTTCTCCGCTCGCTCCGCGACGCTTCTCGAATCCACGATCTGCGCCCAACGCCGAATCCACGGCGTCCAACGTCGAATCCACGACGTCCGACCGAATCCACGGTCTTCACCCAATAGCACCCTTCGAATCCACGAACGTGCCTCGCTCCGAATCCACGAGAGCGGTTGAACCTTGAATCCACAAGGACACGCGAATCCACGCGCCGATTTTTGGGGTAAATCGTTGTTTTTGGGTGGTGATGATCCGCCGAATACTTAGATCAAAGATAGATCGGAAATACCATCTAAGTATTCATTAGTTTGATTCAACTCAAGATGTGAGTATGAAAACCTAGAATCAAACTAATCAATATAGATGAAGAAACATAGAGTATTCTCTAATGATTTCCTTTCTTCTCTATATGTGGATCTAGAGCCGTATAAGATGATATATGAAAATGACGGCTATTTCGGATTGTGGATTACCCTAGAAAAAGAGTCATAGGGTCTATTTATAGGTTAGAAACCCTAGGAAGGAGATAAGAATCAAAAACCTAACATTTCTGGAAATTTTACGGACGGCGATCCGGATCGGATTAGCTGTGATCCGGATCGTCGTAACGAGTCAGGCAATTCCAGAAAAACGAAGGTTCGGGATCCGGATCGAAGTGCTTGATCCGGATCGTTCATACAGTTCACCAAACATCAACGTTCGGGATCCGGATTGCGAAGCCTGATCCGGATCGTTCAAGGAAGATGGTAAACTCAGTGTTCGGGATCCGGATCAAGAGAGGCTACGATCCGGATTGAACTGGTGTATGAACGAACCACCTTCGGGATCCGGATCGAACAACCTGATCCGGATCCTGAACATGTCCCAAGTCCAGTTTTTGATTTTTATGCAATGAAAGATTCTTCCAAGTGTTTCTACACTACAAGAAGTATTCGGATCACACAAAATCTTTAGTTAAACATACCTGATCCTTTTGAATTCTTCTTTCTTGAGATTGAGTTAAATGATCCAACTTTCTTCACCTTCAATCTTCAAGACTTGAGACTTTCACGAAACTACGCCAACTCAAATTCCGTAACAATCTCCCCCTTTGGCGGTTTCGTGACAAAACAGCAGATCCACTAAGAAAATTCAAAAAGATATTTTTGTTGCTATCACCATACAACAAAAATTCAATGGAGATCCAATGAGATAAACTCCTAAAACAGACTCTAGACTTAGACATCCCTGTACTCTCTGCACAAAGAAATCATTCTTGACAAAAAGAGATCGTTAGATACCTCAAGAATATTTAGCATACAAAAACCTAGTACAGAGATAGAGTTTATCTGATCAACATGACATTTGAGAATTCAGATATGTAGAGAATCATAGTCAAAACCAACATATCTTCTATGCAATTAAAAACCAAATGTCACAAAAAGTTAGTCCAACATCAACTTGTTAGTCATATTACATGCCCAAATAGTTAGTCGAATAGTTAGTCGAGACATGCACACATCACAAGATGAAAACCAAAGTTGAAGTTGAAGTGATACTGACCTTGATTGTATACAAAATCTTCATCAGGCAAGATTTTCACAATCATTGTTCAAGTTCCCTTGATGTTCACTTACCTTGCATTGTTCATCATTGATGTAATACAAGATCACAATTTTCACAATATCATTGTCCAAGTTCTCTAAACTCTCTCTCCCTTTTTGTCACAAACAAAGCCAAAGATTACAGAAGTGGAGAGAATGGTTAACAGTTCAAGTTGGATAACTAAGGACTCAAATTAAAACTTAAAAACCTGCACAAAAGAGGGATTTAAACATATGCATAATAAACAGAATTGGAAGGATACGGATTAGTCAGACTCGTCTGAACTGATACAGCCGAGGATTTGGAATATCTTCTTAATCGCTTGATTCATTGATGATTGATTCTTATTTACCTTCTTTATTTCTTCCTTTACCTCAATTAGTTCATTTGATATACGTTCTTGCTCGTTGGAGAGCCTTTGCTGTTCTTTATAGATTGAGGTAACAGATGCATCATCATCAGAAGTTGATTGCGGTGCTTGTTGTGCCGGAGGTGCTGGTTGTGATGGTGGTGCTGGTTGGACTGGAGGAGCTGCTGCCGGTGCAGAGGTTGTTGCTTGTTGTCGTTGTTCTCGTTGCCGGTGAAGAGGTATGAAAGGTTCATCTGGCTTCGTCGAAAGAGACTTTACAATTGTTGTGTCATTGATCGTTCCTAGACTGTGCAGATAGGAACTCGCATTTGTGTCAGCTTTAAATTTGCGAAGAATGCGCATGATGATCATTGGATAAGGTAGTCTCTCTGACGGATGAGCTTGCTCCACATATCGTGCCATCCTTGACCAGATGACGTAGGGAATGTTTAAGTTAGCTCCCATTGCTGCTGTGGGGTTTCCAAGTAGATAAAGGAATATCATTCTTTCCCACCGAAGAACCTTTGTGTTCATGTTTGGAATAACATTGTAACAAACAATAAGGTTTAAGATGCGGTACTCTGGTCATAGTTCTTTCGAGAAAACGGAGTTTCCTGTCGACCGAGTATTTGGAACACAGATTCCATCAACTACCACTCTCCAGGAGTAGGTGTTGAAGGCTTGATTCTTCAGGTAATGAGTGCCATCGGCTCGGGCGTCCATCCCTAGTACTTCACCAATTAGCTGAGGCGTTACTTTGATTCTGACATTCTTGACTAATGTTTGAAAATCCCGACGCCCGCTTTCCTGATCAACAAGATAGCAGGCATTCTGATAAAACATCCTCACTGAGTGAAGACAATACCCAGTGGTCTCCGGGAAATCGCAAATGGAAGCAAAACCTATCTGGTCAAACAAAGTCCCAAACGTCTGAGAACGCTGCTTTAAGGCTTTTACATCAACATGCCTTTCTTCAATGCATTCTCTGTTTCAAAATCCTTTATTCTAGCCGAGCTGACAAAGTCTTGAGGAGGTGCTTGCCTATCAGCTGGTTGCTCAATGGAGATTCCTTGTGCACTCCCTCTTTTGCGAGCAATACTTTTTCTTCTTGTCTTCCCAGAAGTTTCTTCTCCATTGGAGCTTTGCCTTTCTCAGCAGCAGTGGGCGGAGCCTTCGATGTTTCTGCAGGTGCTTTTCCCTTTGAAGCAGTCGGAACAGTCGTTGCTTCAACTTGCAGTTCATCCCAATTAATTGATTCCATTTCAGATTCTGTATCGGAATCATCTTTAGCTTTCTTCGCTTTCTTAGCCTTCTTAGCCCACTTGGGCTTGACAGTGTCTCTCGTATGTACCATAGCCGCAAGTAGGAAAACAATCCAAGTGATCACCATTTTGATTACTAGTGCAAAATGTATCCTGTGAAGACCAACTCAAGAACACACGAGAAAATTGTTAATTTTCAAAGATTGAAAAATTGTACCCAAACAATCATAATCATGTAGAGAGACTAAGAATCAAATTAGTTTTGCAAAAGGACTTTAAAAATAGATCAATTGCATGATTTTCGAAAATCCTTATTATATGCCCTAAAACCGAAATTTTAGAAATCGAAGCCTAAAAATCCGTTAATCAGGAGAATACCTAGCATATAATCAAAACTAGTCTACCCAGAGTTCTTATTTCAAAAGAAATTTGATCAAAAACCATCCACAAACAAAGTTGATCCAAGAAATTCATGACGTTTGAGGAAGAGGAGAGAAAAACGATGAAAAACCGAGATTTTGATCAATAAAACTTACTTGGAGTTGAAGAACTTGAGTTTGAAAGCTTCCAGGAAGGATGAAATCTAGAGAGAGAGGCTCTGGAAACATTGGAACAAAAGATTGGAGTAAAAGAAATCAAAAACCCTTTTGTTCTTTATAAAACCTAGCCGCGATCCGGATCAGTTCATAACTGCGATCCGGATCGGCTACCCGCAGTGAGAAACTGCGTTCGGGATCCGGATCGGCAGATACAATCCGGATCGTCAGCCCGCAGAAGAATTCCTGCGTTCGGGATCCGGATCATCTAGCCCGATCCGGATCGGCTCCAACTTTTTCTTTAGAAAATTTCAGAGAAATTCAAGAAAAACCAGAAAAAGATTGTAAGCACAAATGTGTATCAACTTTAAACAAAAATCATCGTTTCATACAACAAGAATTAGATTATGCCAAATCTATCAATAATATCCAAAAATGAAACGAAAATTTACAAAAATTAAGTCCCTTAAAGTTGAACACCTTAATTACATCTAACTTGATCTTATGAGTAATTCCTTTATCAAATCATCAATTCAGTAAAGAAAATGAAATACAAAGATCAATAGATGTTTGAAATCCCAAATATAATAGATAATGTATCTAGACAATCTGTTGAAGAGAGTGGCTCTTTGAGCATCTTTCTTTAAAAACCCACCTTATACCAACCTTGAAATTTGACGGAGTCAAGAATTTCAACATGCATTTTACTTAATCAAAAATTTGAACAACCATGCTTGGTATACATGTGGTAGCTGCACACAATACTCGGACGACCGAGGTGGTAGCTCTTCCCTCCATGTGGTGGTAGTTTTCACACTCCTCATTGGGATGTAACTCTTTCCACATCTTTTGAGCATTTTACTTTTTCTATGACTCCCCCTCAATTGGCTATCAATTATTTAAGATATAAAGTATTCAACCAAATATTGATCTCGATTTCATACTCGACTAAGCAGTCAAATAAGATAATGACTATACCAAGAGATCATAGAGAGAGAGAAATTGACTTTGATCACTTAGAAGATGATTTAATTAACATAAATGATCATTGCAACAGTGAAATATTATGATGGCAAAAGCATAATAAATTTCTAAATGTGCGAAAAGATGCAATTAAAGTCAATTATGATCTATGCTCAATTAATGTCCTATGTACAAACATAGATAATGAACAAAACAAAAACAAATACAAAACCTATCCTAAGCAAAGGTTTCAAAAAAGAAGTTTATTTCAAGGAAAGCATTCCAATTGCTTTTCGTAAATGAATAAAACGTTTTTGATCCAAAGGTTTTGTTAGAATGTCAGCTAATTGATCCTCAGTCGAAATATATGAAAGTTGAAGAGTATTTGATTCAACTAGCTCTCTCAGAAAATGATATCTAAGCTCAATATGTTTTGTTATAGAGTGCAACACAGGGTTTTTAGAAATGTTACTTGCACTTGTGTTGTCACAAAGAATTGTTACCGAAGATGCTGAAATGCGGAAATCGCTCAATACGCTTTTCATCCAAATGAGTTGAGTTGAGCAACTTCCAGCTGAAATGTATTCCGCTTCGGCAGTCGAGAGTGCTATGCAGTTCTGCTTTTTACTGTGCCATGCAACAAGGCAATGGCCAAGATAGAAGCATGCACCACTCGTGCTTTTCCGATCATCCACTGATCCTGCCCAATCGGCATCTGAGTATCCAACAATATCCAAACTTGTTCCCATAGGATACCAAATTCCGAAATTAATTGATCCTTTGATATACCGGATGATCCTTTTCACCGCTTTCAGGTGAACCTCCTTTGGTGCTGACTGATATCTCGCGCAAATCCCAACACCAAAAGATATATCCGGGCGACTAGCCGTGAGGTAAAGTAGACTTCCAATCATACTTCGATACAGTTTCTCGTCTACATTCTCACTATGTGATTCACTTCCAAGTCCCTTGTGGCTAGTTCCCATTGGAGTCGGAAAATCTTTACAATTTTCGAGATCAAACTTTTTGACCAACTCCATTGCATACTTGGATTGACTCAAGTGAATACCTTCATCATTTTGTTTAATTTGCAATCCAAGGAAATAAGTCAATTCGCCCATCATGGACATCTCAAATTCGCTTTCCATGGTTTCTGCGAATTTAGAAGCATCATTATCTCTTGTTGCGCCAAATACAATGTCATCGACATAGATTTGTGCTACAATGAAATTGCTTTGATAATGCTTCACAAAGAGAGTCCTATCAGCTCCCCCTCGAGTATAGCCCTTCTCCAAAAGGTGCTTTGTTAACCTTTCGTACCATGCTCGCGGTGCTTGTTTCAGACCGTAAAGAGCCTTTTTCAAACGAAAAATATGGTTAGGTTGTTTATGATCTACAAAACCTTTCGGTTGAGCCACATAAACTTCCTCATTTAAAAACCCATTTAGAAATGCGCTCTTAACGTCCATTTGAAATAATTTGATTTTAAAATGACAAGCAATAGCAAATAGTATACGAATGGACTCGAGTCTAGCTACAGGGGCGAATGTTTCGTCAAAGTCTATACCTTCTACTTGAGAGTAGCCTTGAGCAACTAATCGTGCCTTGTTCCTGATGATAGTACCATCCTCATTTTTCTTGTTCTTGAAGATCCATTTGGTACCTATCACATTGTGTTGCTTTGGAGGCTTCGTTAATTCCCAGACTTTGTTTCGCTCAAATTGATGGAGCTCTTCCTGCATTGCTTTAATCCAGTAGTCATCCTGAAGAGCTTCATCTATGTTCTTTGGTTCGATTAAAGATACGTAGCAAGCGAATCCACAAACCAACTGCCTCCGAGTTCTGACTCCTTCTTGTGGATCTCCAATAATATTCGATTCCGGATGATCCTTGGAGATTCGTAACGTTTGTTGAAACGGAGTACTCGGAGATACATGAGATGATTCCTGTACATCAGATAAACTTGAAGAACCATTAGATGCATCATTAATATTAGAAGTATTATTATGAGAAGATGCATTAGCAGGAGAATCATCATCTAGGGAGATATCGAGGGTAGATTTTCCAGATCCAAAGTGAAAAGCTTCATCTACTTTAACATTTATAGATTCTACGATCGTCTTAGATTCAATGTTAAATACTCGATATGCTCTGCTATTCGTAGAATAACCCAAAAAGATCCCTTCATCACTTCGAGAGTCGTACTTTCCAAGATTTTCACGGTCACGTAAAATGTAACATCGACTCCCGAAGACACGAAAATATTTGATGTTGGGTTTTCTACTAAACCACAGCTCATATGGTGTATTTAAAGTTCCTGGGCGCAAGTAAACTCTATTAATGACATAGACAGCGGTGTTCACGGCTTCAGCCCAAAAATGTAACGGTAAATTCCGGCTATGAAGCATCACACGCGCCATCTCTTGAACAACCCTGTTCTTGCGCTCAACAACACCATTCTGCTGAGGTGTATAGGGTGCCGAGAATTCATGTTTAATGCCATTTGAAGTGCAAAAATCAATGAATTTTGAATTTATGAATTCTCCACCTCTATCACTTCTAACACGAATGATCTTTTCATTCTTTTCAATCATAATACGATGGCAAATCTCATGAAAAGAGTCAAACGTATCAGCTTTCTCTTTTAAAAATGCTACCCAAGAAAACCGAGAGAAATCATCAACCAATAAAAAAATGTACCATTTACCTCCCAAAGATGGTTGACGGGTCGGCCCCATTAAGTCCATGTGCAAAAGTTCCAAGGGCCGTTTTGTACCAACGTGGTTCAAGTTCTTGTGTGCAGTCCTAGACTGTTTTCCCTTTTGGCAATCACCACACACAACGTTTTGTTTAAATAAAAGCTTTGGAACCCCCTTGACCACGTCCTTGTTTGAAATTCTAGTAAGTTCCTTAAAATTTAAGTGACCTAGCCTTTCATGCCAAAGAGTTTCATTATTCAAAGCGGCTAAGTTACAATTTTCAGAAATTTTATTAGGAACAACATAACAATTATTTTCAGATCTAACCCCTTTTAAAAAGAAGACATGGTCCTTATCAGTTACAACGCATTCAACAGATGAAAAGTTAACTGAAAAATCATTGTCGCAAAGTTGACTTATGCTTATGAGGTTAGTCTTAAGGCCATCAACAAATAAGACGTTTTTCAAAATCGGGCCATCTGGAATAGCTACCGTCCCTTTTCCAATAATTTTGGAAGATCGACCGTCTCCGAAAACTACGTGTCCTCCGGAGATTTTCTCAAGATTTTGAAAACTATTTTTGTCACCGGTCATGTGACGGGAACACCCGCTATCCAGATACCAAGACGAACTATCATATGCATGCAAGGAAACATTGGAAACAAGACAAGGGAAAATTTCACCTTTGCGCACCCAAACCCTTTTGGAGTGCGTCGGTAATGGTCGTGAAGTTATATGCCTAGGTGAAGGCGTCTTGTTATAGCGATTGTTGTTCCTTGATGAAATCGTCTTGCGCGATGAACTACCAAGTCTCTTTTCATTTGAAAAGTTTTGCTTTGATTTTCGGGGAGGAGCCTTTTTGGTAGTTGTTGCAAGAGGTCCTTGAGATGAGCGTTCGCCTCCCGTCTTGCAATATCTTCTTATGTGCCCTGAAACACCACAACGAAAACATACCTTAGATCTTGACGAACCCAAAGAGGATGAAGTAGGTTTGTTGCCGTTGTTTGTCTTGAATTCCGGTGTCGGAGGAGGAGATACCGACTGAGGCACAAAAACTGTCTCACTCGAACTTGGACTGTTTCCAGTTTGAGTGTATCCGAGGCCGAACCGATTTGATTGACCAAGACCAAGAAGTCTATCCAACTTACTCCTTCCTGAAGAGAATCGCTGTAAGTCATTCTTGAGTTGGAAAATGGTCTTTGTCATTTCCAGGTTATCCTGTCGAGCCTCGTTGTAGAGCTTTGAGAAGTGATTCGCGTTATCCACCAGATTTGTATGTTCCTTCTCAAGTTGCTCATTGGACTCTTGAAGGGAAACATTTGCCTTTATCAGGTTTTCCCTTTCCACTTCAAGAGCGTTTGAGAGAGAAGTCGCTCTTTTTGCTTCTTCTTCGAGATCATGCACTCTCCCTCTCAAACTCTTGTTTTGCTTAGCCACTTTCTTTGAGTCCCTCAAAAGTCTGTGGTAGGCTAGAGCAAAATCTTCACCTTCCGAATCATCCGATTCGTTGTCCGTTGCATTCTTTTCAACAGTGGAGTTGGACAACGACTCGGATGTACTTGCCATAAAGCACATGAAGGGTGAAGATACGGACGCGTGGAATGCGGTGGAGCTCTTTTCTTCATCACTCGAAGACGACTCATTTGACGTTGAGTTGTCATCCCAAGTGACGACTTGCATCGCCTTCTTCTTTGCCGGATACTTGTTAGGACACTCCGTTGCAATGTGGCCGTAGCCTCGACATTTGAAGCATTGTAGTTGTCCTTCTGAACTTTTCTTATCCTTTGAGAAGTTCTCTTGCTTTCTTGACTTGTAACTTGAAGTACCCTTGCCTTTGTTCGACTTTCCGAAGGATGGAGATTTGCTTGAATTACCCCTTCGAAAGTTGCGGCGAAACTTCCTTGTCAAGAGAGCGAGCTGCTTCTCAAATTCCTCCATAGAAAGGTTCTCGTCATCGTCTGAGGAGGATGTATCCGCGTCTTCTTCCTTAGTTGTTTTCAACGCATAACCTGAAGACTTAGAAGTGGATGCCTTTCCAGAAGAATTGTTAGTAGTAAATGTCATTTCATAAGTTTGTAATGAACCAACTAATTCTTCTACACGTATTTCGTCCGGGTGTTTAATAGTTTCAATGGCAGTAACCTTTGGGCGAAATCGTTCAGGAAGAGTTCTTAAGATCTTTGTTACAATCTTAAATTCTGGAATCTTCTCTCCCAGATTAGCACATGAGTTTACGATGTCTTGCAATCGTGTATAGTAGTCCGTGAAAGATTCATTTTCTGCCATTAAGATAGAGTCAAACTTGCTCGTAAGCATTTGCAGTTTCTGAATCTTCACGAGGTTAGTTCCCTCATGTGTAACCTGAAGAACATCCCAGATTTTTTTCGCAGTCTCACATGCCGAGACGCGAGAGAATTCAGTTTGAGATAAGGCATTAAAGAGAGCATTAATTCCCTTGCCATTGTAAGAAGATGAATCTAACTCTTCCTTGGTCCATTTCGACCTAGGTTTTAAGGTGCGAACATCACCAATAAATTCAGTTGGATTAGACCATCCTAATTCAATTGATTGCCACACCCGTTCGTCGATGGAAATTAAAAAGGCTTTCATCCGTACTTTCCAGTACGCATAATTTGTTCCATCGAAGAACGGGGGTCGGTTGATGTTTCCACCTTCAACCATTGTTTACAACCCTATTCCCTCTCTGATACCACTTGTTGGGTTATATGTAATAAGGATCTAAATAGGGGAAAAAACACCTAGAGGGGGGTGAATAGGTGTAAACGTATAAACACTCAAAAATCGTTGCGATAAAAACCCAATGCGGAAATAAAAATAATACGCAAGATTTTTACGTGGAAAACTCCATCACCGGAGTAAAAAACCACGGGACCGATAACACCGCAGAAATCCACTAGAATTAAAACACGTACAAGGTGATTTACCGTACACACTTACGACTCAACCTTTTCCATACGCTCCTAGAGGATCTTCTCCGCTCGCTCCGCGACGCTTCTGGAATCCACGATCTGCGCCCAACGCCGAATCCACGGCGTCCAACGTCGAATCCACGACGTCCGACCGAATCCACGGTCTTCACCCAATAGCACCCTTCGAATCCACGAACGTGCCTCGCTCCGAATCCACGAGAGCGGTTGAACCTTGAATCCACAAGGACACGCGAATCCACGCGCCGATTTTTGGGGTAAATCGTTGTTTTTGGGTGGTGATGATCCGCCGAATACTTAGATCAAAGATAGATCGGAAATACCATCTAAGTATTCATTAGTTTGATTCAACTCAAGATGTGAGTATGAAAACCTAGAATCAAACTAATCAATATAGATGAAGAAACATAGAGTATTCTCTAATGATTTCCTTTCTTCTCTATATGTGGATCTAGAGGCGTATATATGAAAATGACGGCTATTTTTATTTTCGGCCTCTTTTTGGATTAACCCTAGAAAAAGAGTCATAGGGTCTATTTATAGGTTAGAAACCCTAGGAAGGAGATAAGAATCAAAAACCTAACATTTCTGGAGATTTTACGGACGGCGATCCGGATCGGATTAGCTGTGATCCGGATCGTCGTAACGAGTCAGGTAATTCCAGAAAAACGAAGGTTCGGGATCCGGATCGAAGTGCTTGATCCGGATCGTTCATACAGTTCACCAAACATCAACGTTCGGGATCCGGATCGCGAAGCCTGATCCGGATCGTTCAAGGAAGATGGTAAACTCAGTGTTCGGGATCCGGATCAAGAGAGGCTACGATCCGGATTGAACTGGTGTATGAACGAACCACCTTCGGGATCCGGATCGAACAACCTGATCCGGATCCTGAACATGTCCCAAGTCCAGTTTTTGATTTTTATGCAATGAAAGATTCTTCCAAGTGTTTCTACACTACAAGAAGTATTCGGATCACACAAAATCTTAGGTTAAACATACCTGATCCTTTTGAATTCTTCTTTCTTGAGATTGAGTTAAATGATCCAACTTTCTTCACCTTCAATCTTCAAGACTTGAGACTTTCACGAAACTACGCCAACTCAAATTCCGTAACAGGATTGGCGCCTTTCAGGTGGGTTTATTGAGCACATCGAAACTCTGTCCTGCACATTGAGTTTGCCAATTTTAGCATGAATTGTATATGAATTTTTTAATTAGTTATCATTAATTAAATCATGCTTAAACCTGTTAATTCGAGCTGAAACTGAACCTATCTAAATCATGGGACAATTTCATGTGTTGTATGGTCATTTAGATAGGAAATTTCTATTATTGCACTATTCATGTTGGAATTGAATCTAGGAGAAAACCCTTTTCTTTTCTTACCTTGTGATTCATGTATGCTCGGGGTTGTGAGCATGGGTTAGTGATAGTATAGTTATTCTCGAGTCGGGGTGGGATAACACCAGTTTGTTGGACTTTTGAGATGTCCGGTAATCATGGATTTCGGACGGCTGGACCGAGTGGTTAGTTATGCATCAGTTGGGCCGGGATTCTATCATAGTGGTTAGGGTCATCCACTTTGGTCTTGATTTTGACTTTAGCCTGCTACATACTCAACCTGGTTACTTTCCTCAAGCAGGTCGATCCCTTCGAGTGCCACTTCGGAGTTAGGTGGCTTGATTTATTTATGGGTACGGTTCCACATCAGTGATCCACGGGTTGTTAGTGTGATCAGAGGTGATACTAGTGCAAGTAGGACTGGGCCTCATGCCGGTCGGTTGATTGGGTTGTTCTCGGCGGTATTGTAGTTGATGCATACATCCTTATTATACAGTTCATTTACAGCATTAGAGGTATAATAGAGATAGGCTTATATTTCAGTAGTTTACTTTTTCCTATTCATACTGCTTTTCTCATATTTTGCCTCTAGAAGACTTAGTGGGTAGGTCGGAGTTATCGATGGCGTACTCATTAAGGACTACTAATTTTTAGTAATTCTCATACCCTCTGTTGACTCACTTTTTGCAGAGTCCTTCGCGGCTGTTACGGCTGTTGCGGCTTCTGCAGATCATGTCACGCCCCGGAGGTTTAAGGATTAGCGGAAAACGTACATATATTTTTTTTCTTAACAACCCCTCCTGCCGGTGCGCGTCAGACCCGCCACATATACAAATTCACTCTTTAAACGGACAGAGTCTCCTTTGTATATGCACGGTGTCACATTTACAACATTATTCTTTAACCACACAGTCACAATGAATACATTGATGGAGAGTACTACTTTTATCCATAAACTTAAGGTTTCATTCACAACATCAAGATGAGACTGCAGATTTACGAACGGTGTCTAAATGACACCTAAATTCCAAAAGTAATTCCGCGACAATTAGGCGGCTACATCTTTTGAAAGGATAAATCCAGAGGTTTTCAAGATAGTGCCCACACGACACTTGGTTTTGGAAAGCATTTTCGAAACCCTTTTGTTTAGTGTAAAACATGCCGCATATAAGTCCATACGAGTATATCAAGTCCACAATACCAAATTAACTATCCATCCAACATCCATAGTGGTCCACAATCAAGCAAATGAAACTTAACAGTTAAACAAGAAAGGAAATGAGATAACCCAAATAAACGATAAAGTGAAGCCTCAATGGCTAATGTCCTCTAGACGCTGCCTAACCATCGTCCCGGCTACTACACCTAGTCGGACCTGTCACAGTGTGGGAAAGTCAGTGACAAATAAAGTAGATGATGAAAGCAATAAAAGTATTGTTAAGACAAACCGAATACACCGGAACCTTTCGCTTTTCCTCTCATGAGTCACCACATCCTTTGATTTAATTACATGATACCTGTCGGAAGGTCTAAAGACCACCCTCGTGAATGACCACTTTACTTGCGTAATGTTTTTAACCCCTCTACGGTGCTAGTGCTGCACCTATAGCGAGCATGAGGGGTCCCCACTCGACACCTTTACTTTCGTGGGGTACACGGGTCAACGTACCACAATTCCAAAAAAGTACACCCAATCGGTGGCCAAACCGCCGGTGTGCGTGTAAGCATCTAAGAACATAATAGCCGAAACCGGCGTGTAACAATCACCGCGACACTCAGTCGCCACAGTTAATAATGGAAGAACAGGAAATACTCATGCGATGGGTTTAAACAGTTAATACAATTCATCTACTTTATTAGGCTTGTTATTATACTTGTTATAATGATGACATTCAACACTTATTGCGAGGGTACCCACCTTGTTGCGTGACGATCGGGACACCTTGAACTTTGACACCCTCCCGCTCAGCACCTGGACCTAAAGAAGTCCCCAAAAAGAACGATAAATCAAACCATGCCGCAAAACGAGACCCAAAACCTGACGACGTAACGGAAATCCCGTAGCGGCGTGTTCACGACGCACGGTTGCTCCCCGGGCGATGCTGCCCGCGCGGCGTCACCGCCCGCGGGTGCCCCGCGCGGCATGAAGCCGCGCGGCGCGCGCACCCGCAGGTGGCGCCCGTGCGGTGCCGCCCGCGGGTGCCCCGCGCGGCGTGAAGCCGCGCGACGCGCGCACCCTCGGGTGGCGCCCGTGCGGTGCCGCCCGCGTGAGCGCTGCCGCCCGCGGGTGCCCCGCGCGGCGTGAAGCCGCGCGGCGCGCGCACCCGCTGGCGGTGCCCGTGCGGTGCCGCCCGCGGGTGCCCCGCGCAGCATGAAGCCCCGCGGCGTACACACCCGCGGGTGGCGCCCGTGCGGTGTTGCCCGCGGGCGCCCCGCGCTGCACGAGGCCACCCGACGCGCGCGCCCGGAGTCGTGCGGCGGCGGTGACGGCGACGGCGACGGCGAAGAAGGCGCCGAAAAAGACACAAAACCCTAAGAAGAGTACAATAAACCAAAACCACTCACCGTTTCCGTCGGGGGAAGACGATCCGATTGTACTCCCGGTTCCAACACGTCAATCGGGGTGTTCGGACTCCTCCGCCTTCTCCCTTCCTCTTCTCTTTTTCCTCCGGTTCGGGTTCCGTTCTTTTCTTTTCTCTCTCGACCTCTCCGGTTAGGGTTTCTCTTTTGCGAAACGTGAGATTTTCTCTCGTACGTACGAATAATTCCCACATTTAAATATTTATTAATAAATAACTAATTAATTATACGGAATAAACCCATAATTTTCTCGAAAAGCGTGCGGAATATCTTGCACGGATTCTGATGCGCACCAAGTCACCGCAACCTTAAAAACCCTGTTCCGGGAGATCCCAAGGTCGGATTTCAGATCCGATCGCACCGTCGGTCATCGTTTTTCGAGCCCTTTCACAGTAAAATATTCGTGCAACACATCGACCAACTTAAGAAAACTCGATAAATCTGCTTTCCCAGAAGAAATACTTTACTAACAGGAGTGTAAAATATTACTAGAAAAGTCGAGTCATTACACCACTCACACTTTATAAGAAGTTTCGTCCTTGAAACTTATTCTCAACCCTCGCTAAACAATTCGGGAAAACACTCCCTCATCTTCGTTTCCAGTTCCCACGTTGCTTCGCGTTCTTCGTGATTCCTCCACTGGACCTTTACATAGGGGATGGTCCGATTGCGCAATTTCTTGTCCTCTCGTGCTAAGATTCGCACTGGTGTTTCCTCGATGCTTAAGTCTTCCCGCAGCTCGATCATGGAAACATCAAGGGCGTGAGAGG
Organism: Tillandsia leiboldiana; assembly: GCA_029204045.2. NCBI lineage: Eukaryota > Viridiplantae > Streptophyta > Magnoliopsida > Poales > Bromeliaceae > Tillandsia > Tillandsia leiboldiana. The sequence goes on from CM055068.1 coordinate 15,385,169, forward strand.
GGTCGGAAAGGTACTTCCGAAGCATCGAGACGTGAAACACGTTGTGGACTCGATCAAGATTCGGCGGCAAAGCCAACCGGTACGCCTCTGGTCCCACACGTTCTAGGATTTCGAACGGTCCCACGTACCTCGGGCTTAACTTCCCCCTCAGGCCGAAACGTCGGGTCCCCTTTGAAGGCGAAACTCGGAGCAACACGTGCTCGCCTACCGTAAATTCCAAATCCCGTCATCTGTGGTCCGCGTAACTTTTCTGTCGGCTCTGGGCAGTCAGCAGCCGTTGCTTGATAAGGCGCACTTTCGCTTCGGTCTCCTCCACCAGATCTGGTCCCAAAAACTTGCGCTATCCCAAGTCGTCCCAGCATATTGGAGACCGACAGCGGCGCCCGTATAGGGCCTCGTATGGCGCCATTTGAATGCGGGATTGGTAGCTGTTGTTGTAGGCGAACTCCACAAGGGGTAGGTATCGAGACCACCCCTCACCCAAGTCAAGTACGCATGCTCGGAGCATGTCTTCGAGGATCTGGATCACTCGCTCCGATTGCCCGTCGGTTTGCGGGTGAAAAACCGTACTAAAATGTAGTTTAGTCCCCATTGCCCGTTGCAGGCTCTGCCAAAAGTTTGACACAAAACGCGTGTCCCTATCCGAAGTAATGGACGCCGATATTCCATGCAACCTTACCACCTCATTGATGTAGGTTTGCGCTAGTCGGTCTCGGGTCGATGTCGTATGAATGGGCAGGAAGTGGGCCGATTTCATCAACCGATCCACTATGACCCATATCGCATCATGTCCTTGTGGGGATCTCGGAAAGCCGGTCACAAAATCCATCGTAATCATCTCCCACTTCCATTCCGGCACAGGTAACGGTTGTAACTTCCCCGCTGGGCGTTGATGTTCGGCCTTTACTTGTTGGCATACTAGGCAATGCGCCACGAATCGTGTCACGTCCCCCTTTAATTTAGGCCACCAGAAGGTTTGTTTAATATCCTTGTACATCTTCGTCCCCCCAGGGTGCGCTGAGTAGGGAGCACTATGCGTTTCCCTCAGGATTTCTTCCTTGAGTTCCGTTTGGTCAGGCACGCAAATTCGCCCTCGGAATCGTATTGTGCCATCAGAGCCTATTGCGGAATCGCCTCCTTGGTCTGAAGGTATTCTGTCTTGCACCAGCTGCAACTGTGTGTCTGTCGATTGTCCTTCCAAGATCTTGTCGAGTAAGGTAGGCCTAACTACCAGGGTCAGGAGTTGTGCGACCGTTCCTGCCGGTACTACCTCCAGTCTTAGTTGCGAGAACTCCGCAATCAGACGATCTTGTTGGGTAATGACATTTGTCATTGATTCTACTGTCTGCCCTTTGCGGCTCAAGGCGTCGGCCACCACGTTTGCCTTTCCAGGGTGGTAGTGGATCGACAAATCGTAGTCTTTTTGTGGTGACCCGGATCTTTGCAGGGCGTCTACAGTGAGACCAGCAGCTTCTGGAAGCCTACGTGGCATGTCGGCGGTGTTCGCGCGCCAGTTTGGACACAAGAGATGGACTCGGGGCTTAAAATGGATCTCGTAGGTAATCGGGGGACCCCATCGGATGTCTAGAACAGTTTACGCGAGGAGTGGATATCAAATTTAGGCTCGGCGCGGAATTCGGATTAAAAATACCTTTCCGGGAGCCTCCGACAAATTATAGGATTGGAATTTGGCAAAATGGACGCCGGATTTGGAATCAGTGCGCGAAAACGGTCAAGATGGGCTATTTACTGACTGTTTTTGAGCTTGCGGGTACTGTTCATGCCGGAACAGTATTTCCGGCGATCGCCGGCGGCGGCCGGCGGCGGCGGACGGCGTCGGCGGGCGGCGGCGCAGCCTCGGGCAGGCGTTTGGCGGCCGCGGGCAGGCGGCTGAGGGCGCGGGCAGGCGGCTGAGAGCGCGGGCAGGCGCGCGGTCCACCGCGGAGGTCGTGCACCGGGGGCGGGCCACGTGGCGCTCTCCGGTTGGCCGGTTCAGCGGGCGCGGTCCACTGAAATTGGGCCCGGGTGCACGGTAGACCGGGTGGACACGTGGCGTGAGGTGATTGGTTCGGTGTTGTGCTCCCGGTCCACGCAACCGGTGGAGTGGGTGACCGGGGCAGGTGGCCGTACGGCGGGGCAGGTGGCCGTACGGCCCGGGTCAGCCGCGACGTGCGCGGTCCACGGCGCGACGTGCGTGGTGCACGGGTTGCCGGGCCACGTGTCGCGTCGCCATTTGCGGGCGCAGGTGCACCGGGTGCAGTGGGGCCCGGGGGAGTAGTGGACTGAGCTGTGTGGTGGACCGGGCCGCACTGTGCGCGCCCGAAACTTGGCGGGCCGGGCCGCACTGTGCGCGCCCGAATTTGGGCGGACCGGACCGGGCGCCCGAAAGTTGGGACACAATGGGAATTTTTCCAATTGTTTCCTCAGCCTATAAATAGGCAGCCCGAGCCCTCTTCTTTGGCTCTTTTCTCTCAGCCCACGCACCATCTGCCCGAGCACCTTGAAGAAGACTTGTTCAACTCTTAATTCTTGATCTTCCTGCCAAGTTCTACGATTTTAGGAGCACGCATCCCGAGGTTCTGGATTTTACGGTGCGGCGCGATGTTGCTTTCTAGTGTTCTTCTTCGGCGCAGCGACAGTGTTTTGGCTCCCCTGGGCTACCCCGAGCTCCTTTTTCTGTGATTCTTGCGCCGACAGACTCCTAAGAGGTAGGGCTTCATCTTTCGTATTGATCGCGCTTTCCCGTTGCGAGTTTTTGGCACAGATCCCGAGGCAACACTGTGTCCCTTTTTCTGTTTGGCTTTGTGGGACAGCATCGAGGTGTTTTGGCCATATCTTTGCGCACAAGCGTCAGCTGGGAACGAGCTTATACAACTTTTTCATCTACAGATCGCAAGGAACGCGCTCGTATTTTTCTTGGATTTTTCTGAGATTTCATCAGAGGTGAAAATTACTGTTTTCTCAGTGAACAGTGTACTGTTTTAATACAGATTTTTGTATGAGTGTACCCCCCTTGCCGATTTTTTATCTTGACTTACCGAACTCCGATTTGGGCGTGCAAGGTACCGTTTCGAAGCTATCGACGCAAGGATTGCTGTGATATTTTTATTAGAATTTTCTGGGCACTATCTGCAGGTGATAATTTAACAGTTCAGAATTCGAGGTTGTATGTGGTTTTAAGTGCTATATTTGGGAGCCTAGTGTAATTAGTGGACTTTGTATTGTGCCAGGAGTGTACGGGTGTGCTGAACTTATTGGAGCAAGGGATTAGAGTTATTTGGTGTTTTCAGCTGTTGGGCTTTGGACAGTCAGCTTTTCAGGTGGGTGCCTTATTCCCGGAACCGGTGGACGGTTCTCTAAATTTTCATATGTTAGCATTGCATGCAGGTGAATGGTACAATAGCTCGGATTGATAGGTAAGTTTAACAATGAGGATTTTATGGAAATTGCAAGTGAATTATTCACAGTATGACAATGGTATTAATCAAATAGTCATGTTGATGATTAGTGAAAGCTTATCTAAGGCAAGGATACCCTATATGATTAATTATCATGCCATATTAGCACATAACCTTTTATGAGGATGGTTTATGCATTGGGATAGGATTATGTAGTTATGTGCAGGTTCTACTCTGAGGAGCCATTATGGATTGAGAATTATGGACAGGTATGGTCATTGATAATTTTGGCATGAGGTTTATTTTCTTTATTCTTCTTGAGGACAAATGCATGCTTGTATGGACATATGTGTATGGACATATAGTTAGGCCATCTTTTACTGCTGCACTACATATTGGAATTTGACTTAGGAGAAACCATGATTGCTTTCTTTCTCCTTTTTATTTAGACTTTTGAGTCATGTTGCTCGGGTTCGAGCAGAGGTTTGGGATAGTGTAGCTGGGACCTTAGGGTCTGAGACAGGGTGTGCTTGATGTTGGATTGTGGGTTATTGCGGCAACCGCGGACAGTAGGCGGTTGACCGGATCTTGATTAATTTACCCAATTGTGGGTTGTGGGTTATTGCGGTGACCGCGGACTTTGGGCGGTTGACCGGATGTTGACTATTGCATCAGATTGGGTATCAGATTTGTTCTAGTGGATGGTGTTTCCTACTTTTTGAGTACTATTGCATCAGATCGGGGTTTTGTTAGTGGACGGAGTTTCCCACTTTGATCATAGTCTTGATCCAGTCCTGCTATTATGAGACAGTGGTTACAGAGATACTCGATACAGTGATGCTTGATACAGTGATACTTTACTCGTGTGGGTCGCTCCCCTCGAGTGCCACTCCGGAGTAGGCTTTCCACGGTGTGAGCGCCGGGCACCAGGCAGGGTTCTTGAGTTCGACAGCAGAGCAGGCAGTACCAGTGATTACTGGTCTATCGATTGGGTTTATTCAGGCAGATACTTTCTGTTACACTCGTGCCTGGGGGACCGAGTGGAGTCTAGTAGCTTTGTTTAGACCAGTGCTTGTATTGTTGGGAACCGTTCGGGTTTGACGGTGGTCCCGTGGTCGTTGTGAGTTCTTTGACCATTGTGTGAGAGGTTGAGCATCTTGTGTCTATCCGTTCTGAGAGAGAGAGCATGGATTATGACTATAGCCTGCATGAGCCACTACTCAATAGCGAGTTAGTCCGTTTGGACGCCCTACGTAATTCCTGCCCGTCAGCGGGAGGTGGTTGTAGGTGGGCGCAGGTTTGACTGGACCCGATGTGGCAGTCAGCTCGATTGGGTCAATTGAGCACCTCGTGTGCGAGTGTTGCATATCTTCATCAGAGTTTCCCCCATTTGAGCATTTGGATAGAGGCATGGTAGCTGTAGAGTGTTTCCAGCTTCTTCTTTCAGTTTTACTGTATCGGTTATCTTTTGCCTCTAGTAGTCTTGGTGGGCAGATCGTCGGGCTTTGTGGCGATACCCACTGAGAACTCCCTTATTGCGTAGTTCTCACGCCCGTTGGGGGTTTTCCCCCTTTTGTCCTTTCTCCTCCATTGTTTTGCAGAGTCTTGGCGGGTGTTGCCGTTCTGTGTTGCTGTGCGTGGTGAGGGAGTAGCGAGCTAGATCCAGACCCATCTTTGGAGAGTAGCGGTTCCCCCTTTGGAGGAGATCTTCAGTATAGTCGGTAGGATTGGTATTTATTTCCTCTTTTGAGAGACTGGTGTAGTGAGGATATGATGTATTGAGAGCTTGTACACTGAGGTTTTATTGAGATATCTCCCTGTTGAGCTATGAGTTTTGTACTCGAGGTTAATGTATGATTATCATTTTTGGGAGATGGACCTTGTTGTTTTATCTTCAGTTGTACAGTGGTTGAATTTATTCTACAGCAGTTTTATCTTTTAGCTCTGATATCTGTTAGCTGTATTCTTTTTGCAGGTAGGACGCTTCGCCTATGGCGGGTTGGCATAGGTGGCGGATCTGTTGGCGAGCCCGGGTCGCAGTTTCGACCCCGGGGCGTGACAGATTAGGTGGTATCAGAGCCTAGGTTGTAGGTCCATGGTGGACTTAGAAACCCTAGGCTTGTGGTTGGACCCTAGGATGACTTCGTGAGAGTCGTGATTGTAGCGAGAGTCCTGATTGAGTTTTGCACCTCTCCCGAGGGACGGGATGAGTGATTGGCATGTTTATTCTTCTAAGTAGTTATGTTGGCTGCAGACAACATAACGCTATGGAATGGGTGACATGCTCTAGACTTTCGCTGGATTGGGTCGAGCGTTGTTGTGTGCTGATTTGTGGTTTCGTCGTGGCGAGCGGTGTCTCCCCGACGCTGGGATTGGGACCTTTGTGCATCCTGTCATGGCAGTTGAGCTTGAGCGGTTGGTTTTGGGCCGGATACCCGGATTGAGGTCAGAGAACTCCGGACCCAGATGACAGGATGGGTCAAAGGCATATCAGCGGCAGAGTGAGCAGCTAGTTGGTGACGCAGTTGTCAGAGCAGTGGGCAGACCCGACTGTACTTTTCTTCTGAGACCACCAGGATGTAGTACCCTCAGCGGCAGGGATTTTTGTAGTGCCAATAGAGCGAGTGCCCCCTCCGTGCCAATGTTTTGTGCCAAGGCACTGAGGTAGGGTGGATGGTTGACAGCAGAGGAGCTGTGGGGCATGTTGATTTAGTGAGCCAGATTTGGCAGATGAACCACCCCGACTCGTAAGATTGAGCTTGGAGCCTTTGGAGGCAGAGTCGTGGTTGGGGGTGATGGAGTGATCAATGAGAGCCTCCCTGTGCTAGAGAGTTTATGCAGTTGTTGAACTGGTGCTCCAGGTTTCGAGGGACGAGGCACATAGGATAAGTGAGATTGGGAGTGGATTGCACCAGGATACTCTTTAGTTTCTTTTCGGTCCCTCATGTTCGGGTTTTGGACTGTGGATGCCTCGTCGGAGTAGGCATTGTGTTTGGAGCTGGACACTGCAGTTCCTTGGATGGGGATCTGCCGCTAGAGGCGAGTTCTGGAGGGAGGTGCTTGGCGCTAGGTGATGGAGGACAGATCGGCAGGCAGAGGCATTTTCGTTTTGCTTTCCTGGGTGGTGGATATCCTTGTGGATGGTTAATGCAAAGCGTACCCAAGGGAATTCTACCCTTTGTGATTTATAACTTGCATATTTTGATTGTATCATATGGGATTGAGGGGTGAGCTTAGAAAGGATAAGTGTATAGGGAATTGCATGGATTAATGGTGTTTTGTCTTATGACGGTTGCAATGATGGATTTCTGAGATGTTGGGGATCGGGTGGACCCCGATGGCAGTATCAGTGTCTATATCAGAGTAGCGCAACGGTAGCGTGGTTTGGTTGTCTGCGGAGGATCGTATCTGTTGCCTCAGCGTGAGCAGAAACAGAGGTCGTGCTCCCTTGTGATTGATTGGATATTTTCTGATGGACTAAGCGACAACCGCTTGCATCGTGTGGATGAGTTTGTGCCGCCTGGTTGGAGGGCGCCACGGCAGTGGATCGGGTTGTTGCATGTGTGATTTCATCACAGCAGTCGGAGTTAGTGTACCTCGCTTTCCGGCATGGACTAAAGGCAGAGTTATTACCACGTGCACTAGAGGTACAGAATACCATCGGTGTTAGGCATGTGAAGGAGGCTTGTGGGTTTTGTTCAGTGTCGTTGAGACCATGAGTTATACCAGCAAACCTCTTGCTATGGGTGGCAGTTCGATGTTTTGACCCAGTGCTTGGGATTGGTTGGCACGGCACCACTGGATGGTTAAGTGCAGAGGGGTGCTGATTGTGACTTTCGCGAGGCAGACAAAGGAGGCTTGTTATAGGGAGAGTGTTCGAGCACACAGGGTTTAGTGACTGTGTGAGAGGAGCTTATGGTGGCGCCGGGACCAAAGGATATTTCTATTGCTGCGAAATCCCCGGGTGTGAGTCCACTTGAAGTTGATGATTATGCCGCCTGTTAGGGAGAGTTTGATTGCGGTTGACGTGGTTCTGGAAACCGCAGCCAACCTCAGTAGCACCACTTGGATTATCGGTAAGAGCTGGGAGAGTTGATCGCACCGGTGCAGGGGATCTGTGGGATCGAGGGTCTGTTTGACCCTAGTGCCACGTCGTTGATACACGACGGTGGAGAGCCCTTTGGGATTGGAGCCCAGGCAGGTCCATGTATTTGTAGAACCTTTTGAAGGAGCTATATTCCGGCAGTTATTGTTTGATGCCTGCTCCAATTTGGAATTTCAACTGAGGGCTTTGTCTAGATGGTGTTGCATGACGGTAGGGGGCATTACGAGTACAGTGAAGCCAATGGATGGACTAATGCCCTGTTGCCTCTAGATTGAGGAATTCCTGTGTTTCCAGTTGGGCTTGAACGGTTTGATAGCGCATCCTCCAGGAATATTTTGGTTTTAACCCCCCTCCCTAGAGTGTTTAGAATTTGTGCAGCATTTGTATATGGTGTGACAAGGTCTGTGGGGAAGAAGCTTTTGCCAAGTCGTTGTGGTGCAAGTTTAGCTTCGAGAGCATATCTTCCTGGATTACTTTTTCTAGCCGAAGGGGCGGCGGTGGAAATTCGGCCAAAGGGATGCTATTTTAAGAACTGGCCGAGATTGACGGTCATTGTTGGGGTGAGGAGTTTTTGGACCGGATAGTGCCAGCAGAGCTTGATGACCGGGTGATTGAGATTGGTACCAGCGCCGCTTCTACCTAGTCAGTGGTGGGAGATGGATATGTGAGTTATAGTGATACCTCCCGTAGTGGCTGTAGAGCCACCATTGAATTTTGTGAGCATCCAGTATCACCCCGACAGAGCCACTGTGGGTGGCGGATGCCTGGAGCAGAAGAGCTATTTGGGAGTCGAGTTGGACGGTTCCAGTAGCTGGCACTGTGTGGGGCCATCCTTGTGTGCAGGGTTTGAGTTGAGTCGCTGAGGATCCCTTTTGATGAGAGGCTGCGGCTGAGCAATCCACTTAGGTGGTTAAGTGTTGAGGCGACCGAGGTTGTGAACCCCTGCTTGTTTGGGCCCTTTTCTGTGCAGTGTTGGGTGGATGTGATTCGGGTCGCTTTGGTTGAGCTGGCTCTTGGTGTGATTTTAGAGCGTGTTACTCAGGCTGTTTGTTCCTTTTTCCCCCCGCCTTTTGTTGGAGTTTTTGAGGTTTTTCTGCGTCTCAGCTCTGGAGTGTCATGTTTTGGACCCCTCGCCCGTGTTTGACCTCGTTCCTTTTGGGGTCTGTGAGAGTTTGGAGTACGAGGACGCCGTTGCGAATTCCGACTCGTGAGGTGAGGGAATTGCGCAATCGGGCTATGCCGTACTGTTGTTGCTGTTGTTGTTGCTGAGGAGTAATCACGGGGAGTGATAGGTGACTTGGGAGCTGGGAGACTGCGTGTTGAGTATTGACCCCTGGTTTCTGGGACTCCTTGGGAGTTGCCTTAGTTTCGAGTACGAAACTTTCTTCTAGTGGGGGAGATGTGGTGACCCTATCTTTGCAGGCGTTCTACAGTGAGACCAGCAGCTTCTGGAAGCCTACGTGGCATGTCGGCGGTGTTCGCGGCGCCAGTTTGGACACAAGAGATGGACTCGGGCTTAAATGGATCTCGTAGGTAATCGGGGACCCCATCGGATGTGTAGAACAGTTTACCGAGGAGTGGATATCAAATTTAGGCTCGGCGCGGAATTCGGATTAAAAATACCTTTCCGGAGCCTCCGGCAAATTATAGGATTGGATTTGGGCAAAATGGACCCCGTATTTGGAAATCAGCGCGCGAAAACGGTCAAGATGGGCTATTTACTTACTGTTTTTGAGCTTGCGGGTACTGTTCATGGCGGAACAGTATTTCCGGCGATCGCCGGCGGCGGCGGCGCGGTGCGTCGGCGGCGGCGGCGCAGCCTCGTGCAGGCGTTTGGGCGGCCGCGGCAGGCGCTGGGGCGCGGGCAGGCGGCTGAGCGCGCGGGCAGGCGCGCGGTCCACCGCGGAGTCGGCACCGGGGGCGGCCACGTGCGCTCTCCCGGTTGTGGCACCGGTTCAGCGGGCCCGGTCCACGAATTGGGCCCTGGTACTCACGTAGAAACCGAGTGGACACGTGGCGTGACGTGAGTGGTTCGGTGTTGTGCTCCCGGTCCACCGCAACCGGTGGAGTGGTTGCCGGGGAGGTGGGCGCGTACGGCGGGGCACGTTCGCGCCGAAGGCCTTGCCGCCGCACTGTGCCTCCCCTAATTCGGCGACCGACCGGGCGCCGAAAGTTGGACACAATGGGATTTTTCCAATTGTTTCCTCAGCCTATAAATAGGCAGCCCGAGCCCTCTTCTTTCTTTGGCTCTTTTCTCTCGCCCACGCACCATCTGCCGAGCACCTTGAAGAAGACTTGTTCAACTCTTATTCTTGATCTTCCTGCCAGTTCTAACGATTTTAGGAGCACGCATCCCGAGGTTCTGGATTTTACGGTGCGGCGCGATGTTGCTTTCTAGTGTTCTTCTTCTCGCGCAGCGCAGTTTTTGGCTCCCCTGGGCTACCCCGAGATCATTTTTCTGTGATTCTTGCGCCGACAGACTCCTAAGAGGTAGGCTTCATCTTTCGTATTGATCGCGCTTTCCTGTTGCGAGTTTTTGGCACGGATCCCGAGGCAACACTGTGACCCTTTTTCTGTTTGGCTTTGTGGGACAGCATCGAGGTGTTTTGGCCATATCTTTGCGCACAAGCGTCAGCCGGAAACGAGCTTATACAACTTTTTCATCTACAGATCGCAAGGAACGCGCTCGTATTTTTCTTGGATTTTTCTGAGATTTCATCAGAGGTGAAAATTACTGTTTTCTCAGTGAACAGTGTACAGTTTTAATACAGATTTTGTATGAGTGTACCCCCCGTGCCGAATTTTTATCTTGACTTACCGAACTCCGATTGGGCGTGCAAGGTACCGTTTCGAAGCTATCGACGCAAGGATTGCGGTGATATTTTTATTTGGGAATTTCTGGGCACTATCTGCAGGTGATAATTTAACAGTTCAGAATTGGGTTGTATGGTGTTTTTAAGTGCTATATTTGGGGAGCCTAGTGTAATTAGTGGACTTTGTATTGTGCCAGGAGTGTTACGGGTGTGCTGAACTTATTGGAGCAGGGATTAGAGTTATTTGGTGTTTTCAGCTGTTGGGCTTTGGACAGTCAGCTTTTCAGGTGGGTGCCTTATTCCCGGAACCGGTGGACGGTTCTCTAAATTTTCATATGTTAGCATTGCATGCAGTGAATGGTACAATAGCTGGGATTGATCGGTAAGTTTAACAATGAGATTTTATGGAAATTTGCAGTGAATTATTCACAGTATGACAATGGTATTAATCAAATAGTCATGTTGATGATTAGTGAAAGCTTATCTAAGGCAAGGATACCCTATATGATTAATTACATGCCATATTTAGCACATAACCTTTTATGAGGATGGTTTATGCATTGGGATAGGATTATGTAGTTATGTGCAGGTTCTACTCTGAGGAGCATTATGGATTGAGAATTATGGACAGGTATGGTCATTGATAATTTTGGCATGAGTTTATTTTCTCTTTCTTTTCTTCTTGAGGACAAATGCATGCTTGTATGGACATATGTGTATGGACATATAGTTAGGCCATCTTGTACTGCTGCACTACATATTGGAATTTGACTTAGGAGAAACCATTGATTGCTTTCTTTCTCCTTTTTATTTAGACTTTTGAGTCATGTTGCTCGGGTTCGAGCAGAGGTTTGGGATAGTGTAGCTGGGACCTTAGGGTCAGAGACAGGGTGTGCTTGATGTGGATTGTGGGTTATTGCGGCAACCGCGGACCTAGGGCGGTTGAACCGGATCTTGATTAATTTACCCAATTGTGGGTTGTGGGTTATTGCGGTGACCGCGGACTTTGGGCGGTTGACCGGATGTTGACTATTGCATCAGATTGGTATCAGATTTATTCTAGTGGATGGTGTTTCCCACTTTTTGAGTACTATTGCATCAGATCGGGGTTTTGTTAGTGGACGGAGTTTCCCACTTTGATCATAGTCTTGATCCAGTCCTGCTATTATGAGACAGTGGTTCAGAGATACTCGATACAGTGATGCTTGATACAGTGATACTTTACTCGTGTGGGTCGCTCCCCTCGAGTGCCACTCCGGAGTGGCTTTCCATCGGTGTGAGCGCCGGGCACCACGCAGGGTTCTTGAGTTCGACAGCAGAGCAGGCAGACCATGATTACTGGTCTATCGATTGGGTTTATTCAGGCAGACTTTTTGTTACACTCGTGCCTGGGGGACCGAGTGGAGTCTAGTAGCTGTGTTTAGACCAGTGCTAGTATTGTTGGGAACCGTTCGGGGTTTGACGGGTCCCGTGTCCGTTGTGAGTTTCTTTGACCATTGGGTGAGAGGTTGAGCACTCTGAGTCTATCCGTTCTGAGAGAGAGAGCATGGATTATGACTATAGCCTGCATGAGCCACTACTCAATAGCGAGTTAGTCCGTTTGGACGCCCTACGTATTCCTGCCCCGTCAGCGGGAGGTGGTTTGTAGGTGGGCGCAGGTTTGACTGGACCCCGATGTGGCAGTCAGCTCGATTGGGGTCGATTGAGCACCTCGTGTGCGAGTGTTGCATATCTTCATCAAGTTTCCCCCTTTGAGCATTGGGATAGAGGCATGGTAGCTGTAGAGTGTTTTCCAGCTTCTTCTTCAGTTTTACTGCATCGGTTATCTTTTGCCTCTAGTAGTCTTGGTGGGCAGATCGTCGGGCCTAGGGCGACCCACTGAGAACTCCCTTATTGCGTAGTTCTCACGCCCGTTGGGGTTTTTCCCCCCCTTTTTGTCCTTTCTCCTCCTTGTTTTACACAGTCTTGGCGGGTGTTGCCGTTCTGTGGTTGCTGTGCGTGAGGGAGTCGAGCTAGATCCAGACCCATCTTTGGAGAGTAGCGTACCCCCCTTTGGAGGAGATCTTCAGTATAGTCGGTAGATTGGTCTTTATTTCCTCTTTTGAGAGACTGATGTAGTGAGGATATTATGTATTGAGAGCTGTACACTGATGTTTTATTTGAGATATCTCCCTGGTGAGCTGAGTTTTTGTACTCGAGGTTACTGTATGATTATCATTTTGGAGATGGACCTTGTTGTTTTATCTTCAGTTGTACAGTGGTTGATTTTATTTCTATACAGTTTTAATCTTTTGCTCTGATATCTGTAGCTGTACTCTTTTGCAGGTAGGACGCTTCGCCTATTCGGTTTTGGCATAGGTGGCGGATTCTGTTGCGGAGCCGGGTCGCATTTTTCACCCCGGGGGCGGGACACTTTTAGCAGCTCGAGCCAGCGCCTTTGCCGTAACTTTAACGTCCTTCTGAGTAACAAGGACTTGAGGCTCCCTGGTGATCGATACACAGTACAGTTGTCCCTAGAGGTAGTGTCCTCCAACAGCTTGAGGGCAACACGACTGCGGCAAGCTCCCAAGTCGTGTGGTGGGTAATTCCGTTCGTTACTCCTTAAGTTGTCTGGAACGCGTAGGCTATTACCTTACCCCCGTGCAGAAGCCACCGTCCAAGACCGCTCCGCGACGCGTCACAATAAATTTCATAAGTCCTCTCCCGGCGGGCTCCGGTAAAGCGAGCACCGTTTGGCCACGTGTCATTGTCCTTGAGTTCCTCAAAACTCTTCTGCCATTGGTC
>CM055068.1:15398368-15544359 GCA_029204045.2 Tillandsia leiboldiana
TAAATAACTAATTATTATACGGATAAACCCTAATTTTCTCGAAAAGCGTGCGGATATCTTGCACGATTCCTGCGCACCAAGTCACCGCAACCTTAAAAAACCCTGTTCCGGGAGATCCCAAGGTCGGATTTCAGATCCGCTCAGCACCGTCGGTCATCGTTTTCGAGCCCTTTCACAGTAAATATTACGTGCAACACAGACCAACTTAAGAAAACTCGATAAATCTGCTTTCCAGAATAATACTTTACTAACAGGAGTGTAAAGATTACTAAAAAGTCAGTCTTACACCCACTCACACTTTATAAGAAGTTTCGTCCTTGAACTTATTCGTCAACCCTCGCTAAACATTCGGGAAAACACTCCCTCATCTTCGTTTCCAGTTCCCACGTGCTTCGCGTTCTTCGTGATTCCTCCACTGGACCTTTACATAGGGATGGTCCGATTGCGCAATTTCTTGTCCTCTCGTGCTAAGATTCGCACTGGTGTTTCCCTCGATGCTTAAGTCTTCCCGCAGCTCGATCATGGAAACATCAAGGGCGTGAGAGGGGTCGGAAAGGTACTTCCGAAGCATCGAGACGTGAAACACGTTGTGGACTCGATCAAGATTCGGCGGCAAAGCCAACCGGTACGCCTCTGGTCCCACACTTCTAGGATTTCGAACGTCCCACGTACCTCGGGCTTAACTTCCCCCTCAGGCCGAAACGGCGGGTCCCCTTTGAAGGAAACTCGGAGCAACACGTGCTCGCCTACCGTAAATTCCAAATCCCCGTCATCTGTGGTCCGCGTAACTTTTCTGTCGGCTCTGGGCAGTCCCAGCCGTTGCGTTGATAAGGGCACTTTCGCTTTCGGATCTCCTCCACAGATCTGGTCCCAAAAACTTCGCTATCCCAAGTCGTCCCAGCATATGAGACCGACAGCGGCGCCCTTATAGGGCCTCGTATGGCCGCCATTTGAATGCGGGATTTGGTAGCTGTTGTTGTAGGCGAACTCCACAAGGGGTAGGTATCGAGACCACACCCTCACCCAAGTCAAGTACGAATGCTCGGAGCAGTCTTCGAGGATCTGGATCACTCGCTCCGATTGCCCGTCGGTTTGCGGGTGAAAACCGTACTAAAATGTAGTTTAGTCCCCATTGCCCGTCGCTCTGCCAAAAGTTTGACACAAAACGCGTGTCCCTATCCGAAGTAATGGCCGCGATATTCCATGCAACCTTACCACCTCATTGATGTAGGTTGCGCTAGTCGGTCTCGGGTCGATGTCTATGAATGGGCATGAAGTGGGCGATTTCATCAACCGATCCACTATGACCCATAGCGCATCATGTCCTTGTGGGATCTCGGAAAGCCGGTCACAAAATCCATCGTAATCATCTCCCACTTCCATTCCGGCACAGTAACGTTGTAACTTCCCCGCTGGCGTTGATGTTCGTCGCCTTTACTTGTTGGCATACTAGGCAAATGCGCCCACGAATCGTGTCACGTCCCCCTTTAATTTAGGCCACCAGAAGGTTTGTTTAATATCCTTGTACATCTTCGTCCCCCCAGGGTGCGCTGAGTAGGGAGCACTATGCGTTTCCCTCAGATTTCTTCCTTGAGTTCCGTTTGGTCAGGCACGCAAATTCGCCCTCGGAATCGTATTGTGCCATCAGAGCCTATTGCGGAATCGCCTCCTTGGTCTGAAGGGTATCTGTCTTGCACCAGCTGCAACTGTGTGTCTGTCGATTGTCCTTCCAAGATCTTGTCGAGTAAGGTAGGCCTAACTACCAGGGTCAGGAGTTGTGCGACCGTTCCTGCCGGTACTACCTCCAGTCTTAGTTGCGAGAACTCCGCAATCAGACGATCTTGTTGGGTAATGACATTTGTCATTGATTCTAGCTGGTCTGCCCTTTGCGGCTCCAAGGCGTCGGCCACCACGTTTGCCTTTCCAGGGTGGTAGTGGATCGACAATCGTAGTCTTTTTGTGTGACCCGGATCTTTGCAGGGCGTCTACAGTGAGACCAGCAGCTTCTGGAAGCCTACGTGGCAATGTCGGCGGTGTTCGCGCGCGCCAGTTTGGACCAAGAGAGTGACTCGGGGCTTAAAATGGATCTCGTAGGTATCGGGGGACCCCCATCGATGTCTAGAACAGTTTACGCGAGGAGTGGATATCAAACTTTAGGCTCGGCGCGGAATTCGGATTAAAAATACCTTTCCGGGAGCCTCCGACAAATTATAGGACTTGGAATTTGGCAAAATGGACCGCCGGAATTTGGAATCAGTGCGCGAAAACCGGTCAAGATGGGCTATTTACTGACTGTTTTGAGCTTGAGGGTACTGTTCATCGCCGGAACAGTATTTTCCGGCGATCGCCGGCGGCGGCCGGCGGCGGCGGACGGCAGTCGGCGGGCGGCGGCGCAGCCTCGGGCAGGCGTTGGCGGCCGCGGGCAGGCGGATGAGGGCAGGGCAGGCGGCTGAGAGCCGGGGCAGCACTAGCCGCCGCGGTCCAACGCGGAGGTCGTCGCACCGGGGGCGGGCCACGTGGCGCTCTCCGGTGGCCGGTTCATCGGGCGCGGTCCACTGAAATTGGGCCCGGGTGCACGGTAGACCGGTGGACACGGTGGCGTGGAGTGTGATTTGGTTCGGTGTTGTGCTTCCCGGTCCACGCAACCGGTGGAGTGGGTGAACCGGGGCAGGGTGGCCGTACGCGGTCAGGAGGATGGCCCGTACGGCCCCGCGGTCAGCCGCGGACGTGCGCGGTCCACGGCGCCGACCGTGCGTGGTGCACGGTTGCCGGGGCCACGCTGTCCCGCGTCCGCCATTTGCCGGCGCGCAGGTGCACGCGGTGCAGTGGGGCCCCGGGGAGAGTAGCATGGACTGAGCTGTGTGGTGGACCGGGCGGGCCGCACTGTGCGCTAGCCCGAAAGTTGGCGGGGCCAGGGCCGCACTGTGCTCCGCACCGAATTTGGGCCGGACCGGACCGGGCGCGTACCGAAAGTGGTGAACACAATCCGAGAATTTTTCCCAATTGTTCCTCCTCAGCCTCGTATAGAATAGGCACGCCCGAGCCCTCTTCTTTGGCTCTTTTCTCTCAGCCCACGCACCATCTGCCGAGCACCTTGAAGAAGACTTGTTCAACTCTTAATTCGTGATCTTCCTGCCAAAGTTCTAACGATTTTAGGAGCACGCATCCCGAGGTTCTGGATTTACGGTGGCGGCGCGATGTTGCTTTCTAGTGTTCTTCTTCGGCGCAGCGACAGTGTTTGGCTCCCCTGGGCTACCCCGAGCTCCTTTTCTGTGATCTTCTTGCGCCGACAGACTCCTAAGAGGTAGGGCTTCATCTTTCGTATTGATCGCGCTTTCCCGTTGCGAGTTGTTTGGCACAGATCCCGAGGCAACACTGTGTCCCTTTTTCTGTTTGGCTTTGTGGGACAGCATCGAGGTGTTTTGGCCATATCTTTGCGCACAAGCGTCAGCTGGGAACGAGCTTTATACAACTTTTCATCTACAGATCGCAAGGAACGCGCTCGTATTTTTCTTGGATTTTTCTGAGATTTCATCAGAGGTGAAAATTACTGTTTTCTCAGTGAACAGTGTACTGTTTTAATACAGATTTTGTATGAGTGTACCCCCCTTGCCGATTTTTTATCTTGACTTACCGAACTCCGATTTGGGCGTGCAAGGTACCGTTTCGAAGCTATCGACGCAAGGATTGCTGTGATATTTTTATTAGAATTTTCTGGGCACTATCTGCAGGTGATAATTTAACAGTTCAGAATTCGAGGTTGTATGTGGTTTTAAGTGCTATATTTGGGAGCCTAGTGTAATTAGTGGACTTTGTATTGTGCCAGGAGTGTTACGGGTGTGCTGAACTTATTGGAGCAAGGGATTAGAGTTATTTGGTGTTTTCAGCTGTTGGGCTTTGGACAGTCAGCTTTTCAGGTGGGTGCCTTATTCCCGGAACCGGTGGACGGTTCTCTAAATTTTTCATATGTTAGCATTGGCATGCAGGTGAATGGTACAATAGCTCGGATTGATAGGTAAGTTTAACAATGAGGATTTATGGAAATTGCAAGTGAATTATTCACAGTATGACAATGGTATTAATCAAATAGTCATGTTGATGATTAGTGAAAGCTTATCTAAGGCAAGGATACCCTATATGATTAATTATCATGCCATATTAGCACATAACCTTTTATGAGGATGGTTTATGCATTGGGATAGGATTATGTAGTTATGTGCAGGTTCTACTCTGAGGAGCCATTATGGATTGAGAATTATGGACAGGTATGGTCATTGATAATTTTGGCATGAGGTTTATTTTCTTTATTCTTCTTGAGGACAAATGCATGCTTGTATGGACATATGTGTATGGACATATAGTTAGGCCATCTTTTACTGCTGCACTACATATTGGAATTTGACTTAGGAGAAACCATGATTGCTTTCTTTCTCCTTTTTATTTAGACTTTTGAGTCATGTTGCTCGGGTTCGAGCAGAGGTTTGGGATAGTGTAGCTGGGACCTTAGGGTCTGAGACAGGGTGTGCTTGATGTTGGATTGTGGGTTATTGCGGCAACCGCGGACAGTAGGCGGTTGACCGGATCTTGATTAATTTACCCAATTGTGGGTTGTGGGTTATTGCGGTGACCGCGGACTTTGGGCGGTTGACCGGATGTTGACTATTGCATCAGATTGGGTATCAGATTTGTTCTAGTGGATGGTGTTTCCTACTTTTTGAGTACTATTGCATCAGATCGGGGTTTTGTTAGTGGACGGAGTTTCCCACTTTGATCATAGTCTTGATCCAGTCCTGCTATTATGAGACAGTGGTTACAGAGATACTCGATACAGTGATGCTTGATACAGTGATACTTTACTCGTGTGGGTCGCTCCCCTCGAGTGCCACTCCGGAGTAGGCTTTCCACGGTGTGAGCGCCGGGCACCAGGCAGGGTTCTTGAGTTCGACAGCAGAGCAGGCAGTACCAGTGATTACTGGTCTATCGATTGGGTTTATTCAGGCAGATACTTTCTGTTACACTCGTGCCTGGGGGACCGAGTGGAGTCTAGTAGCTTTGTTTAGACCAGTGCTTGTATTGTTGGGAACCGTTCGGGGTTTGACGGTGGTCCCGTGGTCGTTGTGAGTTCTTTGACCATTGTGTGAGAGGTTGAGCATCTTGTGTCTATCCGTTCTGAGAGAGAGAGCATGGATTATGACTATAGCCTGCATGAGCCACTACTCAATAGCGAGTTAGTCCGTTTGGACGCCCTACGTAATTCCTGCCCGTCAGCGGGAGGTGGTTGTAGGTGGGCGCAGGTTTGACTGGACCCGATGTGGCAGTCAGCTCGATTGGGTCAATTGAGCACCTCGTGTGCGAGTGTTGCATATCTTCATCAGAGTTTCCCCATTTGAGCATTTGGATAGAGGCATGGTAGCTGTAGAGTGTTTCCAGCTTCTTCTTTCAGTTTTACTGTATCGGTTATCTTTTGCCTCTAGTAGTCTTGGTGGGCAGATCGTCGGGCTTTGTGGCGATACCCACTGAGAACTCCCTTATTGCGTAGTTCTCACGCCCGTTGGGGGTTTTCCCCCTTTTGTCCTTTCTCCTCCTTGTTTTGCAGAGTCTTGGCGGGTGTTGCCGTTCTGTGGTTGCTGTGCGTGGTGAGGGAGTAGCGAGCTAGATCCAGACCCATCTTTGGAGAGTAGCGGTTCCCCCTTTGGAGGAGATCTTCAGTATAGTCGGTAGATTGGTATTTATTTCCTCTTTTGAGAGACTGGTGTAGTGAGGATATGATGTATTGAGAGCTTGTACACTGAGGTTTTATTTGAGATATCTCCCTGTTGAGCTATGAGTTTTGTACTCGAGGTTAATGTATGATTATCATTTTTGGGAGATGGACCTTGTTGTTTTATCTTCAGTTGTACAGTGGTTGATTTTATTCTACAGCAGTTTTATCTTTTAGCTCTGATATCTGTTAGCTGTAGTTCTTTTTGCAGGTAGGACGCTTCGCCTATGCGGGTTTGGCATAGGTGGCGGATCTGTTGGCGAGCCCGGGTCGCAGTTTCGACCCCGGGGCGTGACAGATTAGGTGGTATCAGAGCCTAGGTTGTAGGTCATGGTGGACTTAGAAACCCTAGGCTTGTGGTTGGACCCTAGGATGACTTCGTGAGAGTCGTGATTTGTAGCGAGAGTCCTGATTGAGTTTTGCACCTCTCCCGAGGGACGGGATGAGTGATTGGCATGTTTATTCTTCTAAGTAGTTATGTTGGCTGCAGACAACATAACGCTATGGAATGGGTGACATGCTCTAGACTTTCGCTGGATTGGGTCGAGCGTTGTTGTGTGCTGATTTGTGGTTTCGTCGTGGCGAGCGGTGTCTCCCCGACGCTGGGATTGGGACCTTTGTGCATCCTGTCATGGCAGTTGAGCTTGAGCGGTTGGTTTTGGGCCGGATACCCGGATTGAGGTCAGAGAACTCCGGACCCAGATGACAGGATGGTCAAAGGCATATCAGCGGCAGAGTGAGCAGCTAGTTTGGTGACGCAGTTGTCAGAGCAGTGGGCAGCCCGACTGTACTTTTCTTCTGAGACCACCAGGATGTAGTACCCTCAGCGGCAGGGATTTTTGTAGTGCCAATAGAGCGAGTGCCCCCTCCGTGCCAATGTTTTGTGCCAAGGCACTGAGGTAGGGTGGATGGTTGACAGCAGAGGAGCTGTGGGGCATGTTTGATTTAGTGAGCCAGATTTGGCAGATGAACCACCCCGACTCGTAAGATTGAGCTTGGAGCCTTTGGAGGCAGAGTCGTGGTTGGGGGTGATGGAGTGATCAATTGAGAGCCTCCCTGTGCTAGAGAGTTTATGCAGTTGTTGAACTGGTGCTCCAGGTTTCGAGGGACGAGGCACATAGGATAAGTGAGATTGGGAGTGGATTGCACCAGGATACTCTTTAGTTTCTTTTCGGTCCCTCATGTTCGGGTTTTGGACTGTGGATGCCTCGTCGGAGTAGGCATTGTGTTTGGAGCTGGACACTGCAGTTCCTTGGATGGGGATCTGCCGCTAGAGGCGAGTTCTGGAGGGAGGTGCTTGGCGCTAGGTGATGGAGGACAGATCGGCAGGCAGAGGCATTTTCGTTTTGCTTTCCTGGGTGGTGGATATCCTTGTGGATGGTTAATGCAAAGCTTACCCAAGGGAATTCTACCCTTTGTGATTTATAACTTGCATATTTTGATTGTATCATATGGGATTGAGGGGTGAGCTTAGAAAGGATAAGTGTATAGGGAATTGCATGGATTAATGGTGTTTTGTCTTATGACGGTTGCAATGATGGATTTCTGAGATGTTGGGGATCGGGTGGACCCCGATGGCAGTATCAGTGTCTATATCAGAGTAGCGCAACGGTAGCGTGGTTTTGTTGTCTGCGGAGGATCGTATCTGTTGCCTCAGCGTGAGCAGAAACAGAGGTCGTGCTCCCTTGTGATTGATTGGATATTTTCTGATGGACTAAGCGACAACCGCTTGCATCGTGTGGATGAGTTTGTGCCGCCTGGTTGGAGGGCGCCACGGCAGTGGATCGGGTTGTTGCATGTGTGATTTCATCACAGCAGTCGGAGTTAGTGTACCTCGCTTTCCGGCATGGACTAAAGGCAGAGTTATTACCACGTGCACTAGAGGTACAGAATACCATCGGTGTTATGCATGTGAAGGAGGCTTGTGGGTTTTGTTCAGTGTCGTTGAGACCATGAGTTATACCAGCAAACCTCTTGCTATGGGTGGCAGTTCGATGTTTTGACCCAGTGCTTGGGATTGGTTGGCACGGCACCACTGGATGGTTAAGTGCAGAGAGGGTGCTGATTGTGACTTTCGCGAGGCAGACAAAGGAGGCTTGTTATAGGGAGAGTGTTCGAGCACACAGGGTTTAGTGACTGTGTGAGAGGAGCTTATGGTGGCGCCGGGACCAAAGGATATTTCTATTGCTGCGAAATCCCGGGTGTGAGTCCACTTGAGTTGATGATTATGCCGCCTGTTAGGGAGAGTTTGATTGCGGTTGACGTGGTTCTGGAAACCGCGCCAACCTCAGTAGCACCACTTGGATTATCGGTAAGAGCTGGGAGAGTTGATCGCACCGGTGCAGGGATCTGTTGGATCGAGGGTCTGTTTGACCTAGTGCCACGTCGTTGATACACGACGGTGAGAGCCCTTTGGGATTGGAGCCCAGGCAGGTCCAGGTATTATTTAGAACCTTTTGAAGGAGCTATATTCCGGCAGTTATTGTTTGATGCCTGCGCCAATTTGGAATTTCAACTGAGGGCTTTGTCTAGATGGTGTTCAGGACGGTAGGGGCATTACGAGTACAGTGAAGCCAATGGATGGACTAATGCCCTGTTGCCTCTAGATTGAGGAATTCTGTGTTTCAGTTGGGCTTGAACGGTTTGATAGCGGCATCCTCCAGGAATATTTTGGTTTTACCCCCCTCCCTGAGTGTTTAGAATTTGTGCAGCATTTGTATATGGTGTGACAAGGTCTGTGGGGAAGAAGCTTTTTGCCAAGTCGTTGTGGTGCAAGTTTTAGCTTCGAGAGCATATCTTCCTGGATTACTTTTTCTAGCCGAAGGGGCGGCGGTGGAAATTCGGCCAAAGTGGATGCTATTTAAGACTGGCCGAGATTGACGGTCATTGTTGGGGTGAGGAGTTTTTGGACCGGATAGTGCCAGCAGAGCTTGATGACCGGGTGATGAGATTGGTACCAGCGCCGCTTCTAACCTAGTCAGTGGTGGGAGATGGATATGTGAGTTATAGTGATACCTCCCGTAGTGGCTGTAGAGCCACCATTGAATTTTGTGAGCATCCAGTATCACCCCGACAGAGCCACTGTGGTGGCGGATGCCTGGAGCAGAAGAGCTATTTGGGAGTCGAGTTTGACGGTTCCATAGCTGGCACTGTGTGGGGCCATCCTTGTGTGCAGGGTTTGAGTTGAGTCGCTGAGGATCCCTTTTGATGAGAGGCTGCGGCTGAGCAATCCACTTAGGTGGTTAAGTGTTGAGGGCGACCGAGTGTGAACCCCTGCTTGTTTGGGCCCTTTTCTGTGCAGGTGTTGGTGTGGATGTGATTCGGGTCGCTTTGGTTGAGCTGGCTCTTGGGTGTGATTTTAGAGCGTGTTACTCAGGCTGTTTGTTCCTTTTCCCCCCGCCTTTTGTTGGAGTTTTTGAGGTTTTTCTGCGTCTCAGCTCTGGAGTGTCATGTTTTGGACCCCTCGCCCGTGTTTGACTCGTTCCTTTTGGGGTCTGTGAGAGTTTGGAGTACGAGGGACGCCGTTGCGAATTCCGACTCGTGAGGTGAGGGAATTGCGCAATCGGGCTATGCCGTACTGGTTGTTGCTGTTGTTGTTGCTGAGGAGTAATCACGGGGAGTGATAGGTGACTTGGGAGCTGGAGACGGCGGTGTTGAGTATTGACCCCTGGTTTCTGGGACTCCTTGGGAGTTGCCTTAGTTTCGAGTACGAAACTTTCTTCTAGTGGGGGAGGATGTGGTGACCCGGATCTTTGCAGGGCGTCTACAGTGAGACCAGCAGCTTCTGGAAGCCTACGTGGCATGTCGGCGGTGTTCGCGCGCCAGTTTGGACACAAGAGATGGACTCGGGGCTTAAAATGGATCTCGTAGGTAATCGGGGGACCCCATCGGATGTGTAGAACAGTTTACGCGAGGAGTGGATATCAAATTTAGGCTCGGCGCGGAATTCGGATTAAAAATACCTTTTCAGGAGCCTCCGGCAAATTATAGGATTGGAATTTGGCAAAATGGACGCCGGATTTGGAATCAGCGCGCGAAAACGGTCAAGATGGGCTATTTACTTACTGTTTTTGAGCTTGCGGGTACTGTTCATGCCGGAACAGTATTTCCGGCGATCGCCGGCGGCGGCGGACGGCGTCGGCGGGCGGCGGCGCAGCCTCGGGCAGGCGTTTGGCGGCCGCGGGCAGGCGGCTGAGGGCGCGGGCAGGCGGCTGAGCGCGCGGGCAGGCGCGCGGTCCACCGCGGAGGTCGTGCACCGGGGGCGGGCCACGTGGCGCTCTCCGGTTGGCCGGTTCAGCGGGCGCGGTCCACTGAAATTGGGCCCGGGTGCACGGTAGACCGGGTGGACACGTGGCGTGAGGTGATTGGTTCGGTGTTGTGCTCCCGGTCCACGCAACCGGTGGAGTGGGTGACCGGGGCAGGTGGCCGTACGGCGGGGCAGGTGGCCGTACGGGCCGGGCCGCACTGTGCGCGCCCGAATTCGGGCGGACCGGACCGGGCGCCCGAAAGTTGGGACACAATGGGAATTTTTCCAATTGTTTCCTCAGCCTATAAATAGGCAGCCCGAGCCCTCTTCTTTGGCTCTTTTCTCTCAGCCCACGCACCATCTGCCCGAGCACCTTGAAGAAGACTTGTTCAACTCTTAATTCTTGATCTTCCTGCCAAGTTCTACGATTTTAGGAGCACGCATCCCGAGGTTCTGGATTTTACGGTGCGGCGCGATGTTGCTTTCTAGTGTTCTTCTTCGGCGCAGCGACAGTGTTTTGGCTCCCCTGGGCTACCCCGAGCTCCTTTTTCTGTGATTCTTGCGCCGACAGACTCCTAAGAGGTAGGGCTTCATCTTTCGTATTGATCGCGCTTTCCCGTTGCGAGTTTTTGGCACAGATCCCGAGGCAACACTGTGACCCTTTTTCTGTTTGGCTTTGTGGGACAGCATCGAGGTGTTTTGGCCATATCTTTGCGCACAAGCGTCAGCTGGGAACGAGCTTATACAACTTTTTCATCTACAGATCGCAAGGAACGCGCTCGTATTTTTCTTGGATTTTTCTGAGATTTCATCAGAGGTGAAAATTACTGTTTTCTCAGTGAACAGTGTACTGTTTTAATACAGATTTTTGTATGAGTGTACCCCCCTTGCCGATTTTTTATCTTGACTTACCGAACTCCGATTTGGGCGTGCAAGGTACCGTTTCGAAGCTATCGACGCAAGGATTGCTGTGATATTTTTATTGGAATTTTCTGGGCACTATCTGCAGGTGATAATTTAACAGTTCAGAATTCGAGGTTGTATGTGGTTTTAAGTGCTATATTTGGGAGCCTAGTGTAATTAGTGGACTTTGTATTGTGCCAGGAGTGTTACGGGTGTGCTGAACTTATTGGAGCAAGGGATTAGAGTTATTTGGTGTTTTCAGCTGTTGGGCTTTGGACAGTCAGCTTTTCAGGTGGGTGCCTTATTCCCGGAACCGGTGGACGGTTCTCTAAATTTTCATATGTTAGCATTGCATGCAGGTGAATGGTACAATAGCTCGGATTGATCGGTAAGTTTAACAATGAGGATTTTATGGAAATTGCAAGTGAATTATTCACAGTATGACAATGGTATTAATCAAATAGTCATGTTGATGATTAGTGAAAGCTTATCTAAGGCAAGGATACCCTATATGATTAATTATCATGCCATATTAGCACATAACCTTTTATGAGGATGGTTTATGCATTGGGATAGGATTATGTAGTTATGTGCAGGTTCTACTCTGAGGAGCCATTATGGATTGAGAATTATGGACAGGTATGGTCATTGATAATTTTGGCATGAGGTTTATTTTCTTTATTCTTCTTGAGGACAAATGCATGCTTGTATGGACATATGTGTATGGACATATAGTTAGGCCATCTTTTACTGCTGCACTACATATTGGAATTTGACTTAGGAGAAACCATGATTGCTTTCTTTCTCCTTTTTATTTAGACTTTTGAGTCATGTTGCTCGGGTTCGAGCAGAGGTTTGGGATAGTGTAGCTGGGACCTTAGGGTCTGAGACAGGGTGTGCTTGATGTTGGATTGTGGGTATTGCGGCAACCGCGGACAGTAGGCGGTTGACCGGATCTTGATTAATTTACCCAATTATGGGTTGTGGGTTATTGCGGTGACCGCGGACTTTGGGCGGTTGACCGGATGTTGACTATTGCATCAGATTGGGTATCAGATTTATTCTAGTGGATGGTGTTTCCCACTTTTTGAGTACTATTGCATCAGATCGGGGTTTTGTTAGTGGACGGAGTTTCCCACTTTGATCATAGTCTTGATCCAGTCCTGCTATTATGAGACAGTGGTTACAGAGATACTCGATACAGTGATGCTTGATACAGTGATACTTTACTCGTGTGGGTCGCTCCCCTCGAGTGCCACTCCGGAGTAGGCTTTCCACGGTGTGAGCGCCGGGCACCAGGCAGGGTTCTTGAGTTCGACAGCAGAGCAGGCAGTACCAGTGATTACTGGTCTATCGATTGGGTTTATTCAGGCAGATACTTTCTGTTACACTCGTGCCTGGGGGACCGAGTGGAGTCTAGTAGCTTTGTTTAGACCAGTGCTTGTATTGTTGGGAACCGTTCGGGGTTTGACGGTGGTCCCGTGGTCGTTGTGAGTTCTTTGACCATTGTGTGAGAGGTTGAGCATCTTGTGTCTATCCGTTCTGAGAGAGAGAGCATGGATTATGACTATAGCCTGCATGAGCCACTACTCAATAGCGAGTTAGTCCGTTTGGACGCCCTACGTAATTCCTGCCCGTCAGCGGGAGGTGGTTGTAGGTGGGCGCAGGTTTGACTGGACCCGATGTGGCAGTCAGCTCGATTGGGTCAATTGAGCACCTCGTGTGCGAGTGTTGCATATCTTCATCAGAGTTTCCCCATTTGAGCATTTGGATAGAGGCATGGTAGCTGTAGAGTGTTTCCAGCTTCTTCTTTCAGTTTTACTGCATCGGTTATCTTTTGCCTCTAGTAGTCTTGGTGGGCAGATCGTCGGGCTTTGTGGCGATACCCACTGAGAACTCCCTTATTGCGTAGTTCTCACGCCCGTTGGGGGTTTTCCCCCTTTTGTCCTTTCTCCTCCTTGTTTTGCACAGTCCTGGCGGGTGTTGCCGTTCTGTGGTTGCTGTGCGTGGTAAGGGAGTAGCGAGCTAGATCCAGACCCATCTTTGGAGAGTAGCGGTTCCCCCTTTGGAGGAGATCTTCAGTATAGTCGGTAGATTGGTATTTATTTCCTCTTTTGAGAGACTGGTGTAGTGAGGATATGATGTATTGAGAGCTTGTACACTGAGGTTTTATTTGAGATATCTCCCTGTTGAGCTATGAGTTTTGTACTCGAGGTTAATGTATGATTATCATTTTTGGGAGATGGACCTTGTTGTTTTATCTTCAGTTGTACAGTGGTTGATTTTATTCTACAGCAGTTTTATCTTTTAGCTCTGATATCTGTTAGCTGTAGTTCTTTTTGCAGGTAGGACGCTTCGCCTATGCCGGTTTGGCATAGGTGGCGGATCTGTTGGCGAGCCCGGGTCGCAGTTTCGACCCCGGGGCGTGACACTTTTAGCAGCTCGAGCCAGCGCCTTTGCCGTAAATTTAACTCCTTCTGAGTAAAAAAGTACTTGAGGCTCTGGTGATCGGAATACACATTACAGTGTGTCCCGTATAGGTAGTGTCTCCACAGCTTGAGGGCAAACACGACTGCTGCAAGCTCCAAGTCGTGTGTGGGGTAATTCCGTTCGTACTCCTTAAGTTGTCTTGACGCGTAGGCTATGACCTTACCCCGTTGCATAAGCACACCTCCAAGACCGCTCCGCGACGCGTCACAATAAATTTCATAGTCCTCCCCGGGCTCCGGTAAAGCGAGCACCGGGGCCGGTGTCAATTTGTCCTTGAGTTCCTCAAAACTCTTCTGCCATTGGTCCGTCCAGATAAATTTCTCCCCTTTCCGGGTTAGATGATTTAAGGGGGTGGCTATTTTGGAGAAGCCTTCCACGAAACGCCTGTAATACCCTGCCATACCCAGGAAGCTTCGAATCTCTGTTACTGTTGTCGGTCGGGGCCAGTCGGTCACAGAGTCTATCTTCCTCGGGTCTACTGCAATTTCAGACGCCGAAACGATATGCCCTAAAAAGTCCACCTCGCGGAGCCAGAACTCACACTTTTTGAGTTTGGCATATAGTTTCTGGTCCCGGAGGGTCTGAAGGACTATACGTAGGTGCTCCTCATGTTCCTCATCTGTACGGGAGTAGATGAGGATTTCATCAATGAAGACCACTACGAATAGATCTAAAAAGGGTTTGAACACCCTATTCATCATGTCCATGAACACCGCTGGGGCGTTGGTGAGCCCGAACGGCATTACCGTGAATTCGTAGTGGCCGTAGCGAGTCTGGAAAGCTGTTTTGGGGATATCCTCACCCCTAACTCTGAGCTGATGATAGCCGGACTGCAGATCGATCTTTGAGAACACCGTTGCTCCTTGTAACTGGTCGAACAGATCGTCGATCCACGGCAGGGGGTATTTGTTCTTGATGGTGACCTTGTTTATTTCCCGATAGTCTATGCACAAGCGAAGGCTTCCGTCCTTCTTCCTTACGAACAGAACGGGCGCGCCCCATGGTGACACGCTCGGTCTGATGAAGCCTTTATCCAAAAGGTCTTCCAGTTGTACTTTGAGTTCCTTCAACTCGACGAAGGCCATCCTGTACAGTGCTTTGGTAATGGGTTGAGTGCCTGGGAGTAGTTCAATAGGGAAGTCGACCTCTCGTTCGGGTGGCATCCCAGGGAGTTCCGTCGGGAACACATCCGAAAATTCCCTTACGACCGGGATGTCGGAAAGTGAGGGAGTGGGTCGAGTTTTTAGGTCCACCGAGGCCAAATAAGCCACGCACCCGCCATCTATTAGTTTCCTAGCTCGAGACGCGGAGATGACAGCTGAGAAGGAAGTACTTTTACACGCCAGGTAAACGTGTTCCGGAAAACCCGGTTTCTGCAGTCGTACCTGACGTTTCTCGCAATCGATTACCGCCTGGTACTCAGTGAGCCAATCCATGCCTAGCACCACGTCGAACTCTTTTAACGAGATGACCACCAAATCCCAGGGGTAGGACAACCTCCCCAACTTTATCGAGCAGGAAGGTACGAAGCTAGTTGCTTCAATTGGTCCCCCAGGAGTCTGGACGGTCATTAGGTTGCATAGGGGTCTACCCTCTAGAAGATGTGTATGTGCAAAGGTACGGGAGATGAAGGAGCGAGATGCTCCGGTGTCAAACAGAGTTCGAGCTCGAAAATCGAAAATTAAAGTAATACCTGCTACTACGTCCTCTGGTGGTTCCGCTCCTCGCTGGCTCATCGAGTAGACCCTCCCTCCCGGTTGTGGTCGCGTTTCCCCTTCTTGTCGAGATGTTGCGGGGCGTGGGGGTACTCCCGATGATGTTCTCCCCCGTCCCTGCGGCTGTGGTGTCGGGGTGGAAGCCGCGGAGGATGCCGCCCCCGTGTTCAAGGGGCAGCTGAATCGGAGGTGTCCAGGCTTGCCGCAGCGATAACAATGGTCATATCTTTTAAAGCATTTCGTGACCCGGTGCGCCCCTCCGCAGATAATACAGGGTTTGTCCACTGGCCATTGTCCCCCTGCTGGTGTGCTCTTGGTCCCTTGTTGCGTCTTGGGGTGCTTTGGGGGCCGGTTTTCGCCAGAAAAGCCCCCTCAAGGGTAAGACTGTGACCGCTTCCTGTCCCGGTTATATTCCGAGCCCTCCCGTCGGGCGTGTGTGATAGCAAATGTGAGGACCTGGATCCCCACGACGAGATTACTGGTTGATCAGCAGCTCCTGGAGGCCTATGTGGCGTGTCGGTGGTGTTTGTACACCAATTGGACACTAGTGATGGACTCGGTGTGTTAAATGGATCACGAGAGTAGTCAGATGACCCCGTCGAATGCTTAGAAATGGTTTTGCGCGCAATGGATATTAAAATTGGGCTCAGCGCGAAGTTTGGACAAAAGAACACCTTTCCTGATGCCTTCAGCAATTTTTAGAGTTGGAATTTGGCAGAACAGACAGCGGATTCGGATTCAGCGCGCGAAAACGTTGAAAATGGACTACTTACTAGTATTTTTCGGAGCCCGGATGACCCGGCACGATTTTCGAGGCAACTTTTACTGTTCTTGCGGCCGGGGGCAGCGTCGGCGGCGGCGGGCAGCGGCAGAGCGGGCTCGGGCAGGCGACGGAGCTACCGCGGGCAGGCGCGCGGGCGCGGGCAGGCGTTCGGGCAGGCGCGCGGTCCACGGGCCGGCGTGGACCGGAGGCAGGACACATGGCAGCTTGTGATTTGTTGGTGTTGTGGGCGCGGTCCACGGGGGAAATGTGGGGGTGTACGGTGGACCGGGGGGGGGGGGGGGGGGCGGGGCACGTGGCGGCCACTGGTTGGCCGGTCCACGTGCGCTCGATCCACGGAGCCGGTGCGACTGCCTCGGGGCGCGTTCCTGGCAGGGGGCGCAGGCGGCGCTGGCAGCGCGCACGTGGGCACGGCAGGTGACGCATTGACCGAGTGCGGTCCACGTGTCGGCATCTCCGCGCGCCACGTGTCGAGCAGCGGATGGCCCTGCACGGCTGTCCGCTGTTCGGGTGAGCCGTGGTGGGCCCTGGGCCTTCCGGGTGTGAACAGTGTTGGGCCGGGCTCAACACTGTAGCCGCCCGATTCGTGCGGGCGCCCGAAAAAACGGCCCAAAAACCCAATTTCGGATTTTCGGGTTAAGCCTATAAATAGGCCCTTTGCACACCGAGTTGAAGCTTTTTCCCGAGCTCTTTGGCCAGTGCACCCTTCACCAAATTTGTTGCTCACCTTGTCTTGCATCTTGTGAAGGAAGCTCGGAATTTTTGGAGGGCGCGGCGTCGACGACTTTGGCATCGTAGCGCAGAGCGACGTTCTTTCATCGAAGTCCCGTTATCGTCGCACTTCGGTCGGGGAGGTCCACAGAGCTACCCCGACAGTGTTTTTGGACGATTCTCATGGCGTTGGATTTACGAGAGGTAGATATACGATTCTTGTATTGTCCACTTTTCTCAGATTTGAGCTTTGTTTGGGGTTCTGGGTACGTTTTTAACCCCCTTTGCCGCTGATGGAATTTCTGGACAGCGACCCCTTGCCGGATTTTTATCTCCGCGCTCAGGCATCGGATGGAGACGTTCCTATACACTTTTTGCATCTACGCGTCGTAAGGATTACCGTCGCATTTTTTGGGGAATTTTCTGAGGCTTGCCCAAAGGTATATGTTTTCTCCCTTAACTGTGCATGGAAATACAGATGTGTGGTTGTGGGTTTGTGAGCGCCCTATATTGTGGAATTTGTAACTCAGCCTACGGGGCTCAGAATTGGACGTGCAGGTACCCGTTTCAAAGGTCTCGACGCGAGGAACGCGACAGTATTTTTGTTGGATTTTTCCGAGTCCGTTCTGTAGGTGGAAATTTCACATCTTTGAGGTTGTTTTCGCAGATTGTGTATACTTGGATATTTTGGGGAATAAAGTGTAACCTTGGACCTTTTGTTGTCCCCAGGAAGGTTCGTGAATGTTTTTGGAACACTGCTAGGGGCCGAGGTTGGCGCGACATGTACCGTGGATATGGGTTCAAAGGATTGTGCGTGCAAGTGGCCACGCTCTTCGCCGACTCCAGGTTTGCCTTGGATTGAGCACTTCAGGTGGGTAAGCTTAATTTGGTAACTGTGTAAGGTTTTTATATCATGGTGAATGTAAGTGCACATGTGGGGATGTCACCCCTCTATGATTGATAACAGGCATACTTGTTGTACAACCGATATGAGCGAGAGGTAAGCAAGGAATGGCCTACTTGGGTGAGATTGGTATACCATAGTAGGAATATTTTAACATGCTTTACTAATATATGTTTCACCCACTTTTATTGTTTCTGGGGACAAAGCATGCTTGCATGGACATGTAGTTAGGCCATCTTTTACTGCTGCACTACTTTTGGAACTTGACTTAGGAGAAACCATGTTATCCTTTTCTCCTTCTTTGTTAGTCAGGTGGTCTGTGTTGCTCGGGTTCGAGCAGGGGTTCTGGGTAGTGTAGTCGGGACTTGGTGTCTGGGACAGGTTGGATTAGTTGTGGGGCTTTGCGGCAACCGCGGATATTGGGCGGTTGACCGGATATTTATTTATGCACCAGATTGGGTATCTGATTTCTCTAGTGGACAGAGTTTCCCACTTTGATCAGAGTCATGATCCAGTCCTGCTTTTGTTACTTATCACACCGGCGCGGATATTGCCCGGTGATACTTTACTCGTGTGGGTCGCTCCCCTCGAGTGCCACACCAGAGTGTGCGATCGGACGGTTAGAGTGGCCGATCAGTTACTTACTTTTGTTTGCGATCGGACGGTAATAGTTGCCGATCTGTTACTTACTTTTGTTTGCGATCGGACGGTAATAGTTGCCGATCTGTTACTTACTTTTGTTTGCGATCGGACGGTAATAGTTGCCGATCTGTTACTTACTTTGAGTCCTTGAGACTCCTATCCCTTATCGGTGTTATGCATTGGCCAGCATACCCGATTCGTCAGGCACAGCAAGCAGTACCAGTATTTCTGGCGTCACTAGATTGGGTTTATTACAGATGTTTACTTTACTGTTACACTCGTGTCAGGGGGACCGAGTGGAGTCTAGTAGCCGTGTTTAGACCAGTGCTAGTGTTGTTGGGAACCGTTTGGGGATCGACGGTTGTCCCAAGGTCATTGTGAGTTGTTGACCGTTGTACGAGACGCATGGCAGGCATAGCTTGCATGGCAGGCATAGTAGGCATAGCAGGCATGGCAGGCATGGCAGGCATAGCAGGCATAGCAGGCATGGCAGGCATAGTAGGCAGTGCCAGTGATTACTGGTCTATCGATTGGGTCGATTGTGCACTTTATGTGCTGGTGGTTGCATACCACTCTTTGGTTCTCCCCTTTTGGGCATTTAGATAGAGGCATGATAGCTGTTGAGAGTCTCCAGCTTCCTTATTTCAGTCTTTACGGCTTTGGCTAGTTTTTGTCTCTTGAGGACTTAGTGGGCAGACCGTCGGGTCTGGCGGTGGTACCCACTGAAAACTCCCTTTTTGGTGTAGTTCTCACACCCTTTGGGGGTTTTCCCCCTCCTTTTTCCTTCCTCTCCCTTGTTTTGCAGAGTCTTAGCGGGTGTTGCTGATTCTGCGGTTGTTGATTGAGGCGAGAGAGTCGCGAGCTAGATCCCTACCCGTCGTTGGAGAGTAGCGGTACCCCCCTTCAGAGGAGATCTTCTTTAGATTAGTTATTTTATTTTCCTCTTTTGAGAGACTGTTGTAGTGAGGATGTATGTATTGAGAGCCTGTACACTGATATATTTATTGGAGATATCTCCCTGTTGAGTTTTGAGCTTAGTATATGAGGATATTGTATGATTATCATTTTTGGGAAATAGACATTGTTGTATTATTTTCCAGTAGTACAGTGGTTGATTTTTGTTATTCAGCAGATTTTCATTTTTAGCTCTGATATCTGTTAGCTGTAGTACTTTTCTTGCAGGTAGGACGCTTCACCTATGCGGGGTTTGGCATAGGTGGCGGATCTGTTGCCGAGCCCGGGTCGCAGTTTCGACCCCGGGGCGTGACAGCAAAGTCACGTTCCACGATAGTGGCCCTATCAACTACTGCTCGAAAAGAGTGTAAATCCGTCATTTGGACGACTTCGAAGATGTCGCTCCGTAGTCCGTCTACAAAAAGACGGGCCTTGTGGGATTCGTCCCGTATGACGAAAGGGACACAATTAGTTAACCTCACGAACTCTCGCTGGTATTCCATGACCGATCGATTCCCTTGCTTAATGTGTTTGAGGTCATCTTCCATCTGTCATTTAACACTGTTGGAAAAGAACGCTCCAAACAATTCCTCTCTAAAAGTTGACCACGACGGAAGTGGAGTGTTTGTAGACGGGTCCGGGCGTACCGTCTTCCACCAAATACGAGCGTTCCCTTCAAGAGAGCGGATGGCCAAGGGAACCCGTTCAGTAGGTCTTCAAAAAGCTTCTCCATGGTATCCATCCATTTCTCTACGACCCAAGGGTCGGTCGTTTCTCCCTCAAAGGTGGGCGGATCGTGCTTCTTGAACTCTGTCAGGTTCGCCCTCACTCTTTCCCGTTCGGTTCGCTGATCCGTTGCTTCTCCTGCAGCTGCGGACACCCCGGGAGTAGGGGTCGTCACTGCTTCCCTTGCTGAGTCCCCCGCAGTCGTTCCCAGTACGGGCCTTGAAGCCGCCGGGGTGGGTATGTCCAAAGGTGTTGTGGGTCGCCCTGCCGACACGCCTGTCATCGAGGTCTGAAGGGGCGCGGCAGCAGTTGCACCCCCTGCCCCTGGCGGTCCCGTAGTGGGGGCGGTTGATTCGGGCGGAGGGATCGGAGCATCCTCCGCTGGTGCGGTTGCTTGCCGCTGCGTTAACTGACGGACTTGTTCTGTCAACGTCGCCAGTTGCCCGGCCATTTCTCGCAGTTGCTGTCGGAGGAGTTGGCTCTCCGCGGTGGTCGGGGCCATATTTTCTGCACCCGCGTTGTCAGTCGATGACCTGGTCCGGACCATTATCTGCTGTATACAAAGAAACCGCGTTAACCCTAAGGTTACTGGCCTAGCACTTTGACCTACGACCGCACCGAAATTAATTCCCCCACTTTTTTCCTCGTACACTCACGGTCTACCGCACCTACACCTTGGTTATCTCATGTTCAATTACTTGTGGCGTTATGCACTGTGGATGTTGGTCACTGACTACTGTGGTTAAAGTTATTTTTCTCTGATACCATATAATCTGTCATGCCCCGGAGGTTTAAGGATTAGCGGAAAACGTATATATATATATTTTTCTTAACAACCCCTCCTGCCGGTGCGCATCAGACCCGCCACATATACAAATTCACTCTTTAAACGGACAGAGTCTCCTTTGTATATGCACGGCGTCACATTTACAACATTCTTCTTTAACCACATAGTCACAATGAATACATTGATGGAGAGTACTACTTTTATCCATAAACTTAAGGTTTCATTCACAACATCAAGATGAGACTGCAGATTTACGAACGGTGTCTAAATGACACCAAAATTCCAAAAGTAATTCCGCGAGTCTCAATTAGGCGGCTGCATCTTTTGAAAGGATAAATCCAGAGGTTTTCAAGATAGTGCCCACACGACACTTGGTTTTGGAAAGTATTTTCAAAACCCTTTTGTTTAGTGTAAAACATGCCGCATATAAGTCCATACGAGTATATCAAGTCCACAATACCAAATTAACTATCCATCCAACATCTATAGTGGTCCACAATCAAGCAAATGAAACTTAACAGTTAAACAAGAAAGGAAATGAGATAACCCAAACAAACGATAATGTGAAGCCTCAATGGCTAATGTCCTCTAGACGGTGCCTCACCATCGTCCCGGCTATTACACCAAGTCGGACCTGTCACAGTGTGGGAAAGTCAGTGACAAATAAAGTAGATGATCAAAGCAATAAAATTATTGTTAAGAAACCGAATACACCGGAGCATTTCGCTTTTCCCCTCATGAGTCACCACATCCCTTGATTTAATTACATGATACCTGTCGGAAGGTCTAAAGACCCCCCTCGTGAACGATAACTTTACTTGCGTAATGCTTTCAACCCCTCCACGGTGCTAGTGCTGCACCTATAGCGAGGGTGAGGGGTCCCCACTCGACACCTTTACTTTCGTGGGGTACACGGGTCAACGTACGACAATTCCAGAAAAGTACACCCAATCGGTGGCCAAACCGCCCGTGTGCGTGTAAGCATCTAAGAACATAATAGCCGAAACCGGCGTGTAACAATCACCGCGACACTCAGTCGCCACAGTTAATAATGGGAGAACAGGAAATACTCATGCGATGGGTTTAAACAGTTAATACAATTCATCTACTTTATTAGGCTTGTTATTATACTTGTTATAATGATGACATTCAGCACTTATTGCGAGGGTACCCACCTTGTTGCGTGACGATCGGGACACCTTGAACTTTGACACCCTCCCGCTCAGCACCTGGACCTAAAGAAGTCCCCAAAAAGAATGATAAATCAAACCATGCCGCAAAACGAGACCCAAAACCTGACGACGTAACGGAAATCCCGTAGCGGCGTGTTCACGACGCACTGTTGCTCCCCGCGCGATGCTGCCAGCGCGGCGTCACCGCCCGCGGGTGCCCCGCGCGGCATGAAACCGCGCGGCGCGCACACCCGCGGGTGGCGCCCGCGCGGGCGCCGCCGCCCGCGGGTGCCCCGCGCGGCGCGTGCACCCGCAGGTGGCGCCCGTGCGATGCCGCCCGCGCGGGCGCCGCCGCTTGCGGGCGCCCCGCGCGGCGTGAAGCCGCGCGGCGCGCGCACCCGCGGGTGCTGCCCGTGCGGTGCCGCCCACGGGCGCCCCACGCGGCGTGAAGCCGCGCGGCGCGCGCACCCGCGGGTGGCGCCCGTGCGGTGTTGCCCGCGGGCGCCCCGCGCGGCACGAGGCCGGGCGGCGCGCGTGCCCGGGGTCGCGCGGCGGCGGTAGCAGCGGCGGCGGTGACGGCTACGGCGACGACGAAGAAGACGCCGAAAAAGACACGAAACCGTAAGAAGATTACAATAAACCAAAACCACTCACCGTTTGCGTCAGGGGAAGACGATCCGATTGTACTCCCGGTTCCAACATGTCAATCGGGGTGTTCAGACTCCTCCGCCTTCTCCCTTCCTCTTCTCCTTTTCCTCCGGTTAGGGTTCCGTTCTTTTCTTTTCTCTCTCGATCTCTCCGGTTAGGGTTTCTCTTTTGCGAAACGTGGGATTTTCTCTCGTACGTACGAATAATTCCCACATTTAATTATTTATTAACAAATAACTAATTAATTGACTAATTAATTATACGGGAATAACCCATAATTTTCTCAAAAAGCATGCGGGATATCTTGCACGGATTCCGATGCGCACCAAGTCACCGCAACCCTAAAAACTCTGTTCCGGGAGATCCCAAGGTCGGATTTCAGATCCGATTGCACCGTCGGTCATCGTTTTTCAAGCCATTTCACAGAAAAATATCCGTGCAACACATCGACCAACTTAAGAAATCTCGATAAATTAGCTTACCTAGAAGAAGTACTTTACTAACAGGAGTGTAAAATATTACTAGAAAAGTCGAGTCATTACAGATCAAGGTAAAGGGATCGCGGACTAGATAGATCTCCTTCTTATTTTATGGATGGTAGCGGAGGACCCAATGATGTATTATTATTTATCATACTATTGTATCTTGGGTCTGACTTTTTGTCTGCTGGTAGTACTTATTATTTTGGGAGATATACTTTGTATTTTGGAGCTTTATGTATAGTTTAGTCTGATGGCTATTTTAGTTCAAGCTCTATTTTTCTCTATTGTATAGTTTTTTCATATTTGAGCAGATTACTGACGCTTCGTATACACGGGACCTTCTGTGTATATGACAGATCTGTTGACATGCCAATGAATTACAAAGTCATGAAGGAATCTAAAAAAGTTAACTTGAAAATAGAAAAAAAATGTACACAATAAATAAATAATTAAAGTAATATGATCGTGCCTAGCTATTCGCCGTTTTGGGCAATGAGATTTCATAGATGACAAATTTGATGCACTCTAATCGTAAACAGAGTTTCACTTATTCTCTTATATTTCTCATCATGCTTTTCTATAAATATATCTTGTTTCTGTTTTCTATTCTACCGTGCCACTCTAATTTATCCCCTCACTAGTGAATAGAAAAGTCTTTCTAAATCTTCCCAAGCAATAAATTTTTATAATATTTAAATTTAAAATTTAATTTAAATTTTCTAGAGGCACAGTGGTCACAATCTAAATACAAAAAATTTGGATCGCAACCCTTTCTCCCTTTGCACGTCCTGCACTACTCTTTCTACCATACTCTTTCTACCACTATCATCCTTGCTATATTATAGCGTACCAAAATTGTTGTGACTATCGTAAATTATGCTACAGTTCTATTATGAGCAATGCTATTACTATACTCTAAAGTAGAGCCTACATTTTATACCTATTTTATCCGAAGTCCAATAAATTTTTACCTGTAATATCAAATATTTATTTTTATTTTTACTAAAAATTATTTAAAATTTCGTAAATTCTAGAATGTGTATGTAAAATCTACATCTTTTATTGGGATGCACAAATAATATTTTTCTTCTATTATTGTCGTATTAAGCTCAGGAATCACACTGAGGATAAAATAATAGTAATAATATTAGAACTATGCATTGCAACCAAAAAGAAATTGTAGAACTTAGAACCTAAGCGTGCCATCATAACGAGAGTTCCTTTATTTAATTTGTGTGATATCTAACCTTTTATAGTTTTTTTTTAAAAAAAAATTTATTATGATTATGCTTATGTACCTATTCAATTTTATTGTACAATTAATATACCGGTGGCCCATAGGCCAAAGTCGATTCGGCCCACCGGATAGCATGGCACGGTTTGCAGCATGAGTGCGGGAAGTTCTGGGCCAATGTTTGCCCAGCCGCTGCCGACTATGGGCTGTGCCTACCTGGCCATATGTTGGCAGCTTGTCTGTTTGTTTTTTTTTTTATTTTTTTCTTTCTCTTTCTCATTAATTTTTTAATATTTTTTTAAATATTTTTTTTTTTATTCTTCTCTCAAATTTCATCTAAACGAGTTAAAGTTCAAAAACATTTTAAAACTTATCTAAAAATTATTTGTTAAATAAATTTAAAATATTTAAGAATTTTGAAAAGAAGTAAAACAAATAAAAAAAAGGCTGGCAGTCGGCCTGGCATGACATGGCCCAGTACATGCCAGACTAGTAGGTCAGCCAAGTGCCATCCTTAACTACAGCAGTTATTTGTATCAATTATTTTGTATAAAATTAATAGAGAAATACTCCTATACTTCTTTTTTTTTTTTAATGTCCATTTATACCCGTTCAACAGTTCAGATTTAAGTTGTGACCTGCAATAGCATATCTCTTTGTGTGATGACCTGAATCTCCGCAGATGATTCGCAGCGTGATTAGTGGCTTATGGATGCCATTTTTCTGTGATGGAGGTATTTGCGCGCAAAACGGATGTGAAAAATAGATCCAGTGCGAAAAAGGGATCAAGATTACCTATTTGGATGTCTTTAACCAGAGATAGAAGTGGTTTCGTGCAAAACGGACACCAAATTTGAATTTAGCGCGAAAAAACGTTCGAAATTGACTATTTGGATGTATTTTTCTAGATCCGAACACCCTAAAACGGACAACAGGTATTTTTTTACTGTAGCTCGGATGCAGGGGAGTCGTGGACCATAGAGGGAGGCCACGTGGCCGCATAGGATTGGTTGGCGCAACAAGCGCAGTTCACGAGGGCGTCGTGGGCAGCCGGGCAGGCGAGCGGGTAGGCGCGGGGCGCGACGCGGCGCGGCGAACGAGGCACGCGCCATGCGGCAGCGTGCTGCAGATAGGGGAGGACACGTGGCATTTTTTGAGTAGGCGACGCAGGATTGCGGTCGGCCATCCACGCGCCGACGCGTGGCAGCTGCGGATGCGCGCCACATGTCCCGCTCTCTCTCTTCCCCCCAGCCGGCTACAGGCACCACAGAATGTCCCCAGAAGCCTGTTTCAGATGAATTTTTAGACTATTTAGAGCTCATTTCACCTCCATTTTGAAGCTTTTGGCCATATATAGTTTTTCGGAGAGAATTTTACAGAGGAGATTGCACCTTCTCCACCCCATTCTTGAGCACCATTGGAGGACTTTGGAAGAGCTTCTTTATCACCCCTAGCCCAAGCTTGGAAAAGAACCACCATTGAAGCCATATTCTTAGCCAACTTCGTCGCATTTCAGCGTAGAGACTCTACATGACAAATCCTTAGGAGTTTTTGGCTGAAATTTGGAGGGGATATTCACAAGAGGTACGCCTATAACTTTGATATTTACCACTTCTCTCAGATCTTGAGTTTCATGGAGTTTTTATACCATTTGGGACCCTTGTACACAGTCTGAAAGTCTGGACAATACTCAGTATTTTTCCTTCTCTGGATAGTAGAATTAGAGTTTCGAGCTGAGTTTTGTGGAAAAAATTTCAGGACTTGAAAATCTACAACTTTGGTACATACCACTTTACCCAGATCTGGAGTATAGGGAGTGCACTAACTATTACTCAAGATCCAATTCTCTAGAAATTTTCAATTAAGATATATATATATATATATATATATATATATATATTGATGCATAATTAAAATGAATTATTTACATGTTTGTTTATTTGTCCGTCTTTCACTTAAGCCAAACTTAGTTTTCAACAAGCCCTTCTTCATCTCTTAATTACCATAAAAAATTTCAGTGATATATTTTACACGTTATTTAGCATCAGCATTAATTACATAAGATATTAACAGAAAAAGAAACGTTAGAACTAAATTAGAAATTGCCCCCATTAACTTGGTGCATCTCTTGCGTATGCATGCACGCCAAGGGATTGAGATTGGCAACAATAATATTTGACCTCATAAATCTCTATCATTGAATTTATAAATCTCTATCATTGAATTGTGATCTCCCACTCAATCTATATCCATTGTAGAAAAAAATTTAGTGAAGAGCCACTCAGAGTCACTCAACAAGCCTCTTCGAGGAGATCCAATAACATTTTCCTTTGTTTTAGTTCGGACACTATACCTTTGCTGGCATGGGTTATGCTTTTCTATAACCCTTTTGTCTTACTCTCAAATAGGATACTTCTCTATTTAATCAAAAAAAAAAACATTATAATATTTTTTTAAAAAAAATTAAGTTTTTTTTTGGATTAAATATTAACAAACATATTGACTATCCTTAATATAAAATAGTAAAGAGTTTTGTGATTGATACCTGAGGTTTCATGTTCGAAATTTAGTTGCTTCATATTTTTAATTAAATTTATTTTTTTAAAAAAATAAATAAAACAGTAACATGTTATTTTTTATTTTTTATTTTTTTTAAAAAAAATACTAACAAACATCCAGCCTAAAACTCTTTGAATGAAAGTAAAATTAATATGCAAATGGATGACTTTGAGAAGTCGTCGATCCCAACGAGGAAATGTTCTTACCACTAAAGATTTATCCAAATGTCACCACTCGAATGTGCTGAATATAGTTAATGAAACGATTCCCTCGTGTGGGGTCCTTTTAGTTGTGCATAAACTTATATGGTCATATGTTGGTCCTCTCTCTCTCTCTCTTTCTTTTTTTTGGGATTCTGCATGCATGCCGTACGTGTTGCCTTCTAGAGAATTTATTGCGTGCATCCGATGAAGAATGCACCACACTTAAGAATGAAAAATACTTTCATTACACCCTAAATGAGTGTATATTTTATATCCTATTTATTTTAAAATAAGATAAATTTTTAAAATTATTTTAAAATCATTAATAAAAATAATTATATTTTTGGATGAATAAAATATACATTATACACCCGAATATTTAGAATGTATAGATAGTATTGCTCGTCAAGAACAATACTTTAGTACTGTATCGGATAGAAAATATATTAGTTATCTGTAAGGGTGAGCATTTGGTCAGTTCAATCGATTTTTGATGGAAAGAAAAATCAAACACAATTTTTTTACTATACAGTTTTCTAAACCAACCTGGTTGATTGACTGAACTATTACTCCAAACAGAAAACCAACCAAAACAAATTTTTTTTGGTTTGATTTGGTTAGTTTGAGCCTTTCTAAGTTGGGGTCTTTAAGATTATAATATAGCCAATAATTTATATTTGTTCGTTTAAAGAACTCAAATTATTTATATTTAATTTAATTTATATTAAAAGAATTAAGAGAAAATAATAATAGGAAGTTTTTAGACTGGATAGAAAATGTTATTTTATGTTTTAAAATATTTTAAAAGATAATATATAATTCAAATTTCAAGCTAAAAAATTACTTTAGCTCATTTAATCGATTAATTACATCGATTCAGATTTCAAGCTAGACATCTGGACCGAACACTAGAAATTAAAGTTTTAGGTCGAGCCAAACCGTTTAAATAAAAAAAACCGGTCAAGCCGAATCCTTTTGACCGAATTCGACTGGTTCGGTCCAGTAATTTAATTTTAATCTTCATCACCACTAGTTCTCTGTAAAATGTGGTGCCTTTCAAGTGCTCTATGGTTCCTTTCAAAAAGCTTGCCTGTATCAAACATTATAAAATTTTTAACACATATATATATACTTGATGCGCGGTTAGGTTAAAGATCTTCACGTTTCATTTTTTATATATATAAACTCGTTTAGATATTATATATAACATCTATTAAATTAGATTTGGATTAAGATATTGATTAAAATATCAATCTGATTTGAATACCAAATGGAACGGTTCACTCCGCTAACACTAATAACTTATTAAATCTTAATTTAAAATACTTAAATTTTATTATTAGTACTAAAGTTCTCGATCGTTATACTTTTATTCATAATTTTTTTTTCATCTAGAACTATTATAAAATTACTGACCAAGATAAGTTCCTAATTTCTCTTTCTTTTTCACTTTATTACTCGACTCTTCGCCACTGCGAAGTCGTCATCCAAGTGTGTAGTCCCGAAATTGCCGTATCCCAAAAGCAATTGCCGTAAGCCACTCACTCTCACAAGGCTACAAAAAGGCACAATATACTGTTTCGCTGGTTTTAGCTGTCACTGTGTCTTCTTATGCCCCCTCTTCTTCTTCTTCTTTTTTTTTTTTTTTTTTTTTTTTTTTGTCCTTTCTGTCAATTCCCCCGCCCCCTTCCCATGTGATGTTATGTACCAGATGTTTTATTAGCTATCACTGTATGTTTTCTCTTCATTCTAGCCAATAGTGATTATTATTTTCCCTTTAATTTTTCTCTTGTACTAGTTTGTTTGTTATGACAAAAAATAAAAAAATTACTATAATAAAATTAGGTTATACAGATATATTTTTATGATATTTTTTTCTAAATATTTTATTTATTTTTCAACTATATTCTAAATTAGGTTATAGTTATATATTTTTGGGATACATTATAGTGATATATCGCTATACACCCTACCGACTGCACATATAACGACACTAATAATAAATGTCGGTATTTTTTTCAGCAGTATTTTTTTTAAATTTTTATGGACACTTAAAAGTGTCGCTATTATATAGTTTTGTTGTAGTGAATCTACCTCGTAGAATGTAAAAATATTTTTTTTAAAAAAATAATAATAATCATTAAAGTATACAAATATTTATGTGGTTCAACTAATGACTTATATTCAAGAGCGAAACGGAGTGAAAATTAATTTTATAATTATAGTCAGTATACAACATATGTTGTATACAAATATTTTATATTTGTATACAACATAATTTTATAATTATAGTCAGTATACAAATATTTATGTGGTTCAATTAATTTTATAATTATAGTCAGTACCATATATATAATCTCTTATCCACCGCACTAAATTTACGGAATAAAAAATATATTTATAATAACTAGTGTTTAAATTTTAATATAACTAGAAATACAAATTCATTAAGACTGAAAATAATTCCAATAAAATTAGATATAATCAAAATTTAATTTAATAAAATAATTAAAATATAATAAAATTAAAAATTTTATGATTTTAGAATTCAAGACATGTCTAACGTGTACAGATGAGCACCTATATAGAGGGGACTTAATTTAAGTGTGATACCACTTGGAATAAGGTACATGCTCTCTCTAGCTAGCTAGTGGAGTTCGCTAAATTTTCTTTAGAACATAAATGACCAAGAATGATGTGCTATTGGAGTGGTTGTTTACTTTATTAAATTCTTAGGGTAAAAATGTGTGTGTAGT
This sequence comes from Tillandsia leiboldiana, assembly GCA_029204045.2. NCBI lineage: Eukaryota > Viridiplantae > Streptophyta > Magnoliopsida > Poales > Bromeliaceae > Tillandsia > Tillandsia leiboldiana. The sequence goes on from CM055068.1 coordinate 15,428,043, forward strand.
AACTGAACTTTGAAAATTGTAATTTGGTTTTAGTGTTTTAATTAATTAAATTAATATATTAGTTTCTGAACTTATCTTGGTTCTTGCTGTATCGTCAATAGGTATACTTGTCGGCCAAAATGTATAACATACTGCATATAAATTAAAAAATGATGGAGATTTTGTATTGCGGTTCCTTGCGTGATTTATTAATGGTTACAATCGTAAATTGCACTAATCTTACTCAATCGAGATTTTGAATACCTCTGTAAAAAAGGAATCATCAATAAAGATTATAAATTCTCAGTTCTTCCGAGCCCTCGTGGAGGCTTCTCAGGCATCCCGAACCGACGTGGCGTGCGTTCCGTGCTTCGTGCGTTTGCTTTGGAGTTGCTCTCTTCTTTACTTTATTGATTTTCTTTCTTCTACTACCTTCTACTACCTTCTATTCATATCCATGTGCAGGCACATGGGCACATGGGTTCTCTATTTCTATTTCCAATCCATGTGGTTCCTCTCTCTCTCTCTCTCTCTCTCTCTCTCTCTCTCTCTCTCTCTCTCTCTCTCTCTACTCGCTAGGGTTTGAGAACTCCTCCCATGGCGAATCCGGAGGAATCGAGCCCCCTTCTGAGCCAAATTGACGGCGACGACAAGGTCGCCCCCGCCCCCTCGGAGCCCCCGTCGGCGGCGGCGGCGACGGCTCCAGCCAAGTGCTGCGCTGCTGAGTGGACCACGCACGGGGTCCCGATGGGCCACGTGAGCGTCGTTGGCGAGCCTGTGGCGCGGAACCGGTGGGACTCGGGCCTCTTCTCGTGCCTCGGAAGCAACGACGAGTTCTGCACCAGCGATCTCGAAGTGTGTATGTTTTCGATCGTAGACCTCCTCCTCGTTGTCTCTCGATCTCGATCTATCTCACTTTAATTTGTTGTTGGTGTTGGTATTTTTGTTGTTGTTTGTAATGGATTGTTTGATCTCGTTAGCTCGTGGAAATTTAAGGTTTTTAGTGTTGATCTGGAAAATTATTGTTGTTGCTGGTGTTATTAGGGTTGATCTAGGAAAATTTTGATAATGGGAACAATTTTTTTTTTTTTTTTTTTGTTTCTAATTAGGAAGTTCTGCGAAAATTTTGATAATGTAAACAATTTTTTTACTTTTGGTTTTTAATTAGGAAGGTTTTTTTTTTTTAAAAAAAAAGAAAAATTGAGATTGGGGACTTCGAAGCAAATCTGGATGATTATGAGAATTAGATCGTGTAGATTCGTGGTAAAATTTTAGAAAACAGGGTTGGAATGTAAATTCGTCTTTGAAGAGTTTGGCTAAAATATATGGAGACCCCTCAATTATAGGCTATTTTGATGTAGGCCCCTGCATTTTATTCTTTCTGTGTAGGCAACACGCCAACTTTTGTTTGTTTTGAATTTTTTTTTTTTTTTGAGTTATGTTGGTCTTTTAATTTGGGAATTTCATTAAAATTAATGGCTCCATTGCTATTGAACCATTAATTAATAATGGAAGCAACACTTTCTTTAGTTAGCGAATATTGTATTAACTTTGCTATTGTTTGCTCATTATTACAGAGTTCAGAAAATTGAACTGGTTCCATGTTTCAAAACTTTGAGTTGCTTATATCTACGGACGGTTTGCTTATTTCCTTTTGTGCTTTCCATCTTTCTTTTAATGGATAATTCGGAGCTGCATATACAAGTCCAGGCCCAGCAGGTGTTATAAAATCCTGAAAAGAATTTATAGAATTTGGGTCCCAGTAGTTTATTAGAAGTTTAAAATGTCTGTTTTTTTCCTCTCTAAACCTGTTCCTCTGATTGTAGATTACGAGCTGCCGCGAAGGCCAATGGTGGTGATGCAGGGAAGAAGACACGAACGCGTGATCGAGCTCATAGGGTAGTCGCGGCCCCTGAGGCTAATGCTGAACTCCAAGTAAACCTTGATGTATGCCAAAAATTGATCTTCTTTTATATGGTTAAAAAAACTTTTTATTGTTTACAAATCTTAATGTTTATAGATGGGGCTATCCTTTGGATGGTGGTGTATGCAGAAGCATGTAACCTACTGTTTGTTAATGGTCGCTTCTTGTGGAACGGAGACAATTTAGTTGTGAGTTGGATGATAGGTTGCATGTGTTTGCATGCTACACATTCCAGTTGATAAATCCCCTCAACTTTAATGGATAGGCCCAGGCCCAATCGGTAGTTTTAGTCATTTGATGATTTCTTAACTGGAAATTGATTATTTAGTATTACAGAAGCTTCACTTTTATTTGCTAGCATTTACCAATTTGAGTTTGGCACATTATGAATTTGTGTTGCCTTGGCTGACCCGATCAGCAATTCAGCATCTGTTATCTTTTTTACTGCACAGTTCTATGGAAAAATCTCTCTCTCTCTCTCTCTCTCTCTCTCTCTCTATACGTTATTATCAAATATTGAACCAACTTAATGTTCATAACTTACATTTCCGATGTAAACAGAGATTGTAGAACTGCATCTCTCTCTTTACTTCATTTGCTTCATTATTTGGATGCAAAATTGCTGGAGTCGAGTTCGGACTAGGTAAATGTTTCTAGCACCTGAACAGGGGAGTCGCAGAGCAAATATCCGCTGAATGTCTATTGGCTGATTGACTAATTGTTTTGATTTTATAACACAAAGGTCTAATGTCTAAAATATTTGGTCCAATGACTAAATTCTCTTTCTTTCTTCCCCCCCCCTGCAGTATTGTAAATCCAAGGTTTACACAGTGAATTGTGGCATGGCCTATGGCCAGGCAGCAATGCTGTTGGCCTTCGGTGCGAAAGGTTATCGAGCTCTACAGCGAAACTCTTCCGGTATGTTACACTTTGTATTTCTCTAATTTTATATTTTCTTTAGGGAGTTTACAATGTGTATTGCTTTATTGAAACTAAATTATACATGCCTAAAGTTAATAAATCCAGCGGAGCGGTCATTGATATGTGGATTAAGGTAACTACCAGTAAGTTCGTCACCATATATTTATTTATCTGGCCATAAAAACTGACCGATTATTGGATTTTCTTCTTTTAATTGCTCTAGGCAAAAGTGTTGGGTTATGTATTAATTGGATCTAAATAGGGAAAAAAACACCTAGAGTGGGGGTGAATAGGTGTAAACCATAAACACTCAAAAATCGTTGCGCAATAAAATCCAATGCGGAAATGAAAAAATAACACGCACGATTTTTACGTGGAAAAACTCCAAACCGGAGTAAAAAACTACGGGACCGATAACACGGCGAAATCCACTAGAATTAACACACGTACAAGGTGATATACCGTACTCACAGACGACTCAACCTTTTTCATACGCTCCTAGTAGATCTTCTCCGCTCGCTCCGCAATGCTTCTCGAATCCACGATCTGCGTCCAACGCCGAATCCACGGCGTCCAACGTCGAGTCCACGACGTCCGACCGAATCCACGGTTCTTCACCCAGTAGCACGTCTCGAATCCACGAATGTACCTCACTTCGAATCCACGAAAGCGATTGCACCTTGAATCCACAAGGCCACGCGAGTCCACGCGCCGATTTTGGGAAAATCGTTATTTTTGGGTGGTGATGATCCGCCGAATACTTAGATTAGAAATAGATCGAAAATACCATCTAAGTATTCATTAATTTAATTCTACTCAAAATCTGAGTTTGGAAAACCTAGAATCAAATTAATCAATATAGATGAAGAAACATAGAATTAAATCTATTTATTCCCTTTCTTCTCTATATGTGGATTTTTCAATTTCGGCCGTCTTTTTATTATATGCGGATGCCCTAGAAATTGAATCATAGAGTCTATTTATGTCATGCCCCGGGTGTAAACCAGAACCCGGGCTCGCCAACAGATCCGCCGTGCACACAGAATTTTTTATGTACATGAAGCGCTGGTAACCTGCTCAGATAAAAGATATACAATAGAAGAGCATAAAAAGAGCTGAACTAAAAGAATTATAAGTAATCTCAGACTGGAAATAAAATACAAGTTGAAATAAAAGTACAATAAACTCCCAGCTTACCAACTAAATACAAATAGCTGGCTAAAGCCAGTCCCAAAAGTAAACTACTGTAGTCTGAGATACAAAAGGGGTACAATAAAAGTCCAGCTACTTTCACAGTCGGGGTAGATGATCTAGCTAGTCCGCAATCCTCTTACCTCGATCAGCCGCTGATGGCCCAGCAGCTCCCGCAGATGACTCTGCAAAACAAGGGGAGAAGACAGAAAACAACAATGGGGCTGAGAACTACTAGATAAACCAGTAGCCTCCCCTAGTGGGTAAAACCTCAAATGCTGACGAACCCACTAGGACTATAAGAGGCAAAAAGAAAGAACAGTAGTATGCAATAAAGACTGCTGAAAAAGGAAACTACCACTACTATGCCTCTAAATGCAGCGCCAAAAAGATAACTGTATAAATGCAACTATAAGGCTAACCGCCCAAAGAAACCCAATCAAAGGGCCAGGAAGTACTGGCACTGCCTGCTCTGTCATCACTCACAACTCACCAACTGTGTCATCACTCACAACTCACCAACTGACCGGCACCGTCACGGTCAAAAGCCTACTCCGGAGTGGCACTCGAGGGAAGCGACCCGCACGAGTAAAGTATCTCTGTATCAAGCATCTCTGTAACCAATGTCTCACAATAGCAGGACTGGATCAAGACTATGATCAAAGTGGGAAACTCCGTCCACTAATGAAACCCCGATCTGATGCAATGGTACTCAATAAGTGGGAAACACCATCCACTAGAGAAATCTGATACCCAATCTGATGCATAAGTGAATATCCGGTCAACCGCCCAATGTCCGCGGTCGCCACAACACCCCACAAGACCAAAATCTGATAAAGCAATCAACATCTGGCTAACCGCCTACTGTCCACGGTTACCACAATAACCCACAAATCCCAATTTGATAAAGCAAAAACATCTGGCCGACCGCCTAACATCCGCGGTGGCCACTAAGCCCCACAATCCCCAAGACGAGTCTAAACTATCCCAGACTCGAGGTCCAGACTGCACTATCCCAAAATCCCAATCAGACTCGAGCATCATGCCACGATAGAGAAGGAGAACGATAACACATGTTTTCTCCTAAGTCAAATCCAATAATATAGTGCAGCAGTAAACAGTGGCCTAACTAGGTGTCCAGGTAAGCATGCAATTGTCCTTTTTTAAAAAGTGTTAGAAAAGTGGCTAAGGTTTATTTCAAAGAATTATTTTTAAACATTAATGTGATACTTATTTGCATGCGAGGTTACGATATAGCAATTGTCCAACATTATTGTCCCAAATTTATCACATAAAGGTTATCAACTAAATTAGGGGGCATTGCATCAAGTTCATATACTATCAGCTAGTTGTCACATATATAATTGGGGGACTCTAATACTCCTAGTGAGCATGCCAACAAAGAAGAAAACGCAACCACCCACCTCGAAAAGCGTGCACAACACTCGGAGAAAAACACCGCTATCCGTTGTCCTCTAAGCACACAGTCAGCCGAAACAGTGTCCTACAACCACACACATTGCACACGGTGTAAAAAAATCACAAGTCCCAAAACAGATTTTGCTGTTTTATAATCAGCATGCAAAATGAGGAATTTCACCTCTGTCTCGAGCTCCAAAAATCCCAGAAAAATCACGGTTGCGTTCCTCGCGAAAAGTAGCCCAAAATCGACTCTTTAAACGCCTCGATCCGATATTCGTACGCCACGATATAATTCGTCGAAGTTGCCGCTGTCCAAAAATCCAAACAGCAAAAGGGGGCGTCAAAACACCTCGGGAGTCGTGCCAAAGAATCAGAATCCAGAGAAACCACCAACACGGAAAACGAAGCCCTACCTCTCAGGAACACACCGGCAAAGAAATCGTCGAAAAAGGACTCCTGTACTGCGCAGGGGACTCCTCGGACTGAAATGCGACGATAACGGGCCGAAAATGGGGAAAGAACGGGGCGCACTGTAAAATCCGGATCGCCGTTGTCGAACTTCCAAAAAATCTGGAACTCCACCACGAGATGCAAAATAATGTGAGGAACAACTTTGCTTCAAGGCTCTCCCTCAGGTTCTCTCTCTAACTCTCGGAAAAAGCAGAAGAAGGAGTGGAGGGGAGGCCTATTTATAGGCCCACCAAAACAATTGGGAAAATACCCAATGTGTCCTGGATTCGGGCGCCCGAATCATTCGGGCCCCGAATCCGGGCCCAAACAGTGCCCGGCCCAACTCGGCCCACTCCCGCACACGGGATCCGGTCGGACCGAACGCCGGTCCGACCCGCCCGGACGCTCGACACGTGTCCCCCGCACAGGGGACAGCGCGCCCGGCGAACCGGCCGCGGCCACATGCCCCCCATGCGGGGCGGTGGGGTGGGTGGCGCCAGCCCGTGGCGTGACGCCACGTGGCGGCGCCTTTTCCCGCCCGACACGGCCGCCGGCACGCCTGCGTGCGCGTACGGCCGCAGGCGCCCGCCTGCGGGTGCACCGCGCGCACCTGCGCCCACCAACCCGGGGCCGCCACGTGGCGCGCCCCGGTCCATCGTGCACCGCGCCCACCCCGCGCCTGCTCGGCCTGCACGAGCTGCCCGCGCCTTCCCCCGCGCGCCGCGTGCACTGCGCCGGACCAACCGCACGCTGACACGTGGCCCGCTGGTCCACGGTGCACCGGCGGCCCAATCCGTGGACCGGGAGGCGTGCGCCGACCCAATGACAGGCCGCCACGTGTCCAGGCCGGTCCACGGCTCCCCCCATGCACCATTTTGCGCAGAAAACTTCCGGGGGTCCGTTTTTGGGCATCCGGACTCAGAAAAATATAAATAAATAGCTATTTTCAAGCGTTTTTCCGTGCTAAATCCAAATCCGACCCCTGTTTGGCCCAAAGCCTTCTCTAAAATTCGGCAAATACAGCCGAAGGCCAAACCAACAGTAAATACCACACTGTGTCCATCCATAGCATCCCTTTGATGCACTGTGGGCCTAATACACCAATGACAGGTGTTTCACACCAAGGATTCACTGGAAAAACTGTACGGAATCCTGGACCACTACATCCTCCCCCACTAACAAAAGTTTCGTCCTCGAAATGAAAATCATACCTCAATCCTGAGCCTCGAACACGTAGGGGTAGGCGTCCATCATCTCTGACTCGAGCTCCCACGTCGTCTCGCGCTCATCATGATTGCTCCAAAGGATCTTCACATAGGGGATGGCCCGATTGCGCAATTCTCGCACCTCTCGATCCAGAATCCGCAGTGGGCGCTCCTCGTACCTCAAATCCTCGCTGATCTCAAGCGGCGTGAAGTCGATGACGTGCGATGGGTCGAAGACGTACCTCCTCAGAGTAGAAACTTGGAACACATCATGGACACCAGCAAGTCTCGGGGGAAGTGCAAGTCGGTAAGCAACTGGCTCGATACTTTCCAACACCTCAAAGGGTCCAATGTATCGGAGGCTGAGTTTCCCGCGAATGCCAAACCTCCTTATCCCTTTGGATGGCGAGACTTTCAGAAATACATGATCTCCAACCTGAAACTCTAAGTCTCGTCGCCGAACATCAGCATAGCTCCTCTGTCGACTCTGAGCGGTCTGAAGATGCTGTCGAATCACTCGGACCTTCTCCTCTGCCTCAAGCAGTATATCTGGCCCTAAGGTCCGCCTCTCGCCTACGTCACTCCAATAAAGTGGTGATCGACACTTGCGTCCATACAACGCTTCAAACGGAGCCATCTGTATGCTCGCTTGAAAGCTGTTGTTGTACGCAAACTCAACCAAAGATACGTGTCGAATCCATCCTCCGCCAAAATCCAAGACGCAAGCCCTCAGCATGTCCTCCAAGATCTGTATAGTCCGCTCTGACTGCCCATCAGCCTGTGGATGAAAAGCTGTACTGAATCTGAGCTGAGTCCCCAAGGCGGTCTGCAGACTCCTCCAGAAGCGCGAAGCAAACCTCGGATCTCTATCTGACACAATGGAGGCGGGTACTCCATGCAACCTCACTATCTCATCCAGGTATAACTGGGCTAGTCGCTTGAGTGTCCAAGTAGTCTGCATAGGCAAAAAGTGCGCTGACTTGGTAAGTCGATCCACAACTACCCAGATAGCATCTGCTCCACCCTGTGCCCTCGGCAATCCGACTACGAAATCCATTGTAATGTGGTCCCATTTCCACTCGGGGATTGGGAGACTTTGTAACTTGCCAGCTGGCACTCGATGCTCAGCTTTTACTTGCTGACAAGTAAACACTGAGCCACAAATCTCCCAATATCTCTCTTCATGCCATTCCACCAGAAATGTGCCTTGAGATCCTTATACATCTTAGTCCCCCGAGGATGAAGGGTATAAGGTGTATAATGGGCCTCTCTCAATATCTGTTCTCTGATCTCAGCATCCACTGGCACACATGCTCGGTCCCTGTACCTCAGTACTCCCGAAGCATCCATTGAAAAATCCCCTGATCGATCACTCAGAATCTGATCTCTAATCCTGGTCAAATAGGGGTCCTCACTCTGTCTCTCTCGGATCCTCTCCAACAGAGTGGGTTGCACGACCAAAGACATTAGTCTAGCAGAGATCCCAGGGGACACAACCTCTATCTCGAGCCGTCTCATCTCCTCTAATAGTGGCACCTGGTCTGTGATCAACATAGACAAACTCTGTACTGCTCTCCTGCTCAATGCATCAGCGACCACATTAGCCTTACCTGGGTGGTAAAGAATGTCCACACCATAATCCTCCAGTAGCTCTAACCACCTGCGCTGCCTCAAATTCAGCTCCTTCTGAGTGAACAGATACTTTAAGCTCTTATGGTCGGTGTAGATCTCACAATGCTCTCCATACAAGTAATGGCGCCAAAGCTTCAGTGCAAACACCACGACAGCGAGCTCTAAGTCGTGGGTAGGGTAATTCTTCTCGTAATCCTTGAGCTGTCTCGATGCATAAGCAATTACCCTCCCTTCCTGCATCAACACGCAACCGAGTCCACTGTGCGATGCATCACTATAGATCACATATCCTTTCCCCATAACAGGGAGGGAAAGGATAGGAGCGGTCATCAATCTATCCTTTAGCTCCTCAAAGCTCCTCTGGCAGTCCTCACTCCAGATAAACTTAACTCCTTTACGCGTCAACCGAGTGAGGGGTGTGGAAAGCTTCGCAAAGCCTTCCACGAACCGACGATAATAACCAGCTAATCCCATGAAGCTGCGCACCTCAGATACAGTCGTCGGTCGGGGCCAATCTCGAACTGCCTCAATCTTCGCCGGGTCTACTGTTACACCGGCGGCGAAAATCACATGGACCAAGAAAGCTACCTCCCGAAGCCAAAACTCGCACTTCGCCAGCTTGGCATACAACTTCTTCTCTCGTAGAAGTTGTAGCACAGTCCTCAAGTGCTCCTCATGCTCGGCCTCGCTCCGGGAGTAAACAAGGATATCATCAATGAACACCACCACAAAACGATCCAGAAATGGCCGAAATATCCTGTTCATTAAGTCCATAAAGGCGGCAGGGGCATTAGTCAATCCAAACGGCATAACTATAAACTCATAATGCCCGTACCGAGATCTGAAAGCAGTCTTGGGAATATCCTCGGCCTTCACCTTCAGTTGGTGGTAACCAGACTGTAGATCGATCTCGGAGAAGACGCAAGACCCTTGCAGCTGATCAAAGAGATCGTCGATGTGCGGCAGAGGGTACTTGTTCTTGATGGTCACTTTATTCAGTTCACTAAAGTCCACACACAATCAAAGTGACCCAACCTTCTTCTTCACGAATAGCACCGGCGCTCCCCAAGGCGACACACTTGGTCTAATAAAGCCCTTATCCATCAAATCTTGCAGCTGTGCTTTAAGCTCTCGCAGCTCAACCGGTGCCATCCGGTAAGGAGCCTTAGAGATTGGCGCAGTTCCTAGAACTACGTCAATCACAAACTCGATCTCCCTGTCGGGCGGCATACTAGTCAGCTCAGGTGGACACACATTCGGAAACTCACGAACAATAGGAATATCCCCGAGTCCCGGTGCCGCCGTAGGCCCCTCAACAACACTAGCCAAAAAGGCTACACATCCTCGATGAATTATCCGCCTCGCTCGGGAAGTCGAAACCATAGAGGCAAAGAAAGCGCTCTGACATCCCCGGTATACCAACACCTCCTGGCCTGGCTCTCAAAAAGTGACAGTCCTCTCGGCACAATCAATGGTCGCGAAATACTGAGCCAGCCAGTCCATCCCAAGAACCACATCAAAGTCCCTCAGCTGTCTCAAGACCAACAGGTCAGCTGGCATAATCCAGGACTCGATCTGCATCGGGCAGGACCAACAACACTCCTCCACGTGCAAAGTGTGATCGGGAATCTGAACCTCTCATGCACGTGGCAAAAGTCCTACCTCTATCCCATGTAATGATGCAAATGATCTACTAATGAAAGAATGCGATGCTCCAGTATCAAATAAGATATGAATCCAAATGCCAGAAATAGACCATACCTGCCACCACACGGTCAGCTGTAGTAGAATCCCCCGCCTGTGCTAAGCCATCCTGGCCGCTCAACAATGGCTGTCTCTCACCAGAAGGGCGTGGTGGCAAAACTCGGTCTGCCTGGAGGCTTGTTGATGAAGCTCCCGGTCGCCGCTGGGAAGTAGTAGGGACGGACACTAAAGTAGGTGCCACAGCCGCCCCCGAGGGGCACGCAACTTGAATGTGCCCGGGCTGTCCACACCTATAGCAGCGACCCCACCGCTGGTCGCAGGTGCCGGGAAAATGCTGACCTCCACAGAAAATACAACTGCTGGGAGCCTGCAATGGTCGTGTCTGCTGCTGCCGCTGAGATCTCTGTTGGGATGCGATAGAGGCCAACGCTGGAGAAGGTGGTACTAAGGTCGAAAGGGGGCACGAAGCTCGAACGTGGCCAGACTGTCCACATCGGAAGCATCGACCCCGCCTCAAGTCACAAGTACCTGAGGGATGCCGTCCTCTACAGAAAACACACCTGCCGCGAAACCGTGGCCGTCTAGAAGAACTGGCCTGTCCAACAACATCCGGGGCTGGGCGTTTCCTCTCTAAACGCTGCTCTAAAGCCCTGGCCCTCTCTCCAACTGCTGAATCACCCCTCTGCGCCAGCAGCTGCTCCAGGCGCTACTCCTGTCGAAAGCTCCTCGCCACCAAATGGGTCAACAAGGCCCGCAATTCCCCCAGCTCGGTAGATACCGCCTGCTCGGACTCCTCAGGAGGGGTGGGGATACCCCCGATGGAAAAACGACGATGGGGCGACATACTGTCACAAAAAGCCACAAATCAGCAATAAAACCCCACACGACCCAATCTAGCGAAAGTCAAAGACATCCCCCTATTTCTGTGACTTTATGTTGTCTGCAGCCAACATAACAGTTCACTAGAAATAGGGTATGTCGATCCCTCTTCACTCACTGGAAGAGTCAAACAATTAAATCAACAACTTTCGCAAAATATCACGTCTCTCGCGCCCTATCATCCTAGGGTCTGCCAAAAGCCTAGGGTTCCCTAAGTCCCAACTGACCTATCCCTAAGCTCTGATACCAACTTAATCTGTCACGCCCCGGGTGTAAACCAGAACCCGGGCTCGCCAACAGATCCGCCGTGCACACAGAATTTTTCATGTACACGAAGCGCTGGTAACCTGCTCAGATAAAAGATATACAATAGAAGAGCATAAACAGAGCTGAACTAAAAGAACTATAAGTAATCTCAGACTGGAAATAAAATACAAGCTGAAATAAAAGTACAATAAACTCCCAATATACCAACTAAATACAAACAGCTGGCTAAAGCCAGTCCCAAAAGTAAACTATTATAGTTTGAGACACAAAAGGGGTACAATAAAAGTCCAGCTACTCTCACAGTCGGGGTAGATGATCTAGCTAGTCCGCAATCCTCTTACCTCGGTCAGCCGCTGATGGCCCAGCAGCTCCCGCAGATGACTCTGCAAAACAAGGGGAGAAGACAGAAAACAACAATGGGGGTGAGAACTACTAGATAAACCAGTAGCCTCCCCTAGTGGGTAAAACCTCAAATGCTGACGAACCCACTAGGACTATAAGAGGCAAAAAGGAAAGAACAGTAGTATGCAATAAAGACTGCTGAAAAAGGAAACTACCACTACTATGCCTGTAAATGCAGTGCCAAAAAGATAACTGTATAAATGCAACTATAAGGCTAACCGCCCAAAGAAACCCAATCAAAGGGCCAGGAAGTACTGGCACTGCCTGCTCTGTCATCACTCACAACTCACCAACTGTGTCATCACTCACAACTCACCAACTGACCGGCACCGTCACGGTCAAAAGCCTACTCCGGAGTGGCACTCGAGGGGAGCGACCCGCACGAGTAAAGTATCTCTGTATCAAGCATCTCTGTAACCAATGTCTCACAATAGCAGGACTGGATCAAGACTATGATCAAAGTGGAAAACTCCGTCCACTAATGAAACCCCGATCTGATGCAATGGTACTCAATAAGTGGGAAACACCATCCACTAGAGAAATCTGATACCCAATCTGATGCATAAGTGAATATCCGGTCAACCGCCCAATGTCCGCGGTCGCCGCAACACCCCACAAGACCAAAATCTGATAAAGTAATCAACATCTGGCTAACCGCCTACTGTCCGCGGTTACCACAATAACCCACAAATCACAATTTGATAAAGTAAAAACATCTGGCCGACCGCCTAACATCCGCGGTGGCCACTAAGCCCCACAATCCCCAAGACGAGTCTAAACTATCCCAGACTCGAGGTCCAGACTGCACTATCCCAAAATCCCAATCAGACTCGAGCATCATGCCTCGATAGAGAAGGAGAACGATAACACATGTTTTCTCCTAAGTCAAATCCAATAATATAGTGCAGCAGTAAACAGTGGCCTAACTAGGTGTCCAGGTAAGCATGCAATTGTCCTTTTTTAAAAAGTGTTAGAAAAGTGGCTAAGGTTTATTTCAAAGAATTATTTTTAAACATTAATGTGATACTTATTTGCATGCGAGGTTACGATATAGCAATTGTCCAACATTATTGTCCCAAATTTATCACATAAAGGTTATCAACTAAATTAGGGGGCATTGCATCAAGTTCATATACTATCAGCTAGTTGTCACATATATAATTGGGGGACTCTAATACTCCTAGTGAGCATGCCAACAAAGAGGGAAACGCAACCACCCACCTCGAAAAGCGTGCACAACACTCGGAGAAAAACCCCGCTATCCGTTGTCCTCTAAGCACACAGTCAGCCGAAACAGTGTCCTACAACCACACACATTGCACACGGTGTAAAAAGATCACAAGTCCCAAAACAGATTTTGCTGTTTTATAATTAGCACGCAAAATGAGGAATTTCACCACTGTCCTGAGCTCCAAAAATCTCAGAAAAATCACGGTTGCGTTCCTCGCGAAAAGTAGCCCAAAATCGACTATTTAAACGCCTCGATCCGATATTCCTACACCAAGATATAATTCGTCGAAGTTGTCGCTGTCCAAAAATCCAAACAGCAAAAGGGGGTGTCAAAATGTCTCGGGAACCGTGCCAAACTTGCGGAATCCAGAAAAATCACCAAAACGGAAAACGAAGCCCTACCTCTTAGGAACATGCGAAGAAATCGTCAAAAAAGGACTCCTGTATTGCGCAGGGGACTCCTCGGACTGAAATGCGACGATAACTGGCCGAAAATGGGGAAAAAACGGGGCGCACTGTAAAATCCGGATCGCCGTTGTCGAACTTCCGAAAAATCTGGAACTCCACCACGAGATGCAAAATAATGTGAGGAACAACTTTGCTTCAAGGCTCTCCCTCAGTTTCTCTCTCTAACTCTCGAAAAAAGCAGAAGAAGGAGGGGAGGGGAGGCCTATTTATAGGCCCACCAAAACAATTGGGAAAATACCCAATGTGTCCTAGATTCGGGCGCCCGAATCATTCGGGCCCCGAATCCGGGACCAAACAGTGCCCGGCCCAACTCGGCCCACTCCCGCACATGGGATCCGGTCGGACCGAACGCCGGTCCGACCCGCCCGGACGCTCGACACGTGTCCCCCGCACAGGGGACAGCGCGCCCGGCGAACCGGCCGCGGCCACGTGCCCCCCATGCGGGGCGGCGAGGTGGGTGGCGCCAGCACGTGGCGTGACGCCACGTGGCGCGCCCTTTTCCCGCCCGACACTCCAGCCGGCAGGCCTCCGCGCCTGCGCCCGGGTGCGCGTACGGCCGCAGGCGCGCGCCCGCGGGTGCACCGCGCGCACCTGCGCCGTCCAACCCGAGGCCGCCACGTGGCGCGCCCCGGTGCACCGTGCGCCGCGCCTCTGCCCCCCGCCTGCCCGGCCTGCCCGCACTGCCCGCGCGCTGCACCGGGCCAACCGACGCCCGCCATGTGGCCCGCCGGTCCACCGTGCACCGGCGGCCCGTTCCGTGGACCGGGAAGCGTGCGCCGGACCCAATAAGGGGCCGCCACGTGTCCTGGTCGGTCCACGGCTCCCCCCGTGCACCATTTTGCGCAGAAAACTTTCGTGGGTCCGTTTTTGGGCATCCGGACTCAGAAAAATATAAATAAATAGCCGTTTTCAAGCGTTTTTCCGCGCTGAATCCAAATACGGCCTCCGTTCAGCCTGAATCCACTCCTAAAATTCGGCAAAGGCAGCCGAAGGTCAGGCTTGATCCCAATTCCTCACTGAGTCCAAATCAACACATCTCTTTGACATGTTGGGACCCAACACACCAATAATAGGTGTTCCACACCCCGGAACAGGGGAAAAACACTGGGGGACCTGGGACACTACAGAAACCCTTGGAAGAAGATAAGGATAAAAAACTAACCGTTTCTGGAATTTTACAGGACGACGGTCCGGACTGGAATTGGCGGTCCGGACTGTCGTGGCTTAAACAGACAATTTCTAGAAAAGTGGACATTCGGGGTCCGGACTGTAATTCCACGGTCCGGACTGTTCATGCAATTCCTGCAAATTCCACGTTCGGGGTCCGGACTGAAGTTCCAAGGTCCGGACTGGAATTGCGCATGAACTAATCTACGTTCGGGGTCCGGACTGTGATGCCCGATCCGGACTCTGAACATGTAGTATGTCCAGTTTTTGATTTTTATGCAATCAAACATTCAACCAAGTGTTTCTACACTATAAGAAGTATTCGGATCACCAAAAATATTTAGTTAAACATACCTGATCTTTTTGAATTCTTCTTTCTTGAGATTGAGGTACATGATCCAAACTTTTTCATCTTCAATCTTCAAGACTTAAACAAATTCACGAAATACGCCAACACAAATTCCGTAACAATCTCCCCCTTTGGCGGTTTCGTGACAAAACAAAAATCCACTCAAGAAAATTCAAAAAGATATTTTTGTTGATATCACCATACAACAAAAATTTACATTGGAGATCCAAAAAAAAATTAAATACATGAGATAAACTCCTAGAACAGACTCTAGACTTAGACATCTGTAATCTCTGCAAAAAGAAAACATTCTTGACAAAAGAGATCGTTAGATACCTCAAGAATTTTTAACATTCAAAAACCAAACACAGAGATAGAGTTTATACTCACCATGACATTCACAAATTCAGATATGTAACAAGATCACAATCAAAATTAGACATATCTTCTAAGCATTAAAAACCAAATGTCATATGTATGTTAGTTAACAAACAACTTGTTAGAAATATTACATGCCCAAATAGTTAGTCGAATAGTTAGTTGAGGCATGCATCAATCAAAATATAAAACCAAAAGTTGAAGTTATACTTACCTTCATAGTTCACAGTTCTCACACAAGCATTGTTCAAAGTAGTCATTGTTTAAGTAGTTCTCTGCTCTCTCCCCCTTTTTGTCACTAAATAAGCCAAACAATTACAAAACGGAGAGGTGAAAAGTACTAAAGCAAGAAAAATCAGAGACCTAAAAAAAACTGAAAACTAAGCCTGCACAACAAAACGATATGTTAGAAGGAAGTTCAATTGTCAGACTCTGATCCTTCTGAGCTACTGCAGTCCAGTTTGTGTAGAATCCCTTTAAGCATTTTTGATAATTTGGAGCAGTTCTTTTTCTTCTTGTGAATGTCAGCCGACATTCTTTCTTGTGCTTCAGACATTCTCCTTTGTGCTCGTTGCATAGACAGTATATCAGCTTTTGTGGTTATTCTCTTGGAGGTAGAAGGAGATTGTGCGGATGCTGAAGGTTTATTTTGAGATTCTCTAGGCAGAGAGCGTTCGCTGGCGAGTGGTTCATTAATCTAAATTCCTCTGCCTCTCGAATTCTTGCTCCTTGTGGGATGTTTGGTTGTTGAGGAAGACGTTGTCAGCTTCTTTTCCTCTAGATAGAACCTATCTTCGTCATCCACCGCTTGTTTTGATTCTTTACAAAATATTTTCCAATCTTCTTCATCCTCTGATTCTGACTCAGCTTGAGGAACAGTGTTTATCTTCTCCTGACTTGCTTCAGCTTGTTCCTTCTTGACAGATGCTCGAGTTCCCACTAATGCTACAATGAGCGCAATAATCCAAGCGAAAACCATTTTGCTACTCGTTCTCAGATAATAGAAAAGCCTGTGAGCAATACTGAAGAACACGAGAAAAATTGTTTATTTTCAAAAATTTCCAAAATTGTACCTAAACAATCATTATCGTGTAGAGAGACTAAGAATCAAATTAGTTTTGCAAAAAGAATTTTAAAAATAGATCAATCCCATGATTTTCAAAAATTCTCAAAATATGCCATAAAACCGAAATCTTTGAAATCAAAGCCCAAAAATTCGTTTTTCAAGAGAAAACCTAGCATATAATCAAAACTAATCTATCCAGAGTTCTTATTTCAAAAGAAGTTTGATCAAAAACCAATCACAAACGAAAAAGATACAAATTTTCTCCCACGTTTTGAGCTAAAACATGAAAACCTGTGAAAAAACAAAGTTTTGATCAAAAGAACTCACTTGGATTTGAAGAAGATGAGTTGGGAAGCCTCCAAAATCTTTGATTTCTAGAGAGAGAAGGTCTGGGGCTTAGAAACAAAAGATTGGAGTAAAGAAATTCAAAACCCTTTTGTTCTATATAAAACCCTAGCCGCGGTCCGGACTGCCTGAAGAATCCAGTCCGGATCGGCTGCCCGCAGGAATTACCTGCGTTCGGGGTCCGGATCGGCTTGTCCAGTCCGGACCGGCTCCAAACTGTTTCTTCAGAAAAATTCAGAAAAATTCCAGAAAATCCAGAAAAAGATTGTAAGCACTTTTGTGTATCAACTTTAAATAAAAATCATCATTTCATACAATAAGAAATAGATTATGCAAAATCTATCAAAAATATCCAAATAATGAAATGAAAATTTATAAAAATTAAATCCCTTAAAGTTGAACAACTTCAATCACATCTAACATGATCTTATGCGTAATGCCTTTATCAAATCATCAATTTGGTAAAGAAAATGAAATACCAAGATCAATAGATGTTTGAAATTCCAAATATGTTAGATAATGTATCTAGTCAATTTGTTGAAGAGAGTGGCTCTTTGACCATCTTTCATTCAAATTCCCACCTTATACCAACCTTGAAATTTGACAGAGTCAAGTATTTCAACATGCATTTTATTTAATCAAATTTGAAAAACCATGCTTGGTATACATGTGGTAGCTGCACATAGTACTCGGACGACTGAGGTGGTAGCTCTTTCCTCCATGTGGTGGTAGTTTTCACACTCCTCATTGGGATGTAACTCTTTCCACATCTTTTGAGCATAACACTTTTTCTTTGACTCCCCCTCAATCGGCTATCAATTATTTAAGATATAAAGAATTCAACCAAAGATTGATCTCGATTTCATACTCGACTAAATAGTCAAATAAGATAAAAACTATACCAAGAGATCATTGAGAGAGAAATTGACTTTGATCACTTTAAAAAAATGACTTAATTGACATAAATGATCATTGCATCAACTGAAATATTATGATATCTAAAGCATAATAAATTTCTAAACATATAAAAGGATGCAGTTAAAGTCAATATAACTAATGCTCAATTAATGTTCTATGTACAAGCATAGGTAAAGAACAAAAACACAAAAACAAAACCTAACCTAAGGATTGGTTTCAAAAAGAAATTATTTCAAGGAAAGCATTCCAATTGCCTTACGCAAATGAATAAAACGTTTTTGATCCAAAGGTTTTGTTAAAATATCGGCTAATTGATTTTCAGTTAAAATATAGGAAAGTTGAAGAATACTTGATTCAACTAGCTCT
Organism: Tillandsia leiboldiana; assembly: GCA_029204045.2. NCBI lineage: Eukaryota > Viridiplantae > Streptophyta > Magnoliopsida > Poales > Bromeliaceae > Tillandsia > Tillandsia leiboldiana. The sequence goes on from CM055068.1 coordinate 15,446,306, forward strand.
CTAAGAAAATGATATCTAAGTTTAATGTGTTTTGTTCTTGAGTGCAACACAGGGTTTTTTGAAATATTTATAGCACTGGTGTTGTCACAAAGAATTGTTACCGAAGTTGCTAAAATTCGGAAGTCGCTCAACACACTTTTCATCCAAATGAGTTGGGTTGAACAACTACCCGCTGAAATATATTCCGCTTCGGCAGTCGAGAGTGCAATGCAGTTTTACTTTTTACTGTGCCATCCAATAAGGCAATGGCCAAGATAAAAACATGCACCACTCGTACTTTTCCGATCATCCACAAATCCTGCCCAATCGACATCTGAATATCCTACAATGTCTAGACTTGTTCCCATAGGATACCGAATTCCGAAATTTACGGTTCCTTTGATGTACCGGATGTTCCGTTTCACCGCTTTCAGGTGAACCTCCTTTGGTGCTGATTGATATCTCGCGCAGATCCCAACACTAAAGGATATGTCCGGGCGACTAGCCGTGAGGTAAAGTAGACTTCCAATCATGCTGCGATAAAGTTTCTCGTCTACATTTTCACTAAGAGATTCACTTCCTAATCCCTTATTGCTAGTTCCCATTGGAGTCGGAAAATCTTTAGAATTTTCTAAACCGAACTTTTTGACCAACTCCATTGCATACTTGGATTGACATAGATGAATGCCTTCTTCATTTTGTTTTACTTGCAATCCAAGAAAGTATGTCAGTTCGCCCATCATGGACATCTCAAATTCGCTTTCCATGGTTTCAGCGAATTTAGAAGCATCATTGTCTCTAGTTGCACCAAATACAATGTCATCGACATAGATTTGTGCTACAATGAAATTATCCTGATAATGCTTCACAAAGAGAGTCCGATCTGCTCCCCCTCGAGTGTAGCCCTTTTCCAAAAGGTGCTTTGTCAACCTTTCGTACCACGCTCGCGGTGCTTGTTTTAGACCGTAAAGAGCCTTTTTCAAACGAAAAACATGGTTAGGTAGTTTAAGGTCTACAAAACCTTTCGGTTGAGCCACATAAACTTCCTCGTTTAAATACCCATTTAAAAACGCGCTCTTAACGTCCATTTGAAAGAGTTTTATTTTAAAATGACAAGCAATTGCGAATAAGATACGAATTGACTCGAGTCGAGCAACTGGGGCGAACGTTTCATCAAAGTCTATACCTTCTATTTGAGAGTAGCCTTGAGCAACTAAACGTGCTTTGTTCCTGATGATGGTACCATCCTCATTTTTCTTATTCTTGAAAATCCATTTAGTACCAATCACATTGTGTTGCTTCGGAGGCTTCGTTAATTCCCAGACTTTGTTTCGTTCAAACTGATGGAGCTCTTCCTGCATTGATTCAATCCAGTAGTCATCCTGAAGGGCTTCATCGACGTTCTTTGGTTCTATCATGGAAACGTAACAAGCGAATCCACAAACCAACTGTCTCCGAGTCCTGACTCCTTCTTGTGGGTCTCCAATAATGTTAGATTCAGGATGATCCTTGGAGATGCGTAACGTTTGAGGTAATGGAGTACTCGGAGGTACATGAGATGATTCCTGCACATCAGATAAGCTTGAAGAACCATTAGATGCATCATTATTATCGGAAGAATTGTTATGAGAAGATGCATTTGCAGGAGTATCATCATCAAGAGAGATATCCGGGGTAGATTTATCAGATGCAAAGTGAAAAGCTTCATCTACTTTAACATTTATAGATTCTACCATTGTTTTAGATTCCAAGTTAAATACCCGATATGCTCTACTGTTTGTAGAATAACCCATGAAAATCCCTTCGTCACTTCGAGAGTCAAATTTTCCCAGATTTTCGCGGTCACGCAAAATGTAACAACGACTCCCAAAGATACGAAAATATTTTATATTCGGTTTTCTACAAAACCACAGTTCATATGGTGTATTTAAGGTTCCCGGGCGCAAATACACTCGATTAATTACATAGACTGCAGTGTTCACTGCTTCAGCCCAAAAGTACAACGGTAAGTTCCGGCTATGAAGCATAACACGTGCCATCTCTTGTACAACCCTATTTTTGCGCTCGACTACACCATTCTCTTGAGGTGTATAGGGTGCTGAGAATTCATGCTTAATGCCGTTGGAAGTGCAAAAATCAATGAATTTAGAATTTATGAATTCTCCACCTCTATCACTTCTAACATGAATGATCTTTTCATTCTTTTCAATCATAATACGATGGCAAATCTCGAAAAAAGAATCAAACGTATCAGCTTTCTCTTTTAAAAATGCTACCCATGAGTATCTAGAGAAACATCAACCAATAGAAAAATGTAGCATTTACCTCCCAAAGATGGTTGACGAGTTGGCCCCATTAAATCCATGTGCAATAATTCTAAAGGCCGGTTGGTGCCAACATGGTTCAAGTTCTTGTGTGCAGTCCTTGATTGTTTTCCCTTATACAACCTCCACACACAATGTTTTCTTTAAGTGAAAGTTTTGGAACCTCCTTGACCACGTCTTTGTTTGAAATTCTAGCAAGTTTCTTAAAATTTATGTGACCTAGCCTTTCATGCCAAAGTGTTTCATTATTCAAAGAGGCTAAGTTACAGTTTTCAGAAATTTTATTTGGAATAACATAACAGTTATTTTCAGATCTAACCCCTTTTAAAAAGAAAACATGGTCCTTATCAGTTACAATACATTCGACAGATGAAAAATTAACTGAAAAACCAGTGTCGCAAAGTTGACTAATACTTATGAGGTTAGTCTTAAGGCCTTCAACAAAAAGCACATTATTCAAAACCGGGCCATCTGGAATAGCGATAGTTCCTTTTCTAATAATTTTAGAAGAACGACCGTCTCCGAAAACTACAAGTCCTCCGGAGATTTTCTCAAGTGTTTGAAAACAGTTTTTGTCACCGGTCATGTGACGGGAACACCCGCTATCCAGATACCAAGACGAATTGTCATAAACATGCAAAGAAGTATGAATGACAAGACAAGGAAAGATTTCACCTTTGCGCACCCAAACCTTTTTGGATTGCGTCGGTAAAGAATGTGACGTTATTCTCCTTGGTGAAAGTGTCTTGATTGATTGATTGCTTGACATCGTCTTGAGAGGTGAACTACCAAGGCTCTTTTCTTTTGAAAAGTTTTGCTTTGATTTCCGGGGAATCACCTTTATGGTAGTTGTTGCAAGAGGCGCTTGAGATGAACGTTTCGCTCCCACCTTGCAATTTCTCCTTATGTGCCCTACAAAACCACAACGAAAACATACCTTAGTGCTTGACGATCCCGAAGAGGGTGAAGTAGGCTTGTTGTCGTTGTTTGTCGTAAATTCCGGTGTCGGAGGAGGAGATACCGACTGGGGCACAAAGACTGTCCCACTCGAACTAGGACTGTCTCCAGTTCGAGTGTATCCGAGGCCGAACCGATTTGTTTGACCAAGACCCAGCATTTTATCCAACTTACTCCTTCCAGAAGAAAATTGCTTTAAATCATCATTGAGTTGGAGAATGGTCTTCGTCATTTCCATTTTTTCCTGTCGAACCTCGCCGTAGAGCTTCAAGAAGTAATTCGCTTTATCCACCATATCTACATAATTCTTCTCGAAATGCTCATTGGACTCTTGAAGGGAAACATTTACTTTAATCAGATTATCCCTTTCCGCTTCAAGAGCATTTGAGAGAGAAGTTGCCCTTTTTGCTTCTTCTTCGAGATCCTGCAATCTCCCTCTCAAACTCTTATTTTGCTTTGCCAGTTTCTTTGAATCCCTCAAAAGCTTATGGTAGGCAAGAGCAAAATCTTCACCTTCAGAATTACTCGATTTGTCGTCCATGGCATTCTTTTCAGCATGGGAGGAGTTGGACAAAGAATCGGATGTCCTTGCCATTAAGCACATGAAGGGTGAAGATGTGGACGCGTGGAATGCCGTTGCGTTGTTTTCTTCATCACTGGAAGATGACTCATTTGACGTTGAGTTGTCATCCCAAGTGACGGCTTGCATCGCCTTCTTCTTCGCCGGATTCTTATTTGGACACTCCGTTGAGATATGGCCGTACCCTCGGCACTTGAAGCATTGGACTTGTCCCTCTGAGTTTTTCTTATCCTTTGAAAAACTTTCTTGCTTTCTTGACTTCTGGCTTGAAAAACCTTTTCCTTTCTTCCACTTTCCGAAGGATGGAGTTTTACTTGAATTACCCCTTCGAAAGTTTCGGCGAAAATTTCTTGTCAAGAGAGCAAGCTGCTTCTCAAAGTCCTCCATAGATAGGTTCTCGTCATCGTCTGAGGAGGATGAATCCGCGTCTTCTTCTTTTGTTGTTTTCAACGCAAAACCTGAAGACTTAGAAGAGGATGCCTTTCCCGAAGAATAGTTAGTAGGAAATGTCATTTCATATGTTTGTAATGAACCAACTAATTCTTCTACACGGATTTCGTCCGGGTGTTTAATAGTTTCAATGGCCGTAACCTTGGAACGAAATCTTTCAAGAAGAGTTCTTAGAATCTTTCTTACAATTTTAAATTCTGGAATTTTCTCTCCCAAGTTAGCACATGAATTCACGATGTCTTGCAATCGTGTATAGTAGTCTGTGAATGATTCATTTTCTGCCATGAAAATGGAGTCAAACTTGCTCGTAAGCATTTGCAGTTTTTGAATCTTCACAAGGTTAGTTCCCTCATGTGTAACTTGAAGAACATCCCAGATTTCTTTCGCAGTCTCACATGCCGAGACGCGAGAGAACTCAGTTTGTGACAAACCATTAAATAAAGCGTTAACACCTTTGCCATTGTAAGAAGATAAGTCTATCTCTTCCTTGGTCCATTTCGACCTAGGTTTGATGGTGCGAACATCAGCAATAATTTCAGTTGGATTAGACCATCCTAATTCAATTGATTGCCACACCCGTTCGTCGATGGAAATTAAAAAGGCTTTCATCCGTACTTTCCAGTAGGCATAATTTGTTCCATCGAAGAACGGGGGTCTGTTGATGTTTCCACCTTCAACCATTGTTTACAACCCTATTCCCGCTCTGATACCACTTGTTGGGTTATGTATTAATTGGATCTAAATAGGGGAAAAAACGCCTAGAGGGGGGGTGAATAGGTGTAAACCATAAACACTCAAAAATCGTTGCGCAATAAAACCCAATGCGGAAATGAAAAAATAACACGCACGATTTTTACGTTGAAAAACTCCAAACCGGAGTAAAAAACCACGGGAACGATAACACGGCGAAATCCACTAGAATTAACACACGTACAAGGTGATATACCATACTCACAGACGACTCAACCTTTTTCATACGCTCCTAGTAGATCTTCTCTGCTCGCTCCGCAACGCTTCTCGAATCCACGATCTGCGTCCAACGCCGAATCCACGGCGTCCAACGCCGAATCCACGGCGTCTAACGTCGAGTCCACGACGTCCGACCGAATCCACGGTTCTTCCCCCAGTAGCACGTCTCGAATCCACGAACGTACCTCGCTTCGAATCCACGAAAGCGATTGCACCTTGAATCCACAAGGCCACGCGAGTCCACGCGCCGATTTTGGGAAAATCGTTATTTTTGGGTGGTGATGATCCGCCAAATACTTAGATTAGAAATAGATTGAAAATACCATCTAAGTATTCATTAATTTGATTCTACTCAAAATCTGAGTTTGGAAAACCTAGAATCAAATTAATCAATATAGACGAAGAAACATAGAATTAAATCTATTGATTCCCTTTCTTCTCTATATGTGGATTTTTCAATTTCGGCCGTCTTTTTATTATAGGTTAGAAACCCTTGGAAGAAGATAAGGATAAAAAACTAACAGTTTCTGAAATTTTACAGGACGACGGTCCGGACTGGAATTGGCGGTCCGGACTGTCGTGGCTTAAACAGACAATTTCCAGAAAAGAGGACATTCGGGGTCCGGACTGTAATTCTACGGTCCGGACTGTTCATGCAATTCCTGCAAATTCCACGTTCGGGGTCTGGACTGAAGTTCCAAGGTCCGGACTGGAATTGCGCATGAACTAATCTACGTTCGGGGTCCGGACTGTGATGCCCGATCCGGACTCTGAACATGTAGTATGTCCAGTTTTTGATTTTTATGCAATCAAACATTCAACCAAGTGTTTCTACACTATAAGAAGTATTCGGATCACCAAAAATATTTAGTTAAACATACCTGATCCTTTTGAATTCTTCTTTCTTGAGATTGAGGTACATGATCCAAACTTCTTCATCTTCAATCTTCAAGACTTAAACAAATTCATGAAATACGCCAACACAAATTCCGTAACACAAAGAACTTGATGCAAACACTGAATACTACATAGAATTGCTCGCAAAAGGAATTGGTAAACCAAAGGAGGAGATTAAGAATGATATTGACCGCCCGAAATATTTCCAGGCACAAGAAACGATCGCATATGGAATTGCTGACAAGATTATCGATTCACGAGATGCGGCATTTGAGAAGAGGGTAAAATCATTTTGATTCGAATTTGTGTAGGCTACAGTTGTTTGGAAATAGTCTACGTTGATAGTTTAACTTTGGATAAATTGCTTGCCCAGTCCCTGAACTTTGGGCCATATTTTATTTTGGTCCTCCAACTTTTCGAGTTTGACATTAGTAGTCCATAAACTCTTCAAAAGGTTTCACTCCACTCAAGTTCATAAACTATTTTTTTTTAACTTAACTGTGAGGATCAGAATATTCGGAATTAAATTAAAATATTATCGAAAGCTTAGTATCTTAAATGTTATATATATATATATAGCAGTGCAATTTACCTATTTAGTTGTATCTAATGCATTGCAAAAAGAGTGGTAGTGTATAGGGGGCTCATTCGAGCCGTATGATCTGCAAGACCTCAAATTTGAAATTTTTAATGTGAAGCTTCCATTATTTTTGTTGTTTAAAACTATATGCGTGTGGGACTTCCAAAAGAGTTTTCCTAATAGCACTAATTAATATTACACCTTACAATGCAACAAATCTATTAAAAAATATATTATGTTTATAAGATTAGACTTTGAATTTGCTATATCTATCTTTAAAAAATTTGTTTGGATCATGCAATGTATTGCTAGACATCGGCCTTAGGCGACCAATTACTACTTGCAAAATGGTAATGGATGAAAAAAAAAAAAAACTTTACTTTTCTATTGTTTCTTTTGATTTACTCAAAAAAATTTATGTGATGCTAACATTTTTACTCTTTTCTGTACTTTGCTTTGGACTCACATTTTTAATACTTTTTACAGATGGATGTAATAGGCCCGCACAGATTGCAAAGGATGTGCGGCCGTATTACATCTATCACATTTTGATGCTTCTTCCTATGTTGGTACATTTAATGCCTTAAACTAAGATTGTAAATCTCTTATAGTTAATCTACTGCGGAACTTACTGGGTGCAAAATTTGATTATTCAATTTGACTAAGTTTACATGCTATGAAGAAATGCATAGGCATAAATATCCAACACTAGAGTTAGATCTGTTTAATATGCAGATTCAAATCTAAAAAGCTATTGAATATTCGCCCTTGACATAAATCTGATTGGAGATGATTGCGGGTACATATGCAGCGAGGCGGTCGCGAGCGTGACGAAGAACGTGGCAACTATGAGCCAATTGATGAGAGCTGGCAGAGCAGTTCTATTCCTTATAAGCACCATCATCTTGAACAAAGATCCCAAGTATGTACCTATGCTTTGAATCCATATGTTAATTGTGACGCCCCACTTCCTAGGGGGTCACCCATCCTAGAACTACTCTAGCTCTAGCACGCTTAACTCTCATGTTCCTCTTGGATCTTGCTACCATCCAAAATGCTATAGCCGGGTTAGAAATTTTAGTCCTATTATATCATTTATATAGAGGACTACTCCAAATTCCGGGGGTGTTACATTCTTCCCCCCTTTAAGCCCTGACGTCCACGTCAGGCTCAAGCACACTCACAAGCACCAGGCGATGTGAGACTCGTCTCGCTAGCCTTAGCCGACCTTGTGAGGAGCTGCACTCCACTCACAACGGTCATTAGCCGGCCATATGTTAATTGTGACGCCCCACTTCCTAGGGGGTCACCCATCCTAGAACTACTCTAGCTCTAGCACGCTTAACTCTCATGTTCCTCTTGGATCTTGCTACCATCCAAAATGCTATAGCCGGGTTAGAAATTTTAGTCCTATTATATCATTTATATAGAGGACTACTCCAAATTCCGGGGGTGTTACATTCTTCCCCCCTTTAAGCCCTGACGTCCACGTCAGGCTCAAGCACACTCACAAGCACCAGGCGATGTGAGACTCGTCTCGCTAGCCTTAGCCGACCTTGTGAGGAGCTGCACTCCACTCACAACGGTCATTAGCCGGGGAGCCTCGCTCTACCCGCTATATAACCCTGGCTCAGCCGAGACTCATCTCACATTTCCGGCTGGTGAATGGCTCTGATACCAACTGTGACGCCCCACTTCCCAGGGGGTCACCCATCCTAGAACTACTCTAGCTCTAGCACGCTTAACTCTCATGTTCCTCTTGGATCTTGCTACCATCCAAAATGCTATAGCCGGGTTAGAAATTTTAGTCCTATTATATCATTTATATAGAGGACTACTCCAAATTCCGGGGGTGTTACATTAATACTCAAGCCTTTATATATTGTTAGGGTAAAATGCAACATCGGTCCGCGAACTTTCTAAATCTCATATTTCAATACTACCATCTATTGAGTTACATTTATTTCCTTTTAAGAAGCCACTCCTTTTCACTTTCTCTCTCTCTCTCTCTCTCTCTCAAAAATTATTCACTAACAACTGTAAAGGAGATAAGATTCATCAATTATCATGTTTTGCTAATACTCGCCAACTGTTTGTTCATATGCCTGTGTATAGGAGATTAGATTCATCAATTGTTGTAGCATTATTTACTTATGCTCGCCACCTGTTTGTTCAAACGCCTATGTGAAGGAGATTAGATTCATCAATTGCAGCATCATTTACTTGTGCTCACTAACTGTTTGTTCGTATGCCTGTGTAAAGGAGATTATATTCATCAATTCAGGATCTGAAATGAAACCTTCGAATATCAAAATCAAAAGTTGGAGGACTAAAATGAAAGAAAACTCAAAGTGTAGGGATCGGTGGTGCAATTTTACCTTGATTGTTATTTGCATGAACATCATAATTTTTCAAAATTTGATCTACTACGTTTCTGTAATTGCTCTGACTCTTTGTGTTGGAAGAGGTGGATATATGCATCATGTAGCCACTTTATTGGTGCTCCATTCATCTAAAAAAAATTGTGCGGGATTTGTGGGTAAAATCTGTGAGCAGAATTGTGAACAAAATTTGTATTCCATACATCTAAAAAAAACCTGTGCGGGATTTTTCTGCAAAAAGTTGTGAGCAGATCTGTGACCAGAATTTGTGCTCTGTTCATCTAAAAAAAATCTGTGCGGGTTGGGATGTAATGCTCAATCTGCTTCAAGGCGGTGGAGATTCAGGGGGGCCGATCCACCGCCAGTCTCCAATGCGGACACAAGTTCCATCTAGGTTAGTTTAATTTCGAAGGTTTTTATTCTTATTTTTTGTTTTTCGGATCTGTGGATTGTGTTGTTTTGAGTTTTGATTTCAAAATTTGTAGAATATGTGAAAAAAAAATTTGTAATTTTTATGCTGAAGGTTCTTATGGAACTCTAATTTGGTTTAGTTTGCGCATGATTTGGTTTAGTTTCTTATGGAACTCTAATTTGCTGAAGTTCATTCTTGGTAAATTTAGGTGTTCCCTATGATGAATTCCACAATAGTGTTAGAACAAGCTGTCTTTCCATGACCCTGATTTTACTTAAATTCCTCATTTTACTTAAAATTAATTTTGCATTTTCCTTCCTTCTCCAATTCTATATTTTTAGATACTATTAGGTTTCTCATTTTACCTACAGTTGTTTTTTCTATACTACAGCATTCGCGTGTACTGTACGTTGTGTTCCTAAATGTTGGTTGTACTCTATTGTTGTTGAAATTCCTATCGTTTTGCTACCGTGTTGCTTGCTATTTTAAGGAATCTTCATGCTTCTTTCCTATTTAATTTACTCTCTTCCTTCCCTGCTCTAAATGTTGGTTTAAACTGCCACTATCTTCACTTGGCATAATTAGGCCTATTATAGTTTATGGGTTCAAGAAAATGGTAAATTTGGAAGTAAAAAAAGTAAGTAAAGTTGGAGTGAGTATTCCTCTCACTCCAAACAAAGAAGACAAAATTTAGAGCTTGTTTTAAGTAATCGTTATGCTTCTTTGCTATTTAATGTTGGTTGAAACTGTGACTATCTTCGCTTGGCATACTTAAGTTGAAGTGGATATTCCTCTCGCTCCAAAGAAAGAAGGCAAAATTTATACCTTGTTTAAGGAGTCGTTTTCGTCTTTGCTATTTAATTTAGGCTGTTGCTGATTTAGACTTCGCAGTTCTACTATTGTTGCAACGTCTATGATTTCCTTACTGTGCTGTTTCCTGATTTATGCTTAGCAGCCCTCTCATTCGTGATTAAATTCGGCATGCTTCTTTGCTATTTAATTTAGTCTCCTGCTGATTTAGGCTTCGCAGTTCTACTATTGTTGCAACTCCTACGATTTCCTTACTGTGATGCTTGCTGATTTATGCTTAGTAGCTCTCTCATCCTTGATTAAATTCGGTTCTTCTCGAATCTTCGTGCTTATTCCCAAATTAATTTCGGGCTGCTAATTTTCGGGCTTTGATGATGCCTAAAAATGGGTAGCAATTTTGGGTGCCCTTGGGTGGTGAACTATTGCTTGCATATTGATGCCACACTTGCTGCTGGCTTACTGGTTGGATAACGATGGTGTGCATATAAAAAAATTTGTAATCTTGGATGGCCATCAACAAAAAAATGTTAATTTGGCGACCGATATTACGGTATAAGAGGCGATGGTGGTTGATTTGGCGACCGATAGTACGGTATAAGAGGTGATGATAATTCAGTATTGATCATTTGAACAGTCCTTATTTATGAGGTTTGCTTATTTGAGGCGGCAGGAACGTAAATGTCTCTACTTTTCTTCGGACGTTGGGTGATATCATAAGAGTTTTATGGTAAGGAAACTTGGATGGCCTAAGGCAACTATTGCAACCATTTTACTCTTGATACAATTTTGGATTGAAAAGTAGGTCTCTATAATCATAAGAATTTGTCCTATTTTGTAATTGAAGTTGTATAGCTTTCTAACTTGGATTAAACTTGCTTTTTCTATCTATGATATGTTTAATTTCGGGTGCTCACTTCATAACTAATTATATAAAGGTGGCAGCCTGTGGAGCATTCAACTCTTCGAGCTAAAGATGGAATAAGAGGGATTTATAAACTGAATGTCCATGTTACAGCTGATGATTGGGTTAGCATCACCATGTTCTATATGTCATAATTTTTAATACTGGACATTGGTAAGATTATCACTTTAGTTGAAAAGATATCATTACAGTAGTCCCCAAATGTAAAGTGGATTCGATTGTGAAGAATTATTTTGTGGAAAGATTACTTTGTATGAGGAATTATTTTGTATGAATGATTACTATTATGCTTTGACTATTTATTTGTAAGTTTAGTTCCTTGCTATGATGATCATTTCTGCTTAGCTTGCTTATATTCCTTTGTGTTCACCTTGCTTTTGTTCTTTACCTGTGTTGGTGAACTGTATGGAGGTTAGGTAATAATTACCCAAAAATATGAAATAAAAAATAATATTTGTTGAGAACTATATGGAGGTTAGGTAATAATTACTCAAAAATATGAAATAAAAAATAATATTTGTTGAAAAAATTATATCCGCGGCGCAGCGCGGGTACTTCACTAGTACATGTGATTTTACAGATTAAGTCAAACTAAAAGATTAGTAACCAAATTAATTTCCATTATTGGGATTGAGTTCTCTGGATAGAAACCGAATAAGAGATGACCCAGATCTAGTTCCTAGATCAAGGTTGAGATTGAGATCGCTCTATGTAAATGGATAGGTCTTTGGGTTGATCCTCAAATGCGCCACGTTTTAAGGGATCAAACGATTCAGTTAAGAAGGAATTGGTGCAACCGGATTCTAATCAAACGACCCAAAGGAAGGCAAAAATAAGTAGACTCGGCTGATCAAAGACTTTGCTGGAAGAGCTGAATCAATTGTATTAAGGAACTAGAAGCTTGGATTACAGTTAAACTACTTTTAGGAGACTTGCAAGGAAAGCTGTAAAAGAGGGCCCCCTCCCGATAGTCTTTCGAATGAGCGTTCGGATGACTATTGGTGCTTAACCAACAGTTGTTATTGGCCACTTCTTTTAGTCTTTTCGTATTAAATATTGAAGGGGAAACCGGTCGTGGGGTTACCGGGCACACCTAAATCCACACAGCACACGAGCACAGCAGAAACAGGATCTTTCGTGGAAGAAAGTAAATGAGAACGATCGTAGAAAACAAGCGCGAGAATAACTAAACAAATAAAATGAATAAGAGAATACAAGAACAATACAAGGACACAAAATTTACGTGGTTCGGCCAATAATGTGTCAACCTACGTCCACGGATAAGACCACATCAATGCGTTCTTCGATTAATTTACGACACAAAAGTATAAGGAGTAAAATTGGATTACAAAAACTCTCTCGCAGAGGCTCTCCATGTTTTCTTCTTAATTAAGGTTTTTTCAATGAAGCTTTAAAAAAAAAAAGATGAATCACAAGAGTTAATATAACTCTTAAAACCTAATTTTAATAGGAAATGATCTCCACCGTCTATCCGAGTCTTCGATTCACTTCTAGTCGTCGATCTCTTCTTAAGAATTCTCTTTAAAATATTTCTAAATCATCCCTAATTTTTAGGAACAAGATCGGATCAAATTAGGATCAAATCTAATATATTCAACCTATCACGGAGTTGAGTACCGTGATATCGACTCAAAACATGATTTTATATAATCCAACAATTCTCCTACTTAAAAACATGTGCCGAATTCCATAAAACACAAAATTGGAGATCTTGCCAAATTCCCACTCTCCTCACGTAGCTCCAAGACCAAGAGAAGTCATGCTCCAATTGAACTTCTCTCGAGTCCCGCTTCGTTAAAATATCCGCTGGATTCGCATATGTGTGAATTTTCAACAATAAAATAAAACCCTCATCCACCGCATCTCTCACGAAGTAATAACGAATATCAATGTGTTTCGTCCGAGAGTGAAATGTCGGATTCTTCGCCAAGTGTATTGCACTTTGACTATCACAATTCACTCCCACCACATCTTGCTTCACTTTCAATTCTCCTAAAAATCATTTTAGCCAGATAGCCTCCTTACAAGCATGTGTCACTGCTATATACTCTGCCTCCGTCGTCGACAAAGCGACTACCGACCGAAGCTTTGACTCCCAGCAAATAGCACCACCACTCATGGAGAAAACATAACCTGTGGTAGACTCTTTTTTGTCTTTATCTCCTGCGAAATCTGCATCCACATATCTGACGCACTCCAAGCCCGCAAAACCATAATAGAGTGAGAAATCCGCAGTGCCTCTCAAATATCTGAGAATCCACTTCACTGCATTCCAATGTTCACAACCTGGATTCGCCATATACCGACTTACTGCTCCCACTACTTGAGCAATGTCGGGTCTCGTGCACACCATGGCAAACATAAGGCTCCCTACTGCCGATGAATATGGCACCCGAGTCATGTCGGCCTTTTCTGCTTCCGTACCTGGTGATTGCTCAGTCGACAATTTTAAATGAATAGTAAACGGGGTAGAAACTGGTTTTGCGTTATGTGTCACGCCCCGGGTGTAAACTAGAACCCGGGGCCGTCTACAGATCCGCCGTGCACACGGTATTTCCCGCGTACACGAAGCACCGATAACCTGCTCAGATAAAAGAGATAAAATAAAGAGCAATAAAAACAGAGCTAAACTAAAACTACTACATCTCAGACTGAAGCTGGAAATAAAATACAGTACATCTATAAAATGATACATCTGTCTCTCCCAGCTCACCAAAATAAATACAACCTGCTGGCAAAAGCCAGTCCCAAAAGTAAAAGTACAACCGTCTGAGGAAACATGGGTACACCAACAGTCCAGCTAACTCGCTCATCCTGCCTCGAGATCTATCTACTCAGCCGTCCTCTCTCCTCGACCCGCCGCTGAAAGCCCAGCAGCACCCGCAGAAGACACTGCAAAACAAGGGAGAAGGAAAAGAGGAAAGAAGAATGGGGGTGAGAACTACTAGTAAACCAGTAGCCTCCCCTAGTGGGTAAATCCTCAAACTCTGACACACCCACTAGGTCTACCAGAGGCAAAAGGAAAAGAAATGTGGTAAGCAATAATGATTGCTGAAGAAAGGAAACTACCACTACTATGCCTCTAAAATGCAGTCCTAGACTGGAATAACCGTAAGTATGCATCAGTTACCAAAACCATCCCAATAAACCCAATCTATGCTGCCCTCATCATCGGGCAAGTAAGCCGCGCCGATGTAATAGCAAAACTCCTGCTGCTGCCCTCATCATCGGGCAAGTAAGCCGCGCCGATGTGATAGCAAAACTCAATGCCTGTCCGGCACCTAGCTGGTGCCCCGCGCGCTCCGGAGTGGCACTCGAGGGGAGCGACCCACACGAGGAAAGCATCACCGGGCATATAAAGCCGCGCCGGTGTGATAATAGAACTCAATCACTGTCACAAGTATCATAAAAGTAGGACTGGATCACGACTATACTCAAGTGGAACAAAACCCTCCACTAAAGAAAACTGATCCCCAATCTGATACACAAGTGAACATCCGGTCAATCGCCCAAAATCCACGATCGCCGCAATATCCCCCAATCTATAGCGAAGCCCAACAACCGACAACCGGTCAACCACCCAATATCCGCGGTCACCGAAATAACCCACAATCATAATCATGTCCCACATCCGACATCCGGTCAACCGCCTACTATCCGCGGTAGCCGCAATAACCCCCAATCCAAAATCGGGTAAAATAATCTGTATCCGGTCAACCGCCTACTATCCGCGGTATCTGCAACACCCCACAACCCATAATCAAATACCACCTGTCCCCGACCCCAAGGTCCCCGCTACATTATCCCAAACCCCTGCTCAAACCCGAGCAACAACAACCACCTGACTAAAGAATAAGGAGAACAGAAGCAACCAAGGTTTCTCCTAAGTCAAGTTCCAGCATGAAAGTGTAGCGATAAAAGATGGCCTATCTAGATGTCCATACAAGCATGCAAGTGTTCTCAAGGAAAATTAATTAAGTCATTGATCATTAACAGTATCCACCTATGCATGTCACCTATCCTCAAGTAATACCACTAACAGGATAAATCATCTTGACCCAATATAATAAACAATTCCACATGCAAGGTTAAGTGCTAATACAGAAATAAATATACCGACACGAGCATGCAAATATTCTACCATCAAGGTAAATTACATGGCCTCAATATTATAATTAGATCCACATGCAAGGTTTAGTGCTAACATAGCAATCCATAATTCCACACAAGCATGCATAAGTTCCAATTACAATTATGTTTCCCACATAGTGATTCTATAGTAACATTTACAACATGATGTGTCTCACATGACAAACTCATAAGATAGCAATCACCGATCATAGATGTCCCAAAAAGGATCTCTCTAATACTCCTAGTGGGTAAGTCAGAAAAGAGGGATATAGCAACCACCCACCTGGACACGCGTAATCCACTGCTGTAACACCCCCCTCGCTGTCCAATAACCGTAGTCCACGCAAAACACCAAAACTGTAACAATAACCCAAACGACGAACAATCAATCTCAAATAACATACAACATGCTGCTGTCCACACAACCAGCCCTGAAGATGGCTAAATCTCACCTGCGAGATGAACTCAGAAAAATCTGGAAAAATAACCGCTGTGTTTGTCGCGTCGAGCCGATCGAAACGAGTACCTGCACGTCTCAATCCGAGTTTCGTACATCAAGATAAAAATCCGACAAGGTGACCCTCTCAAAAGAATCCTGTACAAAAATCTGTAGCTCTTAGCTCTGGAAAAAGAGATTTTACATCTTCGGGGAAAACTCAGAAAAATCTAGGAAAATTCGAGGACGTTACTTGCGATGTGTAGATGCAAAACGACTTAGGAACGTCTCTATCCGATGCCTGAGCGCGAAGATATCACCGAAACACTGTGGTACTGTCCCAAAACTCCGCCAAAGAAAATGGGTCAAAATAAAGCTCAGAAAACTCCAAGAACAACTCGAAAAGAGGGGGAGCTCAAAACATGAAGGTCGTAGCCCTACCTGTCGTGAAGCCAACGACGCAAGAATCGCCGGAAACAGAGGTCGGAGTAGGCCGGGGGAGTCCTCGCACTAAAACGCGACGAAGGAGGTCACAAATGAACGAGCGTCACGCCGCGCCGTAAAAACGAAAACCTCAAAGTGCGTGCCACCAAAAATTCTTAAACTTCTCCGCGAGATGCAGCAGCCCAAGAGGAAGAACTTTCCTATACAACTCTCGGAGAGAAGAAGCCCGAAACCATCCTTGAATTCGGCCTTATATAGGACCAACTCAACAATTGAGAAAATACCCGGGCTGTCCCCACTTTCGGGCGCCTGGAACGTTTCGGGCGCAAATAGTGCGCCCGAAACCCGTTAATCGCATCCGTTCGACCAGCTCCCGAAACCCTGAGATCGCGCCACGTGTCACATAACAACAAACACTGAAACCCGCCACTCACACCGCGCCGCGTGGCCCACCGCGGAAGCCGACGCGTGGCATGCCCACGCGCGGGAACCGAGCGTCAACGCCCCCACGTGCTGCCTGCGGCCGCCGCCTGCGCCCTCTGCCAGGCACGGTTCCCGAGGCGACCCCTCGCGCCCCGGTGGACCCCGCCTTCCTGAGCCCGCCAACCGAAAGCCGCCACGTGTCCCGCCCGGTCCATGCGCCACCCCGCGCCTCTCCGTGGACCGCGCTCACAGAACCAGCCAACCCGCAGCTACCACGTGTCCTCAGTCATCTAATTGGGATCCGCCACGTGGCACACCCACTCCGCTGCACCGCGCCAGCCCGCGTGCCCTGCCCGCGCGCCTGCCCACGGCCGCGTTCCGCCGCTGCGCCGCCGTGCTCCGCCTCCCGCCGGTCACCGCCGGTTGCCGGAGTTACTGTTCCGACGTGAACAGTAACTATTGGCGCAAAGATCAAGTAAATAGCCCGTTTTTATCGTTTTCGCGCGCTGAATCCAAATCCGATGTCCGTTTTGCCAAATTCCGCTTCTAAAATTTGTCAAAGGCATCCGGAAAAGTATTCTTAATCCAAATTTCGCACTGGGTCCAATCCTGAGGTCCGATTCGCGCGCAAACACCTCCAACACACAGCGCAGGCCTCCAAAAGCTGCTAAACACACTGCACAAGCTCTGTTGATCCAACAGTAATCCTCTTGCGGAAATTTGGGTCGTCACATTATGCATATTGAAACGCCGCAGAACCTTCTCCACATAACTCTTCTGTGAAAGCCAAACTTTCCTATTATTTCTCTCCCGTAGTACCTTCATCCCGAGTATTTGATTCACAGTTCCTAAGTCCTTCATATCGAACTCACCGGCTAACTGAGTCTTCAAGATAGATATCCGACACTTGTTATTTCCGGCGACCACCATGTCGTCGACATATAATAACAAAAAACAGAACCTCCCGTCATTATAATCGCAGAAATATGCACAATGATCCGCTTTAAAACTATCAAAATCCAAACTCATAATGAAGGAATCAAATTGTTTGTACCAACACCTTGGCACCTGTTTCAAGTCGTACAATGATTTGTTCAACCGACAAACCAAATACTCCTTATCTTTTTCGACAAAGCCTTCCGGTTGCGACATATATATCTCCTCCTCCAGGTCACCATGCAAGAATGTTGTTTTTACATCTATCTGCTCAAGCTCCAAATCCATGACCGCTGCGATTGCCAAAACAACCCGAATAGTGGTAAGATGAACCACTAGTGAGAAGATCTCATCGAAGTCGATTTCTGGCTTCTGAGCATATCCCTTTACCACCAATCTTGCCTTGAACCTCTCCACATTCCCATCTATATCCTTCTTCACCTTAAACACCCACCAACATCCAATCGCGTTCCTTTCCTTTGGCAAATCAACAACTTCCCAAATTCTGTTCTTCCGAATTGACTCTATCTCATCCTCTATCGCGCATTGCCACTTCCCAGCATCGGTCGACTCACAGGCCTCCTTATACGAAGTCAGCTCATCTTCCTAAGCCAAAGCAACATATGCACCAACATGGTTAGCAGAAGGAATAAATGAAGTAATATAGTCATTATACCTCGCAGGAGGTCTAATAACCCTCCTAGGACGCTCGGAATCCGCTGGCGACTCTACCGGTGAATTTGTATTTTCGGATGATTGCGGAGATTCCAAGTTTGGTTCATCATCAACCACTTCATCGTCCTGTTGTGCTTGTTCAACTTGCACCTCATCGCGCGCTTCAAAGAGTTCAATTGGAATCATAGCATCATCATCTTGCTTTTCCTTGGTGCCTTGAATGGATCCTTCATTGAAGACAACGTCACGACTTATGACTATTTTGTGGGTAGTAGGGTCCCACAATCGATACCCCTTAACACCTTTCGCATAGCCAAGAAATATACACATCCGAGAGTTCTTATCCAATTTTGACCTTTTCTCCTTCGGTATCCATGCATAAGCATCACATCCAAAGACACGAAGATAGGAGTAATCAATGGACTTGCCGCTCCAGACTTCTTTAGGAATTTTCAAACCAAGTGATTTTGCTGGCGCTCAATTAATCAAATAACAAGCCGTGCTCACGGCTTCCGCCCAAAATCTCTTGTTGAGTTTTGAGGTACTCAACATGCTACGGGCCCTCTCCATGAGTGTTCTATTTAACATCTCCGCTACACCGTTTTATTGCGGTGTACCGGGTATCGTGAGATGCCGCTTAATTCCATGCTCATGACAAAACTCATCAAATTCTCTTGAACAATACTCTTCTTCGTTATCAGAACGTAGGCACTTAATTTTTAAATCATTTTCATTCGCCACAAGAGTTTTGAACTTCTTAAAAGTCTCAAACACATCGGACTTTCTCTTTAGAATATACACCCAACCCTTTCGAGAGTAATCATCAAAACATTCGCCCAACGAAGTATCGGATGATTCCCAAGTATCCGAATGAATCAACTCGAGATGCTTCTTACTTCTTTGATGTGATAGAGAAAAAGACAACCTTCATTGCTTCTCATAAATGCAATCTTCACAAAAATCTAATGGCACAGACTTATAACTTGAAAGAAGTTCACGGTTGGATAATATCTAGAATCCGCGCTCGCTCATGTGTCCTAAACGGCGATGCCACACCGTTGAAGACTCCACTTTTGGGCTTGCAACAACCGCTTCTCCCACTTGATTCTCACCCACTAATCTATAAAGACCACCTACTTGCTCTCCTTTCATCAACACCAAACAACCTTGACATACCTTCAAGTGATCTTTCTCGCCAATGAATTTAAACCCTTATTTGCAAAATTTTTCAAGTAATAGAAAACTTTTTCGAAGTGCAGAAACATGTCGAACAATAGAAACCATCTGAATAACACCATCAAACATCTTGATCCGAACGTCTCCCACTCCAACCACTAGACATGCCGTGTTGTCGCCCAAATAGATAACTCCACCATCCCGTGACTTATAAGAATGAAACCACTCCCTATAGGGAGTCATGTGGAATGACGCCCCCGAATTCAAGATCCAATGATAAATAAACTCGGATCTATCCAATGCGACTAACGCATCTCCGTCCTCCGAACTAGCCGACTTAGCATCCTCTTCGGCTATATTACCTTGAAAATTATTTGAATTGGATTTACCATCAACTCCTTTAACTCGACAATCTTTTTTCATGTGCCCCAACTTTCTACAATTTCAGCACTTTACTTTCTTTTTGCCCTTGAATTTTGATCTCGACTTTCCTCTATCACCATGCTCCCTCTCTAAAGGTCTTCCCCGTGATCATAGCCTCCTCCGAAGAACTTCCTTGGCTAGACTTCCGCCTTTTCTCCTCGGTAAGTAATGATGCAACAACCGACTCCATCTTAAGGGTTACAACATGGCTCAAGTTCATAATCAAATTATCCCAAGTTTCCAACATCGAGCAAAGTAAAATACTTGCCTTTTCTTCTTCATCGATTCTCACGTAAAGGGCAGCGAGTTTGCTCACGATAGAGTTGAATGTACTTAGATGTTCTTGTACTGGTGCCCCGTCCTTCATCTTTAGATTGTACAATTGTTGCCATAAGAAGATTTTGTTCACCAATGACTTTCCTTCATAGCACTGAATCATCCAGTGCCAAATATAGGTTTGCCAAAGCCTTCTTGTCCTTCTCTTCAAATTGTTTATTCGTCATTCCTTCCGGCTTATTCTCCTTTACTTGTGGGGCAATCTCATAAGCATCTTTAATCAAAACTGCTTGCATCTTTAGTTTCCACAATGCAAACTACTTCTTGAAGCTCTACTTCGAGACTCGGCAAGGAAATTTGGATATGACGAAGACCATATTCCAACTTAAAAAAGATTTGAAAAGATTTTCATCGGGATGAAGTAGGTTGGACAAGTTGCTTAGTCTTGGTCAAATGAATTATTTGGGCCTTGGATACAACCGAACTTGTGAGGATCCAAGTTCGAGTAGAACGAAGTTTGTGCCTCAGTCGGTTTCTCCTCCTCCTCCCACTCAAATCGTTTCTCCTAATGTTGACAAACCTTGTACATCGCAATGGAGCTCAATGTCGAACAAGGTGTGTCACAATTATGGTAAAAAGGAGCACATAAAATCAAACTGCAATCATGGAGCAAAACGATCAAATCAAGTGAATCATGCATCGACTACCATCAAGAATAGAGACCAAAAATCAAAAAGAAATCAATCAAAGGTCAAAAACAATGGTAGCATATCCCCCAAGACAATATCGATGTGGAAATCAAAGAAAAGCGATCAACCGAACAAGACGTATTCACCAAGGAGTTCAACATCGCAATCATTGCCGGCGTATTCCAACACTCATAAGGTTTGGGTGCGCAAAGGTGAAATCTTCCCTTGTTTTGTTATTCACACATCACTACATGCATATGATAATTCGTCTTGGTATTTGGATAGTGGTTGCTCACGGCACATGACCGGAGATAAAAACTATTTTAAATCGTTTAAGAAAACCTCCGAAGGACTTGTTGTTTTCGGAGATGGACGATCTTCAAAAATAGTTGGCAAATGAACAATCACTATTCCAAACGGCCCAGTTTTGAAAAATATTTTATATGTCGAGGGCCTCAAGACTAACCACATAAGCATTAGTTGTCACGCCCCGGGGTCGAAACTGCGACCCGGGCCCGCCAACAGATCCGCCGCCCATACGGTGAACCCCGTATAGACGAAGCGTCTAACCTGCAAAAAGAAGGATGCTATACAGATATCAGAGCTGAGAAGTAAACTACTGAAAAACTAAAATCCAATCACTGTACAACTGGAAATAAAATACAATATCCATCTCCCAAATATGATCAAATACAATATCCTCAGAATACAATAACCAAAACTAAACAGGGAGGTAAACCCCGTAATACATCAGTGTACAGGCTCTCAGTACAAGTCAGATCCTCACAATACAAATGTCTCTCAAAAGTGGAAATAAAACTAATCTACTGACTGTACAACAAATCTCCAAAAAGGGGGCACCGCTATACTCCAAAGACGAGTAGGGAACTAGCTCGCAACTCCCTCGCCTCGATATGAAGGATCAGCAACTGGAGCAACAGGAACTGGAGAAGGGGGTCCCTGGGAAAAAAAGACACCACAGCAGGTGTGAGAACTACATCCCATAGTAATTCTCAGTGGGTACCGCCACCAAGCCCGACGGTCTGCCCACTAAGTCTACTAGAGGCATAAGATAACAGAAAACTGAAGAAAGGAAAGCTGAAAATAACTCTACAGCTACCATGCCTCTATCTACTATGCTCAAAGGGTGATACAGATGAAAATGATGCATCGACTCAAACCCAGTATACTCAATCAACCCAATCACAGTGACTACCACATAGGGTCCAGTCAAACCTGCGCCCACCTACTGCCACGCATCCACAAGAGGACGGGTCTACCGTAGGGTGTCCGTGACTGTCCAAAACTGGCCCAGCCAGAGGGACTGTGTCGACAAGTCGCGGTAGTAAAGTAACAGGCCCAACTCCGGAGTGGCACTCGAGGGGCGCGACCCCACCGAGGAAAGTATCAGCGCATCTCTGTCGAGCTCAACATGGCTCATGCAGGCTATAGTCCAAATCCACGATCAACAAAATCGACAGTACCTGAATCATCTCTCTAACTCACTAGCAAGAAACACTCGAACAGCTAGGACCGCTGTCAACCCAACGGCTCCCAGAAAGAATACCAAACTCACAGATAACACAGGAAGGACCGACACCATAAGGATTCGAAAATCCCGATAGGTCGGTGCCTAGAACCCCAATCAAACAAGAACAGACTCCAGGCTCCGCCTATCGAAGTTCCCGACCCCCTTACAGTTCGGGAACAAGACAACCTCGGTACAGCATGCGAAATACACCAACCAGGGTTCCAAAGTACCGGGAGACCAACACCTACAACCCTATCAAACAAGAACAGGTTCCAGGCATGGCCCCCGTAGCTTTCGTCCCGAAAAGGAATGGCCCCTAGAACCCAGATCACCTAAACTCTCTCGGGTGAAGAAGTTGTAATAAAAAGATGACAGTTATTACTGAAAACTATTTTAATCTGAGAAACCCAATTTAATATATTTTAGTTCTTTAATAAAAATTAGTTCAAATAAGTTTTATTTTCCAAACCCCGAAGGGCTATTGCCTTCACCCAAATCAAACAAGAACAGGCTCCGGCGACCCGCTCGAAGTTTGGAAGGAAAACATTAGTTTACAGAAATTATATGTGTCAAAAAAAACAGTCTGGGTTCTAGGTCCTGCTAACACTGGTATACTATTGCCACTAACACAGTGGCGACATGTAAAACAAGAAAACAAGACATCTCGGGACCACCGTTTCACCCAAACGGCTCCCGCCACAGATAAAAGACCAACTACATCTACCAGACTCCACTCTGCTCCCAAGCACGAGTGTAACATGCATCCCACACTAAAAGGAAACCCGACCACTCGGCCCACTATCCGGGCGAGGATAACACTATGTCCAGGAATAGAATAAGAAGTGTGGATGTCTAAAGCATAAATAAACCTAGCCCAAGTGAGGGTTTTCTACTGGTCTGGTTACACATGCAACATATGATGGGGTGCTAGGTCAAGTTCCAATAATAGCAATTAATATAACTAAAGCAGGATCAGGGAATATGAATCAACAGGATATCAACAGTAACACAGGAAAGATGGCATCTCTCTCTCTAACATGCAATCTAATCCATCTCATGGCATGTATGTTCCCTATATAAAAGAATTAGTAGATAGTCCATTGTTTTTGGAGACGAAGCAACCCACCTGAAAGTGCTAAACTGTCCAAAGTCCAAAAAGCGAAAAATACCCGGGAATAATTCTCCAAATTCCCACAAGTCCAACGGGTCCAAAAACACACAACCAACTCCCCCTGGGTACAAAGATATAGTCCAAAGTTACAATCAACACAATTAATCCAAGTAAAGAATCTGCTGAAATTTCAGTCCCAAAGATGTGAAATTTCCACCGGTAAGATAAACTTCAAAAATTCCAATAAAAATACGGTGGCTATCCTCGCGAAGCGTAGATGTCAATCGACTCCTTAAATGTCGAATTCCGATGCCCGAGTGCTGAGATAAAAATCTGACAAGCCTCCGCTGTCCAAAAAAACCATCAGCAGGAAGGGGTTCAAAGATGCCTCGTAAACCATGCCAAGAACTCAAAACGAAGCAAGGTGATCAACACAGAAATCGAAGGCGTACCTCTCGTAAACGCGCTGACGCAAAAATAGGCTCAAAATACCAACGGAGTAATCCAGGGGGTCTCGTGGACTGAGAAGTGACGGTGGAAGCCAAAATCCAAGAAACGTTGCAGTGCGCCGCGTCGCAGAAAGTGCGGATGTCGAGGTCTCCAAAAAATCTAAAAATCCCTCAGTAGATGGAGCACAAGATGAAGAACAAAATCTCTTAGGCCCTCAGTAAGAGATGAGCTCGGGAAAAGACCCGAAATCGCAGCCTAAGGGGGGGTATTTATAGTCTCCAAAGAACAAATCCAAAAATACCATCCATGTCCCCACTATCGGGCGCCCGGAAGTTTCGGGCTCCTACAGTGCACCCGAAACCCGCCGATCTGAGCCGTTCATCAGCGCCCGGAAACACCTCAGTGCACCACATGTCCCCCAGCACAGCGGACAGCGGGTCCGACCACCCGCTCCGCGCCACGTGGCGCCGACCGCACCTGCCCGGGCACGACGCGCGCCTGCCCCGCGCGTACGGCCACCTGCCCTGCACGTACGGCCACCTGCCCCGCACGTCACCCGCACCTGCTCGCCGTGCCGCGTGGACAGCGCGTACGTGAGCCGGCCAATCCAGAGATGCCACGTGTCCACCCTCCGGTCCACCGTACACCCGCTCTTCTCCCGTGGACCGCGCCTGCTGCGCCGGCCAACCGGATGCCGCCACCTGTCCCGCGCCCTGGTGCACACCTCCACGGTGGACCGAGCGGTTGCGCCTCAGCCCGCCGCCGCGCTCCGCCGCCTGCCGCCGCCGCCAGCGCAACTCCGGCTGCCGGAACAGTGCTCCAACACCTCAAAATCCGTATTTTGGCGACTGGGCTCCGAAAAATACAAGTAATTAGTCCATTTCCATTGTTTTCGTGCGCTGAATCCAAATCCGATGTCCGTTTTGCCCAATTCCACTTCTAAAATTTGTCAAAGGCTTCCGGTTAGGCAATCTTGCTCCCATTTTACACCCTGAATCCATTCCTTGTACCCGACGCGCGCACAAACACTCCCAGAAGCCACTAATCCATCAGTAAACCCTTAAGCGGGGATTCGGGTCCTCACATTAGTCAATTGTGTGATGATGGTTTTTCAGTTAGTTTTTCTGCAATTGAATGTATTGTAACTGATTTAAACCAATCATTCTTTTGAAAGGGGTTAGATCACAAAGCAATTACTACGTAGTTCCTAATAAACCCATCAAACAATGTAACCTAGTTTCATTTGACACTGAGACTCTTTGGCACGAAAGATTAGGTCACATGAACTTTAAGGAACTATGTAGAATCACACATAAGGATGGTGTTAGAGGTGTTCCTAAACTGAACTTCAAAAAAAATATTGTGTGTGGTGGATGTCAAAAGGGAAAACAAATTAGATCCGCTCACAAGAACTTGAACCATGTAGGAACAAAACGACCACTAGAATTATTACATATGAATTTAATGGGGCCAACTCGTCAACCTAGTTTGGGTGAAAAATGGTACATATTTCTTATGGTTGATGATTTATCTAGATTTTCATGGGTAGCATTTTAAAAGAGAAAGCGGATACTTTCGACCCTTTTCATGATATTTGTCATCGTATTATGATTGAGAAAAATGAAAAGATTGTTCATGTTTGCAGTGATAGAGGTGGAGAATTTATAAATTCTAAATTCATTAATTTTTGCTCTTCAAATGACATAAAATATGAATTCTCCGCACCTTATACACCGCAACAGAACGGTGTAGCCGAGCACAAAAATAGAGTTGTTCAAGAGATGACATGTGTTATGCTTCATAGCCGAAAACTCCCTTCATATTTTTGGGCTGAAATAGTTAACACCGCGGCCCATGTGATCAGTAAAATCTATTTGTGCTCGGGTACTTTAAATACTCCATATGAACTATGGTTTAGTAGAAACTGAATATCAAGTATTTTCGTATCTTCGGGAGTCGTTATTACATTTTACGTGATCGTGAAAATCTTGGAAAATTCAACTCTCGCAGTGACGAAGGAATCCTTCTTGGTTATTCTACCAATAGTAGTGCAAATCAAGTATACAATCTTAATTCTAAGAGGGTGATAGAATCGATAAATGTTAAAGTAGATGAAGCTTTTCACTTTTCTTCTGATAAATCTACTCTTGATATGTCTCTTGATGATGAATTAACTGTTGATGACGTTGCATCTGTGCATGATAAATCGGATAATCTTGATGCATCTCATGGTACTTCAAGTCCATCCATTGAACAAGATTCATCACATGTCTCACCGAGTACTCCCGTACCTCAAACTCTTCGAATCTCCAAGGACTATCCTGAATCAAATATCATTGGAGATCCTCAAGAAAGAGTTCGAACTCAGAGACAGTTAGAATGTGGAGTTGCATGTTATGTCTCCATAATTGAACCGGAAAAATATTGATTAAGGTCTTCAAGATGATTATTGGATTGAAGCAATGCAAAAAGAGCTCAATCAATTTGAAAGAAACAAAGCTTGGGAATTAACGAAGCCCCCTAAGGAACAAAATATCATTAGTACTAAATGGATTTTCAAGAATAAGAAAAATAAAGATGGTACCATTGTGAGGAACAAAGCGCGTTTGGTTGCTCAGGGCTACTCACAGATTGAAGGTATAGATTTTGATGAGACATTCGCCCCTATTGCTCGTCTCGAGTCCATTCGGATTTTATTTGCAATTGCTTGTCACTTTAAAATCAAGTTTTTTCAAATGGACGTAAAGAACGCATTTTAAAATAGTTTTCTAAATGAAGAAGTTTGTGTGGTCCAACCGAAAGGTTTCATTGATCATAAACTTCCAAACCATATTTTTCGATTGAAAAAGGCTCTTTACGGACTAAAATAAGCACCGCGAGCATGGTACAAAAGATTAACGAAATATCTTTTAGAAAAATGCTATACTCGAGGGGGAGCCGATCGGACACTTTTTTTGAAGTATTTTCAGAATAACTTCATTGTAGCACAAATCTATACGGATGACATTGTGTTTGGTGCTACAACAAACAAGGATGCTTCAAAATTCGCAGAAACAATGGAAAGAGAATTTGAGATATCAATGATGGGCGAGCTTACATATTTTCTTTGATTGCAGGTTAAACAATGTGATAACAAAATTCATTTATGTCAATCCAAGTATGCAAAGAAGTTGGTTAAGAAATTCGGATTGGAAGATTCTAAAGAATATTCGGCTCCTATGGGAACTAGCAATAAGGGACTAGAAAGTGAATCTCACGGATAGAGTGTAGACGAGAAATTATATAGAAGCATGATTGGAAGTCTACTCTACCTTACGGCTAGTCGCCTGGATATTTCCTTCAGTGTAGGAATTTGTGCGTGATATCAATCTGTACCGAATGAAATTCACTTGAAAGTAGTGAAAAGAATCATCCGGTATGTCAAAAGTATAATTAATGTTGGAATTTGGTATCCTATGGGCACATCTTTTGACATTATAGGATATTCGGATGCCGATTGGCCTGGAACGGTGGATGATCGAAAAAGTACTAGTGGAGCATGTTTTTATCTTGGCCATTGTCTTGTTGCATGGCATAGTAATGTAGTAATCTAGAAAATTTAAAGACTTTAAATTTACTTTGGGAATTATTTAATTAATAATTTTTTTGGCAAAATAGGGACTTAGTGGATCAATAGTGGCCCAGAAATATCGACTTTTGATCGGGGCCTGATCTCGAAAATTCGAGAGCACCATTGCGATCGTCTCGTCGAAACATGAAAGTTTCATATTCACATGTCGACGATCTGACGGTCGGATCTTCCAGAAATCAGCAAAGAAGAAGCGGGTCCCACAACTTAAGTTGTGAATAGTAATTCTATATTTTAGATCCCCTTTCGACCACTAGCGGCCGATCTACTATCTGAAACCCTGACATAGGGGTATGAGTAGTCGAACCTAGGTAATTTCGACGTTCTGAGCACAATGGCACTGACGGTTTTCGCGCTTGGCGATCCGAGTGCATCGAAGTGCGTGCGTCAGAATGCGACCTTTAAGAACTAGTTGGCCCGAGATTTCATACGGGCGCCAAACTAAACAAACAAATACGCTACTTGACAGGTCTCGACGAGCCGGACGTCGTGGCGAAGTCTGTTTCGCAATTCGTCGAGCGGATTGTCTCGAAATGCGTGAAAAGCGTCGAAGAAGCGAGTATTTTCGCATTTAACCTAATATTTTATGTATCAAAGTTAATGAGGTTAATTCCTTAAGGTTCTGGGTGCATTTTGCACCTGCTGTGAAGATTCCAGAGCATAGGGTTTTGAGTGTGAACCGGGTTTTGGTTATTTTGCAAAGGAATCTTGCATTAAATGTTGAAGTGCCTCTTGGTCTGCCCGTGGGGGAAACACGAGGGGTTTGGGATTGAATCCAAAGCGTCACTTGGGTCCTCTGAGTTTCCAGATTAATCCCCTAAGTGCCGGTGGTTGTGGGACACAAACCCTTTGAGTGTTAACCCGAGATAGTGAGAGGAAGAAGAAGGTTGGATCAAACCTTTCCAAAGTTGGAGTTGAAGTTCTCTGGGTTGTTCCCTGGTGACTGAGGACTCTGCTGGAGCTTGCTGTGGCCGCACGAAGGAGGAGGAAGAGAACCGGCTTCTTCCATCTTCTACAACTCCGGCCAAGGTGAGGCTATTAAACCATCGGTTGTTTGAACCCAAGACCACTAGCAGTAGGTTAGTTAAGTCCTAAGGATGCTTCGTGCAAAGCCCGAGCTTCCCATGCACGCTGGTTGGCCGGTGGGAGCAAACCCTCGCCGGAAACCTAGGGAAGCTCCGCCTCGGCCAAACTCTTCAACCAGTGGACCAAAATGAACAAAGGTTGGTGGAAAAATACTGTAGGAGATGAGGATCAAACCCGCCAAATTTGGTGAAGTTTGATCAAGTGTGGAAGTCGCAGATGAAAACCCTAATTTTCGGGTATTTTGCACTTGGCCGAGCTCTTTGCTCCGGCGCCGGCGAGCCTCTCCACCGCCGGCCACTTGCCCAGAAGTCTTCCTGGGAGTGAGAGGAATGCCCCCATGCATTTGCATGGCACCCATGCAGCACCAAATTGGTGCGGCCATGGGTGACCCGAAATGAAGCCTTATAGCCGCCGCCGGCGCTCCGGCCACCTCCGGCCGGGAAGGAAGGGTCGAGAAGTTTCCTGTGGCCTCATGGAGTATTTCCATCCATGTTGGAGAGCTCCATAATACCTCTGGAAGAATCCGCCATTAGAGGTGTTAAGCTCCAACTCGAGCTTGGCTCCCCGCCGTCGCCGCCGTGCCCTGTCGCCGGGCATGGGTCTAGGAAGTTTCAGTGAGAGTTTTGGGGAAGGTCTGTGCTAATGGTTTGGGCCCAGAACCTCTTGTTGAATGATCACGATTTTCAATGCAAGAGCATCACCTTCTCCCCGAGCTCCGGCCAGCCGAGAGCTTTTGGACTGCTCCAAGATGAGGGGAAAGGTTCCAAATGCTTAGTAGAATCTGATGCTCCAAGAAATTTGGCCCCAGGTGCAGTAATTGTAGAGAACCCAAGCTCGATTTTTGTTATATTGTATGTATACAAATATTGCACACCACTTGTTTGTGAAAATGCCACAATGAACTTTGAAACTGAATTTGACAAAATAGTAAATATGAAAGTTGCTTGGAATTGTCCCCTGAGCTTGATGCTCACTTCAGATCAATCAGATCTGTGTGGAACTAAGTTTAGAGCATTGTACACATTGTTAGAGAGCAAGGCTTTGGATCTCTTTGATCCAGCAGTTTCTGGGCTGCCCAAAGGTGAGCCCTGGTATCCTGGCACTGTCCAGAGCCACTTTGATATACAAAGTTTTATTAAATGATGATTAGATTAAAAGTTGTAGTTAAACCAACCTCCAAATGTAATTATGACCCAAACACTGTTCTAGGATGTTTGCGAAGCCGCGACAGTGAGTTCTTGACTAATTTGGGGTCACTGGACGCGATGCTCGCGTTAAAAACTGATTTTGAAGTCCCGGAGAAACAAAAATGCAAAATGGCTATGTAGAGGTTTTAAAATTGATCTGGGTTTTAAGTTGTGGTTAGTGAGTTCGAGGTTGATTATTATGTTTGATCCAGGTTGGCTCGATTTGTCTCTGGTCCTCGAGCATACAGTGGATTACAGTTTAGTCGCCGCTATTTGTCAGGTGGGTTATCTTCGGTCCGGGCTTTATCAGTTCGGCCCTCGGTGTACGGTATTGGTTGGACTCCTATTTTTGGTAACCTAGTTTATCTTGAGCCTGTCTGCCTTTGGTTGCAATATATATTACTGTTAGTTGCTTTGACTGATTGGCCATTTCGTAGTTGCACTCCTATGCTTGATTATTATATTGATCTACCAATGCTTGAGCCTGCCCTTCCTTTGATTCAGTTATTTGCTACGTTATACCTGCTTTATGCCTGATTATGATCTTCTTTAGTGATCTTTACCATATCTGCTGATTAGTTGTTTCCGGTGGTTATATTATTGCTCTACATATTGCCATGCCTGTTTGGTCATCTGATAGTTGAGCTTGCTTCCTTGTTGTTCGCCTGTTATGCTGCTAAATACATGATCTTCTAAAATAAATATTTTTACCAAGCCTTGTAGGGTAGCCTGAGTCTGTTCTTGTTTGATAGGACAAGGGCAACGCTCTATGAGGTTTGGGACCCAAAAACCTATTGTTTTCAAAGGTTTTCTTAAAAACATGTGTTTAGTTGCATAAGTGGTTAGTCTGCCTGATTGGTTGTTAGATGTTGAGCTATGCCTGTTATCAGTCCTATTCTGCCTTACATGATTATTCATTGTGCCTCTGGTATTTATATCTTATCTTGGAACATTTCCATGTTGGATTGGTGAGCTTGCTTGTTCTGCTGATCAAGTAATACACTGCTGAACGCATAGATTTAATCAACTAATGTTTTTACCGAGCTTCGTAGGGTCGCCGGAGTCTGTTCTTGTTTGATAGGACAAAGGCATTGCTCTGCGAGGTTGGACCTAAAACCCAAGCTTCGTAGTGTCGCCTGAGTCTGTTCTTGTTTGATAGGACGAGGGCAACGCTCTTCGAGGTTTGGATTTTTCAAAATAGTTTTCTTAAAAATATGTGTTTAGTTTTGTATCATTTGGTTGGTTTGTGTGATTGAGTTGAGTTTATCTGTGAGCTTATGTTGAGTTGAGATTTGCCTTGGTCTTGCATGAGAGTTGAGATTCAGTTGATCTTGTCATTGCATCCCAGTGGGGATTTCCCGGCTTGTTGCCAATTACCCGGTCAGTGGACCGAGAGCTTGAGCAATTGCATTATGATCGCCCGCACCGTTGTTCTTCACGTACACTAGCGGGCTGATCCCCCGTAGCGGTGTACTTTACCGGTAAAGTGGTTAGCTATGGCAACCCGTGACCCTTGTGAAGGGAATGTCAACCAGGTGGTGCCAATGTAGAGTTATGAATCCCAAAGGATCTAAATAGGTACTATCAAACACCTAGAGGGGGGGTGAATAGGTGTAATACTTAAAAACTCAATCTCAGTGCAAAATAAAAACCAATGCGGAAAATAAAAACAGCATACCGAGATTTACGTGGAAACTCCAATCCAGGAGAAAAACCACGGGACCAACACGCAATAACAATCCACTAAGAATAGAAGAATAACAAGGTGATTACCGACTCCACGGACTCAACCCCTCCTTCAGCTTCTTCGGACCTTGCGCTGACCGGTTGGATATCCACGCAATAACAATCCCTAAGAAAAGAAGAATAACAAGGTGATTACCGTCTCCACGGATTTAACCCCTCCTTCAATTTCTTGGACCTCGCGCTCCACCGATTTTGCACGCCCACTGCACACGTTCGAATCCACGAACGCCACTCGAATCCACGAGCACACGTTTCGAATCCACGAAACGCCTTTAGCACATCGAATCCACGATGCCACGCCGAATCCACGACGCAAACTCAGTCGATAAGAATATTGACTTCGATGGTTATCCTTTGCTTAGATTCTCATTGAGGAACCGTAGAAGAAATCTCTAAGAAAAGATTAGATCAATTCGACAAAAGATATGTTCTTGAAAGAACCATCGAA
The DNA here is from genome assembly GCA_029204045.2 of Tillandsia leiboldiana. Taxonomy (NCBI): domain Eukaryota; kingdom Viridiplantae; phylum Streptophyta; class Magnoliopsida; order Poales; family Bromeliaceae; genus Tillandsia; species Tillandsia leiboldiana. Next base: position 15,478,384 of record CM055068.1, read on the forward strand.
TTGACCTAAAAGAGGCTATGAAGAAGATCGATAAAAATCTAGCCTCTAGGGTTGCTCTCAAGAGTTTTATAAAAAGATCGGTCGTAGCTCCCGTTTTTGAGAAACCCTAAGTGTCTATTTATAGTTTAGAAACCTTTGGAAAGAGATAAGAATCAAAAACATACCTTATCTGGAAATTTTCAGGACGGCGATCCGGATCGGATTTACTGCGATCCGGATCGTCGTAACGAGATTGACGATTCCAGAAATACCATGGTTCGGGATCTGGATCGCATTGCCCGATCCGGATCGTTCATACAAATCAGAAAACTTAACATTCGGGATCCGGATCGGAAATTGCATGGATCCGGATCGAAGTCTTGTATGAAGCAACAACCTTCGGGATCCGGATCGTTGGCTCTGATCCGGATCCTGAACAGGTCCGAACACCAGTTTTTGATTGTTATGCAATTAAAAGTTTATCCAAGTGTTTCTACACTATAAGAAAGTATTCGGATCACCACAATTATTTAGTTAAACATACCTGATCCTCTTGAATACTTTCTTCTTGAGATTGATGTAACTGATCCACAATTCTTCAACTTCAATCTTCAAGACTCAAGACACTGAGTGTCAACTTGAGCTCTTGTTGAATCTTCTCTAAGTCTTTGATTGCTGATTGACAATTTGATCCCTTTAAGACTCCGACTCAACTCACTGACTTGACTCACGAAATATGCCAACACCAAAATGCCGTAACAATCTCCCCCTTTGGCAATTTCGTGACAAAACCCAAAAATACAAAAAAGCGCTCAAGTCACTCATCTTAAACCAAAAAGTCGAAATTCAATGTTATCACCAAAACATTAATTTTCTTTGCGTGAAAGATCCAATAAATACAAAATTACATTTGAACCAAACAGTCCTAGAACATACTCTATGACTTAGGACTTGGAGTCTTAAAGTGATGTAATTCCTGCAAAACAAAACTCCAAACGAAATCAAACGTTAGTCGTTAGAAATTAGAATCCTGCATTTGATCCGTCTTCCTTTTGGTTCTTTTGTTTTTCGGCTCTTTCAATTTTTCTTTGTCTCCCCCTATCTTGAGCATCTCTAACATGTTCTCCATGTTCTTGAGCATCTATGTTCTCCCCCTTTGTGGTACGATCATCATTTTTCGTTCTCCCCCATTTTTCTATTTTCGTTTCGTTTGTCCTCTCTTGATGATCTCATCTCCGTTCATTTCTCTTCTCCCCTTTTTTGTCACAAATTGTCAAACAGTGAACATACTAGACAAAAGGAAATCACTAACAACATCAGTTCAAAGAGAAAGAGAGATAAAAGCTCAGTTCCGGTATATAACAAAAATGCAGATTGCGTACCGGTACCAGAAGGCAAAAAACAAATAATTCCTTAAAACAAATCCAAATTTTAGAATCTTTTCAAATACCGATTTGTATTCCATTAAGAAATTCATTTAAGTGCTTTGAAAAATAATGGATTCACAAAGATGTCATTCAATCCAATTAATTTCACAAAAATTAAAAAGATTTACTCCAAAATCATGAAAAATAAAGGTAAAACATTATAAACCGTTTTTCATGTTATATTCATGAAACACAAGTCATCAAAAATAATCTTGAGATCCAAAGTCTATCAAGATGTAACGGATTTACAAAGATGACTTATGGAGATTTCCAAACGACATCAATCTTGAATTCTACCCTTTCAAATTGAGATAATCACTAAAATTCCTAAGGGTGGCTCTTTGAGCATCTTTCAACTATCCCACCTTATACCAACAAGGAGATTGTTCAAAATATAAGAGTTTTGCATATAAATCTCCAAATGCTTCAACTAAAGATTTTCTCATAAAATACTATCAAGCATCCATAACATGTGGTAGCTTCACACACAAACCGGACGACCGGGGTGGCAGCTCTTTCCAGCATGTGGTGGTAGTTTTCACACTCCTTTCAGATGTAACTCTTTCCACATCTTTTGCAAATTATTTCAATACCCTTGTAAGAATGCAATCTCTTACGTGAAAGAATTAAATCCCAAATTTTAGTCTATCGGTTGTCTCACGTTTATCACAATGAACTCACACAACCGAGATAGATTAAGCATCTAAAGATCACACATGATTTCTAAAATTTGATGCTTATAATATCAAAAACTCCTATAATGAAGTATCTTCAAGATTATGATTATGGAGTAAAGTTGATAATCCATATAAAATTAAATTGGAGTGATTGAAAGTGAAAGTCCTTTTCATTCAATGCACTTGTTCATTAAAAACCCTTTTGTTCAAAAACAAAGTATAAAAACGAAGAGCATTGAAAAACATGTAATGCAAAGATTAAGAAAGATATGAAGGGAAAACCAATCAAAGCATTACAAACAGTCATAAGCTATTTAGAACTTAAGACAAGGAAAGATATCACCTTTCCGAATCCAAAATCGCTGGATTTTGGGTTGTCTTGATTCGTTGTGGCCGGGGGTTGTCCGCTTTGACTGTTGGTCCACCTTAGGTCTTTGCCTTGCAGTGATCCACTTGTATGATTGATGATGTGGCTCGGACCTTTGGTGGGTTGAGTGAACTCCTTTGACTTGATGTGTCTTTTGATTCCATTGAGTTCGCTCCGTAGATGAAGTTGCCGAAGGACTCTTCTTTCTCTTTTTCGGGCAATTCTTCACCAAATGTCCTTCAAGTCCACATAGGTGACAAGTTCTTCCTTTCAATTTAGTTGTGGAACTTGAAGCCTTCACAGTTTGGTTCTTTTTAAATCCCAAACCAACCTTGCTTGATTGACCTAATCCGGACATACAATCAAGTTTCTTGGAACCAGTTGAAAGCCTTTGTATGTCGGATTTGAGTTGATGAACTTGCTTGGTCAAAGCTTGGTTGGTGACATGAATTTCCTCAAACTGCTTTTCTAGAAAACCAATCTTGTCCATATATGATGTAGCGTTTGTCTCCGATTGGTTTATCTTTTCTTGGAGGATTTTATTATTATCCAATAAAAGCTCTCGTTCCTCCTCGAGATCATGAAGATTGATCTTTAAAGCATGATTCTCGTCTTGAATCTCAAGTCGTTGCTTCCTCAACTTCTTAATATGTTCGGCCATCTTCTTTGATTCCGAAAGAAGTTGTTGATATGCCTCAACGAGTTCTTCTTCGTTCGACTCCCCCTCACTTGATGACTCTCCGTCGGATGTTGATGTTTCATGCAAAATCAAAGGAATAGAGTCAGTGATTAAAGATGATAAGCAACCATTAGAAGAGGGAATATGAGAGGCATGAGAGGCAACAACTTTTTCCTCTTTACTTGAGGTCGATTCATTAGAAGTAGAATCGTCCCAAGTTTTTGCTTGCAAAGCCTTCTTTCTATATGATTTCTTAGAAGGACAATCCGTTGAAAAATGGCCGTAGCCTTTGCATCGATAGCATTGGATTTCCCCTTCGAAATCATCCTTTTCTTTTTCTTTAGAAGGTTTTGCAAAGCCTTTGAGTTTAGAGGATTTAGAACTCGATGATCCTTTTGATGGTTTCGAGGATGAAGATCCATCGGTTCGATTCTTCCAAAATTTTCGACGAAATTTCTTTACGATCCGCGCCAATTGTTCTTCAAAATCGGCAAAAGAGATTTCATCGTCGGAACTTGATTCGCTATCTTCTTCCTTTGTTGATTTGAATGCAATACCTGTAAGCTTAGAAGAAGACTTGGAAGAAACTTGATTAGTAGGAAAAGCCATTTCATAAGTTTGCAAAGCACCTACTAATTCCTCTACTCTCATCTCATCCGGATGACTAACGATTTCAATGGCGGTAACTTTTGCCCTAAACCGTTCCGGAAGAGTCCGAAGTATCTTTCTTACAATTTTCGACTCCGGGATCTTTTCTCCTAAATTAGCACAAGTATTGATTATATCTTGAAGTCTTGTGTAATAATCAGTAAACAATTCATGCTCATCCATATGAATAGAGTCAAATTGACTTGTAAGCATCTGGAGCTTTTGAATTTTTACTAGATTAGTACCCTCATGTGTAATTTTGAGAATATCCCAAATCTCCTTTGCAGTTTCACACACAGAAATTCGTGTGAACTCAGTCGAGGAAAGAGAATTAAATAAAGCGTTCATACCTTTCCCATTGTAAGAAGATCTTTCAAATTCCTCTTTGGACCATCTAGAGCGAGGTTTTGGGGTAGTAGAATTTCCTACTTCCTCAACAGGATGCACCCAACCGTATTCCACGGATTGCCATACCCGCTCATCAATTGCGATGAGAAAAGCTCTCATCCGCACTTTCCAATAAGCATAATTAGTCCCATCAAAAACAGGAGGTCTAAAAATATTACCACTTTCACCCAACATGATAGATAAACCTAAAACCCGCTCTGATACCAATTGTAGAGTTATGAATCCCAAAGGATCTAAATAGGTACTATCAAACACCTAGAGGGGGGGTGAATAGGTGTAATACTTAAAAACTCAATCTCAGTGCAAAATAAAAACCAATGCGGAAAATAAAAACAGCACACCGAGATTTACGTGGAAACTCCAATCCAGGAGAAAAACCACGGGACCAACACGCAATAACAATCCACTAAGAATAGAAGAATAACAAGGTGATTACCGACTCCACGGACTCAACCCCTCCTTCAGCTTCTTCGGACCTTGCGCTGACCGGTTGGATATCCACGCAATAATAATCCCTAAGAAAAGAAGAATAACAAGGTGATTACCGTCTCCACGGATTTAACCCCTCCTTCAATTTCTTGGACCTCGCGCTCCACCGATTTTGCACGCCCACTGCACACGTTCGAATCCACGAACGCCACTCGAATCCACGAGCACACGTTTGTTGGGTCGTATATAATACGGATCTAAATAGGGGAAGAAACACCTAGAGGGGGGTGAATAGGTGTAAACGTATAAACACTCCAAAAATCGTTGCGATAAAACCCAATGCGGAAAATAAAACAACACGCAAGATTTTTACGTGGAAAACTCCATCACCGGAGTAAAAAACCACGGGACCGATAACACGGCAGAAATCCACTAGAATTAAAACACGTACAAGGTGATTTACCGTACACACTTACGACTCAACCTTTTCCATACGCTCCTAGAGGATCTTCTCCGCTCGCTCCAGACGCTTCTCGAATCCACGATCTGCGCCCAACGCCGAATCCACGGCGTCCAACGTCGAATCCACGACGTCCGACCGAATCCACGGTCTTCACCCAATAGCACCGTTCGAATCCACGAACGTGCCTCGCTCCGAATCCACGAGAGCGATTGAACCTTGAATCCACAAGGACACGCGAATCCACGCGCCGATTTTTGGGGTAAATCGTTGTTTTTGGGTGGTGATGATCCGCCGAATACTTAGATCAAAGATAGATCGGAAATACCATCTAAGTATTCATTAGTTTGATTCAACTCAAGATGTGAGTATGAAAACCTAGAATCAAACTAATCAATATAGATGAAGAAACATAGAGTATTCTCTAATGATTTCCTTTCTTCTCTATATGTGGATCTATAGCCGTATATGATGATATATGAAAATGACGGCTATGTGGATTCACCCTAGAAAAGGAGTCATAGGGTGTATTTATAGGTTAGAAACCCTAGGAAGGAGATAAGAATCAAAAACCTGCCATTTCTGGATATTTACGGACGGCGATCCGGATCGTGATAACTAGGATCCGGATCGTCATAACAAAACAGCCAATTCCAGAAAAACGAAGGTTCGGGATCCGGATCATGTGACTACGATCCGGATCGTTCATACAGTTCACCAAACATCAACGTTCGGGATCCGGATCAAGAGACTACGATCCGGATTGCGACGAAGTATGAACGAACCACCTTCGGGATCCGGATCGAACAACCTGATCCGGATCCTGAACATGTCCCAAGTCCAGTTTTTGATTTTTATGCAATGAAGGATTCTTCCAAGTGTTTCTACACTACAAGAAGTATTCGGATCACACAAATTCTTTAGTTAAACATACCTGATCCTTTTGAATTCTTCTTTCTTGAGATTGAGTTAAATGATCCAACTTTCTTCACCTTCAATCTTCAAGACTTGAGACTTTCACGAAACTACGCCAACTCAAATTCCGTAACAATCTCCCCCTTTGGCGGTTTCGTGACAAAACATAGATCCACTAAAGAAAATTCAAAAAGATATTTTTGTTGCTATCACCATACAACAAAAATTTACAATGGAGATCCAAAATACAATACATGAGATAAACTCCTAAAACAGACTCTAGACTTAGACATCTGTACTCTCTGCAAAAAGAAATCATTCTTGACAAAAGAAATCGTTAGATACCTCAAGAATTTTGTATCATTCAAAAACCACAAACAGAGATGAAGTTTAAACTCATTTATACTTACCATGACATTTATATTCAGATATGTAAACTGATCATAGTTAAAGAAACACCAACATATCTTCTTTACACGTAAAAACCAAATGTCATGAACATGTTTGTGACAAACTAATATATATATAGATATGTAATTGATCAGAGTTAAGAACCAACATATCTTCTATGCAATCAAAAACCAAGTGTCACAAACTTGTTAGTGAACATCAACTTGTTAGTTATATTACATGCCCAAATAGTTAGCAAATAGTTAGTCGAGGCATGCATTCAAACAAATGGAAAAACCAAAAGTTGAAGTTCTACTTACCTTTGTGTTTCAACTTACCTTTGATGTTCCAACACATCATCATGTTCTTTGATGTTCCAACACATCATCATGTTCAATCAATCATTGTTCAAGTTCTCTATAAACTCTCTCCCCCTTTTTGTCACAAAATTAGCCAAAAACACAAAAAAAATTTAAGGAGAGTTAAAGATTTCAAAAATTGTTCCGAAAAATAAGAACTAGAACTAAAAGTAAGTCCTAAAAACTGAACTAAAGTCTAAAAAGATAAAATCCTGCACAAATCTGCACAAAAATTGTTAAAGCACAAATTAGTCATCCGAGTCTGAGTCCTCAGACGCACTATATCCCATCTTAGTGAACATGTTCTTGATCAATTTCCTCATTGAATTTACTTTCTTGGTCAATGTAATTTGGGATGCCGTTATGATCTCGAGTTCTTCAGACATTCGCCTTTGTTCTGATGCTTGTTGAGACGGTGAGGCCGAGGTGCCGACACAAGGTTTCTTTCCAGTGGAATGTGTCGGAGTAACATGTGGTAATTTGTGAAGTGACTTCACAATCGTTGACTCATCTATCATCCCCCAACAGTGTTGATAAGATGTCGAGCTTATATCAATGTCAAACTTTTGTAGGATCCTCATGATGATTAACGGAAACGGAAGTCGCTCAGAAGGATGAGGATGTACAATATATCTTGACATTCTATTCCAAATTATGTAGGGGATATTCATGTTCAATCCTACAGCCTCAGAGGGATGACCTAAGAGATATAGGAACAGCAGTCTTTCCCATCTCACGACCTTAGTCTGCATGTTAGGTAGAATGTTGTAACACGTGATGAAATTTAGAAATCGGTACTCCAGTCGAAGATGTTTGGATTTTACACTTTTACCATTAGCTGAATTCGTTCCTTCCAAACAAATTTTATCTATCACTGTTCGCCACAAGGCATTCGTCAAACTTCTTCCTTTCAAAAAGTTGAGTCCCGATGTGTTAGATTCCATTCCAAGGACTTCGCCAATTAGCTGCGGAGTGATTTTAAGTTTCATCCCTTGGATATTTGTATAGAAACGCATTGATCCATTTTCATCTTCTCGAAGATGTCTTGCATTCGTGTAAAAGGTTCTTACACGATACAAACAATACCCAAGTAGTTCGGGGAATCGGCAGACTTGGATGAGATTAGCTTGCTCAATCAAGGTTCCAAACTCAGGTGAGTGATTTCGGAGAGCTTCAATGTTGACATGACGTTCACCGATGCATTCACGACGTTCAAACGCTCGAACGCGATCCATGCTGACGAACACTCCTTCCACGCGAGGCGGGGAGTCAGGAACTATCGGTGTGTTAAAATCAGCGTCTCGTCGTAGTCCAAAACGTCTAGTTACTCGTTTCCTTTTCACAGAGATGGTTGGTTTAGTCATAGGTGCTTTTCCTTTGTCCATGGGTGCTTTTCCTTTCGAAACATCGGACGCCTTTTGTTCAGGCAATGATTCATCATCATCTGTCAATGCAGTCCAATCTATCTCGTGACAATCCACCTCTGTATCACTGACCTCGACAAATTCACCTTTTTGTTGTGTTTTCTTAGCTCTCTTTAATTTGTTTGTGGCCCGAGTGTGCACTATTGTGACCAACAAAAGAATGATCCATGAGAATCCCATTGATACAAGTGCTTTGAGAAGATTTAAATCCTGTGAAGACCAACTCAAGAGCACAAAAAAAATTCTTAGTTTTCAAAAATTGAAAAATTATATCCAAAGAATCATTATCATGTAGAGAGACTAAGAATCAAATTAGTTTTGCAAAAGGTCTTCTGAAAATAGATCAATTGCATGAATTTCGAAAATCCTTATTATATGCCCTAAAACCGAAATTTTAGAAATCCAAGCCTAAAAATCCGTTAATCAGGAGAAAACCTAGCATATAATCAAAACTAAACAACCCAGAGTTCTTATTTCAAAAGAAATTTGATCAAAAACCATCCACAAACAAAATCAATCCAAGAATTTCGTACGTTTGAGGAGGAAAAGAGAAAAACGGTGAAAAACCGAGATTTTGATCAATAAAACTTACTTGGAATTGAAGAACTTGAGTTTGAAAGCTTCCAAGGAGGATGAAATCTAGAGAGAGAGGCTCTGGAAACTTCGGAACAAAAGATTGGAGTAAAGAAATCAAAAACCCCTTTCGTTCCTTATAAAACCTAGCCGCGATCCGGATCAGTTCATAACTGCGATCCGGATCGGCTACCCGCAGTGAGAAAACTGCGTTCGGGATCCGGATCGGCAGATGCAATCCGGATCGTCAGCCCGCAGAAGAATTCCTGCGTTCGGGATCCGGATCATCTAGCCCGATCCGGATCGGCCCCAACTTTTTCTTTAGAAAATTTCAGAGAAATTCAGGAAAATCCAGAAAAAGATTGTAAGCACAAATGTGTATCAACTTTAAACAAAAATCATCGTTTCATACAACAAGAATTAGATTATGCCAAATCTATCAATAATATCCAAAAATGAAACGAAAATTTACAAAAATTAAATCCCTTAAAGTTGAACACCTTCAATCACATCTAACTTGATCTTATGAGTAATGCCTTTATCAAATCATCAATTCAGTAAAGAAAATGAAATACAAAGATCAATAGATGTTTGAAATCCCAAATATGGTAGATAATATTTCTAGACAATCTGTTGAAGAGAGTGGCTCTTTGAGCATCTTTCTTTAAAATCCCACCTTATACCAACCTTGAAATTTGACAGAGTCAAGTATTTCAACATGCATTTTACTTAATCAAAAATTTGAACAACCATGCTTGGTATACATGTGGTAGCTGCACACAATACTCGGACGACCGAGGTGGTAGCTCTTTCCTCCATGTGGTGGTAGTTTTCACACTCCTCATTGGGATGTAACTCTTTCCACATCTTTTGAGCATTTTACATTATCTTTGACTCCCCCTCAATTGGCTATCAATTATTTAAGATATAAAGTATTCAACCAAAAATTGATCTCGATTTCATACTCGACTAAACAGTCAAATAAGATAATGACTATACCAAGAGATCATTGAGAGAGAAATTGACTTTGATCACTTTAGAAGATGATTTAATTAACATAAACGATCATTGCAACAATGAAATATTATGATGGCAAAAGCATAATAAATTTCTAAATGTGTGAACAGATGCAATTAAAGTCAATTAAGATCTATGCTCAATTACTATCCTATGCATAAACATAGATATTGAATAGAACAAAACAAATACAAAACCTATCCTAAGCAAAGATTTCAAAAAGAAGATTATTTCAAAGAAAGCATACCAATTGCTTTTCGCAAGTGAATAAAACGTTTTTGATCCAAAGGTTTTGTTAAAAAGTCAGCTAATTGATCTTCAGTTGAAACATATGAAAGTTGAAGAGTATTTGATTCAACTAGCTCTCTAAGAAAATGATATCTAAGTTCAATATGTTTTGTTCTAGAGTGCAACACAGGGTTTTTAGAAATGTTAATTGCACTTGTGTTGTCACAAAGAATTGTTACCGAAGATGCTGAAATGCGGAAGTCACTCAATACGCTTTTCATCCAAATGAGTTGAGTTGAGCAACTTCCAGCTGAAATGTATTCCGCTTCGGCAGTCGAGAGTGCTATGCAATTCTGCTTTTTACTGTGCCATGCAACAAGGCAATGGCCAAGATAGAAGCATGCACCACTCGTGCTTTTCCGATCATCCACTGATCCTGCCCAATCGGCATCTGAGTATCCAACAATGTCCAGACTTGTTCCCATAGGATACCAAATTCCGAAATTAATTGATCCTTTGATGTACCGGATGATCCGTTTCACCGCTTTCAGGTGAACCTCCTTTGGTGCTGATTGATATCTCGCGCAAATCCCAACACTAAAGGATATATCCGGGCGACTAGCCGTGAGGTAAAGTAGACTTCCAATCATACTTCTATACAGTTTCTCGTCTACATTCTCACTATGTGATTCACTTCCAAGTCCCTTGTGGCTAGTTCCCATTGGAGTTGGAAAATCTTTACAATTTTCTAGATCAAACTTTTTGACCAACTCCATTGCATACTTGGATTGACTCAAGTGAATACCTTCATCATTTTGTTTAATTTGCAATCCAAGGAAATAAGACAGTTCGCCCATCATGGACATCTCAAATTCGCTTTCCATGGTCTCCGCGAATTTAGAAGCATCATTATCTTTTGTTGCACCAAATACAATGTCATCGACATAGATTTGTGCTACAATGAAATTATTTTGATAATGCTTCACAAAGAGAGTCCTGTCAGCTCCCCCTCGAGTATAGCCCTTCTCCAAAAGGTGCTTTGTTAACCTTTCGTACCATGCTCGCGGTGCTTGTTTCAGACCGTAAAGAGCCTTTTTCAAACGAAAAACATGGTTAGGTTGTTTATGATCTACAAAACCTTTCGGTTGAGCTACATAAACTTCCTCATTTAAAAACCCATTTAGAAAAGCGCTCTTGACGTCCATTTGAAATAATTTGATTTTAAAATGACAAGCAATAGCAAACAATATACGAATGGACTCGAGTCTAGCTACAGGGGCGAAAGTTTCGTCAAAGTCTATACCTTCTACTTGAGAGTAGCCTTGAGCAACTAGTCGTGCCTTGTTCCTGATGATAGTACCATCTTCATCTTTCTTGTTCTTGAAGATCCATTTGGTACCTATCACATTATGTTGCTTTGGAGGCTTCGTTAATTCCCAGACTTTGTTTCGCTCAAATTGATGGAGCTCTTCCTGCATTGCTTTAATCCAGTAGTCATCCTGAAGAGCTTCATCTATTGTCTTTGGTTCGATTAAAGATACGTAGCAAGCAAATCCGCAAACCAACTGCCTTCGAGTTCTAACTCCTTCTTGTGGATCTCCAATGATGTTCGATTCCGGATGATCCTTGGAGATTCGTAGCGTTTGTTGAAACGGAGTACTCGGAGGTACACGAGATGATTCCTGCACATCAGATAAACTAGAAGAACCATTAGATGCATCATTAATATTGGAAGTATTATTATGAGAAGATGCACTAGCAGGAGAATCATCATCTAGAGAGATATCGAGGGTAGATTTTTCAGATTCAAAATGAGAAGCTTCATCTACTTTAACATTTATAGATTCTACGATCGTCTTAGATTCAATGTTAAATACTCGATATGCTCTGCTATTCGTAGAATAACCCAAAAAGATCCCTTCATCACTTCGAGAGTCGAACTTTCCGAGATTTTCACGGTCACGTAAGATGTAACATCGACTCCCGAAGATACGAAAGTACTTGATATCCGGTTTTCTACTAAACCACAGCTCATATGGTGTATTCAAGGTTCCTGAGCGCAAATACACTCTGTTAATGACATAGACAGCGGTGTTCACAGCTTCAGCCCAAAAATGTAGCGGTAATTTCCGGCTATGAAGCATCACACGCGCCATCTCTTGAACAACCCTGTTTTTGCGCTCAACAACACCATTCTGCTGAGGTGTATAGGGTGCCGAGAATTCATGTTTAATGCCATTTGAAGTACAAAAGTCAATGAATTTTGAATTTATGAATTCTCCACCCCTATCACTTCTAACACGAATGATCTTTTCATTCTTTTCAATCATAATACGATGGCAAATCTCATGAAAAGAGTCAAACGTATCAGCTTTCTCTCTCAAAAATGCTACCCAAGAAAACCGAGAGAAATCATCAACCAATAAAAAGATGTACCATTTACCTCCCAAAGATGGTTGACGGGTCGGCCCCATTAAGTCCATGTGCAAAAGTTCCAAGGGCCGTTTTGTACCAACGTGGTTCAAGTTCTTGTGTGCAGTCCTAGACTGTTTTCCCTTTTGGCAACCACCACACACAACGTTTTGTTTAAATAAAAGCTTTGGAATCCCCTTGACCACGTCCTTGTTTGAAATTCTAGTAAGTTCCTTAAAATTTAAGTGACCTAGCCTTTCGTGCCAAAGAGTTTCATTATTCAAAGCGGCTAAGTTACAATTTTCAGAAAATTTATTAGGAACAACATAACAATTGTTTTCAGATCTAACCCCTTTTAGAAAGAAAGCATGGTCCTTATCAGTTACAACGCATTCAACCGATGAAAAGTTAACTGAAAAACCATTGTCGCAAAGTTGACTTATGCTTATGAGGTTAGTCTTAAGGCCATCAACAAATAAGACGTTTTTCAAAATCGGGCCATCTGGAATAGCTACCGTCCCTTTTCCAACAATTTTGGAAGATCGACCGTCTCCGAAAACAACGTGTCCTCCGGAGATTTTCTCAAGATTTTGAAAAACTATTTTTGTCACCGGTCATGTGACGGGAACACCCGCTATCCAGATACCAAGACGAGCTATCATATGCATGCAAGGAAATATTGGAGACAAGACAAGGGAAAATTTCACCTTTGCGCACCCAAACCTTTTTGGAATGCGTCTGTAATGGTCGTGAAGTTTTGTGCCTAGGTGAAAGCGTCTTGTTAAAACGATTGTTGCTCCTTGATGAAGTCGTCTTGCGCGGTGAACTACCAAGTCTCTTTTCATTTGAAAAGTTTTGCTTTGATTTCCGGAAAGGAGCCTTTTTGGTAGTTGATGCAAGAGGTGCTTGAGATGAGCGTTCGACTCCCGTCTTGCAATATCTTCTTATGTGCCCTGAAACACCACAACGAAAACATACCTTAGATCTTGACGATCCCAAAGAGGATGAAGTAGGTTTGTTGTCGTTGTTTGTCTTGAATTCCGGTGTCGGAGGAGGAGATACCGACTGAGGCACAAAAACTGTCTCACTCGAACTTGGACTGTTTCCAGTTTGAGTGTATCCGAGGCCGAACCTATTTGATTGACCAAGACCAAGAAGTCTATCCAACTTACTCCTTCCTGAAGAGAATCGCTGTAAGTCATTCTTGAGTTGGAAAATGGTCTTTGTCATTTCCAGGTTATCCTGTCGAGCCTCGTTGTAGAGCTTTGAAAAGTGATTCGCGTTATCCACCAGATTTGTATGTTCCTTTTCAAGTTGCTCATTGGACTCTTGAAGGGAAGCATTTTCTTTTATCAGGTTTTCCCTTTCCACTTCAAGAGCGTTTGAGAGAGAAGTCGCTCTTTTTGCTTCTTCTTCGAGATCATGCAATCTCCCTCTCAAACTCTTGTTTTGCTTAGCCACTTTCTTTGAGTCCCTCAAAAGTCTGTGGTAGGCTAGAGCAAACTCTTCACCTTCCGAATCATCCGATTCATTGTCCATTGCATTCTTTTCAACAGTGGAGTTGGACAATGATTCAGACGTACTTGCCATAAAGCACATGAATGGTGAAGATGTGGACGCGTGGAATGCCGTGGAGCTCTTTTCTTCATCACTTGAAGACGACTCATTTGACGTTGAGTTGTCATCCCAAGTGACGACTTGCATCGCCTTCTTCTTTGCCGGATACTTGTTAGGACACTCCGTTGCAATGTGGCCGTAGCCTCGACATTTGAAGCATTGCAGTTGTCCTTCTGAACTTTTCTTATCCTTTGAGAAGTTCTCCTGCTTTCTTGACTTGTGACTTGGAGTACCCTTGCCTTTGTTCCACTTTCTGAAGGATGGAGATTTGCTTGAATTACCCCTTCGAAAGTTGCGGCGAAAATTCCTTGTCAAGAGAGCGAGCTGCTTCTCAAATTCCTCCATAGAAAGGTTCTCGTCATCGTCCGAGGAGGATGTATCCGCGTCTTCTTCCTTAGTTGTTTTCAACGCATAACCTGAAGACTTAGAAGTGGATGCTTTTCCAGAAGAATTGTTAGTATTAAAAGTCATTTCATAAGTTTGTAATGAACCAACTAATTCTTCTACACGTATTTCGTCCGGGTGTTTAATAGTTTCAATGGCAGTAACCTTTGGGCGAAATCGTTCAGGAAGAGTTCTTAAGATTTTTCTTACAATCTTAAATTCTGGAATCTTCTCTCCCAGATTAGCACATGAGTTTACGATGTCTTGCAATCGTGTATAGTAGTCCGTGAAAGATTCATTTTCTGCCATCAAAATAGAGTCAAACTTGCTCGTAAGCATCTGCAGTTTCTGAATCTTCACGAGGTTAGTTCCCTCATGTGTAACCTGGAGAACATCCCAGATTTCTTTCGCAGTCTCACATGCCGAGACGCGAGAGAATTCAGTTTGAGATAAGGCATTAAAAATAGCATTAATTCCCTTGCCATTGTAAGAAGATAACTCAAACTCTTCCTTGGTCCATTTCGACCTAGGTTTTAAGGTGTGAACATCAGAGATAAGTTCAGTTGGATTAGTCCATCCTGATTCAATTGAATGCCACACCCTTTCGTCGATGGAAGATAAAAAGGCTTTCATCCGTACTTTCCAGTACGCATAATTTGTTCCATCAAAGAAAGGGGGTCGATTGATGTTTCCACCTTCAACCATTGTTCACAACCCTATTTCCTCTCTGATACCACTTGTTGGGTCGTATATAATACGGATCTAAATAGGGGAAGAAACACCTAGAGGGGGGTGAATAGGTGTAAACGTATAAACACTCCAAAAATCGTTGCGATAAAACCCAATGCGGAAAATAAAACAACACGCAAGATTTTTATGTGGAAAACTCCATCACCGGAGTAAAAAACCACGGGACCGATAACACGGCAGAAATCCACTAGAATTAAAACACGTACATGGTGATTTACCGTACACACTTACGACTCAACCTTTTCCATACGCTCCTAGAGGATCTTCTCCGCTCGCTCCAGACGCTTCTCGAATCCACGATCTGCGCCCAACGCCGAATCCACGGCGTCCAACGTCGAATCCACGACGTCCGACCGAATCCACGGTCTTCACCCAATAGCACCGTTCGAATCCACGAACGTGCCTCACTCCGAATCCACGAGAGCGATTGAACCTTGAATCCACAAGGACACGCGAATCCACGCGCCGATTTTTGGGGTAAATCGTTGTTTTTGGGTGGTGATGATCCGCCGAATACTTAGATCAAAGATAGATCGGAAATACCATCTAAGTATTCATTAGTTTGATTCAACTCAAGATGTGAGTATGAAAACCTAGAATCAAACTAATCAATATAGATGAAGAAACATAGAGTATTCTCTAATGATTTCCTTTCTTCTCTATATGTGGATCTATAGCCGTATATGATGATATATGAAAATGACGGCTATGTGGATTCACCCTAGAAAAGGAGTCATAGGGTGTATTTATAGGTTAGAAACCCTAGGAAGGAGATAAGAATCAAAAACCTGCCATTTCTGGATATTTACGGACGGCGATCCGGATCGTGATAACTAGGATCCGGATCGTCATAACAAAACAGCCAATTCCAGAAAAACGAAGGTTCGGGATCCGGATCATGTGACTACGATCCGGATCGTTCATACAGTTCACCAAACATCAACGTTCGGGATCCGGATCAAGAGACTACGATCCGGATTGCGACGAAGTATGAACGAACCACCTTCGGGATCCGGATCGAACAACCTGATCCGGATCCTGAACATGTCCCAAGTCCAGTTTTTGATTTTTATGCAATGAAGGATTCTTCCAAGTGTTTCTACACTACAAGAAGTATTCGGATCACACAAATTCTTTAGTTAAACATACCTGATCCTTTTGAATTCTTCTTTCTTGAGATTGAGTTAAATGATCCAACTTTCTTCACCTTCAATCTTCAAGACTTGAGACTTTCACGAAACTACGCCAACTCAAATTCCGTAACAACGTTTCGAATCCACGAAACGCCTTTAGCACATCGAATCCACGATGCCACGCCGAATCCACGACGCAAACTCAGTCGATAAGAATATTGACTTCGATGGTGATCCTTAGCTTAGATTCTCATTGAGGAACCGTAGAAGAAATCTCTAAGAAAAGATTAGATCAATTCGACAAAAGATATGTTCTTGAAAGAACCATCGAATTGACCTAAAAGAGGCTATGAAGAAGATCGATAAAAACCTAGCCTCTAGGGTTGCTCTCAAGAGTTTTATAAAAAGATCGGCCGTAGCTCCCATTTTTGAGAAACCCTAAGTGTCTATTTATAGTTTAGAAACCTTTGGAAAGAGATAAGAATCAAAAACATACCTTATCTGGAAATTTTCAGGACGGCGATCCGGATCGGATTTACTGCGATCCGGATCGTCGTAACGAGATTGACGATTCCAGAAATACCATGGTTCGGGATCCAGATCGCATTGCCCGATCCGGATCGTTCATACAAATCATAAAACTTAACATTCGGGATCCGGATCGAAAATTGCATGGATCCGGATCGAAGTCTTGTATGAAGCAACAACCTTCGGGATCCGGATCGTTGGCTCTGATCCGGATCCTGAACAGGTCCGAACACCAGTTTTTGATTATTATGCAATTAAAAGTTTATCCAAGTGTTTCTACACTATAAGAAAGTATTCGGATCACCACAATTATTTAGTTAAACATACCTGATCCTCTTGAATACTTTCTTCTTGAGATTGATGTAACTGATCCACAATTCTTCAACTTCAATCTTCAAGACTCAAGACACTGAGTGTCAACTTGAGCTCTTGTTGAATCTTCTCTAAGTCTTTGATTGCTGATTGACAATTTGATCCCTTTAAGACTCCGACTCAATTCACTGACTTGACTCACGAAATATGCCAACACCAAAATGCCGTAACAGCCAAGTGGGCAGCCTTGCCTGAGGTCTTGTGAAGGCCAATATGGTAGCTTGTGATTTGGTCTTTGTGTTTTCATTTATTTGATGCATGTGTTGTTAAGTTACTTTAACATACTTCCTTGATTCTTTGATCTGGCTTCTAGTTATCTACCTGTATATGATTCTTTGTGATGCCTTTGATTATAGTTTCATTGTTATCTTGCTGATTGTCCTACTCCTTGATGCGTTGATTATCCTGATACATGTTTGTCCTATTTTAAATTCTGCTAAAAGTATCTCCTATGCTTGTACCCAGATTATAAGTTTTGCTTTCTTTACAGCACCAGTTATATATCTGCATATCCTAACTGTGATTATATATCTGTTGATCTTCATGATTGCCTATCTGATTATTCTAACCCCTGATTATTACTATCCTTTAGTATTGTATACCAGTAGGTACGATCTGCTATTTCTCGGCTCGTCGTGCCCACTGGGATACACTCCGGTGTATCTCACACCCTCGGGTGACTGTTTTTCAGGCCGAGCGGGTGCTGGGATGTCGGGACGTGTTGGTGAGATTCCGTGATAGAGGTTGACCCTGGACAGACGAAAGTTCATGTATTATTTGATGTTAAAGGAAAGAGTTGTAATTCAGATGTAAATAATTGTAAAGTTAATTGTAACTTTTGCTTGTAGTTGTACGTAGTTAGTACTCTGATGTTGTTGCCAAGCTAGCCGTGCATATATAGAAAAGGCTCAATTCCAAAGGGGATTGGGACTCTTCTATATATATGGCGGTCTGTTGCGCCCTGGCTGGTCTTAAACTCTGATTTCAAAAAAAAAAAAAAAAAAAAAAATTTAGACGCTGGTTTTTTTAAACTCGGGGCGTGACAAGTAAAAAGCAAAACTGCATTGCTCTATCTACTGCCGAGACGGAATACATATCTACGAGAAGTTGCTCAACTCAATTGATTTGAATGAAAAGTGTATTGAGTGACTTTCGGATTCCAGCGACCTCGGTGACTATTTTGTGTGACAACACCAGTGCCATCAATATCTCTAAAAATCCCGTGTTGCACTCGAGAACAAAACATATTGAATTAAAATATCATTTTCTAAGAGAACTAGTTGAATCAAACACTTTGTAAATTTCATATGTTTCAACTTATTATCAACTTGCCAATATTTTAATAAAACCTTTGGATCAAAAATATTTTATTCATTTGCGAAAAGCAATTGGTATATTTTCTTTGAAATAACTGATTTTTGAACCATTGCTTAGGTTATGTAATATTTTGTGTTTTTGTTCTCTTTGTTTGTATATATGCAGTCTAGAACATTAACGGAGTATTAGCTATATTGACTTTAATTGCATCCTTTTATATTTTGAGAAGTTTATTATGATTTGGATATCATCATAACTCATTTGATGCAATAATCATTTATATCAATTATTTCATCTTTATTTGATCAAAGTCATTACCTCACTCAATGATCTCCTAGTACGATTTTTATCTTATTTGATGATTGAAATAAATATGAACACGAGATCAATTTTTGGTTAAATACTTAATATCTTACATAATTAATAGCCAATTGAGGGGGAGTAATTTTTAGTTTTTCATGCTTATAAGATGTGGAAAGAGTTACATCCATTAGTGGAGTGTGAAAACTACCACCACATGGAGAAAGAGCTACCACCTCGGTCGTCCGAGTAGTGTGTGCAGCTACTATATATTTTTGAAAAGCATGGTGTTAATGATTATTTTAAACAATGCTAAATGGAACATTTGATTTATTCAATAATACACGGTTGGTATAAGGTGAGATTTTTGAAAGATACTCAAAAAGCCACTCCCTAAAACTTGTTGACTAAATAAAATTATCTAATTTATTAGGGATTTCAAACATCTATCGATCTTGATGCTTCATTTTCTTTGCTCAATTGATGATTTGATAAATTCATTATTCATTAGATCGTGATTGATGTTTTGAACTTGCTCAACTTTAGAAGTTTTAACATTTAAAAATTTTTGTTTCATAATTTGTGATATTTTGATAGATTTCTCATAATCTATTTCTTTTTATGTGAAACGATACTTTTTGTATAAAGTTGATATGTAAGAATGCTTACATACTTTTTCTGAATTTTTCTAAATAAAAAGTTGCAGGCAGTCCGGACTGAAATTAGTCAGTCCGGATCCAAAACGATGGGATTCTGCGCGCAAAGCCGATCCGAACTGACTTTCCGAGCCAATCCGAACCGCGCGTTAGGATTTATTAAAAACGAAAGAGTTCGAATTCTTTTCTTACTTCTAAATTTGTTTTAGCCCCTCTTCTTTCTCTCACTAGAACCCAAGAGAACTTGGATCACTCTTGAATTGTTTTTACTCAATTCAAGTAATTTTTTAAGATCTTAATCTCGATTTTTCACAATTTTTGCTTATTTCTTGAAAACGAGATGAAATCCATACCTAGAACTCAATTTTTGTATGTTTTTCTCTAAAATTTCTTGCATAAATTGAACTATGGATGCCTAAGAAACCTTTCTATGATTGTTCTTTACATTCTAAACGGATTTTGGGCTTCGATTTTTGAAATTTCGACTTTAGGGCATATTTTTGGAATTTTTGAAAATCACAGAATTGATCTATTTTTAAAATTTCTTTTGCAAATATCACTTGATTCCTAACTTCTACATGACATAAGAATTGTTTGAGGATAATTTTTCAAATTTTTGGAATTTAACAAATTTTTATATGTTTTGGAGTTCTTGCTCACAGGACAATTTTTTGAAACCTGTCAAGATGGTTTTCGGGTGGTTAATTATATTCATCATAGCACTTGTGAGCACAAGAGTTAGCAATAAGTTGAAGCGAGCACGAAAGACTGATGATGGGGCAGATTTTGTTCCCCTAGATGAATCGGAGACCGAATTTGAAGAATGGAAACAATTGACTGAAGCAGCGGCAAAGAGATCTGCTTCCTAAGGGAAAACTTCAGCTTCAGCAAAAGCTAAAACACCTCCCACTGCTGCCGAGAAAGGGAAAGCCCCTATGGAATCAATTTCCACAAAGAAAAAGAGTGTTGCGAGGACGCGAGGCGGCGGGATACGCTTCGAGGAGCCACTTGCAAGTGTGCCACCTCCACCTGTTGAGGATTTTATTCACAACAACTCTCAAAGAATGAAGGATTTTCGAGAACAAAGAATGTATAAGAGAACATCATGTGAATGTAGAGGCTCTCAGAGATCGCTCTGCGGCCTTTGGAGTTTTGTTTGATCGAGCCGGTTTTTCACAAATTTGCAAGTTTCCAGAGACCACTGGATATTGTTTACATCTTGTCAGAACCATTTACACATGTGCTCAACAGATTCAAAAAACAGAGGACGAACCAATGGAGTTTCACAACGCGGTCTGAAATAAAAAGATTAAGATAACGCCTCAGGTGATTGGAGAGGTGTTAGGCATGACTGCTCAACTCGATGGGACCCATTACATGAAGGGTCAGATTATGACATCGATTGTGTTGAGGACTGTGGTGGATGGCATATGCATGCCGGACACACGCTCGGAAGGAAATTCGGTATTTTCTAAAGAACTCAGATCTGAATACCGATTTCTTAATTTCATTGTTTGTTATAATATAATGCCGAACATGGAAACGAAGGTCCTGCAATGGGATAGGATGCTATACTTGTATCTTTTAGGACATCCCACCGCTGCTCGGGGTTTAAACATAAATATTCCATATCTTATCTGGTCGATGATGGCTCGGTATGTGGAGCACCCACATCCTACAGAGCGACTTTCATTCCCAATGATTATCATGTGGATTTTAAGAAAATTTGACGTGGACATTCGCTCGTCAACATACATGCACAGCTTGGGAACAATTAATGACTCTACAATTGTGAAGTCTCTCCCTCGCCAACCAGATGAGACCCCGACTCCTACAAGAGACAAGCGACCTTCGACCTCCTCCTCTCAAGCAGCACTGGCAGCACCAACACCAACACCAACCGCAACCGCAACAGCATCACCAGCAGCGGCAACAGCAACAGCATCACCAGCAGCGGCAACAGCAACAACACCAGCAGCGGCAAGATTTTTTGAGACCTCAGAAGATGAAGCCTCTATTACTTCAATCTACAGAGAGCAACAACGGCTCTCATATGAACAAGAACAGATTTCTGTAGAACAAGAACGTATCTCTCTCGACCTACAGCGCATTACGTCAGTTCAACATGATTTGAAGAAGAAATATACTACACTGACAAAGTTGGTAAAGAAGTCAGTTCAACATGATTTAAAAATCTTCGAAGATTTTTGCCAAGCTTGGATGCAGCAGTTCCGATGAATCCGGTTCAGAGTAAACCTTCATGCATTGAACCTCAGTTTTTTTTTCCTAACGAGTTCTTTTGCAGGTTTTTCTTTTCATTTCAATTTTTGAACTATCCTCCCCATAATTTCTATTTGGCTTTTTAGTGACAAAAAGGGGGAGATGAATGAGATGAATGAGAACAATGAGAGAACATGCCTTGATAACTAACTATTTTACTAACTATTTGGCATGTAATATCTAACAAGTAAACTGGAACTGAAACAGGTAAGTTTCGATCTTGAACTTTGACACTTTGAACAACTTGAACTTGTTGAATATTCTGATATGAGAATTTGAATAATTATCTTTGTGCATGTCAAGACAAATGTATCTTTGTGCATGTCAAGACAAATGTAAACTCTCTGGTTGGTAATTAAAGTAAATTCTTGAGCTACTAATGAATTTTATTTCTGTTAAGAATTGTTTCTTTAGCAGAGAGTACAAGATTTGAAAACTCTTAGTTGTCTAAGTCTAGAGTTTGTATTAGGAGTTTATCTCTTGTATTTACATTTATTTGGATCGTTCATGCGTATTTTTGTTATATGGTGATAGCAACAAAAATTATTTTTTTGTAATTTTTTGTGGATTATATATTTTGTCACGAAACCTCCAAAGGGGGAGATTGTTAAGGATTTTTGTATTTGCATATTTTGTGAAGTTATTTGAGTCTTGAAGATTGAAGGTGAGACTGGAATATCACATATATCAATCTCAAGAATAATGGATTCAAAATGTTCAGGTACGTTCAACTAAATATTTTTGGTGATTTGAATACATTCTTATAGTTTAGAAATATTTGGAATAATTTTTCATGGCATAAAAATCAAAAACTGGATATTTTGAGTGTTCAGGATCCGGATCAGGTAGATCCAGTCCGAACCCCGAACATGATTTGGTTCATGCGCAATTTCTGTCCGGATCAACCATCTTTCGTCCGAACCTCGAACATTCTTTTTTGTATATCCCATGAATCAGTCCGGATCAGACTTCATCCAGTCCAAACCCCGAACTATTTTTTGGAGAATTTTCTTGGCTATGACGACAGTCCGGATCAGACTAAATCCAGTCCGGACTACCATGTGGAAAAAAATCTGTTAAGGTAGTTTTTGATTCTTATCTCTTTTCAAAAGGTTTGTAGCCTATAAATAGACCCAAAAGTTCATCTTTTAGGGCAATAAAATATATGAAAAAAAATCGAAGATAATCCACATATAGAGAAGAAAGGAAAACACGTTTATTTTCATGTTTCTTTTTCTATATTGATCAATTTGATTCTTGGATTTTTCAAACTCTTTATTTCTTATAGAATCAAATTGATGAATACTTAGATAGTATTTTCTTGTCTATATATGATTATCTAGGTATTTAATTCCATCACCACCAATAAACAAACAACGATTTTCGAAAGGAATATCGGCACGTGGATTCGCGTGGCCTTGTGATTCAAGGTGTTATCGACTTCATGGATTCAGAGTTAGGCGCGTTCGTGTGATCAACTTGTGCTATATTGGTGAAGACCGCGGATTCGGTTGGACGTCGTGAATTCGACGTTGGACTTTGTGAATTCGACGTTGGACTTTGTGAATTCGAAGTTGGACGCAAATCGTGTGATCGAGACACGTTGAGGACTGCGAAAAAGATCTACTTGGAGCGCATGAAAAATGTTGAGTCGTAGTGTGCGTTACATCACCTTGTACGAGTTTTAATCTTAGTGGATTTTTTCGTGCGATCGGTCCCGTGGTTTTTTACTCCCGGATTAGAGTTTTTTACGTAAAATCTTGCGTACTTTCTTTATTTTCTGTCACGCCTCGGGTGTAAACCAGAACCCGGGCCCGTTCTCAGATCCGCCGTGCACACAAAATTTTTCGTGTACACGAAGCGCTGGTAACCTGCTCAGATATAAAAGATAGAATAAAGAAGCATAACAACAGAGCTGAACTAAAACTAATACATCTCAGACTAAAGCTGAAAAATAAAAATAAATATAACTCTCAATAAGTACAAGTGTCTCTCCCAGCTCACCAAATAAATACAAACAGCTGGCTAAAGCCAGACCCAAAATAAAATACAACTGTCTGAGAATATAGGGGTACAACCAAAACACTGCTAAGCTCGCAGACGGGGTAGACGATCTATCTAGTCTGCAATCCTCTTACCTCGATCTGCCGAAGACGGCCCAACAACTCCCGCAGAGGACTCTGCAAAACAAAGGGGAAAAAGGACAATGGGAGTGAGAACTACTATAGAATCAGTAGCCTCCCCTAGTGGATTAAGCCTCAAACTCTGACGTGCCCACTAGGTCTACCAGAGGCAAAAAGGGAAGGAGAGGTGGTAAGCTATAAATAGAACTACTGATAAAATGAAGCTACCACTACTATGCCTCTAAATGCAGTATCAAGAAAATAGCTAAATGTATGCATCAGTGAAAGTGCCTGCCTGAACCAACCCAATCTAACCACCAGTAAAAAAACTGGTACTGCCTGCTCTGCCTACCACTTCGGGTATGCCAGCCTACGCATAATACCGATGTAATGAAAGAGTATCAAGAACTCAAGCCTGCCTGTCGCACACTCCGGAGTGGCACTCGAGGGGAGCGACCCACACGAGTAAAGTAACAAGTCACAAGTATCATAATATAGCAGGACTGGATCACGACTCTGATCGAAGTGGGAAAATCCATCCACTAAAGAAAGCCCGATCCCCCAAATCTGATGCAATAATAGTAAACGTCCGGTCAACCGCCCAATGTCCGCGGTCGCCGCAATACCCCACAAATCCCCAATCAAGTCCAACCTGTCATCCCTAATCCCAAGAATCTGACTACACTATTCCAAGCCCCCTGCTCGCACCCGAGCTACAAGTACTCTAAGTCTAAAATGAAAAGAAGAAAAGTAGAAAACATAGTTTTTCCTAAGTCAAATTCCAGCATGATAGTGTAGCAGAAAAAGGTGGCCTATCTAGATGTGCATACAAGCATGCAAGTGTCCTCATGATGATAAAAGAAAGACAGGTATCGATGTTCTTACATTTGTTAGAGCATGCTATTCCAGGATAATAATGATCGCATAAGAACACTAAGTGCCAACATGACATATGTCAGCCTATACAACATGCATGTTACTCACAAGGTACCAATCAGCATTCATTATAGCATGGTATTCCAATCTCTAATAATCAATCTCATAGAAATGCTAGGTAGTAAAGGGGCATGTATCAAGTCCACACAACATGCAAGATAATCACAATATGCTAATTAACATTCCAATTCGGGGATTATTCCAATGGGCCTAGTGGGTATATCAAAATGTGAGGTCCACAACAATCACCCACCTCGAATGTGGAGCAGGAATCCAAGCTCGCCCACTCACAAAGGAAACCCTGGATCACCGCAAACACTGGGAAAAACCCAAAATGGTGCACAGTTAAACTTGCAATTTTACCCGTAACCGCTGTCCATAAAACCAGTCCAGAAAAAGCTAAATTTTCACATGTGAGATAAACTCCGAAAATTCCAAAAAAATCACCGCTGCGATCGTCACGACGAGTAGATGAAGATCGAGTACTCGCACGCCCCGTTCCGACACATGTAGGCCAAGTTACAAAATAAACAACGCGGTAAGCGCGAAACCCCACAAGAACAAAATTCTGCAACACTCTGACCAGAAAAGGTAGGATTTTCACCTTTGGGAAAACCTCAAAAGAATCCAGAAAAATCACGATGATGATCCCTGCGATGTGTAGATGCAAAACGAGTACTTGCACACCTCAATCCGATGCTCGAGCATGGAGAAATCTCAAAAAAACTCCTGTGCTATCCAAAAACTCCGCCATAGAAAAGGGGTCAAAAAACGGCCCAAAACACCCAAGAAAAACTCAAAACGAGGGGAAGATGAAAATATTAAAGTCGTAGCCCTACCTGTCATGAAGACAGCGGAGCAAGAATCGGCCAAAAACACTGAAAGAGTAGCCCGGGGGAGTTCGCGCACCAAAATGCGACGGAAAGGGTCGCCGGTGAAGAAGCGTCGCAACGCGCCGATTTGCTGTAGAACTCGATGAAGATGCCTCCTAAAATCCCAGGAAATCTCCAAAAGGTGCAGCACAGGTAGAGGATGAAGTTTGCTGCGGGAGTCTCTTAGAGAAACTTGCCAGAAAAGGGGAAAACGGAGTCACTCGGGGGCTATTTATAGGCCCAATCCAACAATTTGAAGAATTCCCGCTATGTCCCCGGTTTCGGGCACTCGGCCCATTTTCGGGCGCCCGAAACCGCCGAGGGGAGGCCCGCGAGGAGCGCCCGAATCCTTCCTGGCTTGACACATGTCTCGAACACGGGACAGCGTGCTCAAGCCAGCCAGAGCGCGCCACGTGGCGCGCCCGCGGTCAGCGGGGTTGGTGGCTCCCGCAAATCGCGTGGCGCCACGTGGCCCCGCTGCGATAGCCCGCACGCGCGGGCAGGCGCCGCCTGCCACCCTGCCACGCACGCGCCCTGAGGCGCCCTCCCGGGCCTTCGTGCACGCGCTCGGTGAGCCCGCCAATGACACGATGCCACGTGTCCCCCGCACCGGGTCTATGCACCCGCGCAGGGATTCCGTGGACCGCGCAGCATGCGCCCGCGAATCTGGGAGCGGCATGTGCCCCCCGCCTAGTCCATGCGCCACCCCGCACCGCTCTATGGACCGCACGCTGCAAACCGGCCAATAACAGGCCGCCACGTGGCATCCCGACGGTCTACGGTCTCTCCCATGCACTAGAATCCACTGTAAACTTCCGGGGCCCTTTTTGGGCATCCGTACACAGAAAAATACAAGCAAATAGCCGTTTTCAAGCGTTTTTCCGCCCTGAATCCAAATCCGACCTCCGTTTGGCCCAAGACCTTTTCTAAACTTCAGCAAAAATAGCCGAATGCCAGTCAAGATCCAGATACCACACTGGGTCCATCTAAGACATCCTTTTGATGCATTATGGGCCCGACACACCAATAATAGGTGTTTCACACTGTGGATTCACGGGAAAAGCTACATGGGGATCCGGACCACTACATTTTCCGCATTGGGTTATTTTTACGCAAAGATTTTTGAGTTTTATTGTTTACACCTATTCACCACCTCCCCTCTAGGTGGTTTTTTTCCTATTTAGATCCTTGGATCCCATAACCCACAAACAAGCACGAGAATAACTAAACAAATAAAACGAATAAGAGAATACAAGGATACAAGATTTACGTGGTTCGACTAACAATGTGTCAACCTACGTCCACGGGCAAGAGTACCACCTCAATGCGTTCTTCGATTAATCCACGACACAAAAGTATAAAGAGTAAAATTGAATTACAAGAAACTCTCTCTCAGAGGCTCTCCACATTTTCTTCTTAATTAAGATTTTTTCAATGAATCTCTAAAAAAGAAAAGATGAATCACAAGAGTTAATATAACTCTAAAAACCTAATTCTAATAGGAAATGATCTCTACCGTCCATCCGAGTCTCCGATTCACTTCTAGTCGTCGATCAACTCTTAAGAATCTTCTTTAAAATATTTCTAAATCATCCCTAATCTTTAGGAATAAGATCGGATCAAATTATGATCAAATCCAACATATTCAACCCATCGCGGAGTTGAGTACCGTGGTATCGACTCGAAATATGGTTTTACATAATCCAACAAATGTTTCACTCGACGGCTCTAATTGATTGTGTCGTTTTATCTTACTTAGATCATCCCGCAATAGATGTGGCCATCATTATTCGAATTTTGTTTTTTTTTTCGGCCTTATTTGCTTTAACCAAACTAAAACTAACATTTTTTTGTTTGTTTGTTTTACTCTCATCAGCATTATCAGGCGAAATTTCACATACTTTATTTTTACCTACATCGACTTTGTTAGTAATGGCCAAATCATTTAACTCGTTGGCCCCCAGGGCCAACTCTTTGTATCGAGGCTCTTTCAGGGCCGCGGCTCTCGATTCTTTACTTTCTTCAGCCAAGGGTTCCTTCTCTAGCCTGATCTCTCTTTCCTTGGCTGATCATCTCTCCTGTTTCATGATGGCCTCCAAAGTAGAAATCTTTTTCTTCAATTTCTTCTGGAGGTTCTTCTTCATCGACTTTACAACAGCCGAATGAACCACCTGAGATTTTAACCATGGCAATGTGGTCGAACCACCTACCTTGGCATCATTTTTTATAGGCCATGAGGGGAACTTCCATTTGGACCATTTTCATATATTCAACCTCATCCCTTCCGCCTCTTTCTAGTGTTTTTTCATTTCAACTTGTACTATTTGCTGGCGACGCTTCTGGATCTAGATTATAATCGGCCTGTACCACTTGGCCGGTCCCTTTGTTGTGAACCGTTGATTGGCTGGCACGTTTGCCGATATTTCCACCATTCTGAGGCGTTCCCTCAAAATCCATTGCCTTTCCTATGGTCTCACTCAAGGCTAAATTCCATACTCATTTACTAGTTTTCGACTGAAGGTCTCTACATCTTCCTTGGTCATCCTCTCGAACTCAAGTTTTGGTCTCGGCCGTACCAGGTGGTACCTCATGGGCCGAAATCCTTGGCACTGTGGGTTATGTTAAATATGGATCTGAATAGGGGAAAAAATACCTAGAGGGGGGTGAATAGGTGTAAACAATAAACACTCCAAAATCTTTGCGTAACAAAAACCCAATACGGAAAAGTAAATAACAAGCAGAGATTTTACGTGGAAAACTCCAAACCAGGAGTAAAAAACCACGGGACCGATCACACGGAGAAATCCACTAAGATTAAACACGTACAAAGGTGATATACCGTACTCACACACGACTCAACCTTTTTCCATACGCTCCTAGTTAATCTTCTCCGCTCACTCCGCAACGCGCCTCGAATCCACGATTTGCGTCCAACGCCGAATCCACGGCGCCCAACGTCGAGTCCACGATGTCCAACCGAATCCACGGTCTCCACCAAGTAGTACGTATCGATCACATGAACGTACCTCGCTTCGAATCCACGAGAGCGGTAGCACCTTGAGTTTACAAGGTCACGCGAATCCACGCGCCGATTTTTGGGAAAATCGTTGTTTGTTGGTGGTGAAAATCCGCCGAATACTTAGATCAAAGATAGATCGGAAATACCATCTAAGTATTCGGTCGAAACTGAATCCCCGGGGTCGAAACTGCGATCCGGGCTCGCCAACAGATCCGCCACCTATGCCAAACCCGCATAGGCGAAGCGTCCTACCTGCAAGAAAAGTGCTACAGCTAAACAGATATCAGAGCTATAAATAAAAGTCTGCTGTAAACTAAAATCAATCACTGTACAACTGGAAATAATACAACAATGTCCATCTCCCAAAAATAATAACCATACAATATCCTCATGTACAAAACTCAGAACTCAACAGGGAGGTATCTCCAATAAATACATCAGTGTACAGGCTCTCAATACATATCATATCCTCACTACAAGAATTTCTCAAAAGAGAAAAATAACACAACTAATCTATTGAAGATCTCCTCTGAAGGGGTACCGCTACTCTCCAACGACGGGTAGGGATCTAGCTCGTGACTCCCTCGCCTCGATCAACAACCGCAGAATCAGCAACACCCGCTAAGACTCTGCAAAACAAAGGAGAGAAAAGAGGGAAACAACAATGGGGGTGAGAACCACTATTAAACCAGTAGCCTCCCCCTCTGGGTAAAGCCTCAAACTCCGGCGTACTCACTAAGTCTACCAGAGGCAAGGAAAAAGGTAGATGGTAAGACTGTAAATGAACTGCTGAAACAGAAAAACTACTACTAGAATGCCTCTAAATGCAATATCGAAAGGAAAGACTGTATGTATGCATCAGTAACACAATCTATCCACCAGTAAAAACTGGTACTACCTGCCGCCGCCCTCATCATCGGGCAATAACCACGCCGATGTGATAGCATAAACTGTCAATAACTGTCTGACCCCAGCCTCCGGAGGGGAACTCGAGGGGAGCGACCCACACGAGGAAAGCATCACCGGGCAATAACCGCGCTGGTGTGATAAAAACTCACTCACTGTCACAAGTATCATAAAAGCAGGACTGGATCACGACTCTGATCATAGTGGGAAAAATCTATCCACTAACGAATCCTGATACCCAATCTGATGCATAAGTAAACATACGGTCAACCGCCCAATATCCGCGGTCACCGAAATAACCCACAACCTCAATGATGTCCCACATCCGACATCCGGTCAACCGCCTACTATCCGCGGTAGCCGCAATAACCCCCAATCCAAAATCGGGTAAAATAATCTGTATCCGGTTAACCGCCTACTATCCGCGGTAGCCGCAATACCCCACAACCCATAATCAAATACCACCTGTCCCCGACCCCAAGGTCCCGGCTACACTATCCCGTACCCCTGCTCAAACCCGAGCAACAAGACTCAAAAGTCTAAATGAGAAGGAGAAAGGAAACAATCATGGTTTCTCCTAAGTCAAATCCCAATATGATAGTGTAGCAATAAATAGTGGCCTATCTAGATGTCCATACAAGCATGCAAGAGTCCTCATGCAAGATGAAAGAGAGATATCAAATAACAGTTCCACAAGTGTATCAAATAATAAATCCACATAGATATAACCATCATGCTAGGATCATCAGCCCACTACACATGTAAGTAATCCCTGATCCATAATAAATCACCCAAGTAGTACCCGCACATAGATATGTCATCATGTCCCAACAATTAATCCATTTAACCCACTTTCATCAAATCTATGTGCTAACATGGCATGTTAATTATCACTATCAAGATATCCCAACAATCATGTTCCAACATGCTATGCCCACAAAATTAATCTCACATGCTAGGCTCACAATTATCTCATTCGATCATGCATGGTAATCAATCACATAGTCCAAGTGGGGAATTCTGTAATAAACTTAGTGAGCAAGTCAGAAGTTGAGGTATGCAACAACCACCCACCTGAAACGCTTTCCGCAGGCAAAGCTGAAGTCGGTGAAGAGTGTGACCACCTGCTAACATAATCTGCTGAACCCACAACCTCGTACATACCGCGCAAGCCTCGGCTCCAAACAACATCACGCCAACCATGCAACACCACAACAAACAACATCACGATACAAACTATACCCCAACAAACACACAGATAAACACACAAGTAACCACATACATGCTGTCCCAGAATTCAGTCCCAAAGATGTCCTATTTTTACCTGCCATATGGAGACCAAAAATTCCCCAAAAATTGCCGCTGCGATCCTCGCGTCGAGACGATCGAAATGAGTACTCGCACGCCCAAATCCGATACCTGTAGGCCGAGTTACAAAATCAACAAGATAACCATCCCAAAATTCCCAAGAACAAAATCTGTAGCACTAAACTCTGGAAAATGGGTTTTTTCACCTTCGGGCCTACCTCCAAAAATTGCAGAAAAATTCGAGGACATTACTTGCGATGTGTAGATGCAAAATGACTATTGGCACGTCTCAATCCGATGCCTGAGGGCAAAGTTATCGCTGAAACACTGTGTCGCTGTCCAAAACTCCACCCAAGAAAATGGGTCAAAAGAAAGCTCGGGAAACTCCAAGATAAACTCGAAATGAGAGGAAGCTCAAATCACGAAGATCGTAGCCCTACCTGTCTTGAAGTCAACGGCGCAAGAAACGACGAAAACGATAGTCGGAGTAAGCCGGGGGAGTCCTCGCACCCAAACCGCGACGAAGGAGGTCACAAATGAACGAGCATCGCGCCGCGCCGTAAAAATGAAAACCTCGGGATGCGTGCTGCAGAAAAATCCTGGAATCTGCAGATGGAACCAGCTCTGGGAGAGAAGGAATTCTTGTGAAGGTTGCACTGTGAGGAGATGAGCAGGAAAGGAGCTCTCAACAGTTGATCTCGGCCTATATATAGGCTGGAAGAAACAATTCAAATAATGACCCTCATGTCCCTGGATTCGGGCGCCCACACCGGATTCGGGCGCCCGAATCCGCTGCGGGAAGCCAAACAGGAAGCGCCCGAAATCCCATGGGATCGCCACGTCAGCCCGAACAGGGAACAACCGAACGCTCCACTCGGGAGGCGCCGCGTGGCCTCTCCCGGTCAACGCGGGTGGGTGGCGCCCGCGAATCAGCGGGCGCCACGTGGCCCGCACTATCGCCCCGACCAACCCTGGCGCGCCGCCTGGCACCCCTGCCAGGCACGGTTCCCGAGGTGACCCCCCGCGCCTCGGTGAACCCCGCCTTCCTGAGCCCGCCAACAGAAAGCCGCCACGTGTCCCGCCGGTCCATGCGCCACGCCTGCCTGCTCCGTGGTCCCAGTCAACTGCACCGACCAATCCAATCACGCCACGTATCCTGCCCTCCGGTGCATGCCGGCCCGTGGACCGCGCGCCTGCCCGCGCCCGCGCGCTGCCCGCGCTGCTGCGCCGCCGTGCTCCGCCGCTGCCCGCCGCCGCCGCTGCCCGCCGGCCGCCGGAACAGTACCCAAGCCTCGAAATCCGTGTTTTCGCATCCGGGCTCCGAAAAATACCAATAAATAGTCCATTTTCACCGTTTTCGCGCGCTGAGTCCAAATCCGGTGTCCGATTTGCCAAATTCAAATCCTAAAATTTACCGAAGGCATCCGAGAATGTGTTCTATTGTCCAAACTTCATGCTGAGCCCAATTTTAATATCCGTTTCGTGCGAAACCACATCTAAAGATCCGACGGGGTCAACCGATCACCCACGTGATCCATTTTAAGCCCGAAGTCTGTCACTTGTGTCCAAATTGTGCACAAACACCACCGACACACTACGTAGGCCTCCGGAAGCTGCCAATCAACCAGTAATCTCATCGTGGGGATCCGGGTCCTCACAAAAAGTGTAAGAACGAAAACTAAAAACCTGCAAAACAAAAAGATAATTAGATTTCTAGAACAACCCAAGATACGATCAGTCGGAGTCTTCGGAGCTGCTGCAACCAAGCTTTTGAAAAATCTTCTTTACTAACTTGGCCAGAGATTTGTGCTTTTTCTTTAATTCTCCGATGTCTGAAGTCATTTTACAAATTCATTTGACATTCGTTCTTGCTCTGACGATAGACGCTGTTGTTCTTTATATATTGATGTGACAGAGGCATCATCCTCTGAAGTTGAAGTTGCTGCTGCTGCTGGTTGTGCTGAAGGTGCTGCTGGTGCTGCTGGTCTCTTGCTGCGAGGAGGTGTGGGAGGCTCATCCTGTCTCGTGGAGAGGGATTTCACAATTGTTGTATCATTGATAGTTCCCAAACTATGCATGTACGCGCTCGAGCTTGTGTCGATCTTGTACTTTCTGAAGATGCGCATAATTATCATCGGGAACGGAAGTCGCTCAGTAGGATGGGCATTTTTAACATATCGCGCCATCCTTGACCAAATAAGGTAAGGAATGTTGTAGTTTGATCGCAAGGATGCTGTAGGGTGTCCAATAAAATACAAAAACAGCATCCTATCCCAGCGAAGAACTTTAGTTTGCATGTTTGGCATGGTGTTGTAGCAAACAATAAAGTTCAGATATCGGTACTCAGGTCGAAGTTCTTTTGAAAGAATTGAATTCCCCACCGACTGAGTATCTGGGAGACAAATCCCATCGACAACCACTCTCCAGGTTGTATTGGTAAAAACATGACCTTTTAGGTAATAAGTCCCATCTACCCGGGCCTTCATTCCCAACACCTCTCCGATTAACTGAGGTGTGATCCTTAGCTTGACATTTCGAACTGTTGTTTGAAATTCTCTCGGTCCTTCTTCAAGGTCTACCAATCTCGATGCATTTTGATAGAACATCCTCACCATGTGAAGACAGTAGCCAGTTGATTCCGGGAAGTTGCAAATAGGTGCAAGTCCCGCTTGTTCAAATAGAGTGCCAAACAATGCAGAACGCTCCTTAAGAGCTTTGACATTCACATGCCTCTCCCCGATACATTCTCTCTTCTCAAAGTCCTTTATCCTCTCGGAGCTTATGTGCACAAATTCCTGTGGAGGGGGCTCGCTTGCAAGTGGCTCTTCGATTGAAATTCCTCGAGCACTACCTCTCTTTCGAGCAACGCTCTTTATTTTCATTGTAACCGTAGTTGGTTCCATTGGGGCTTTCCCTTTCTCTGCGGTGGTTGGCGGTGTTTTCGCCTTTAAAGTAGCTGCAGGGGCTTTTCCCTTTGATGCATCGATGCAGCATGTGCCATGCCTTCTTCTATAAGCTCATCCCAATCAACTGATTCCGTCTCGGATTCCGTTTCTGAGTCGTCCACAGGGACATATTCACCTTTTTCTTGAGTTTTCTTAGCTCTTTTGAGCTTGTTTGACGCTCGTGTCCCTACCATAGCTGCAATGAATACTAGAATCCATCCAAAAACCATCTTTGCTAGTGCGTTATGTTGAGTTATGAATCCCAAAGGATCTAAATAGGTACTATCAAACAACTAGAGGGGGGGTGAATAGGTGTAATACTTAAAAACTCAATCTCAGTGCAAAATAAAAACCAATGCGGAAAATAAAAACAGCACACCGAGATATACGTGGAAACTCCAATCCAGGAGAAAAACCACGGGACCAACACGCAATAACAATCCACTAAGAATAGAAGAATAACAAGGTGATTACCGACTCCACGGACTCAACCCCTCCTTCAGCTTCTTCGGACCTCGCGCTGACCGGTTGGATATCCACGCAATAACAATCCCTAAGAAAAGAAGAATAACAAGGTGATTACCGTCTCCACGGATTTAACCCCTCCTTCAATTTCTTGGACCTCGCGCTCCACCGTTTTGCCCGTCCACTGCTCACGTTCGAATCCACGAACGCACGCTTCGAATCCACGAAACGCCTTTAGCACACCGAATCCACGATGCCACGTCGAATCCACGACGCAAACTCAGTCGATAAGAATATTGACTTCGATGGTGATCCTTTGCTTAGATTATCAATGAAGAACCGTAGAAGAAATCTCTAAGCAAAGATTAGATCAATTCGACCAAAGATATGTTCTTGAAGGAACCATCGAATTAACCTAAAAGAGGCTATAAAGAAGAATGATAAAAACCTAGCCTCTAGGGTTGCTCTCAAGTGTTTTATAAATTAATCGGTAGAGAACCCACGTTCTTGAGAAACCCTAAGTGTCTATTTATAGGTTAGATACCTTTGGAAAGAGATAAGAATCAAAAACATACCTTATCTGGAAATTTTCAGGACGGCGATCCGGATCAGATTTATTGCGATCCGGATCGTCGTAACGAGATTGACGATTCCAGAAAACCAAGGGTTCGGGATCCGGATTGCAAGGCCCGATCCGGATCGTTCATACAAATCAGAAAACTTAACATTCGGGATCCGGATCGAAAATTGCATGGATCCGGATCGAAGTCTTGTATGAAGCAACAACCTTCGAGATCCGGATCGTTGGCTCTGATCCGGATCCTGAACAAGTCCGAACACCAGTTTTTGATTATTATGCAATTAAAAGTTCATCCAAGTGTTTCTACACTATAAGAAAGTATTCGGATCACCACAAATATTTAGTTAAACATACCTGATCCTCTTGAATACTTTCTTCTTGAGATTGATGTAACTGATCCACAATTCTTCAACTTCAATCTTCAAGATTCAAGACACTGAGTGTCAACTTGAGCTCTTGTTGAATCTTCTCTAAGTCTTTGATTGCTGATTGACAATTAGATCCCTTTAAGACTCCGACTCAACTCACTGACATGACTCACGAAATATGCCAATACCAAAATGCCGTAACAATCTCCCCCTTTGGCAATTTCGTGACAAAACCCAAAAATACATAAAGGCGCTCAAGTCACTCATCTTAAACCAAAAAATCGAAAATCAATGTCATCACCAAAACATTGATTTTCTTTGCGTGAAAGATCCAATAAATACAAAATTACATTTGAACCAAACAGTCCTAGAACATACTCTATGACTTAGGACTTGGAGTCTTAAAGTGATGTAATTCCTGCAAAACAAAACTCCAAACAAAATCAAACGTTAGTTGTTAGAAATTAAAATCCTACGTTTGATCCGTCTTCCTTTTGGTTCTTTTGTTTTTCTGCTCTTTCAATTTTTTCTTTGTCTCCCCCTATCTTGAGCATCTCTAACATGTTTTCCATGTTCTTGAGCATCTATGTTCTCCCCCTTTGTGATACGATCATCATTTTCCGTTCTCCCCCATTTTTCCATTTTCGTTTCGTTTATCCTCTCTTGATGATCTCATCTCCGTGATCTCATCTCCGTCATTTCTCTTCTCCCCCTTTTTGTCACAAATTGTCAAACAGTGAACATACTAGACAAAAGAAAATCACTAACAATATTAGTTCATAGAGAAAGAGAGATAAAAGCTCAGTTCTGGTATATAACAAAAATGCAGATTGCGTACCGGTACCAGAAATCAAAAATCAAATAATTTCTTGAAACAAATCCAGATTTTGAAATAATTGAATTACCGATTTGTATTCCATCAAGAAAACAATTTAAGTGCTTTAAACAGGGAATTCACACAGATGTCATTCAATCCAATTAATTTCACAAAATTAAAAAGATTTACTCCAAAATCATGAAAAATAAAGATAAAACATTATAAACCGTTTTTCATGTTATATTCATCAAACACAAGTCATCAAAAATAATCTTGAGATCCAAAGTCTATCAAGATGTAACGGATGTACAAAGATGACTTACAGAGATTTCCAAATGACATCAATTTGATTTCTTACCCTTTCAAATTTGAGATAAGCACTAAAATACCTAAGCGTGGCTCTTTGAGCATCTTTCAACTATTCCACCTTATACCAACCAGGAGATTATTCAAAATATAAGAGCTTTGCATATAAATCTCCAAATGCTTCAACTAAAGATTTTCTCATAAAATACTATCAAGCATCCATAACATGTGGTAGCTTCACACACAAACCGGACGACCGGGGTGGCAGCTCTTTCCAGCATGTGGTGGTAGTTTTCACACTCCTTTCGGATGTAACTCTTTCCACATCTTTTGCAAATTATTTCAATACCCTTATAAGAATGCAATCTCTTACGTGAAGGAATTATATCCCAAATTTTAGTCTATCGGTTGTCTCACGTTTATCACAATGAACTCACACAACCGAGATAGATTAAGCATCTAAAGATCACACATGATTTCTAAAATTTGATGCTTATAATATCAAAAACTCCTATAATGAAGTATCTTCAAGATTATGATTATGGAGTAAAGTTGATAATCCATATACAATTAAATTGGAGTGATTGAAAGTGAAAGCCCTTTTCATTCAATGCACTTGTTCATTAAAAACCCTTTTGTTCAAAAACAAAGTATAAAAACGAAGAGCATTGAAAAACATGTAATGCAAAGATTAAGAAAGATATGAAGGGAAAACCAATCAAAGCATTACATACAGTCATAAGCTATTTAGAACTTAAGACAAGGAAAGATATTACCTTTCCGAATCCAAAATCGCTGGATTTTGGGTTGTTTTGATTCGTTGTGGCCGGGGGTTGTCCGCTTTGACTGTTGGTCCACCTTAGGTCTTTGCCTCGCAGTGATCCACTTGAATGATTGATGTTGTGGCTCGGACCTTTGGTGGGTTGAGTGAACTCCTTTGACTTGATGTGTCTTTTGATTCCGTTGAGTTCGCTCCGTAGATGAAGTTGCCGAAGAATTTTTCTTTCTCTTTTTCGGGCAATCCTTCACCAAATGTCCTTCAAGTCCACAAAGGTGACACGTTTTTCCTTTCAATTTGAATGTGGAACTTGAAGCATGCACAGTTTGATCCCTTTTAAATCCCAAACCAACCTTGCTTGTTTGACCTAATCCGGACATACAATCTAGTTTCTCGGAATCGGTTGAAAGCCTTTGTATGTCGGATTTAAGTTGATGAACTTGCTTGGTCAAAGCTTGATTGGTGACATGAATATCCTCAAACTGTTTTTCTAGAAAACCAATCTTGTCCATATATGATTTAGCGTTTGTCTCCGATTGGTTTCGCTCTTCTTGGAGGATTTTATTGTTTTCCAATAAACGTTCTCGTTCCTCCTCGAGATCATGAAGTTTTATCTTTAAAGCATGATTCTCGTCTTGATCTTCAAGTCGTTGCTTTCTCAACTTCTTGATATGTTTGGCCATCTTCTTAGATTCCGCAAGAAGTTGTTGATATGCCTCAACGAGTTCTTCCTCGTCCGACTCCCCCTCACTTGATGACTCTCCGCCGGTTGTTGATGTTTCATACAAAATCAAAGGAGTAGAGTCAGTGACTAATGATGATAAACAATTATTAGAAGAGGGAAAATGAGAGGCATGAGAAGCAACGATTTTTTCCTCTTTACTTGAGGTCGATTCATTAGAAGTAGAATCGTCCCAAGTTTTCGCTTGCAAAGCCTTCTTTTTACATGATTTCGGAGAAGGACAATTCGTTGAAAAATGGCCGTAGCCTTTGCATCGATAGCATTGGATTTCCCCTTCGAAATCATCTTTTTCTTTTTCTTTAGAAGGTTTTGCAAAGCTTTTGAGGTTAGAGGATTTAGAACCCGATGATCCTTTAGAAGGTTTCGTGGATGAAGATCCATCGGTTCGATTCTTCCAAAATTTCCGACGAAATTTCTTTACGATCCGCGCCAATTGTTCTTCAAAATCGGCAAAAGAGATTTCATCGTCGGAACTTGATTCGCTATCTTCTTCCTTTGTTGATTTGAATGCAATACCTGTAAGCTTAGAAGAAGACTTGGAAGAAACTTGATTAGTAGGAAAAGTCATTTCATAAGTTTGCAAAGCACCTACTAATTCCTCTACACTCATCTCATCCGGATGACTAACGGTTTCAATGGCGGTAACCTTTGCCCTAAACCGTTCCGAAAGAGTCCGAAGTATCTTTCTTACAATTTTCGACTCCGGGATCTTTTCTCCTAAATTAGCACATGTATTTATTACATCTTGAAGTCTAGTGTAATAATCTGTAAACAATTCATACTCTTCCATATGAATAGAGTCAAATTGACTTGTAAGCATCTGGAGCTTTTGAATTTTTACAAGATTAGTACCCTCATGTGTAATTTTGAGAATATCCCAAATTTCCTTCGCGGTTTCACACGCGGAAATTCGTGTGAACTCAGTCGAGGAAAGAGAATTAAATAAAGCGTTCATACCTTTCCCATTGTAAGAAGATCTTTCAAATTCCTCTTTGGACCATCTAGAGCGAGGTTTTGGGGTAGTAGAATTTCCTACTTCCTCAACAGGATGCACCCAACCGTATTCCACGGATTGCCATACCCGCTCATCAATTGCGATGAGAAAAGCTCTCATCCGCACTTTCCAATAAGCATAATTAGTCCCATCAAAAAGAGGAGGTCTATAAATATTACCACTTTCACCCATCATGATAGATAAACCTAAAACCCGCTCTGATACCAATTGTTGAGTTATGAATCCCAAAGGATCTAAATAGGTACTATCAAACAACTAGAGGGGGGGTGAATAGGTGTAATACTTAAAAACTCAATCTCAGTGCAAAATAAAAACCAATGCGGAAAATAAAAACAGCACACCGAGATATACGTGGAAACTCCAATCCAGGAGAAAAACCACGGGACCAACACGCAATAACAATCCACTAAGAATAGAAGAATAACAAGGTGATTACCGACTCCACGGACTCAACCCCTCCTTCAGCTTCTTCGGACCTCGCGCTGACCGGTTGGATATCCACGCAATAACAATCCCTAAGAAAAGAAGAATAACAAGGTGATTACCGTCTCCACGGATTTAACCCCTCCTTCAATTTCTTGGACCTCGCGCTCCACCGTTTTGCCCGTCCACTGCTCACGTTCGAATCCACGAACGCACGCTTCGAATCCACGAAACGCCTTTAGCACACCGAATCCACGATGCCACGTCGAATCCACGACGCAAACTCAGTCGATAAGAATATTGACTTCGATGGTGATCCTTTGCTTAGATTATCAATGAAGAACCGTAGAAGAAATCTCTAAGCAAAGATTAGATCAATTCGACCAAAGATATGTTCTTGAAGGAACCATCGAATTGACCTAAAAGAGGCTATAAAGAAGAATGATAAAAACCTAGCCTCTAGGGTTGCTCTCAAGTGTTTTATAAATTAATCGGTAGAGAACCCACGTTCTTGAGAAACCCTAAGTGTCTATTTATAGGTTAGAAACCTTTGGAAAGAGATAAGAATCAAAAACATACCTTATCTGGAAATTTTCAGGACGGCGATCCGGATCAGATTTATTGCGATCCGGATCGTCGTAACGAGATTGACGATTCCAGAAAACCAAGGGTTCGGGATCCGGATTGCAAGGCCCGATCCGGATCGTTCATACAAATCAGAAAACTTAACATTCGGGATCCGGATCGGAAATTGCATGGATCCGGATCGAAGTCTTGTATGAAGCAACAACCTTCGAGATCCGGATCGTTGGCTCTGATCCGGATCCTGAACAAGTCCGAACACCAGTTTTTGATTATTATGCAATTAAAAGTTCATCCAAGTGTTTCTACACTATAAGAAAGTATTCGGATCACCACAAATATTTAGTTAAACATACCTGATCCTCTTGAATACTTTCTTCTTGAGATTGATGTAACTGATCCACAATTCTTCAACTTCAATCTTCAAGATTCAAGACACTGAGTGTCAACTTGAGCTCTTGTTGAATCTTCTCTAAGTCTTTGATTGCTGATTGACAATTTGATCCCTTTAAGACTCCGACTCAACTCACTAACATGACTCACGAAATATGCCAATACCAAAATGCCGTAACACGTTAGAGAATGAAGAACCTGGGAGCAAGAACTCAAGAACACGAAAAATTGTTTAATTTTCAAAAATTTGAAAAACTGTTCCCAAACAATCATTATCGTGCATAGAGACTAGGAATCAAGTTAGTTTTGCAAAAAGAATTTTAAAAATAGATCAATTCCATGATTTTCAAAAATTCTCATAATATGCCCTAAAACTGAATTTTTAGAAATCAAAGCTCAAAAATCCGTTAATCAAGAGAATACAAGGCATACAAACAAAACTAATCTGCCCAGAGTTCTTATTTCAAAAGAAATTTGACCAAAAATCATTTAAAAACGAAAAAGAGGCATGAAATTCCTCACGTTTTGGAAGAACAGGGCAAAAACAGTGAATAGCCTAAGTTTTGATTATAGAAACTAACTTGAATCGGAAGAACTTGAGTTTGAAAGGCTCCAAATCAGTTGTAATCTAGATAGAGAAGCTCTGGAGATTTAGAAACAAAAGCTTGAGGTAAAAAAAAATCAGATACCCTTTCATTTCTTATAAACCCTAGCCGCGGTCCGGATCATCTCGTGAATCCAGTCCGGATCGGCTACCCGCAGACAATTTCCACGGTTCGGGATCCGGATCAGATTTTTCAGTCCGGATCGGTTTCAACTTTTTCTTCAGAAAAATTTACAAAAATTCCAAAAATTCCAGAAAAAGTATGTAAGCAATTTTTGTATATCAACTTTAAACAAAAATCATCATTTCGTATTAAAAGAAATAGATTATGCTAAATCTATCAATAATACCCAAGTAATGAAACGAAAATTTATAAAAATTAAATCCTTTAAAGTTGAACAAGTTCAAAACATCAATCACGATCTAACGAGTAATGCGTTTATCAAATCATTAATTTAGTAAAGAAAATGAAGCACAAAGATCGATAGATGTTTGAAATCCCAAATAAGTTAGATAATATATCTAGTCAATTTATCGTAGGGAGTGGCTCTTTCAGCATTTTTCAATAAAATCCCACCTTATACCAACCTTGGAATTCGACAGAGTCAAGTATTCCAAAAAGTATTTTATCTAATCAACAATAAAAACCATGCTTGGTATATATGTGGTAGCTGCACACAGTACTCGGACGACCGAGGTGGTAGCTCTTTCCTCCATGTGGTGGTAGTTCTCACACTCCACATTGGGATGTAACTCTTTCCACATCTTTTGAGCATAAAAGTTTAATAAAGTCCCCCTCAATTGGCTATCAATTATTTAAGATATGAAGTATTCAACCAAAAATTGATCTCGTGTTCATACTTAACTCAATTTTCAAATATGATAAAAACTATACCAAGAGATCATTTGAGAGAGAAATTGACTTTGATCAATTAAAGATGAACTAATTGATATAAACGATCATTGCATCAAATGAAT
The DNA here is from genome assembly GCA_029204045.2 of Tillandsia leiboldiana. NCBI lineage: Eukaryota > Viridiplantae > Streptophyta > Magnoliopsida > Poales > Bromeliaceae > Tillandsia > Tillandsia leiboldiana. Next base: position 15,520,273 of record CM055068.1, read on the forward strand.
TATTATGATATCTAAATCATAATAAAATTTCTTCAGTCATGAAAGGATGCAATTAAAGTCAATTAACTAAAGCTCAGTCAATGTTGTATATACATACAAAAAGAAAGAACACAAACACAAAACAAAACCTATCTTAAGCAACGGTTCAAAAGAGGTTATTTCAAGAAAGCATTCCAATTGCTTTACATAAATGAATAAAACGTTTTTGATCCAAAGGTTTTGTTAAAATATCAGCTAATTGATATTCAGTTGAAACATAAGAAATTTGAAGAATACTTGATTCAACTAGCTCTCTTAGAAAATGATATCTAAGTTCAATGTGTTTTGTTCTTGAGTGCAACACAGGGTTTTTAGAAATATTTATAGCACTAGTGTTGTCACAAAGAATAGTTACCGAAGTCGCAGAAATTCGGAAGTCGCTCAACACGCTTTTCATCCAAATCAATTGGGTTGAACAACTACCCGCTGAAATATATTCCGCTTCGGCAGTCGAGAGTGCAATGCAGTTTTGCTTTTTACTATGTCATGCAACAAGACAATGGCCAAGGTAAAAACATGCACCACTCGTGCTTTTCCTATCATCCACTGATCCTGCCCAATCGGCATCTGAGTATCCTATTATGTCGAGAGTTGTGCCCATAGGATACCAAATTTCAAAATTTAGTGTACCTTTGACGTACCGGATGATCCTTTTCACCGCTTTCAGGTGAACCTCCTTTGGTGCTGATTGATATCTCGCGCAAATCCCAACACTAAAGGATATGTCCGGGCGACTAGCCGTGAGATAGAGTAGACTTCCAATCATGTTGCGATAAAGCTTCTCGTCTACACTTTAACTGAGAGATTCACTTCCTAATCCCTTGTTGCTAGTTCCCATTGGAGTCGGAAAGTCTTTAGAGTTTTCTAATTCAAATTTCTTCACCAACTCCTTAGCATACTTGGATTGGCACAGATGAATGCCTTCTTCACTTTGTTTGACTTGCAATCCAAGAAAATACGTTAGCTTCATAGACATCTCAAATTCGCTTTCCATGGTTCCAGCGAATTTTGAAGCATCATTGTTCCTTGTTGCACCGAATACAATGTCATCGACATAGATTTGTGCCACAATGAAGTTATCCTGAAAGTGCTTCACAAAGAGTGTCTGATCCGCTCCCCCTCGAGTATAGCCCTTTTCCAAAAGGTGCTTTGTCAACCTTTCGTACCATGCTCGTGGTGCTTGTTTTAGACCGTAAAGAGCTTTTTTCAGTCGAAAAACATGGTTAGATAGTTTATGGTCAATGAAACCTTTCGGTTGAGCCACATAAACTTCCTCATTTAGAAAACTATTTAAAAAGACGCTCTTAACGTCCATTTGAAAAAACTTAATTTTGAAATGACAAGCAATTGCGAAAAGGATACGAATTGACTCTAGACGAGCTACCGGGGCGAATGTCTAATCAAAGTCTATACCTTCAATTTGTGAATAGCCCTGAGCAACTAGGCGTGCTTTGTTCCTAATGATGGTACCATCCTCGTTTTTCTTGTTCTTGAAAATCCACTTAATACCAATTATGTTGTGTTGCTTCGGAGGCTTCGTTAGTTCCCAGACTTCGTTTCTTTCAAATTGATGGAGCTCTTCTTGTATTGCTTCAATCCAATAATCATCCTGAAGAGCTTCATCAACTGTGAAGACCAAAATCTTTGTGAGTTGGGTTACTAGTGGATTGGTAGCTCATCGGCACATTTTGGGTGTGTTAGAGTTGTCGGTGCGCGAAAAGGACGCAAAACTCTGATCCGGTGCGAAAAACCGCATAAAAGAATGTACGGAAGTGCAGTGATTGTACAGTTATGATTTGGAGAGCTTTGAGCATACTTTTTCGGTGTGTCGGAATCCTCGGTTCGCCAAATGGACGAGAAAAATGGACTCAGCGCGAAAAACTGTGCAAAATACACTATTTCTGGATATTTTTGGGCTTAAAATAGTGTTTTGGGTGTTGCTGGGTGTTGGTGAAGGTGTTTTGGTGCACCTTAAGACCAATTTTGGAGCTGGTTTAGCCTTTTTAAAGGAGCTTAATGGCTGGGGTTAGCTCTTTTAGACTTTATCTTTCTCTTAGCTGCTAAGGAGTCCAAGAAGCAGCCTTCGTCTTCTTCTTCTTCATCAAGGAAACCACCATTGTTGGAGCTTGGTCATTGCTGGTTTTGGGTTCCACTTCGTCGCTTTTTCTTCCAGGAGGTCTCCCGAATTGTAGAAGTGGAATTTTGGGATGATTCTTTCGGGGTTCTCTTCAAAACTTTAAGATCTACAACTTTTGTATTGAATATGGGACCTAATTGGAGCTCTAAACTAGGTAAATATAGCAATCTTTGAGACACTTGTTTTCAGTTTGGGATTCCGAGCACAAGTTAGTGTTTTTACTCCCCTGGGATGTAAAAGTGGAATTTTGAGTTGGTTTTTTATGGAATATTTTCAGGATTTAAAGATCTTCAACTTTTTTATTTACTGGATTCTCAAATTTGGACATTTAAATAGGTAAATTGAGCCATTTCTGAGACTTTTGTGCACAGCTGAGATTCTAGATGTGGTTTTGAGCAATGTTCAGTGTTTTTGCTCCCTAGGACTGAAGAAGTGGAATTTTAGGCTCATTTTTGCGGGGAATTTACCAGGACTCAGAGACCTACATTTTTCATGTTGAAATGGAAGGGGGATTCTTGCTTCTATCAAGGTAAATTTTACCATCTTTGAGCTTCTATGTGCAGAGTGTAGTTTTGGACAGCATGTAGTAATATTGAGATATCTTTTTCTCCTATTTATGAAATGATGAATTTCAAGTTGAGTTATCTTCTAGACTTCAAGAGGAACAATTTGATACCTTACTCTCGAAATTTGGATAAGAATTGATATGTCATCTTTAGTCCTATTTGCAGTACATTGTTGCTGAAAATCTGCATGCAAGTTGGTAATGGCTTAGGTGGTAAATTGAGGGTTTTATATGATTTCGTGGTTAAGTGTACTTGAGGTGGTTAATTTTAAGGGATGAGTATAATCTTAGGTGCAAGATGAACAAGTTTACTTTTGGGTTCAACATGTAAAGGTGTTTCCATTGGAAGTTATTGCAAGTTGAACCTCAGCTTATATTTCCACATCGAAAATTGGGGGTAGTAAGGTGTTCTTTTCTTGGACTTATGAAAAGAGTGAGTTTAGTTGTTGTAAACTCTTTGGTAATTTGACATTAATTGGAAACCTAAGGAAACAAATGTGGGGCTGAGGTAATAGAGTTACTAGATATATATATTAGATCATGAGTTTTCTCTATTGATGCAAGCCTTTGGAACCCGGGCAAGTTGTAATGTCCTTATAGTAATTCTTTCCAACAGGAAGCTCAAGGCAAACTACAAGTTGTTGGGGAAGCATTGAACAACATACCTTGGTCGCTGAAAGTCTTTGCAACTAAATTCCAGTTTACTGAGCTAGCATGTGGGTTGTTGAGCACATCGAAATTGCGGCCTACAAGTCGACTCAACCAAAAGTGCAACCTTGTGTGATGCTTACTATCTATATGGGTTTAATCATACTTATATTTAAGTTTCTTGTTGAAAACTATATTGATCATGTGTGAGAACTATTCCTTGATATCTAGACATATAGATAGGCCATATCTCTTTTATTCATGCTATACTATTCATGTTGGAATCAAACTTAGGAGAAAACCCTTTTCTTTCCTCTTATGCTTTTATTGCTCGGGTTAGAGAGCAGGGATGGGAATAGTATAGCTATATTGTTGAGTCGGGTGGGATAGCACCAGATTATCGACTCGGGTTATTATTTCGGCAACCGCGAACTGTGGGCGGTTGGACCGATTAGTGTTATGCATCAGTTGGGGCTGGGTTTTGCATTGTGGATTGAGTGAGTCTCCACTTTGAGCATAGTGTCGATTTTTGCCTGATTGACTGAGATACTTGACAGAGCTGTTGGACATGGGTTACTTATTGACTCGAGCGGGTCGCTCCCCTCGAGTGCCACTCCGGAGTAGGCTTTAGACCGTGTTGGGTGCCGGTCAGACCGTGTTGGGTTCCGGTCATTTGGACAGTGGAGATACTGAGTTCGTGAGATTGAGCTCTATACCGGGTTGGTGTACCGGTTGTTGAGATTGATTTATACAGGCAAGTTTGGTCCTATCCAGGACTGGGTTCTACATTGACAGTTACCTTTCGTGATGCATACATATGTAGTTATACATATTTGAGATTCATACAGTTGAGGATATCGTATACTCTGTAGTTGTCTTTCTATGAGTTATGCATACATACATATATACATATCTGAGATTCATACAGTTGAGGATACCATATAGCTCATTAGTTGTCTTTTTATGAGGTATGCATGTGTCTATTTGAGATCATACAGTTGAGGGCATTATTGATACACGAGGATAGCGTTACCTTTATTCATGCATACACTCTCTTTTATTCTTTTAGTATTGGGCATAGTAGAGTAGTTTCCTTTTCAGCTATTACTGTTATTCTTCTTACTATCACCTAGTTTGCCCCTATGGTAGACTCGGTGGGTAGGTCGGAGGTTCGATGATTTACCCACTAAGGACTGCTGTTAGTAGTTCTCACACCCGTTGTTGCTCCCCAGTGATCTCTTCTGGAGCAGCGATACAGGCAGAGCGCGGCAAGGGAGTCGCGGAATAGATAGAGCTCCACCCCGATGGTTCTGATAGAGGTCGCCCTATAGTTTATTTATTTCTTTCAGTTTTTATGTACCCCGACTACTGTATATTTGGTCTGGCTGGAGCCAGCTTTATGTATTATGTCAGTCCTCGAGTTGTATTCATATGGTGTTACATTTGTATATTTTGTGGGGTATACAGATTGTGTATGAGATATTGTAGTAGACTTGTATTATGATGATTTTGGAGTTGTATATTTTGGAGTTGATTCATGTAGCAGTGTTGGTGGAGTGATATTACTGATGTTTTTGAGTATTGTGGAATTTATGTATTTAGTTTCATTTCAAGTTGAGCTGTACCTCTATTATGAATTTGGATTGGTTGATCTTGGTTGGAAACTTGTTCATTGTTGGAGGATGTTTTGCATATGGCGGTGTTGTTGTGGTTAAGGTTTTGGAGTTTTGGTGTTGGTTGTGTGTTGTTTATAGTAGTCTATGTTCATTTCTCGCTCTGTGCCACTTTCTGTGGCTATACATGCTCTTGTACACTACACTTGGTTGCTTGAGTTGTTGTGTCGCTTCGTATATGCGGGAAATACTGCATATACGGTGGATCTGTATGTCGCACTCGAGTTCTGGTTTACACTCGGGGCGTGACGGATTAAGTTGGTATCAGAGCTTAGGGAATAGGTCATTTGGGACTTAGGAAACCCTAGGCTATTGGCTGACCCTAGGATAACAACACGTGAGAGACGTGATTATGCGAAAGTCAGTGATTTGGTTTATTAACTCTCTGATGGAGTAGAGAGAGGAATTTGACATACCCTTCTTCTGCTGGGCAATTATGTTGGCTGCAGACAACATAAGGCTACAGAAGTGGGGCGATGTCTTGGACTTTCGCTAGATTGGGTCGAGCGGCGGTTTGATTTTGAGTGTGGTGTTAGCTGTATTTTACCGTGTTGACTTGTGCGATCTATTCTACGCATTCCAATCCGATACCCTATGAGGGTTGGGCAGGAGAGATCTGCCATGATGGATGAGTTGAGAGTTCAGATGACCCATTGGGAAAAGAAGAACTGTAGACAGGAAGAGCAGGTGGTGCAGCTGTCAACTCAGTAGGTGAGCCAGCACAGGAAGTCCTGGAGCCCTCGGCAACATTGTTGAATAGTGTCAGAGCAGGGGGTTCGGTTTGATTTTGACCTCTGTGGAGTAGGGGCAAATGTTGGGCGGTTGGCCCAGTGTTGCAGGCTGGATGTTTTTCGACTGGCAGGTCGGGATAAGACAGTCAAGGAAAGCATTTTCTGAGTTATTTTGTAGGATGGCTGAATGATTTTGATGTTGAGTTTGTGATAACAGGACCTTGAACCCAGGATGTTTCTTTTTAGACATACATGATTTTGGGTATGCCAACGCTTTCTTCCAAATTTCGAAGGATTGCCAGGACCTGCTCTTGCTTGATAAGGTGAAGTTGTTAACCCTTCGAGGTTTGGAATCCTCGATCAGAATGGGTTCGAGTGATCTGGGGTCCAAGGGCTGTTTTCACATTCGAGCTTGAAAGATTTGGCAAGCCGATAGAGTTTGAGAAAAAGCACCCGGCATAATCTGATGGAGGACAGACCAGTCGATCAAAATCTCCGAGGCTACAGTGATATTAGTTTCTGGGTCACGGATCTTAGAGAGGACGGAGATTAGGAGAATTTCGAATGTCAAGATAGCCACGCAGCAGGGACAATAGCAATAGGAGAAATGTTCTGACAGGTGTGTTATTTGAGGCAGATTTCATGCACCCCATCAGTGCGAGTAGTGATAGAACTGGTGCTACGGATGCGGCCATTTGGGACCTTTGCATCATCGTCTGCATCGACTCCTCCGATGTCGCTGCAGATGGTGGGGCCTCCTCAGGCTAGTTGAGTGTTGTAGATCCTGACCGGTGCAGTTAGGATCTTGGATTTTTACCCATTGAGTTATTGGTCCTACATTAGCTCCAGGTTTTCGATGGGGTATTTGGTATGGATTGGTTATCTCGATACTATGCCACGATCCATTACAGAGAGAGGACAGTGATCCTTGGAGAGTCGGGTCAGAAGGAGGTTGTTTGCAGAGGATGCCACAACACGCTGTTCGCAGCGATTATATATCTGTTGCCAGGGCACGACATATAGTGAGTAGAGGATGTGTTGCATTGTTGGTGACGATGGTGGAGGTGCCTACGGCGGCACTGGAGATCGAAGACATTCCTGTTGTCCACGTGTACCCATTGGTTTTCCCTACTGAGCTTCTTTTGATGCCGCCGGATAGGGAGGTTGAGTTTGTTATTGATGTAGTTCTGAGGAACTGCACCAATTCTAAGGCACCCTCTAGGATGACTTCTGCTGTGTTAAGAGAACTAAAGGCGCAGCTGAAAGACTTGATAAAGAAAGGTTTTATCGGACCCAGTGTTTCATCGTGGGGAGCGCCGGTATTGTTGGGTAGCAGAAGGATAGGTCACTTAATCTTGGTGTCACGCCCCGGGGGTTAGCATCGCGCGGAAGAGGAGCCACCGATGCCCCTGAATCAGCCATATATTTTTTTTTGTAAAACAATACTCCCCGGCGCGTGCACAGACCCGCCGCATACACAAATTCGCTCTGTGAACGGCAGAGTCTCCTTTGTATATGCACGGCGTCTCAACTATAAGGTGCCTCACAAGGCGTAGCACATACGATCTCTAACCACAGCAGTTAAGGTCTCGTTCACATGCAACCATACAACTCGCGTGAAAATCTTTTATTCACTTAGCGCAGGGAGGCCGATGTTTTGAAAGGATAAAGAATCACAAGGTTTTGAAAGCGGCATCCACACGATGCCATCGTTTAATGAAAGACAGTTTGAAAGCCACATAAATCCACAGGGTTTGAAAAGCTAGGTGCCCACACGACACCCACGTTTTAAAAGTAGTTTTCGCAACCGATTTACTTTGCTTTTTCATTGTTTAAAACGGCCAAGCATGAAAGGAAGCAACAATCCATCATTTATTCAAAAGGAGGAAAGGGCAACATCCACTTCGACCCCACGAGGGTATCGCAATCCACATCTAGCTAGCATGAATAATAACTGAAAAGGGAGAAGAAAGTCACTGTATCTGAAGTCACCAAAATGCCAGATCAGCACTCTCGCGGCCTCACCGGTGCCCCAGTACCCGCCCTTGGACGAACCTGTCACGGAGTGGGAAGTCAGTGACTGGAATAAACATAATGAGCAAGAAAACTATAATAATCAAACCACTGTAACCAGAGCAACTGTCACCCCTCATACGTCATCAACATGAATATGTCCTGCACCAAACATAAACCGGGCACCCTCCCCGGACACCGCACCGGGCCCCTACCCCGGTGCCCCCCCCCCTCCCTGCCGAGCACCTGCCTCGGCCGCCGAGCACCAACCTCGGCGTCATTGCTCACACCCTCCACCTATGAGGGCCCCCATTCCTAACGCCACCTCCGCGTGGGGTACACGGGTCAACGTACCACTTTTCCGGAAAAGCACACCCTTGCGGTGGCCAAACCGCTGGTGTGCGTGTAGCAAAACTTGAGCCTCAGATGATAAAGCGAAAGAAGTAAGAACCGGGGTCAGCGTTACTCATAAGGACAACCAGAAGGGAAAAAAAACACTTTTGCTCTTGAGGAAAACTTAAAGTGAAAAACACCGTTGCTCGTTGGGGGCAACCTAAAGAGAAAACACACCTTTGCTCACGAAGAGCAACTTAGAAAGAAACACCTTTGTTCATGTGGAGCAACTTAGAAAGAAACACCTTTGTTCATGTGGAGCAACTTAGAAAGAAACACCTTTGTTCATGTGGAGCAACTTAGAAAGAAACACCTTTGCTCGTGTCCGCCCTTACCCAGTTAACCTCGGCGAAATTACCCACCTTTGCGTGTGTGTCGTCCGGCGTTTGGTACGTCCGCGATTGTGCGTCCGTTGCCAACAATGTCCTGCACCCCTGAAGGAATAAGGGCAAGTCAAGACTAAGGATCCGAAACTCACACCGACTCCCACCCATGTGCGGCGGAGTTCCCCGCCCGGCACCGGCCCGTGCAGCGCACACTCCGCCCGATCACAGCACCCCGCGGCCCCAGCCCGCGGTGCAGGGCGACTCCGCGCGGCACCAGCCCGCGCGGCGTCCCTCCTTGCGGGCGGCCCCGCGGTGCGGAGGTGACCCCGCGCGGCACCAGCCCGCGCGGGCGCCCCACCTTGCGGGCGGCCCCGCGCGGCCAAGCGCCGCGCGGGCGCATGCCCGCGGTGCGGAGGCGACCCCGCGCGGCACCAGCCCGCGCGGGCGCCCCACCTTGCGGGCGGCCCCGCGCGGCCAAGCACCGCGCGGGCGCATGCCCGCGGTGCGGAGGCGACCCCGCGCGGCACCAGCCCGCGCGGGCGCCCCATCTTGCGGGCGGCCCTGCGCGGCCAAGCGCCGCGCGGGCGCATGCCCGCGGTGCGGAGGCGACCCCGCGCGGCACCAGCCCGCGCGGGCGCCCCACCTTGCGGGCGGCCCCGCGCGGCCAAGCGCCGCGCGGGCGCATGCCCGCGGTGCGGAGGCGACCCCGCGCGGCACCAGCCCGCGCGGGCGTCCCACTTTGCGGGCGGCCCCGCGCGGCCAAGCGCCGCGCGGGCGCATGCCCGCGGTGCGGAGGCGACCCCGCGCGGCACCAGCCCGCGCGGGCGCCCTACCTTGCGGGCGGCCCCGCGCGGACAAGCGCCGCGCGGGCGTATGCCCGCGGTGCGGAGGCGACCCCGCGCGGCACCAGCCCGCGCGGGCGTCCCACTTTGCGGGCGGCCCCGCGCGGCCAAGCGCCGCGCGGGCGCATGCCCGCGGTGCGGAGGCGACCCCGCGCGGCACCAGCCCGCGCGGGCGCCCTACCTTGCGGGCGGCCCCGCGCGGCCAAGCGCCGCGAGGGCGCATGCCCGCGGTGCGGAGGCGACCCCGCGCGGCACCAGCCCGCGCGGGCGCCCCATCTTGCGGGCGGCCCCGCGCGGCCAAGCGCCGCGCGGGCGCATGCCCGCGGTGCGGAGGCGACCCCGCGCGGCACCAGCCCGCGCGGGCGCCCCACCTTGCGGGCGGCCCCGCGCGGCAAGCGCCGCGCGGGCGCATGCCCGCGGTGCGGAGGCGACCCCGCGCGGCACCAGCCCGCGCGGGCGCCCTACCTTGCGGGCGGCCCCGCGCGGCCAAGCGCCGCGCGGGCGCCCCGCCCGCGGCCGGCCTGGCGGCGGCGGTGGCGGCGCTCCCCGCGAAGGCTCCACCCCGAACGTCTACTCTAAAGAAACTAATAAAAACTCACCTTTGATCCGCCGGAAAAGAGAGGAAAGGGATCGTCCTAACGTTGCCCGGTTGATCCCGCGTGCAAGCAACCTCCGTCCTTTTCTCCCTTCTCTTTTTCCTTCTCGTGGCGTCTCTTAAAGAGGAACCCTAGCCGTCTTTTCCTCTTTTCTTTTTTCTTCTCGTGGCGTCTCTTAAAGAGAAACCCTAGCCGTCTTTTCCTCTTTTCTTTTTTTTTTTTTTTTTTTTTTTTTTTCCTTCTCGTGGCGTCTCTTAAAGAGAAAACCCTAGCCGTCTAATGAAGCGACCTAGGAGGGAACGCATAAAACCCTAGGTTCCTCAAAGGTTTAAAAGGTGATTAAATAATAGGGACAGATCCGGTGGCTAGAAATACCTCGAGAAACGTGCCGATCGTCCGCACGGATCCCGGGGCGCCTAAGTAGGGTTCGAACTTCGGAAAAATTATTCCGGGTGAACCGGGAGTCGGAATCTGGAACCGATCGCGCCCCCGTTCTCTAATTCGCGAGCCCTTCCGCCTAAAAATGTCCGCGAGCCCCGACGGATTCCCCGGCAGAACACTAAAAATTGTCCCTCAGTCGGGCAGTCGAAGAAACAGGGGGTGACGGGGAGGGTCACGGAAAAGTCAGGTCTTACATCACTCACTAATAAAAACAAGTTTCGTCCCCGAAACTTAACTCCCGCCTGCGGCGAAGGGGGTCCGGGTAGCACTCCTTCATCCTTGATTCGGGTTCCCAAGTTGTCTCACGTTCTTCCAGATTGCTCCAAAACGCCTTCTCGTAGGGAAAAGTCCGACTTCGTAGCTTTTCAGTCCTCCCGTGCTAGGGTCAGCACCGGCTCTTCCTCGTAGTTCAAGTTTTCTTTGAACTCGATTCGCAGAGTCGTCAAGCACTCGCGACGGATTGGGGGATACTTCCGAAGCGTGAATGCGCAGACACGACCAGAACTCGGTCGAGGTTTGGTGGTAGGGCGAGGCGATGTGCCACGGGGCCGACGCACTCCGGGATCCCAAACAGTCCCCACGTACTATGGCGCAACTAGCCTCTCAGCCCGACCCGCTTCGCCCCTGATCGTCCCAACAAATCGGGGGTTTGCAGCGCTTACCGCACAATGCTTTGTACGGTGTCACCCGGGTGCTTGTCTGGAAATTGACGTCGTAGGCGTACTCGACGAGGGGTAGGTAGCGTGACCATCCGCCCATCCAAAACCAATATGCACGCTCGGAGTATGTCCTCGAGGATCTGGATCGCCCGTCCGGATTGCCCATCCATCTGAGGTGGAAGGCCGGGCTGAAGTGTGGCTTGGCCCGAAGTGGTAGGTAGCGGCGTCCCGTGTAGCCTCGCAACTCATCGATGTATACTCGGTTAGTCGGTCACGTGCCCAGATCGTAACCCTTCAATGGTCCTAACCACCGTCTTCGCCGTAGGTTCGGCTCCTTCTGGGTGGAAGGGCGCTTCCGGCTTTGGTGGTCTGTGGGTATGTTACCGTGGGCCCCGAAGAGATAATGCCTCGACAGTCTCAGGACGAGGACGACCGCGGCAAACCCCGGGTCGGGTGTCGGTTAGTTCTACATGTAGTCCTTGAATTGCCCTGTCGCATAGGCTACGACTCTTCCTTACTGCCTTAGTACTCCCTCCAGTCCAGTTCGCGATGCAGTGCAGCATACCTCGAAGTCTTCCCCGGGCGTGGGTACGGCGAGCACGGGCGCCCTTGTTAATCGCTTTTTAGGCTCTTCACAGCTCTCCTTAGCATTGGGCCGTCCAAAAGAACTTGGCTCCCTCCCGGGTCGAGCGGTTCAAGGAAGTGCATGCTCTTTACAGGGCTTCATCTAATTCCGGGCAGTCAACGCGCAGCTGCAAGCTCCTCCTCTGTTCCCGCGCCAGTAGAACGGCCATGCACCCAGCCGGTGCCTTCTGCCCTTTACTTTTTACTACTAAGTGCATGGTCCCCAGGTAGGAAGAAACATAAGAGCGCGCGCCTAAGTAGATCAAGGCCTAATCCGGTTGGTTGTGGACGAAAAAAAAAGAAAGGAACTTAGAAAAGAAAAGGGGGTATCTGAAGACTACGCCAACGGCGGATTCCCGCAATCCCTTTTAAAGGCGTTCGCCCCTCCCCAAAAGATCCGGGGAAAAGCAAACAGAAAAACAACGAAGCTATTACTAAGAACGAGACATAACCGAAACACACAACGGAAAAGAAAGGATGGTATAACTCACGAGACCTGGGGGGGGGGGGGGTTTGGTCGGGGTCAGTCAGGGATGGTTTACTCAGGTTCGACGGATGTCCCCAACCAAAAAGAAGTAGTTCAAGTATTACCTGTCGTCACTCGGTTCGGGACGTTGCTCCGTCTGCTGGGGCGGCTGGGGTAGCCCTCCCGCAACCCCTGGGCCAGCGCCGCACTGCGTGGTTGGGCAGGGTCCTGGTATCGTACGAGTCCGCCGACGGCGAGCCGTCGGGTCGGTCCTTCTGTGGGTTGGGAGCCGCGGCATCCTCTCGTCTCTCCGGTTGTGGCGTTGCGGCTGTAGCGGCCTGTTCTCGGGGACATGAAGCGCGGGTGTGATCTGATTTGCCGCAACCATTGCAGTGGGAGTACCTCCAAAGGCAGTTCGTCACTCGATGCGCCTTTCCGCAGATGACGCAGGGCCCTTGTAGCGACTCCGGGGTTCCTGTCGGTACCCGCCCACCCTTCCTTGCATTTTCCAGGTGTTGGTTCGCCCGGTACCTTGGTTTGGGGCTCCCCTGCAAGGCGGGGGTGGCGGCTTGCTCTGCTTCGACAGGTCCCGGCGCCGGGGGCCTAGTGACGCCTGGCTTCTGGGGGCACGTGTAACGCGTGTGACCCGGTCTACCACACCGGAAACAGTGATCATCCCGCCAGGGGCAGCCCATCATTCGATGCGCGCCGCCACAAATGACGCACGGCTTCGGTGGGTCGGGCCCCTCCTTCTTCACTGGTCCTAACTCCGGTTCTACCTTCGGACGTTTGGTCGCACGGCTCGCCAGATAGGGGTCCTCTGCCGGGTCAGGGTAGGGCACCCTTGCCGGGCGTACTCTTGCTCCGCACGCATGGCCAAGTTGACTGCATCGTGATAGGTGGGAAATCCTGCCGGTGGCATCCCGCGAGGGGGTACCGTCCCATGGGCCGTGGTGGAAGTAGTCAACACTCTCAAGATCCCGCGTCAGCATGCACAGACGCTCCGTGAGAGTCAGCAGCTGTCCTGCCACATCGCGCAGTTGGTTGCGCAGCAAGCGGTTCGCTCCGGCTGCGGCGTCCATTTCCGTCGGTCGCCGCTCACTGTGTTGGACTGCTATTGTATCTGCGTACATAATGAAAGCATACCGATCATCACAAAACATAGAGACATAACTGACAAGGTAACCTGGCTTCTAAAGGGTTCTACTTAATCTCTACCCTCCCCCACGTACACTCGTGTTCTATTTATTTATCCCGTGTTCACTTTATTACTCAGCAGCCAGAGTATTGCGCCCGTGGATGTTAGGCCCCGACTGTTGTGGTTGGAGTTTACCCGCTCTGATACCATCTTAATCTGTCACGCCCCGGGGGTTAGCATCGCGCGGAAGAGGAGCCACCGATGCCCCTGAATCAGCCATATATTTTTTTTTGTAAAACAATACTCCCCGGCGCGTGCACAGACCCGCCGCATACACAAATTCGCTCTGTGAACGGCAAAGTCTCCTTTGTATATGCACGGCGTCTCAACTATAAGGTGCCTCACAAGGCGTAGCACATACGATCTCTAACCACAGCAGTTAAGGTCTCGTTCACATGCAACCATACAACTCGCGTGAAAATCTTTTATTCACTTAGCGCAGGGAGGCCGATGTTTTGAAAGGATAAAGAATCACAAGGTTTTGAAAGCGGCATCCACACGATGCCATCGTTTAATGAAAGACAGTTTGAAAGCCACATAAATCCACAGGGTTTGAAAAGCTAGGTGCCCACACGACACCCACGTTTTAAAAGTAGTTTTCGCAACCGATTTACTTTGCTTTTTCATTGTTTAAAACGGCCAAGCATGAAAGGAAGCAACAATCCATCATTTATTCAAAAGGAGGAAAGGGCAACATCCACTTCGACCCCACGAGGGTATCGCAATCCACATCTAGCTAGCATGAATAATAACTGAAAAGGGAGAAGAAAGTCACTGTATCTGAAGTCACCAAAATGCCAGATCAGCACTCTCGCGGCCTCACCGGTGCCCCAGTACCCGCCCTTGGACGAACCTGTCACGGAGTGGGAAGTCAGTGACTGGAATAAACATAATGAGCAAGAAAACTATAATAATCAAACCACTGTAACCAGAGCAACTGTCACCCCTCATACGTCATCAACATGAATATGTCCTGCACCAAACATAAACCGGGCACCCTCCCCGGACACCGCACCGGGCCCCTACCCCGGTGCCCCCCCCCCTCCCTGCCGAGCACCTGCCTCGGCCGCCGAGCACCAACCTCGGCGTCATTGCTCACACCCTCCACCTATGAGGGCCCCCATTCCTAACGCCACCTCCGCGTGGGGTACACGGGTCAACGTACCACTTTTCCGGAAAAGCACACCCTTGCGGTGGCCAAACCGCTGGTGTGCGTGTAGCAAAACTTGAGCCTCAGATGATAAAGCGAAAGAAGTAAGAACCGGGGTCAGCGTTACTCATAAGGACAACCAGAAGGGAAAAAAAACACTTTTGCTCTTGAGGAAAACTTAAAGTGAAAAACACCGTTGCTCGTTGGGGGCAACCTAAAGAGAAAACACACCTTTGCTCACGAAGAGCAACTTAGAAAGAAACACCTTTGTTCATGTGGAGCAACTTAGAAAGAAACACCTTTGTTCATGTGGAGCAACTTAGAAAGAAACACCTTTGTTCATGTGGAGCAACTTAGAAAGAAACACCTTTGCTCGTGTCCGCCCTTACCCAGTTAACCTCGGCGAAATTACCCACCTTTGCGTGTGTGTCGTCCGGCGTTTGGTACGTCCGCGATTGTGCGTCCGTTGCCAACAATGTCCTGCACCCCTGAAGGAATAAGGGCAAGTCAAGACTAAGGATCCGAAACAAACACCGACTCCCACCCATGTGCGGCGGAGTTCCCCGCCCGGCACCGGCCCGTGCAGCGCACACTCCGCCCGATCACAGCACCCCGCGGCCCCAGCCCGCGGTGCAGGGCGACTCCGCGCGGCACCAGCCCGCGCGGCCGTCCCTCCTTGCGGGCGGCCCCGCGGTGCGGAGGCGACCCCGCGCGGCACCAGCCCGCGCGGGCGCCCCACCTTGCGGGCGGCCCCGCGCGGCCAAGCGCCGCGCGGGCGCATGCCCGCGGTGCGGAGGCGACCCCGCGCGGCACCAGCCCGCGCGGGCGCCCCACCTTGCGGGCGGCCCCGCGCGGCCAAGCACCGCGCGGGCGCATGCCCGCGGTGCGGAGGCGACCCCGCGCGGCACCAGCCCGCGCGGGCGCCCCATCTTGCGGGCGGCCCTGCGCGGCCAAGCGCCGCGCGGGCGCATGCCCGCGGTGCGGAGGCGACCCCGCGCGGCACCAGCCCGCGCGGGCGCCCCACCTTGCGGGCGGCCCCGCGCGGCCAAGCGCCGCGCGGGCGCATGCCCGCGGTGCGGAGGCGACCCCGCGCGGCACCAGCCCGCGCGGGCGTCCCACTTTGCGGGCGGCCCCGCGCGGCCAAGCGCCGCGCGGGCGCATGCCCGCGGTGCGGAGGCGACCCCCGCGCGGCACCAGCCCGCGCGGGCGCCCTACCTTGCGGGCGGCCCCGCGCGGACAAGCGCCGCGCGGGCGTATGCCCGCGGTGCGGAGGCGACCCCGCGCGGCACCAGCCCGCGCGGGCGTCCCACTTTGCGGGCGGCCCCGCGCGGCCAAGCGCCGCGCGGGCGCATGCCCGCGGTGCGGAGGCGACCCCGCGCGGCACCAGCCCGCGCGGGCGCCCTACCTTGCGGGCGGCCCCGCGCGGCCAAGCGCCGCGCGGGCGCATGCCCGCGGTGCGGAGGCGACCCCGCGCGGCACCAGCCCGCGCGGGCGCCCCATCTTGCGGGCGGCCCCGCGCGGCCAAGCGCCGCGCGGGCGCATGCCCGCGGTGCGGAGGCGACCCCGCGCGGCACCAGCCCGCGCGGGCGCCCCACCTTGCGGGCGGCCCCGCGCGGCCAAGCGCCGCGCGGGCGCATGCCCGCGGTGCGGAGGCGACCCCGCGCGGCACCAGCCCGCGCGGGCGCCCTACCTTGCGGGCGGCCCCGCGCGGCCAAGCGCCGCGCGGGCGCCCCGCCCGCGGCCGGCCTGGCGGCGGCGGTGGCGGCGCTCCCCGCGAAGGCTCCACCCCGAACGTCTACTCTAAAGAAACTAATAAAAACTCACCTTTGATCCGCCGGAAAAGAGAGGAAAGGGATCGTCCTAACGTTGCCCGGTTGATCCCGCGTGCAAGCAACCTCCGTCCTTTTCTCCCTTCTCTTTTTCCTTCTCGTGGCGTCTCTTAAAGAGGAACCCTAGCCGTCTTTTCCTCTTTTCTTTTTCCTTCTCGTGGCGTCTCTTAAAGAGAAACCCTAGCCGTCTTTTCCTCTTTTTTTTTTTTTTTTTTTTTTTTTTTTTTTTTCTTCTCGTGGCGTCTCTTAAAGAGAAAACCCTAGCCGTCTAATGAAGCGACCTAGGAGGGAACGCATAAAACCCTAGGTTCCTCAAAGGTTTAAAAGGTGATTAAATAATAGGGACAGATCCGGTGGCTAGAAATACCTCGAGAAACGTGCCGATCGTCCGCACGGATCCCGGGGCGCCTAAGTAGGGTTCGAACTTCGGAAAAATTATTCCGGGTGAACCGGGAGTCGGAATCTGGAACCGATCACGCCCCCGTTCTCTAATTCGCGAGCCCTTCCGCCTAAAAATGTCCGCGAGCCCCGACGGATTCCCCGGCAGAACACTAAAAATTGTCCCTCAGTCGGGCAGTCGAAGAAACAGGGGGTGACGGGGAGGGTCACGGAAAAGTCAGGTCTTACACTTGGTGTGGATTATAGAGAATTGAATAAAGTGACCATCAAAAATATATAGATCTTCAGTCGTGTTACCACTAGTTGAGAGTGAGGACTGAAGGCTTATTGAGGATCGCACGCCAGACTCGGTGTGGGCATTATGAGTTCTCGGTGATGCATTTTGGATTAACTAATGCCCTGCCACCTATATGGATCTGAAGAATAGAATTTTTCCAACCTTATTGGATCGGTTCGTATTGATTTTCATTGTTGATATTTCTGATATACTTCCGAAGCGATATAAGCACGAGGAGCACTTGAGGATAGTGCTACAACTTTTCCAAGAAAAGAAGTTGTATGCCAAGTTAAGAAGTGTGAATTTTGGCTTTAGGAGGTTGCATTTCTAGCCATGTGATTTCAGCCACAGGTGTGGCAGTAGACCTGACGAAGATTGATGCAATTCGGATTTGGCCTAGACCAACGACGGTCACTGAGGTTCGTAGTTTTTGGGTTTGGCTGGCTACTACTGTCATTTTGTGAAGGGCTTTGCGAAGCTCTCCACTCCTCTCACCGGATGGACTAGAAAGGAGATCTTATTTGCTTAGGATGAACTGTGTTAATAGAGCCTTGAAGAGCTGAAATCAAGATTCGTCAACTGAAGAATTATGAGAAGAATTACCCTACCTATGAGTGGGAGCTGGGCACTGTGATTTCGCACTAAAGCTGTAGTGCCACTATCTGTTTAGGGAGGATTGTAAAATTTTTATTGATTACAAGAGCTGAAATACTTGTCACTCAGAAGAGGCTCAACTTAAGACAACACCGATGGCTGGAATTGGTAAAAGATTATGACTTGGGTTTATAGTACCACCCTGGGATAGTGATTATGGATGCAGATATCTTGAGTAGAAAAGCGGTGTATTCATTGAGGTCGTAGCAAGACTTATAGTTTTAGTCTTGCAGCCAACTCTGTTAAATAGGATTAAGGAAAACAGAGTGGGGACCCCTATTTGGCGAGGATTAGAGATCAGACATAGCAGGGTCAAGTTGGGGATTTTGACATCGATACAGCGGGAGTACTTAGGTACAGGGATCGCATTTGTGTGCCTATGGATTTAAGGATTGGAGAGCAGATACTGAGGGAGGCTGTCACGCCATGGGTGTAAACCAGAACCCGGGCCCGTCCACAGATCCGCCGTGCATACGGAATTTTCCGTGTACACGAAGCGCTGATAACCTGCTCAGATATAAAACAAGTAATAAAGGAGCATAAAACAGAGCTAAACTAAAACTAATACAACTCAGACAAATGCTGGAAATGAAAGTACAGTAAGCTCTCAGAAATATACAAGTGTCTCTCCCAGCTCACGAAATATATACAACCAGCTGGCCGCAGCCAGACCCAAAATAAAAGGAAAATACAACCGTCTGAGTGTACTGGGGATACATCAAAACTACTAAACTCGAACTCGGGCAGTGGCTAGCTAATCAGCGATCCTCTTACCTCGATCGAGGGAAGAGGGTCCCGCAACTCCCGCAGAGAACTCTGCAAAACAAAGGGGAACAGAAAAGAGAAACAGTGGGGGGTGAGAACTACTATAAAAACAGTAGCCTCCCCTAGTGGGTAGACCTCAAACTCAAACATGCCCACTAGGACTATCAGAGGCGAAAAAGAAACAAAGGTGGTAAGCTACAAGTACACTACTGATGCAGAGCTACCACTAACATGCCTCTACGATGCCTACTAGAGAATGGCTAAAAACATGCACCAGAACGTAAGGACTGACAGACCAACCCAATCAAAACACCAGTAAGCACTGGAACTGCCTGCTCTGCTGTCAACCTCACAACTCAGTATCTCCCCTGTCCAAATAGACCGGAACCCAACACGGTCTGACCGGCACCCAACACGGCCTGACCGGCACCCAACACGGTCGGAATCCTATTCCGGAGTGGTACTCGAGGGGAGCGACCCCACACGAGCATAGTATCACAGTCACTAGTATCATCAGTACCATAAATAGCAGGACGGGGTCACGACCCTGAACAAAGTGGGAAAATCCATCCACTAAAGGGAAACTCGATCCCCTACCCCCAATCTGGTGCAAAAGTAGTAATAATAATCCGGTCAACCGCCCACAGTCCGCGGTCGCCGCAACACCCAAACCTCGATCCCCGACTGTCCCAACTCTGGACCTCTGACTACACAATCCCCTAAGGCTAGACGACAGGAGAACGAATAAAAGCATGGTTTCTCCTAAGTCAATTCCAATAAGTTTGTGTAGCAGAAAAAGGTGGCCTATCTAGATGACCATTCAAGCATGCAAAGTCCTTTATTTGCTATAATTACTCCAATTATTCAAACATATGCAACATTAAGTGTTTGGGAAAATCCCGATGTACATGTGGCAGGATATATGATACATAATATATATTAGATGCACAGTCTACTAGCAAGTACCCCTTATACAACATTCATTCTAATCACATGCCCAAACCTTCCCTTAACATATATTATGATATGGCTTTAGCATTCTTTCCAACTAATTAAATTGCCCATCTAAACATGGAAATACCACTTACTAACATGTAACCTGCTAACAATGCAAGTATCACAAAGGAACCTTAATCTCATACAAGCATGCTAGATACATTCACAATTAATAACACATAAACATGGCATTCTAATAGGCCTAGTGACATTCACAAGTAGGAGGTTCACAACATCACCCACCTCAAGCGCTATTCCAAATTCCCGAAGGCGAAGTTCAAGATCAGTCCAAACACACCACCAATCTGTACAAAATACCCCAAAGGAAAAATACATAAGCGATTCATCCCCAATTCCAAAATCTGTCCCCTAAATCCGCAGTCCAGAATTCACCAATTTTTACCTGCGAATAATGCCCAGAAAAATCCAAGAAAAATACTATCGCGATCCTTGCGACGAGCCCGTCGAAACGAGTACCTGCACGCCCAAATTGGAGTTTCCTACGCTGAGATAAAAATCCGGCAAGGGGTACACCCCGAAACCAAACTGTACCAAATTCCTGTAACAAGGAACCACAGAGAAAGAAGATTCTCACCCACGGGTAAAATCCAGAAAAATCTGAGAAAAATCCAGGAGACTCCTTGCGAAACGTAGATGAAAATTTCCTTTTGAATCGCCTCGTTCCGACGCATGAGCGAAAAGATATGGCAAGAACACTGCGGTGCTGTCCCAAAAGTCCGCGAAGAAAAAGGGTCAAATGGGTGCTAAGAAAACTCCAAGATCAGCACGGAAATCGAGGAACCACAAAACACAGGAGTTGAAGCCCTACCTGTCGTGAGTCCAACGGCGCAAGAATCGGCGAATTCCGAGGTCGGGGTGGGTCGGAGGAGTCCAAACACTGAGAAGGGGCGAAGAGGATCGCCGGAGAACAAGCGTCGCGCCGCGCCGTAAAATGGTGAACCTCGGGAAGCGTGCCTCCAAAAATCCTCAAACTTCTCCAATGGGTAGTGCACTGAGGGAGGAAAAACTCTTGTGAAGGGAGCTCAGCGGAAATAGGGTCCAAAAAGCCAAAAGAAAGAAAGGGGGGAGCTATTTATAGGCCCAGCCCACAATGCTTATCGGGCCGGGTTTCGGGCGCGGTTTCCGGGCGCACTGCGCCCGGAAACCGGGTTGTATATCTCCCGTCCGACGCGCCCGGAAGTCCCTGGGACGGCCACGTCACCCCGAACAGGGGACAACAACCCTGGCGGCCCGCAACGCGCCACGTGGCCCCCTCGCGGTCAGCGGGGTAGGTACGGCCGCCCAACCGCGAGGCGACGCGTGTCGCACTCGAGTGCGGCCGACCGCCCCGCTGGCGCCACTGTGCGCGCACAGTACCGAGGCGCCCCCCTCGCGCACACCGTGGACCGCGCCTACGTGGGCCAACGAATCCGAAGCCGCCACGTGTCATGCGCCCGGTCCACCGCAACCCCGCCAAACCGGTGAGCCGTGCCGCGTGCGCCAGCCTACCAGGGCACGCCACGCGCCCCCCCGCCGCGGTCCATGCACCGCCGCGCCTCCCCCGTGGACCCAGCTGCGTGAGCCGGCCAATAAGAGGCCGCCACGTGGCTCGGGCCGGTCCACGGGTCACCCCCATGCTCCGAAAATCCCCACAAACTTCCGGAAGCCCGCATTTGGTCATCCGGACTCCAAATTCAACAAGCAAATAGCCGTTTTCAAGCGTTTTTCCGCGCTGAATCCAAATCCAACCTCAGATTGGCCCAAAACCTTTTCTAAAATTCGGCAATTACAGCCGAAGGCCAATTCCGCTATCAAAGTCTCACAAGGTCCATCTGTGGCACCCCTTCGATGCACCATGGGCCAGACACCAACACTAGGTGTTCTACACAATGGATTCACCGGAAAGTTGCATGGGAAAAACCAGTACACTACATCCTCCCCTACAAGAAAAAGTTTCGTCCTCGAAACAAAAGTCATACCTCAGGCAGGGGCCTCAAACAAGTGGGGGTGAGCATCCATCATCGCCGACTCCAACTCCCATGTAGCCTCGCGCTCATCATGACTGCTCCAAAGGACCTTTACGTACGGGATGGCCCGACTGCGTAACTCCCTAACCTCACGGTCCAAGATCCTCAACGGCCGCTCAACATAGCTCAGGTCCTCAGCAACCTCCAATGGGGTGAAATCGATGATATGAGACGGGTCATGAACATACCTCCTCAGTGTCGAAACATGAAATACATTGTGAACACCCGAAAGTCTGGGAGGAAGCGCAAGCCTGTAGGCAACTGGCCCTAAGCGCTCCAACACCTCAAAAGGTCCAATATAACGAGGGCTCAGTTTCCCACGAATACCAAATCTCCGAATCCCCTTCGAAGGCGAGACTTTCAGAAAAACATGGTCACCCACCTGAAACTCTAAGTCTCGCCGTCGAGTATCAGCATAACTCCTCTGTCGACTCTCGGCGGTCTCGAGGTGTCGTCGTATCAATCTGACCTTTTCCTCTGCCTCTAACAGTAGATCAGGACCCAAGGTCTTCTTCTCACCCACGTCACTCCAATAAAGGGGTGACCGACACTTGCGTCCATACAACGCTTTAAACGGAGCCATCTGAATGCTCGCTTGATAGCTGTTGTTGTACGCAAACTCAACTAATCCCAAGTGTCGGTACCATCCTCCTCCAAAGTCCAGAATGCATGCTCTCAACATATCCTCGAGGGTCTGAATAGTGCGCTCTGACTGCCCATCGGTCCTGGGGGTGGAATGCTGTACTGAATCGGAGCTGCGTCCCCAAGGCTGTCTGCAAACTCCTCCAGAAATGCGAGACAAACCTCGGGTCTCTATCTGATACGATGGAAACAGGTACTCCGTGTAATCTAACCACCTCAGCCAAGTACGCCTGTGCGAGTCGCTCCATCGGCCAAGTCATCTGAACCGGCAGAAAGTGAGCGGACTTGGTAAGCCTGTCCACGACTAACCAGATAGCATCCGCTCCCGTCTGTGCTCTCGGCAAACTAGTGACAAAATCCATCGTAACATGTTCCCATTTCTATTCAGGGATTGGGAGACTCTGCAACTTGCCAGCAGGTACACGATGCTCCGCCTTTACTTGCTGACAAGTTAGACAGTGTGCTACGAATCTCCCAATGTCTCTTTTCATCCCATTCCACCAAAACTGTGCCTTAAGATCCCTATACATCTTAGTCCCACCAGGATGGATGGTATAAGGTGTATAGTGGGCCTCCCTCAAGATCTGCTCTCGGATCTCTGCGTCCATAGGCACACACGCGCGGTCCCCTGTACCGTAGTAGCTCCCGCAGCATCGACTGAGAAGTCCCCTATCAAACCAGTCTGCATCTGCTCTCGAATCCTCACCAGGTGGGGGTCCTCACTCTGTCTCTCTCGAATCCTGTCCAACAGAGTGGGCTGCACGACTAGAGACATAAGTCTAGCAGAGACCCCAGGGGACACAACCTCGAGCTCTAACCTCCTCATCTGCTCAAGTAATGGCGCCTGATCGGTGATCCTCAAAGATAGACTCTGTACTGCTCTCCTGCTCAGGGCATCAGCAACCACGTTGGCCTTGCCAGGATGGTATAATATGTCTACATCATAATCTTTCAACAATTCCAACCATCTGCGCTGCCTCAAGTTGAGCTCCTTCTGCGTGAACAGGTATTTCAAGCTCTTGTGGTCGGTGTAAATCTCGCAGTGCTCCCCATACAGGTAATGGCGCCACAATTTTAGTGCAAAAATCACTGCAGCTAGCTCCAAATCGTGGGTAGGGTAATTCTTTTCATAATCCTTCAGTTGCCGGGGAGGCATAAGCGATTACCCTTCCTTCCTGCATCAGCACGCAACCAAGTCCACTGTGCGATGCGTCGCTGTATACCACGTATCCTTTCCCCATAACGGGAGGGAAAGGACAGGAGCCGACATCAATCTGTTCTTTAATTCCTCAAAGCTCCTCTGACAATCCTCACTCCAAGTAAACTTAATCCCTTTTCGCGTCAAACGAGTGAGGGGTGTGGAAAGTTTCGCAAAACCTTCCACAAACCGACGGTAATATCCTGCTAAGCCCATGAAACTGCGGACCTCAGATACCGTCGTCGGTCGGGGCCAATCCCGGACTGCCTCAATCTTCGCCGGGTCTACTACCACTCCAGCGGCTGAAATCACGTGGCCCCAAAAGACAACCTCCCGAAGCCAAAATTCACACTTAGATAACTTGGCATACAACTTTCTCTCTCTCAGAAGTTGTAGCACAATCCTCAGGTGCTCCTCGTGCTCCACATCGCTTCGGGAATAAACTAGGATGTCACAATAAAAACAACGACGAACCGATCCAGGTATGGTCGAAAAATCCTGTTCATTAAATCCATAAAAGCTGCAGGGGCATTTGTCAGTCCAAAGGCATGGACGGTGAACTCATAATGCCCGTACCGCGACCTGAATGCCGTCTTTGGGATGTCCTCGGCTTCACCTTCAATTGGTTGGTAACCAGACTGTAAGTCGTATCTTGAGAAGACACAAGTCCCTTGCAGCTGATCAAATAAGTCATCAATGTGCGGCAAAGGGTACTTGTTCTTGATGGTCGCTTTATATTCAGTTCCCGAGAATCACAAAGCGCACAGTCCTAAGCGAACCATCTTTCTTCTTCCAAACA
>CM055068.1:15544459-15623525 GCA_029204045.2 Tillandsia leiboldiana
GGTTCGGTAGAGCCACCCAGTGGAGCAACGAATTTGCGAGTTCACGAGCCCCGCCGGGAGATCTCACCCTATTGCGGCGGGGGATCCCAACGAGCTCGACCTTGTTTTGGAAAGGAGCATACCAAGAGGAGCCGGCCTCCTAAATACCTGAGATGGCAATAAGATACCACGAATGCCCGACGGCGGACAATAGTCGGTGGACAAGTCTTGCATCAATGCGGTGGATACATCCACCAGTGACCGAATGTCCCCAGAAGCAAGACACCGTTTTCGATGCGGGCAACCGGGGCGCGCGCCATTGTTTCAACTGGCCCTCGGAACAGTGGACATCACCCGTAGCAGCATCCCACCCCTCCCCCTCGCTTCATGTTTCTTCCTACCATAGATATTAGAAGAAATCCCATCGTAGAATAAGTTCGGTCGGATCCTCCGGCTACCCTCGAGGCAGGCGGCTGTACTCCTTCCTGCCCAGCGAGGCGAGAGCGGGTTTCTTAGTCTCTAAGGACTAATGAGGTCCCGTTAAAAGTTAACGGCATCACGCTTGGGGCCGACAGCCCGGCAATCTTTCAGTGGTAGCTGACTGTTTGAAGTTCCAAGTGCGTCTCCGGAACCGGACTTACTGAAAACAGCCTTACGAACTCGGAGTGGTCGACATGAGTTCACGGTCATACCGTTAGACTCGTTAACGCACCAGCGGTATTCACGGCATGATGAATAGGATACTCAGCCCTCCTTAGACCAGTCGGTAATGGTCTTATAGTGGACGTTCCGATCTACTCTCACAACAGACAAGGGTATATGGGGAACACTCGCGAGTAATCCCCTAGACCCTCCAGGGATCAGCAACCATATGCCAAACTCATAAAGTGTGAGTTTTGGCTCCGTGAGGTGGACTTTTTGGGGCATGTCGTTTCGACGTCTGGATTGCAGTGGATCCGAGGAGGATCGAGTCAGTGGCCAACTGGGCTCGGCCAACAACGGTGACGGAGATCCGAAGCTTCCTAGGACGGGCAGGCTACTACAGACGCTTCGTGGGAGGCCACTTCCCTAAATCGACTAACCCAAAGCGGGTAGAGATTCGTCGGACAGCCCAGTGCCAAGGAGTTTCAAAAACTTAAAGACAGACGCACACAGGTGCCAGTGCTCATACAGCTGAGCCCGGAAAGGACTATAAGATCTAGTCTGACGAATCTCCAAGAGGATCTTGGGAGACCAAACGACGGACACGTAACTACAACTGGTGCAAGACAGAATGTCCTCGGAGCAAGGCGGAATTTTTACGAGTGACTCAGGGATGTAATAAGGTTCCGGGGACGAATTCGTGTGCCGATAAGCTAGAAACGAGGAAGAAAATCTAGCCAAAGTATATAATACCTCCTATACCGCGCATCCCGGAGGTACAAAGAGGTGCAGGGATCTATGGCAGAACTTCTGGTGGCCCAAATCGAAAGGGCGATGTGGCACAAATTGTGGCGCAATATTGGGTGTGCCAACAGGTGAAAGCGAAACATCAGCGACCGCGGGGGGAAAGCAGACGTTTCGGCTACGAGGGAGGTAGTAGCAAGGAAGACCTCGTACAAGAGAAATTTTGGCCACGACCCCAAAGGAACCCTTAGAAGTAATGCTTCGTACCCTCCTGCCCAATAAGGAGGTGAAGACTTAGTTGTCTTTTATGTTGGCTATTTAGTTATGGGTTAAATAGGTCCAACTTCCGGCCTTGTGACAATAGACCCGAGGCGTTGTAACAGTACGCCTTAGACGTCCAGGTGAGGTGAGTCGGGCCAAGACCCGAGGCGTTGTAACAGTACGCCTTAGACGTCCAGGTGGTTGAGTCAGTCAAGATCGGTGGCGGAGTGACAGAACGCCTTAAGTAAATGAGTTGCGTATTGCTAATAGTTCGAGCTTTTGGGATTGTTGGTTGGCGTCAATGACCTGATATTCGGGATTTTGTAGCGCGTAGGCCCGGTGACATACCGGTTGGCTTTACTGCCAAACCTCGATGCGGATCTTAGCACGAGAGGACAAAAGGGTTGCGCAACCGGACGATCCCCCTATGGGAAGGCGCTGTGAAGCAACCAGGAAGAATGTGAGGTAACTTAGGAACCAGAGTCAAAGATGGGGGAGTGCTACCCGGACCTCTTCGCCGTAGCGGGAGTTAAGTTTCGGGGACGAAACTTGTTTTTTTATTGGTGATTGATTAAGACCTGGCTTTTCCGTGACCCTTCCCGTTATCCCTTTCTTACGACTGTCCGACTGTGGGACAATTTTTAGTGTTTTTCCGGAAAGTCCGTCGGGACTCGCGGATATTTTTAGGCGGAAGGGCTCGCGAAACGGAGAACGGGGACACGATCGTTTCGGATTCCGACTCCCGGTTCTCCCAGAATAAATTTTTGAAGTTCGGACCCCCTTAGACGCCTCGGGATCCGTGTCGGCAGCCCGCACACCTTTTAAGGTAAACCCTAATTCCTTTAGTATATAAATATAGCCGTGTGGGAAAGAGGATTAGGGTTCCTCTTTTTCTTTGTCTTTTGGTGGCCGCCTCTTTTCTTCTTCCTCTTCTTCGTCCCTCGTAGCCGCCGGCAAAGAATAACCAAGCGCACGGGCAAGGGTGGACCGGTGGAGGCAAGCGGACGATCCCTCCTTCTCCTCCTCTTTCGCACATCGAGGTGAGTCGGAAACGTTTCCGTTTGGGGGAATCTCCCTCTCTTTTTTTTCTTTTGTTGGTCACGAGGAGGGAGGAGGGGGGGCGGCGCCGTCGCGCATCGCTGCGCGCG
Source organism: Tillandsia leiboldiana (assembly GCA_029204045.2). Lineage (NCBI taxonomy): Eukaryota > Viridiplantae > Streptophyta > Magnoliopsida > Poales > Bromeliaceae > Tillandsia > Tillandsia leiboldiana. The sequence continues at coordinate 15,547,234 of CM055068.1, forward strand.
GGGCCGGCCGCGGGTGGGGCGCCGTGCGGGCAAGTGCCGCGCGGGGTCGCCCAGCCGCCGCGGCAGCGCGCCGCGCGACACTCGACCGCGCGCGCGGGCCGCCCACAAGAGGGGGCGCCCGCGCGGGCTGGTGCCGCGCGGGGCCACCCCGCACCGCGGGCAGCGCGCCCGCGCGGCTCTCGGCCGCGCGGCCGCCCGCAAGAGGGGCGCCCCGCGCGGCTGGTGCCGCGCGGGGCCGCCCCGCACCGCGGGCAGCGCGCCCGCGCGGCGCTCGGCCGCGCGGGGCCGCCGCAAGAGGGGGCGCCCGCGCGGGCTGGTGCCGCGCGGGGCCGCCCCGCACCGCGGCAGCGCGCGCCCGCGCGCTCTCGGCCGCGCGGGTCCCCGCAAGAGGGGGCGCCCGCGCGGGCTGGTGCCGCGCGGGGCCGCCCCGCACCGCGGGCAGCGCGCCCGCGCGGCGCTCGGCCGCGCGGGGCCGCCCGCAAGAGGGGGCGCCCGCGCGGGCTGGTGCCGCGCGGGGCCGCCCCGCCCGCGCGGCAGCGCGCCGCGCGGCGCTAGGCCGCGCGGGGGCCGCCCGCAAGAGGGGGCACCCGCGCGGGCTGGTGCCGCGCGGGGTCGCCCCGCTCCGCGAGCAGCGCGCCCGCGCGGCGCCCGCCGCGCGGGGCCGCACCGCAGGAGGGGCGCCCGCGCGGGCTAGTGCCGCGCGGGGCTGCGCCCAGGCAGAGTGTTCGTCGCACGGGCCGGTGCTGTGCGAAGAACTCCGCTGCACGCTGTTGGGGGTCGTTGTAAGCTTCGGACTTTTAAGCTTTGACTTGCCCTTGTTCCTTCAGGTGCGGGACGCTGTTGGCGACTGGTGCACAGACGCGGACTGGACGAACGCAGGACGACGCACACAAGGTGGGTACGTTCCCGGGGATTTCGGGAATGGGGTTTAACAGTTAGAAATAGCATGTTGGGGCAAGGTGGAATTGTCAGTCTCCTTCTGTTTACATTTGCTAACCCTGTTAAAGCTATTGTGTGGATATTTGGTTGCCGAGTCAGGTGCTCGGTCTGGGTTTGCCGAGGATGTGCTCGGATGAGGCTCGAGATTTGCTACACGCACAAAGATCTTAGTAATTGCATGTTACATTTGCTAACCCTGTTAAAGCTATTGTGTGGATATTTGGTTGCCGAGGCAGGTGCTCGGTCTGGTTTGCCGAGGATGGTGCTCGGATGAGGCTCGAGATTGCTACACGCACAAAGATCTTAGTAATTGCATGTGTACATTTGCTAACCCATGTTAAAGCTATTGTGTGATATTTGGTTGCCGAGGCAGGTGCTCGTCTGGTTTGCCGAGGATGGTGCTCGGATGAGGCTCGAGATTGCTACAAACGCACACCCGCGGTTTGGCCACCGCAAAGGGTGCTTGCTTTTCCGGAAAAGTGGTACGTTGACCCGTGTACCCCACGCGGTGGTTGGCGTTAGGAATGGGGGGGCCCCCATGGGTGGGGGGTGTGAGCGGTGATGTCGAGGCAGGTGCTCGGCGGTGGGCATCGGGGAAGGTGCCCGATGTTGTTTTGATACAGGGTGTGGTTATGGTAGATGATGCCGAGGTTGGGTGCTCGGCGGGCCGAGGCAGGTGCTCGGTAGGGGTCTCCGAGGCAGGTGCTCGGTGTGGTTGCCGGGGGAGGTGCCCGGTGTTGGTTGCACGAGGTTCTGCATTATATTGTTTGCACGGGGTTCAGCATTGTATGGTTTGCACATGGTGCTGTCATTGTTGGTTGCTCTGGTTTCTATCGTGGTTTGCCTGACTTTAGCCCTATTTGCTTATTATGTTATTTTCTTGTCACTGACTCCCCACTCCGCGACAGGTTCAACCCAGACCGTCCGGGGTCGAGCGCTAGGGCACCGGAGAGGCCGCAAGAGTGCTGCTCTGACTTTGATCGAGCTTCAGACACAGTGACCTTTCTTTCCCTTTATCTTTTATTACTCATGTTAGTTAGTTGTGGTTTGCGATACCCCCGTGGGGTCGAAGTGGATGTTGCCTTTTTCCCTTTTTGAATAATTGAATGAATTCTACGTTCTCTCTTACTTGGGCCGTTTTGAACGATGAAAAGCAAAGAAAACCGTTTGCGAAAACTACTTTTAAACGTGGGTGTCGTGTGGGCACCGAGCTTTACAAACCTTATGGGATTTTATGTGTTTGCGAACTGTTTCATAAACGATGGCTGCGTGTGGATGCCGCTTTCAAAACCTTGTGATTATTTATCCTTCAAAACACCGGCCTCTATGCGCTAAGTGAATGCTAGAATATCATGTGAATTGTTTGGTTGTATGTGTACGAGACCCCAACTGATGTGGTTAGAGATTGTGTGTGCTACGCCTTGTGAGACACTTTGTAGTTGAGACGCCGTGCATATACAAAGGAGACTCTGCCCGTTTGCAGAGTGAATTTGTGTATGCGGCGGGTCTGGGCATGCGCCGGGGAGTAATGTTTACAAAAAAAAAAATTATATGGCTGATTCAGGGGCATTGGTGGCTCCTCTTCCGCGCGATTCGAACCCCCGGGGCGTGACACCGATGCAGATCGAGTCCTGGATTATGCCAGCAGACCTGTTGGTCTTGAGACAGCTGGGGGACTTTGATGTGGTTCTCGGGATGGACTGGCTGGCTCGATATTTTGCGACTATTGATTGTGCCGTGAGGACTGTCACTTTTAGAGAGCCAGGCCAGGAGGTATTGGTATAACCGGGGATGTCAGAGTGCTTTCTTTGCCTCTATGGTTTCGACTTCCCGAGCGAGGCGGATGACTCACCGAGGATGTGTAGCCTTTTTGGCTAGTGTTGTGGAGGGGCCTACGGCGGCGCCGGGACTCGGGGATATCCCTATTGTCCGCGAGTTTCCGGATTGTTTTTCCACCTGAGCTGACTTGATGCTCCGCCTGACAGAGAAGATCGAGTTTGTGATTGAACGTAGTTCCGGGAACTGCGCCAATCTCTAAGGCTCCTTACCGGATGGCACCGGCTGAGCTGCGAGAGCTTAAGGCACAGTTGCAAGATTTGATGGATAAGGGTTTCATTAGACCCAGTGTGTCGCCCTGGGGAGCGCCGGTGCTATTCGTGAAGAAGAATGATGGTCACTTAGACTGTGTGTGGACCTTTAGGGAATTGAATAAAGTGACCATCAAGAACAAGTACCCTTTGCCGCGCATCGATGATCTCTTGATCAGCTCCAAGGTCTTGTGTCTTCTCTAAGATCGATCTACAGTCTGGGTTACCACCAACTGAAGGTGAAGGCCGAGGATATTCCTAAGACTGCTTTCAGATCTCGGTACGGGCATTATGAGTTTACAGTTATGCCGTTTGGATTGACTAATGCCCCTGCCGCCTTATGGACTTGATGAACAGATATTCGGCCCTTCTGGATCGTTTTGTGGTAGTGTTCATTGACGATATCCTTGTTTACTCCCGGAGCGAGGCGAGCATGAGGAGCACTTGAGGACTGTGCTACAACTTCTACGAGAGAAGAAGTTGTATGCCAAGCTGGCAAGTGCGAGTTTTGGCTTCGGGAGGTAGCTTTCTTGGCCATGTGATTTCCGCCGCTGGTGTGGCTGTAGACCCGACGAAGATTGAGGCAGTTCGTGATTGGCCTCGACCGACGACTGTATCTGAGGTGCGCAGCTTCATGGGTTTAGCTGGTTATTATCGTCGGTTTGTGGAAGGTTTTTGCGAAGCTTTCCACACCCCTCACTCGGTTGACACGTAAAGGAGTTAAGTTTATCTGGAGTGAGGACTGCCAGAGGAGCTTCGAGGAGCTGAAGGATAGACTGATGACCGCTCCTATCCTTTCCCTCCCTGTTATGGGGAAAGGGTATGTGATCTACAGTGACGCATCGCACAGTGGACTCGGTTGCGTGTTGATGCAGGAAGGGAGGGTAAATCGCTTATGCATCGAGACAGCTCAAGGATTACGAGAAAAATTACCCTACCCATGACTTGGAGCTTGCTGCCGTGGTGTTTGCACTGAAGCTTTGGCGCCATTACCTGTACGGGGAGCATTGTGAGATCTACACCGACCACAAGAGCTTAAAGTATCTGTTCACTCAGAAGGAGCGAATTTGAGACAGCGCAGATGGTTGGAGCTACTAAGGATTACGATGTGGATATCCTTTACCATCCAGGCAAGGCCAATGTGGTTGCAGATGCTTTGAGTAGGAGAGCGGTGCAGAGTTTGTCCATGATGATTACAGATCAGGCGCCACTGCTAGAGGAGTTGAGACGGCTTGAGTTAGAGGTTGTGTCCCCTAGGGTCTGTGCTAGACTGATGTCTTTAGTCGTGCAGCCCACTCTGCTGGAGAGGATCCGAGAGAGACAGAGTGAGGACCCCTACTTGACCAGGATTCGAGATCAGATTCCGAGTGATCAGTCAGGGGACTTTACAGTGGATGCTGCGGGAGTACTGAGGTACAGGGACCGAGCATGTGTGCCAGTGGATGCTGAGATCAGAGAGCAGATATTGAGGGAGGCCCATTATACACCTTACACCCTTCATCCTGGGGGGACTAAGATGTATAAGGACCTCAAGGCACACTTCTGGTGAAATGGCATGAAGAGGGATATCGGGAGATTTGTGGCCCAGTGTTTGACTTGTCAGCAGGTAAAAGCTGAGCATCGAGTGCCAGCTGGCAAGCTACAGAGGCTCTCCCAATTCCCGAGTGGAAATGGGACCACATTACGATGGATTTTGTGGTCGGATTGCCGAGGGCACAGGGAGGTGCAGATGCTATCTGGGTAGTGGTGGATCGACTTACCAAGTCAGCGCACTTTTTGCCTATGCAGACTACTTGGCCACTCGAGCGACTAGCCCAGTTATACTTGGATGAGATAGTGAGGTTACATGGGGTGCCAGCTTCCATAGTATCAGATAGAGACCCGAGGTTTGCTTCGCGATTCTGGAGGAGTTTACAGGCTACCTTGGGGACTCAGCTCCGTTTCAGTACAGCTTTCCACCCACAGACTGATGGACAGTCAGAGCGGACGATTCAGATCCTTGAGGATATGCTGAGGGCTTGTGTCCTGGATTTTGGCGGTGGATGGATTCGACATTTATCATTGGCTGAGTTTGCGTACAACAACAGCTTTCAAGCGAGCATCCAAATGGCCCCGTTTGAAGCGTTGTATGGACGCAAATGTCGATCACCGCTATATTGGAGTGATGTGGGGGGAGAGACGGACTCTGGGACCAGATTTATTGCTAGAGGCAGAGGAGAAGGTCAGGGTGATTCGACAGCACCTTCAGACCGCTCAGAGTTGACAGAGGAGCTATGCTGATGTTCGGCGACGAGACTTAGAGTTTCAGGTTGGAGATCATGTATTTTTGAAAGTCTCGCCGTCCAAAGGGATAAGAGGTAGGTTTGGCATTCGCGGTAAACTCAGTCCCCGGTACATTGGACCCTTTGAGGTGTTGGAGCGTATCGGACCAGTTGCTTATCGACTTGCACTTCCCCCGAGACTTGCTGGTGTCCACGATGTTTTTCATGTCTCTACTCTGAGGAGGTACATCTTCGACCCGTCGCACGTCATCGACTTTGCACCTCTCGAGATCAGCGAGGATTTGAGATATGAGGAGCGCCCACTGCGGATTCTTGATCAGGAGGGTGAAAGAACTGCGCAATCGGACCATCCCCTATGTGAAGATCCTCTGGAGCCATCATGATGAGCGCGAGGCGACGTGGGAGCTCGAGTCAGAGATGATGGACGCCTACCCCTACTTGTTCGAGGCTCTGGATTGAGGTATGATTTTAGTTTCGAGGACGAAACTTTTGTTAGTGGGGGAGGATGTAGTGGCCCTGGTTTTCCTGCAGTTTTTTCCCGTGAATCCTTGGTGTGAAACACCTATCCTTGGTGTATTTGGCCCACAGTGCATCAAAGGGATGCTATGGATGGACACAGAGTGGTATTTACTGTTGGTTTGGCCTTCGGCTGTAATTGCCAAATTTTAGAGAAGGCTTTGGGCCAAACGGAGGTCGTATTTGGATTCAGCACGGAAAAATGCTTGAAAACGGCTGTTTATTTGTTAAAAACGGAGTCCGGATGCCCAAAACGGACCCCCGGAAGTTTTCTGCGCAAAATGGTGCATGGGGGGACCTGTGGACCGGCCGGGGACACGTGGCGCCTCCTTATTGGGCCGGCGCGCCACTCTCGGTCCACGGAATGGACCGACGGTGCACGGTGCACCGGCGGGCCACGTGGCGGGCTCCCGTTGGACCGGCGCAGCACGCGCGGCGCATGGAGCAAGCGCGGGCAGCGCGGGCAGGTCGGGCAAGCTGGGGCAGCGGCGCGGCGCACGGTGCACCGGGGCGCGCCACGTGGGCGGCCCCGGGTTGGCGGGCGTACGTGCGCGCGTCCGCACCCGCAGGCTGCGCGCCTGCGGCCGTACGCAGCACGCGCTGCAGGCGTGCAGGCGGCGCGCAGCGGCCACCGGTGGCCGTGTCGGGCGGGAAAAGCGGGGGCACGTGGCGCCCCGCCACTGGCGGGCGCCACCTACCCCGCCGCCCCCGCAGGGGGCACGTGGCCGGCGCCCGGTTCGCCGGGCGCGCTGTCCCCTGTGCGGGGGACACGTGTCGGGCGTCCAAGCCGGTCGGACCAAATAATCGGTCCGACCGAGATCCCGTGCGGGATGGGCCGCAAGCTGGGCCGGGCTACTGTGGCGGGCCCGAAATCGGGCCCGAATGAACCGGGCGCCCGAATCCGGGACTTATTGGTCATTTCTGAAATGTTTTAGTGGGCCTATAAATAGGCCCCCTCCCCTCCTTTTTCTGGCTTTTCCGAGAGATAGAGAGAGATTGAGAGGGAGAGGTCTGTAGAGAAGTTGTTCTTCACAGATTTTTCTACCTCGTGGTGCGTTCCCAGATTTTTCGGAAGATCGACAACGGCGATCCGGATTTTACAGCGTGCCTCGGTTTTCCCCCATTTTCGGCCCGTTATCGCCGCATTTCAGTCGGAAGAGTCCCCTGCGCAGCACAGGAGTCATTTTCCGACGATTTCTTCGCCGCTGTGTTCCTAAGAGGTAGGGCTTCGTTTTCCGTGTCGATGGTTTCTCTGGATTCAGATTCCTTGGCACGCTTCCCGAGGTGTTTTGACCCCTCTTTTGCTGTTTGGGCTTTTGGATAGCGGCGACTTCGACGAATTGTTTCTCAGCGTAGGAATATCTGATCGAGGCGATTCAAGAGTCGATTTTGGGCTACTTTTCGCGAGGAACGCAACCGTGATTTTTCTGGAATTTTTGGAGCTCGGGACAGAGGTGAAACTCCTCGTTTTGCGTGCTGATTTTAAAAACAGCAAATATGTATTCGGGACTTGTAGTTTTTACACCGTGTACACTTGTGTGATGTTGTAGGACACTGTTTCAGCTGACGGTGTGCTTAGAGGACAGCGGGTATTTTCTGGGTGTTTTGTACACGCTTTTCGAGGTGGGTGGTTGCGTTTCCCTCTTTGTTGACTTGCACACTAGGAATAGTAGAGTTTCCCAATTACAAATATGATAGTAACTTGTGGTATATGAGCCTATTGCATTGGCCCCCCTAAATTAAGTGATAGCTTCTATGTGATAAATCTGGGACAGCAAGTTGGACAATTGCTATATCTTAAATCGCATGCAAATAAATAGCCCTATAATATTCTAAATTGATTCTTTACATGAAACTTTAGTCACTTTTTAAATGCTTTTAAAAGAGAACACTTGCATGCTTATTTGGACAACTGGTTAGGCCACTATTTTACTACAACACTATATTATGGGATTTGACTTAGGAGAAAACATATTTTATTGTTATTCTTCTCTATCGATGCATGATGCTCGAGTCTGATCGGGATTTTGAGATAGTATTGTCTGGGACAGTTTGGACTTGTCTTCGGGGATTGTGGGGTATAGTGGCAACCGCGGATGTTAGGCGGTTGACCAGATATTTTTACCTTATCAGATTGGGGGTTATGGGTTCAGCGGTGACCGCGAATTTTGGGCGGTTGGCCGGATGTTATTATCACATCAGATTGGGGATCGGGGTTGCATTAGTGGATGGAGTTTCCCACTTTGATCATAGTCATGATCCAGTCCTGCTATTGTGAGAAATCAGCTATAGAGATGATTGATACAGAGATACTTTACTCGTGTGGGTCGCTCCCCTCGAGTGCCACTCCGGAGTAGGCTTTTTGACCGTGATGGGTGCCGGTCAGTTGGTGAGTTGTGAGTGATGACAGAGCAGGCAGTGCCAGTATTTCCTGGCCCTCTGATTGGGTTTCTTTGGGCAGTCAGCTTTATAGTCGCATATATATACAGTTATCTTTTGGCACTGCATTTAGAGGCATAGTAGTGGTAGTTCCTTTTTCAGCAGTCTATATTGCATACCACTGTTCTTTTCTTTTGCCTCTTTATTCCTAGTGGATGCGTCAGCATTAGAGGTTTTACCCACTAGGGGAGGCTACTGGTTTATCTAGTAGTTCTCACCCCCATTGTTGTTTTCTGTCCTTTTCCCCTTTGTTTTGCAGAGTCATCTGTGGGAGCTGCTGGGCCTTCAGCGGCAGATCGAGGTAAGAGGATCGCCGACTAGCTAGATCATCTACCCCGAGCGAGAGATTAGCGAGGTTTTTATTGTACCCCTTTTGTATCTCAAACTTCAGTAGTTTACTTTTGGGTCTGGCTTTGGCCAGCTGGTTGTATCTTTATGGTGAGCTGGGAGTATATTGTACTTTTATTTCAGTTTGTAGTTTATTTCAGTCTGAGATTACTTTTAGTTCTATTAGTTCAGCTCTGTTTATGCTCTTTTATTATATATTATCTATCTGAGCAGGTTACCAGCGCTTCGTGTACATGGAAAATTCCGTGTGCACGGCGGATCTGTTGGCGAGCCCGGGTTCTGGGTTACACCCGGGGCGTGACAAGTACGATATGCAAAACAACCAAGTACCAAAGGGGTCCGTCCTACTACGGTACCCGTAGAGCCGATCTGATAAAACGCGGACCGAAGATAACCCATCTCAAGGTAGACGGTCGCGATAACCAAAAGACGGATCACAGGCTGGCTCCTGATGACTGGGGCCTACAATAATACCAGATGACAACTCAGGATCTACCAAATCCTCAAGGCACAACTAGCGCGAATCGACCATTTTGTCGATTAACGCAATATTAAGCATATTTAGCTTTTCAAGAACCCCGGGAAACCCACCGAAAGGTCAACAATGTTTTAGAACATTTATCTAGCTTTTCCATATTGTTACAATTGCAGCAAGCCCCTCGGGCTTATTCCTAATGTGTTTTATATACTAAATAAACCCCGTTTTGGCTCGTTCTCTTAAACGGAGAATCATTTTTACGAGCCGTCACCTCCAGTAGGTGACATTTGACTTGCTGAATGCCGTTCTCACACATTTGTGGCAGTGCGATACCCGAGGAAAACTTCGGGCCATGAATTACTTCTCTAACCTAGCCGAAACACATTTTTGTTTCTTCGGCTCATCAAAACCCAAAATAAACGCGAGCATCGCGTCCAGTGACCCCAAATTAGCCAGGAGTACACTGTTGCAATATTTCAAACAGACCCAAACACTGTTTACAAGTAACTATTGTATTTAAGCTTGGTTTTAACACAACTTGAAATCTATTCATCTTCAGATGAAACTTCCTGAATCAAATAGTCTCTGGACAGTGCCAGGACTCCAGGGCTTGCCCTAGTTGCAGCCCAGGTCTGCTGGATCACCCAGAACCAAGACCTTGAACACACACAAGTTCACAATGCTCCAAACACTTGTCCACACAGATCCAGCTTGATCTGAAGTGAGCATCAAGCTCAGGGGACATTTTTGAGCAACTTTCATATTTAAATAGAAAACTTATTCCATCTATTTCTTCACTGTGGCATTTCCACAAATACTTGGTGTGCACAAATCTTAAGCATCTACACCACACCAAGTTCCAGGTTGTTCTCTGCAATTACTGAACCATTTGCTTTGAAACTTGGATGGAAACGCTCTACAGAGCTCAGGCAACATTTCCAGCAATTTGGTCTCAACTTTGTACCCTCGGATTGCCGGAGCCCGAGGTTGAAGAAGATGCCTCATGCATTGAAAATCGTGACCAGCAACCCAGGGCATCTGAGACCAAATGCCATGACCAATTGGATGCTAGGACTCTTTGTGAGTCTTCCTGTGCCTGTGCCCGGCGACAGGGCACGGTGGCGGCGCGGCGAGGCCAAGCTCCAATTCGAGCTTCAACACCATTAATGGTGGATTTCAGCAGAGGCCACCCGGAGACTTCCAACTTGGATGGAAAGTCTCATATGGACCACAGGACGCTTCCGGACCAACCCACTGCGGCCGAAGATGGCCGGAGCTCCGGCGACCATGTTTTGGTCCATTCTCGGGTCAACAATGGCCGCGCCACCCAGAGGCTGCATGGCCGCATGCAAGTGCATGATTAAACTCCCCCCACTCCCAGGAAGAAGTCTGGGCAAGTGGCCGGCGGCGGGAAAGTGCGCCGGCGCCGGAGTAGCATCTTCGGCCAAGTGCAAGAAACCCGAAAACTAGGGTTCACTTCTGCGAGCGACTGGCTTGATCAAACTCCACCAAATTTGGTGGAGTTGATCCCCATCTCCTACAGTCCAAGCCCATGATTTTGGTTCCCGATTTGGTCCATTGGTTGCCGAGAAAAGTTGTGGCGGAGCTCGGCTAGGTTTCCGGCGAGCATGTGGCCCCGCCGGCCAACCAGTGTGCATGGGGGCTCGGGCTTGTGCAGGGAGAATCCTATGGGCCCAATTAAGCCACTGCTAGGGGTCTAGGGTGCAAACAACCAAGGCTTTAGAGGTTCTAACCTTGGTCGGAGTTGTAGAAGATGGAAGAAGCCGGTTTCCTCTTCTTCTTCTTCGCACGGCCACAGCAAGCTCCCAGGTTGCTCCACAGATACAGAGGAATCCCCAGAGCACTCCAACTCTAGCCTTGGAAGAGTTTGGCCCAACCTTCTCTTTTCTCTCTCTCTCCCGAGTTCACAACAAATGGAGTTGTGACTCCTTGGCCACCAGCACTCGGCTAAGTCTGGGGAACTCAGAGGGAAGTGGATGCTTCGATTTACACCCAAGACACCTCGTGCTCTGGTCCATGGTAGTCCAAGAGGCAACCACACTTAATGCATTGCATTTTTGCATTATTTCCTCAACCCGGTTCACACACACACACCTAGCCTCCGAGCTCTGCACAGTAGGTGCAAAATGCACCCAACACCTTCATATTTAATCCCCTAAATATTTGGTACATAAAATATTATAGTTTTCTCGAAAATACCCCCTTTTCGGTACACTTCACGCATTTCGAGAAAGTTCACTTGACGAAATGCGAAACAGACTTCGCCACGACGTCCGGCTCGTCGAGACCTTCAAGATAGGCTATTCATTTGCTTGATTTGGTGCTCAAAGGAATTCTCGGGCCTTTCTGTTCTGTATGTGGCAATCCGACGCACGCACTTCGATGCACCCGGATCGCCAAACGCGAAAACCGTCAGTGCCATTGCGCTCAGAACGTTGAAAATAGCTAGGATCGACTACTCATACTGCTAGACTTAATTTGCAGATAGTGGATTGGCCTTCGGTCGAACGAGAGGGGACCGAAAACTAGGATTTACTATTCACACTTAAGTTGCGGGGCTCGCAATTTCTTTGCTGTTTTCTGGAAGATCCGACCGTTGGATCATCGACAAGTGAATATTAATTTTTCATGTTTCGACGAGACGGTCGCAATGGTAAACTCGGATTTTTGAGACCAGACCCCGATCAAAAATCGATATTTTTGGGATTTTATTTATTTATTCTCTGCTATTTGTAAATCCAGAAATTTATTTAAACCTTTTAAAATTCTCGGTTACTACATGATATTTGAGATCTGAGTTCAAAATTTAGTTACTTTATATTTCTATCTCATTTATTTTAAAAATAAACAAAATGAATAGCATGCTATCTTTCTTTCTCTCAAAAAAAAAAATTTATTTATAAAAATAATTTTTGATAATAAAGTTATATATATATTGTTTTTGAAGTTGCATAAAAGTAACGTTAAATGATTAACAATGAGAAATTAATTACCTTATAACTACAGCTAGAGTTTTTTCTTTTTTTTTTCTTTTTTTTTTTTTTCGCTATCAAATGTCTTATTTTAATTATTAGAATATATCAATAGTTAGCCGCTTTCCCGGCATATCATAATGAAGTACGCATGCGTGCATATCTCCATACGTTTTTATTTATTTTGACATGACTACTATAGAAACATTAATTAATAAAAAATAATTTTTATACATTCTAAAAAAAAATATTTTATATTTTATTCATCACTTCGAAATATGATCAGTAAAAAATCTCTTACTCTCTAGAATGAGTGAGATGAAGAATATCTCATTCTGAAATAGATGAAATGAAATAATAACGTACATTCCAAACATGCACAAATAGTATTGCTTAGTATTATTGGAATATTTATTTTATACATGAAATTCATAGGTTAAATTTGTGGCACATCTATCTTTTATTAAAAAGTAATTTTTTTTTTTTGTTTTTAAAAACTACAACCAAGTTGAGAGAGAGAGAGAGCATGTACTTAACTATAAAAAATAATAATATATATAAAATAAGGTAAATTGCGTGTCTGATCCTCAAACTAGTAGTCCGATAATATTTTGATCTTCAAATTTTAATTTGTTGTAATTTTTGGCATAATTTTTTAGAATTACTGTAATTAAGTTCTATAAATCAACTTAGTTGACTAAATATTAATATATACTAATATAAAAATAATTAAAATATTATATTATTTTTTAATTAATGATGTGTTAATATTCAGTTGATTAGATTGTATTGTAAGACTTGATTGTAATAATTTTTAAAATTCAAATTTAAAATTATAATAAATTAAAATTTGAGAACTAAAGTATCACCAGTATTATAGTTTGAAACCTAAATGTGAACTAAATTGAACTAAATTAAAGTTTAAAATGAATCCATTATAGAATTTTTTTTTATACGCTCTTTTTTTTATTTCGTGCATCTTAATAAAATTATTAAATTTTATTTAAAATAAAAATTTATTAATAATAATATAGGATCAACAAGAAAATTATTTTAATAATATCAGAAAAAAAAAATAAAAATAGATAATTTGAAATTTATAATATAATATTGTAATACAAAATTTTAAAAAATATAACCATATTATGATAAAAAATAGAAATGATATGATAGTGACCAAAGTAGTGGTAGAACAGATGGCGGGAGGGGTATTATCGTAAAATCGCGTTGAGAGGACATCAGGACAATGGCAATTCCGTAATAATCGCCGGCCATTCCGACCGTTTCCGTGTTCGACCCACCTCCCTTCCTTAAATCTTTCCCTCCCGCTGTCGAAAAACGAAGCTCCCGCGAGCTCCATTATTAATGGCGACACCCAACCCTCCTACTCCCCCCTTCCCCCTTCCCCAAATAAGAAACCCCAAGGCCTAACTCTAACCCTAACCCTAACCCTAACCCTAATCTCCTAGATCTCTACGGGGAGGGCCCCTCTTCATCATGGGATACCAACCTCTCCACCATGGCGGCTCGAACACCTCCGGCGACGCCGTTTCCCACCACAATAACCACCACCAGCGCAGCGTCAGTAGCCCCCGCTTCGCCGCGTCCATGACGCGGCGGACGCACTCGTTCAAGCGCGCGGGGAACGGCGAGATCGAGCTCCAGATCAACTCCCCGAGGTCGCCCCCGGATGGCCCCGGGAGCCCCAGGGGCGACACGGCGGAGCCGCAGCAGGTCGCCGCCACTCAGGCGGCGCCGGCGGCTGGGCACCTGTACCACCACCAGAACCTTCGGCTGCGGCTCCGGGTGCCGCTTCTCGGGAAAGCGCTTTTCAAGAGGCACGTCGCCGCCGCGGGGGTGGGGCTCCGGGAGCGGAAGATGCTTGGGAATGTGTTGTTCTTGGTGTTCTGTGGCGTGTGCTTGTTGCTTGGGATCGTTAAGATCTGCGTTGGTGGGTGGCTCGGGGTGACGATTATCCAAAAGCCGCCAAATTTTCAGGTGAAAATGCTCTTTTTTTTGTTGTTAAATTAAGTTACTTTTTAAGGTAAATAACATTATTTTTCTTGTTTATTGAATCTCCCAAAGGGAAATGAAAATTTTGAGAATTGTAACTACGTTTTTCTTGAACTAAATTACTTTCTTATTTTAAGTGCAGAGAAATTTAGGTTCTTGGTGTTATTCCCTTCTTAGTTCAGCAGGAAAATTTGTAGAACTTGTATTGCATTTCTTTAATATCTTAATTTAGCTATATTATGTTAATTTCGGTGATGTATGTGTTCTATCTGTATCTTTGCCCCATCCTTTTTTTTTTTTAAGAAAAAAAATCTACAATAGAGATGGCCTGTTGTAGCATAATCTAAGAAGGGGAATCTTGTAGTATATATAAAGCATTAAGCTTTTTATATTTATTGTTTGATTGCACTAGTATTTTTATAAATTAGTTGGTGACTCAGTAGGCACTGAGCTCTTGAATGGTTGTTAACACAACTGTTTTCTTTAATGCAGTACGAATAGCCTCATGTATTTTCATCTTGTTTATTAGTTGATGTGGGGTATGCTCTTGGTAGGAACCAACTTCGCATTGACAGATGTTCTAGAGAGCTGTTTGGATGAAATTAAGTTTTGGTTATCTATTTCCTATGCTACTCTAAATGTTGCTTATTTCACCTCGGGTCAAGGTCGTCAATTTTGATGTATTTTGTTAATATTTGTGTAACAACAAATGGTACACATTCACCATGCAGAGGTTTTGTTCATAATCATTGTTTTGTTGGCCTTAATTATAGTTTTCCAGCGTCATCCAATAAACCTTAGTAAAAAGGAGTGCATCTATATGGATGTAAAATTTGAAAACAGAATACTTCACACAAGAGCATAGAAAATTAAATAATACTTAAGCTGATCTAGAAATTTATTGGTTATGAAATGCTTATATTCCAGATTAAACAAATATGAAAACAATTTAAACAGAGTTAAGAAACTATAAGGCTGTATAGAATTACTATTTGAAATTTTACAACTTGACAGTGTCATGCGTAATAACTTGTAGCATGGTTCAGAATTATGATTTTTAAAATGCAAGAGGACACATTTTGTTACTTGAAGTAATGAATACACATGCCAAATCACGATATATATGATGTGTTGTTGGACTTGTCATCTTAACTTCTACACCATGAACTGTATACTGCTTTCCTTTAAAAGCCACTTGGTAAACAAAAAGGGTGCTAATGTTTCCAAGAACCAGGCATCTAAACTCAAAGTTAAGAAGAAAAGAGAAAAAGAAAAAGAAAAAGAAAAAGTAGATTTGTAGTTCTCTGCTCAATCACAATAATCATATTTAGTATCCTTTTTTGCTTCCTTCAGTTAATGTTTCCAGTCTGGAGTCATTTTCTATCGTGCTAAAGACACGTCTTCCTTGACAAAACTGTGCAGAAAAAAATTGCATCTTTGGAGTTGCATGCATGGCTGTAATATTTAACTGTTGGGTCGTAAAATGTTGTTTATGATCTGGTCTTGGTAAACAGGATTTATCCGGCACTCAATTTACCGGTGAGAAATTTCAATTCGTTCATGACCAGCGTCATATTGTTGGGAGTGATAGACTTGTGACTATAACCTCCACCGTAAGCGCAACACATGACGTTGTGATTGAGGCAAGTGATTCATCTTTTGTGCCAATTACTACCTTCTTTTGTGTGATGTCTTTTCATTATATATGGCTTTGCATGATGCAGTCTTCAAGCATATGGGCCAAGCCCAACACTGAAAACTTTAGACAATGCATTGATACAAGTTCTCACAAGAGTAAGCTATCTAAGCCTATTCCATTTTTACACATTCCGTATGTTCTACTGAGCTTATGTTCTTGTTTGCTATTGTTCCTTTTCTTTCTTTAATCAAATCTAACCCATCTCTAAGAATAAATTTTCTTTCTGTGGTTTTCTAGTGCTGGACACCAAGACAAATGGTTACATTCTCATAAACGCAAATGGAGGTCTGAATCAGATGAGATTTGGGGTCCGAAAACTATCCTGTAGGTTCAAGTAGGCTGCTGTTTGATAGCGAGGAACCCTGATAAATTTACTTTGGAATGCAGATCTGTGATATGGTTGCAGTTGCTAAGATCATGAAGGCAACGCTGGTTCTTCCTGCGCTTGACCATAGTTCTTACTGGGCAGATGACAGGTCCTTCGCTTAATCCTAACTTTCTCAAATTTTTATTATTTATGGGTGTAATTTTATATTAAAGTGACTGTTTATATTTTCAGTGATTTCAAAGATTTATTCAATTGGGAACATTTTATTGAAACCCTGAAGGATGATGTTCGTATAGTTGAAAGCTTACCAGATGCTTTTGCAGGCCTTAAACCTTTAGTTAAAACACCAATATCTTGGTCTAAGGTTAGGATTGAATTCGTGCGAAAGAAAGAAAATTTCAGCCATAATTTTTTTCCAATTAATTTCTGATATCTGATTAGCTCAGTTGCTCTGCTGCAGGCCAATTATTACAAAACAGATGTTCTGCCACTTCTCAAAAAACATAAAGTCATATACTTAACTCATACAGATTCCCGTCTGGCAAACAATGGGCTCCCTAGTTCTATACAGAAACTAAGATGCCGTGTAAACTACAGGGCATTGAAGTACTCTTCTCCTATTGAAGAACTAGGGGCCACCTTAATTTCGAGAATGCGCCAAGATGGAAGTCCATATCTTGCTCTCCATTTAAGGTAAGTTTCTCTGAGATCTGCATATAAACTATCAAAATAAAAGGAAAAAAATAATGCCCATGATTCCATTGTACTTTTTACCCTAATATGAACCATGAATTTTGTGTTATCGGACTGCAAGCTTTCACTATCTAACATTGCTTGATGTCTAATATGCATGAACATCAGAATTTCCCCTTTGAGTTTTATAATCCAGTTTTCCAATATAGTTTACTCATCTATTATCTTCATTGTTTCCTTGTAATATCTTTGTGGAACCCTTTCCTTGATGAAATTGATTTTCGATTATTTGTTTCTAAATTATTTTAGTTGTGACATAACAAGAACCATAAACTTTTATGCATTGTCTCAGATGTGTTACATACATCTCATTACTATCTAATATCTAAATTATTTTGCATATCTACTTCCTAGATGCCTACCACTTTCATGTATCTATGGCAATATCTTATTTTCCATATTTCTCTACTAATTTAAACGTTTTTGTTAAACCATATCAATATTAAATTTGCACCTTCTATCATGATTTTCGATTTCCAAATACGGATTATAGACGGCAGCTCTTTCTTGTGATTCCTCCTCTGTCACGATATGCAAAAGAACGGAATGTTTTCAATCTATTCCCTTATCCCCGGGGATGGAGCCGTCACAGGAACAAAATTGGGATTAGGGTTAGGACTGGGACTCCCGTTATGTTATGTATATATAAAACTTAATATAAGAATGTTTTAATCATGTCCGTTTATCATGAACGTATCGAGATACACCCCAACCGTTGGATCAAAGGATTATCTTGAATAAATTATGTGGGCCACATCCAACAGTTTTCTCAGTCAAAGAACCTACATCCATGTGCTATTAGCTGTTAGCTGACCAGTATATATATATGTATTTTCTGTCATAGTGATTTCTCCTACTGATCAAGTTACACTAAATTAAGGTGATATGCATAGAATCCTCTGTGGAATTCATGCCAAATTCACCCACTCTGGTAACATATCGGCAGCTATTAAAGGGGGAATACGATTTCTTTGAAGGTTGAAGTGAAATTCCTTATCTATAGGAGGCATTAGAGGTGTTCATTACTGGAAAACTGATTTGCAGCAGAAAGAAATGGAAAGTGCATTCGGGAAAAATAGATACCTACTTACAATATTTATTATATAAATCCTTCTGGTTTAACATGCTAAGAAAGGACTTTACAGGAGACCTAATAGGGTGAGGATAGGAAAAGATAAGTCTGATGCCCCATGGTGTGTTCTGTACATTATAGACCTTGATATCACTTTCTTTCTTTCCTATTCCCCTTTTAAAACTTTTCAAGTTTGACATGAAAGTATTTTGTTGCAATATTGCTCCTAATTTGGGCACTTCATTAGGAGGTTCTATGTAATTATGCACCTTTTTCACGACCAATTTAAAAGATATAACTTACAGGAGGTTCTTTGTGATTTGTACAGCTACTTATAATAATTTCTGGAACTAAATAATTCTCAGTACTCTGACTTACAAACATAGAACGAAAACCACTGTGGTCGAACTTAATCCATATGCAGTGCATGTAAGAAGAGTTGTTTTAACTAAATAGTATTATTGATGACTTGCATTCTTTTGTTAGTGCTGATATTTATCTCCTTGATGGTCCCAGCTATCGAATTAATTGTACTCTCACCAACCGTTCTTACAAACTAGTTTTCAATGCATGCTTTATTTGATGATTTTGTATTCTTTTGTTCAACTGATGATTCAACTTATAATTTTTTGTACATCCTACTGTCCACTCACTCTCACTAGTGCTGGTGATTTTAGTGTGTATAAAGAATGTAGTGTACAAACTGGTAGTAAATGACAAAACTGTGAAATGTGCTTCTTCATGTAATGCATGATGCTAACATCTTAAAATAGTTCAAGTAATCTAAAATTGTGATGCCATCATTTAACTCAAACAAGGCATTTATTATAAGATTTTCATCATAGTCTGATCTAAATAAATTTCACTTTTGTAGATATGAAAAGGATATGCTGGCATTTACTGGCTGCGACTATAATTTGACATCTGAAGAAGGGGAGGAGCTCCGTCAAATGCGTTATGAAGTAAGCCATTGGAAGGAGAAAGAAATCAATGGGACGGAGAAGAGGCAGATGGGAGGTTGCCCTATGACTCCGAGAGAAACTTCCCTTTTGCTAAAAGCGCTAGGCTTCACATCGAGCGCGAGAATATATCTAGTGGCTGGCGATGCTTATGGAGCTGGCAGTATGCGCTATCTCTTAGAGGATTTTCCCAATGTTTACTCCCATTCAACCCTAGCTACAGAAGAGGAACTTGGACCCTTCAGAAATCATCAGAACATGCTTGCTGGTTTGGACTATGTTGTTGCTTTACAGAGTGACGTCTTCATTTACACGTATGATGGAAACATGGCCAAAGCTGTGCAGGGCCATAGACGTTTTGAGGACTTCAGAAAAACAATTAGCCCTGACAGGTATTTTCTATATTCTTGTAGTCACTTTATAGGGTTAATTGGAAATTTAGTCCTGAGGTTTGACATGGATTTCAATATTCTTCTTAGTGTTTCAATTTCAGAGATTTAGCCCCTTCTTATTTGATCCAATTTCATTTTCATTTTCAAAATTTTGATATTATTCCCGAAGTTAATCTTGATTTTTTAGTTGTCCCTAAGCTTTTACCTCTGTTTCAAATATCATCTTGAAAGTTCTTACTTTTAACAAAGGAAAGTGTAAATAATCCTCTTGATCTGATTGCTTGCCTGCCTATATCTATCTAATCGATGGCGCTCTCTCGTTTCAAATGTTGTGCTTGTCACACAGGCTGAATTTTGTAAAACTTGTGGACGAATTTGACGAAGGAAAGACATCCTGGAAAAAATTCAGTTCAAAAGTGAAAAAGCTACATGAGGAGCGAATCGGGGCTCATTATTTGAGGGAGCCCGGAGAATTTCCAAAGCTGGAGGAGTCTTTCTACGCTAATCCTCTACCAGGCTGCATATGTGAAAAGCAACACAACATGAAATGACAATTACTATCGGTTGATAATTAAAATCGATAAATAAAGGCCGCATTACATCCATGGCTTCCATTATATGGATGAAGATACCTAAAAGCCTAAGAGACTTTACCAAAGAATTCATCACTATGCTGATTTTACCGACGCTACCGACGCCACGGGAAATTATATTTTGTGTCTCTGTAGAAATGAATCATTGGATATCCGAGCGCAGTTTTGTGCCCTCAAAAAAGATGAGCAATCAGTCGAAACACTACAGAGCCTGCACAGTGGCCAAGGGCAATCTTTTTGCTGAGCTGAAAAAAAAAATGAAAATTACACGAATATAAAGAATCCTCTTAAATGATGGAGCATGCAGGCGGATAAGGTGACCTACTTTTCTTTCTGTTGTTGCTGCCCTGGCTGATTTCCTTGGCAATGCTGTGTATTTCTCATTTTTGTTTTTCACTTCATTTTTGATATATTCATTGTTAGAAAGAATGGCTACGTATGGGACAAATCTCATTCCTAGGATACAAAATCAGCTAACTACATATTCTTTTCCTCTTAAATTCGCCGTTGTGAGAGTTTATTGTTGGCGTGTTTTCTTATATTTTGAATTATTGAATCAACCAATTCGAGAATAGCGGGATGAGCAAATGTATTGCGTTCCTTAAATGTCAATTCATCGACATATATAAATAATTGTTTGATGCTGGATCAGTAATTCATGCTTTTATCGAACAGGAGGCTTATATTTTGGCTTATTTGGTATAGTTGTTATTTTCCTCCTTTTTTTTTGGTTAGTGAGTGCTGTCCTATGAACATTATACTAAATTTCTACTTTATGCAGAGCAGCAGAATTTTCACAGAACATTATACAGAACATGTTTGTTGGAACATTATATTATTTATTTTTTAAAAAAATTATTATTATAATTTGTTATACCTTTGTTAAGAGTTTTAAGAGTTGTAACTTGTTTTCATTCTAACTTTCATAGTGATTTTTTATGACCTATCAATACAAATACATTAAAGTGCGAATCTTGAACCGTTTAGAATGTCTCTTTGCAATTTCGCTTGACTAGGTCCTTCATGCAGTACTTTTCCTTTATTTCGTACACCTCTCTTTCTCTCTCTTTCTCTCTCTTCGCTTTGAGACGAAATCCGCACTTCCACCCTCCATCTCTCTTGCGCGCGCGAAAGGTCCCTGATCTCTCCTGCGTGTGATTTGTGTTGCTACCTGTCGCATCTTCCTGATCTCGTGATCCCGTAGATCTTGCTGGTCGTGCCTTCAAATCCAGTAGATTCTACCGTAAGTATGGCCGGAAATTCTGCGCTACTCCTATCACATCTTGCTGACCTCATGATCCTCGAGGTCTTGTGGCCGGCACCCACAAACCACGCTGCTCTGTGTTCTCCACCTCTTGGATCAAGGTTCTCCAGAGATTTTCTTTTCTCTCTCTCTCTCTCTCTCTCTCTCTCTCTCTCTCTCTCTCCCCTCTCTCTCTCTCTCTCTCTCTCTCTCTATATATATATATATATATATATATATATATATAACGAGACTATAATACTATCAATAATATTAAGCAATTAGTACTATTAAATTTTCGGCCCTTGGTTGAAGGGATGTGCAATTAGGATGATAATGGTTTTCTGGAATTTAGTGTGTTGTTGGTGAAATAGTATAAACCCTAGGAGACTACTATAATTCTAACCGCACATCCCTTTATCCAAATGTCGAAAAATTAATAATACAAAGTGCTTGGTATTATTGATAGTATCTCTCTCTCCCTTCCTCCTATATATATATATATATATATATATATATATATATATATATATATATATATATATATATATATATATATGATTGTGATTCATCCACATTTTTTAGTAAATTTTCTGTGCCTGAAATGGAGAGAAATACTTAGAGAATGTGGTAGAAATAGAACAAGGTGGTGTTTTTTCTTGTATAAATTTGAAGTTTGCATCTTTGGTGTTTGATTAAATGTGACTCATCTAAATGATTTGTGTGATTGGTTCAGTTGGTGAATATGGGCTCTTTACTTTGGGAGAGAAGATAAAGTTGCAAAAGTTGCTCTTTCTGAGTTTTTGGAGATTTGGATTCTTCGGTTTTGAAATCTTTTCAAAGAAAAAACTTTTAAAAGAAAAAAGCAAGACCTGAATCATAGAGTATTGATATTGGAGTGTTTGATGTCTTATTGATAGGCAGAAGCCGAGCCTTATTCTATATCTCTGCTAATCTTTTCTTTGTGATTATACTAATTGTTGTTTTCCACGCGTATTATTCCGAGTACATAAAGTGCAGTGATTATGGTGTTTTCAGATCCAGCAAATTGCTCATTCA
Organism: Tillandsia leiboldiana; assembly: GCA_029204045.2. Classification (NCBI taxonomy): domain Eukaryota; kingdom Viridiplantae; phylum Streptophyta; class Magnoliopsida; order Poales; family Bromeliaceae; genus Tillandsia; species Tillandsia leiboldiana. The sequence goes on from CM055068.1 coordinate 15,569,427, forward strand.
GGTATTGTTTCAAGTATGCAACATATTCTTTAGATCCAACAATACTTTTTGCTCATTTTTTTAATTGCCTATTTAGGTATGCAGCCTAAATTTTTGTCGGATTTTTGTGAGCGTTGTATTGCTCTTTACATGTTGGATGAAATGGCCATTCTTGGCTTCTCGCTCTTCACACGTTTGATGAAAAATCTTATTTATGGAATTTAAGTTTTTTGTAATCTATTAGCATTTCTCATGGTTCGATAGAATATGTAAGGTTATATTCGTACTGGTTTCCTATGGATGATGGTGTACAAGGACTAAAGATTTTCTTATCATCGTGAACCCAAGAAATTCAATTTTCTTAGAACAAACTTGCAAGTTTTTTGTGTTTGTATTCTAACGCTACCGATGCTCATCCAGTTTACTAATTTTGTTAAGGGCAATATGTCACGCTCCGGGATCGAAACTGCGATCCGAACTCGCCAACAGATCCGCCGCCCATACGGGAAGCCCTGTATAGACGAAGCGTCTAATCTGCAAAAGATACTATTACAGCTAAACAGATATCAGAGCGGGAAATAAACTGCTGTAATATAAAAATCCAAACCACTATACAGCTGGAATAAATACAAGGTCCATCTCCCAAATAAAAGAATACCAAATATGATACACAGGAATTGTACAAAAAGAATATCCTCTTATACAACATCTATGAACCCAAAAAGGGAGATAACTAAAACAAGAAATACAACAGTGTACAGTAAATCCTCCAGTCCGGAATGGTAAATCTACCTCATCAAAATGAACTACCTTGGTCGGGATCTATCTCGTGACTCCCTGTCCTCGGTCCGTCAAGCCAGCTAGAGCAGGAACGAAAGGGTAAATCTCTGCAAAAACTGTCACCGACAGAGGGTGTGAGAACTACACCAACACGTAGTTCTCAGTGGGTACCGTCTCCAAGACCAACGGTCTGCCCACTAAGTCTACTAGAGTCATAAGATAATAGAAATACTAAAAAGAATAAAAAGCTGAAAATAACTCTACAGCTACTATGCCTCTATCTACTATACTCAAAGGGTGTTACAGATGAAAATGATGCATCGACTCTATCCCAGTATACTGGATCAACCCAATCACACTGACTGCCACATAGGGTCCAGTCAAATCTGCGCCCACCTACGACCACATACCCACACTGGGTCAGGAATTACGTAGGCGATCCCACTCGGACTGCGTCGACAAGCTGCGAAAGATAAGTAACAGGCCTAGCTCCGGAGCGGCACTCGAGGGGAGCGACCCCACCGAGAAAAGTATCCGCGCATCTCTGTTGAGCTCAATATGGCTCATGCAGGCTATAGTCCAAAACCACGATCAATCAGATCGATAATGTCCGACTCACAACATTACCCACTGGCCGGAAGTACTCAACAGCCGGGACCACCGTCAACCCAATGGCTCCCAAAATAGGACATCAACTAAGCAAGCAAAAACTCACTGGCTGGAGATACTCCATAGCCGACTACAACGAAGGGCCCGAAAATCCCGAAAGACTAGTACCTACAACCCAAATCAAACAAGAACAGGCTCTAGGTATAGCATCTCATTGTTCTCGACCCGAGGAAAAAAACAGCCCTTAAAACCCAGGTCGCTCGAGCCCTCGCGGGTGAGGAAGTTTAGAGGAAAAGTTGATGCTTATTACTGAAAACTATTTTCAATCGAACCCCTTCTGGGTGAGGACTAAAAGTAGTTCCTTTTTATAAAACCATCTTGACTTAAGAAAATTCTTTTTAATGAATTTTAGCTCTTTTAGGAAAATCAGTTATAAAACAAGTTTTATTTCCAAATCCCGAAGGGCTAATGCATTCGCCCAATCAGACAAGAACAGACTCTGGCAACCCTTCGACATTTGGAAGGAAAATATTGGTTTATTGAAATCATGCGTGTCCAAAAAAATTCTGGATTCAAGGTCCTGCTATCACTGGTACAATACTGCCACGAACACAGTGACGACAAAAAGATCGAGAAAATCCGACGATCCGGGATCACCGTTTACCCAAATGGCTTCCGACACTAGTACAAGACTAGTCACAGCTACCAGACTCCACTCGGCCCCCAAGCACGACTGCAACATGCATCCTACACTAAAAGAAATTCGACCACTCGGCCCACTACCCGGGTGAGAAAAACACTATGTCCAGGGAATAAGGATGTTAAGTGTGGATGCCTAAAACATAAAAGAACCTAGCCGAAGTGAGGGTTCTCTACTAGTCTGGTTTACACATGCAATATATGACAAGGTGCTAGGTCAAAGTTTCAATAAAATCATTGTTAAGAGCGCTGATTAAACTACTAACTCTATCATAAGCATGATTCAACTTAGCATGTAGGCTCACGATCATAAGCATGGTTTATCTCAATATGAAGCTCTCTATCATAACTTAGAACATTACTCATGCTTAAATTCCAATCATACAAATTGTACATTTAACATGCATGCTTACTAACAAATAGAGTCAGAGTTGTTCGCCGATTTCAGAGACCAAATCAACTCACCTGAAACTTGACGATCCGCTGCCCGATCAAGCTAAAATTTGACGTGTAGAATCCTCGGCCTCTCAGGAGTCCAACACCACGAAAATCATCTAAATCCGCCACCCGGATTGGGAGCAATCAATGCGCGCTGCGCAGTTCAATTCCAGAATTTCAGCGAGTATAACAATGCTAAATAAAATGCACCCATAGCATTAAATACCTCAAATTGAATATCCCAGCGGCAAAAATAAAGTGTCCTCAATCATATGAATATCTCAAAGTCTCCAAAAATTCATCTTTAATTCCCCTTAATAATCAAATTAAGCAAAGGGTGTGATGCTCCCCAAGAACACATTGAAATTTCAGCACCAACTTCCAAAAATTATAGGGACCAATCTGTAGTGTCCACGGTTTCCGTTCGAGTTACCTTCGAAATTTACGGTATTTTTCTTTGTATTTTTGTTACCCTGTTTTGGTCGGATTGGTATTTCTCCTTGTAGGGCTCAAAAAAGGGAGCACGGCGGTGCGATCGGCTCTAAATTCCAGTGAGCGAAACTCCCGTTATCTTCTTCCTAAGTTTGCTATGTGCAAATGCTTAGAATGCTCATGTCGGTTGTAGGCGCCTTAAAATCCGTGCCAACTTGAGGCAATTTTCGAATAGTGTAAAAGACGAATTGAGGAATATATGGTATCAATTACAAAAGATCAAGGTTGTTATAACAAGGTAAGGGTTGTTGGGAAATTTAGTAAAGTGGTTATTGTTGTTGCGGACCTCTTATAAATAAAGGATTCGGACAAGAGTTTCTACTTTACACACTCAAAAAGAGAATAGAACCCTAGTTGTGAGGACCCGAATCCCTTCTTAAGAGATCACCGATGGATTAGTGGCCTTTGGGAGTGTTTGTGCGTGTGTCGGGCCCAAGAAATGAATTTATGGTCTAAATTGGGAGTAAGTTTGCATCACCGGAAGCCTTTGGAAAATTTTAGAAGTGGAATTGGGCAAAACAGACTTCTGATTTGGATTCAGCGCGCGAAAACGGTTAAGATGAACTATTTACTTGTATTTTTCGGGGCCCGGACGCGAAAACACGGATTTCAAGGTGTGGGTGTACTGTTCCGGCGGCCGGAGAGGCGCCGGCGGCGGCCGGCTGAGGCGCAGCCGCTCTGTCACGCCCCCGGGGGTTTGTTTTAGCGGAAACGATTCATAAAAGCCGAATATTTGACGCGTAAATTTTTTTTTTTTTTTTTTTTTTTTTTTTTTTTTTTTTTTTTTTTTAGAGAACCCCTCTTCCCCGGCGCGTGCCCAGACCCGCCACACGTACAGGGTCACTCTGCAACCGGACAGAGTCTCCCCTGTACGTGCACGGCGTAGCGTTCAGTACATGTTCCAACATACACAACCAATCAATCACAACAGTTGTTCACAAGCAACCAGTATTCTAACTAATAAAAGAAGAACGTATGGCCGATCGATTTGGAAAGGATAAATCCACAGTTTTGAAAGAGCGCCTACCCGGCGCTTACGTTTGAAAGCTAGTTTCGAAATCAGCATAAATTCACAAGGTTTGAAAACGGTGCCCACCCGACACCAAGTTTTGAAATCCCTTTTGCAATCCATAAATTCACAGGGTTTTGAAACCAGTGCCCACACGACACTTAGATTTTTAAAAACGGTTTTCGCAATCTTTTCCTTGGCTTCTGCCTTCTTGATTTTCAAATGGCCGATAGAAATAAAAGGGAAAGATATTCCACTAGGGGCACTAAATGTAGCCCGTACCGACATCCATGCCGACCCCACGAGGGTATCGCGAACCACTCACATGACTACAGAATAATGAAAAGCGAGAATAAAAGAATAAATACAGTCCAGGGTCCCCAGCGACCCAGCTGCTCCTGTCCCGTCCTCACCGCCGCCTACCTCCCTCCCCGTCTGGACCCTGTCACGAAGTGGGATGTCAGTGACGCAGAAACAGTAAAGCAGGAGAATATAGTAAAACAAACCGTGAAGACAACTGGAGCAACCATCCTCCCAAGGAGGAAAGGCAACCTGTACACCTGCATCCTGTAATACCCGGCCGCGTCGGTCCACTACCGACGGCCCCATACCGTACCTGCAACACCGCGACCGCGCCTGACAACTAAACCGGCGGGTCGCTCCGCTCGCACCTAGGCGCCTCAACCCCACAACTAATAAGGGGCCCCCACTACGTCACCTCGTGGGTATACACGGGTTCTACGACCTCTTTTCCGGAAAAGCGCACCCTCTGCGGTGGCCAAACCGCGGGTGCGCGTGTGGCAACCTCGAGCCCAGTAACCGTAACCACCATCATGTCAGTATCACAATAAGAATAATAAGAGTAATGAGGTAAATGAGGTAAAGTGCATAATCGAAAACAAGGTAATACTGCGCGCACTCGAAGGTGGCCCGCTGACATATAAGGGTTGAAAAAGAAGAACACCGTCGGCAATCGACGCTAGTCATTATAGCGAACCCACTAACATGCATAAGCTATCACCCGTCATTATGTAACCCCAGTACACTTAGAATAGACCCCGTCCAATAAGATAGAATTTAGATGCTAGAACCAAGGAATTAAAACCCACCTGAATGTAGGCCGATCCCGAACTCCCGCTAGACTGCCGGGAGGCTGGCGCTGAACAACTGGGCCCTGAACAAGGGCTAGAATCAGTAATAGACTCACACAAACCCATCCCGATGACACAACAGTAATGCGATGCTAATAAGGAGCAATGTCGTCGATTTATTGAATACAAATCCGATTTCCGATCAACGAGAGTCCACGGGACTCTAACAAAATGTTCAGTTAGTGTAAAAACACTGTTTAAAGAGAGCTAGCATGTTCATTTCACATTTTGGTCCATAATAACTTTTAATTTGCCTAAATACATTAGGTTAGTTGACTGTTTCGACTTGTTCTTGCAATCCGGGGATCCAAAAGTAAATCCGTAAATTTCAGTGTGTTTGTTTCGACAAGACGAAGGCCGTGCTCACGAGATTGGGCTGACACGGAGTCCGAGGGCAAAGTTGGCCAATAACGACCTAAACCCTCAATTATCACTTTACTAATACGTGATAAAACATGATCAAAATTAAAATAATTGTGAGCATCATGCTCTGGAAGGTAAATGGAGTGAAGTGCTCACCTCAGGTGCGGTGCAGACCCGCCGGAAAGTTGGTCGGAGCGACACCAATTTCAAGCTAGGGCTCGGTTTGCACAAGTGGAGACCAAACCTACATCACAAGGTCAACGGGGGCAAGCATCAGTAGGAGAGTGTTCCCAGAAAGGGTTCTGGACCAATCCGGGCTCGGCGGCGGCGGCCGGCGGCGGCGGCGGCCGAGAAACACCCAACAAAAGCATGCTTAACTCGAGGTTGGAGCAACTTTGTTTAACAAGGTTTTTCGGCTGAAATAACTTGATGGACAGCATATACATGGTGATAGGAGCTCACCTGGGTAGCTTTCCGGCAACTAGGTGCGGTGGCGGCGGCCGGAGCTCGGGCTCGGGTGCACAAGTGGTGCAACAACCAATTCATAAAGCCCCACGTTAAAAGCTTCATGCAAGATCCAAGAGGAACATGAGAGTTAAGCGTGCTAGAGCTAGAGTAGTTCTAGGATGGGTGACCCCCTGGGAAGTGGGGCGTCACACGCTCGGTCCACAGCGGGAGCGTGCACCCGGGCGCGGGCCACGTGGCGGCTCCCGGTTGGCCGGCGCAGCAGGCGCGGTCCACGGGGAAAAGCGTGGTGTACGGTGGACCGGAGGGTGACACGTGGCGGCCTGCGGTAGGTGCGGTGTAGCGCGTTCGGTGCACCGAGCTGGTGCGGCTCGCCTCGGGGCGCGTGCCTGGCACAGTGCGCAGACGGCGCTGGTGCCCGCACGTGCGCCCGCCAGGCGTGCGTTGACCGACTGCCGGGCCACGTGTCGGCGTTTGGGGGCGGCCACGTGGCGCGAGCCGGGTGGACGGTGCCGCTGTTGCCTGTTTGGCGGGCTACGTGGAGGCCCAGGGAGGATTCGGGCCCGCACAGTGTTGGGCCGGGCCCAACACTTTAGCGGCCCGAATCGCACGGGCGCCCGAAATCGGGACATATCCGTCATTTTTGGATTTGTTTTCTGGAGCCTATTTAAGCGATCCGAGCCGCTTCTTCCTCCCTTTTTCCGCCATTTCCGAGCTGCCCCTCACCCCGAGCCCTTAAGCAAAGTTGCTCTCCTTGGTGTTCTGCATCCTCTGGAGGATTTCTAGGATTTTACGTGGCACGCTTTTCGAGGCACCATTTTCTTCGGCGCGTCGCGACGCTCCTTCGGCGGTGTTCCCTTTCGTCGCGTTTCGGTGCACGAGCTCCCCCGGCCTACTCCGACCACCTTTTTGAGCGATTCCTTCGCCATTGGATCCATGACAGGTAGGGCTACGATCTTGCTATTTTCAACATCTCCTAGTTTCGGGTTTTTCTTGGAGTTTTTCCATGCTTGCTGGGACCCTTTGTTGCTGTGAGGATTTCGGGGACAGCAGGATTGCTTCGTGGAGTTCTCCGCGCTCGAGCGTTGGATCGAGACGAGCCTATACACTTTTTTCATCTACTCGTCGCGAGGATTATCATTGTATTTTTCTTGGATTTTTCTGAGACCTTCCCAGAGGTATACTTTTTCCCTTTTATCTGTGCATGAGTTTACAGTTGTGTGGTTGGGAGATTTTGCGCACCTATACTGTGGAATTTGTAACTCGGCCTACGGGGCTCGGAATTTGACGTGCAGGTACCCGTTTCGAAGGTCTCGACGCGAGGATCACAGTAGTGTTTTTGTTGGATTTTTCCGAGTCCGTTCTGTAGGTGGAAATTTCACATCTTTGAGGTTATTTTCGCAGATTTTGTATACTTGGAATATTTTGGATTAAGTGTAACGTTGGACCTTATTGTTGTACCCAGGGGTGTTTGCAAGTGTTGCTGGACCCGTTGGATCTGGAGACTTTGATTTCGGGGTATTTTCAGCTGTGGGACTTTGGGCAGTTCATGTCACGCCCCGAGTCCGCCAATTTGTACGGTTCGGGCACGCCAACAGACCCGCTAATCGGGTATGACCTTTCACTACCCGAAAGGAACGGTAACATCCATAGTAACACAACAAGTGTATGCGGAAGCTCAATATCAGAGTACTAAAAATCACTATAAATTTAAACTTTCATTCAATAACAAACAGTTAAAGCGGAAATGAAAGTATACCAGAGTGAACCATAACTTAAATTTATTACACTTTACATCTCTGAACTTGCAAATAAAATTATTACAATTCCTTTACATAAATTCCTCACCATACAGAGTTCACTCAAGAAATATATAAAAGGGATACCTCTGCTAGACCCTCTAGGTCTCTATGCTGCTGGGCTCTTGCCCCTGTCGTATGCCTCGCCGTCTGCATCTGATCCGTCTCGTCCGCTGTATCCATACCCGAACCTGTGGGGGGGGTCACCCAAGGGGTGTGAGAACTCCGACAGAGTTCCCAGTGGGTTCAACCACCGAGAAAAAGTGTCCTACACCACTTGGTCCAATGGAAGCAATAATAATAGTGCTAGGAAACTAAAATCCTCAATATCAAAATACGGCTATGCAACATAATATATCACTACACTATCTGTGTCTAATCATCAACCATCACTACTCTTGTCTAGCCACACTAGACTGCTAAGCACCAACTCGACCACTATGCCGCTGTATATAGGGTCAAACTAACCCGGCCACATTGGCCACTCTAATTTCTCTTTATTCTTTAAATTCTGGTGCTTTAGTTCAAGTTAACCCTCAGAAATTCTTATCCAACGGGCCCCAGCCCGGTAGTCCTGCTACCATAAGATAAGACTTCTAAGGTTGCCGATAGCACCCGCAAGTGCTACCCCGCCCAACGGGGAACTTGTCCTACGGGTCACTGCCCGGGAGAGGGACACTGCCCTTGGCTCCGACAAGGCTACTTTTTACCCCCGAAGGTACGCTCGTTTTATCTTTATATTTTCTTTCTTTTCTTTTCTTTTTCTTTCTCTTTTTGCTTTAGTTCTTAGCCTCTTTGCCTTTGAACACTTGCTTTTCTTTCTTATTCGAGTTTGTAGCTCCCTTTTGCCACTGGCAAATCTCTTTCTCTTTCACTTTAAGCCTTTCGAAAGTACCTCGTCCAACGGGTCACTGCCCAGAGAGTCCTTGTGACGCCCCACTTCCCAGGGGGTCACCCATCCTAGTACTACTCTCGCTCTAGCACGCTTAACTCTCATGTTCCTCTTGGATCTTGCTACCATCCAAAATGCTATAGCCGGGTTAGAGATTTAGTCCTATTATATCATTTATATATAGGACTAATCCAAATTCCGGGGTGTCACATTCTTCCCCCCTTTAAGCCCTGACGTCCACGTCAGGCTCAAGCACACTCACAAGCACCAGGCGATGTGAGACTCGTCTCGCTAGCCTTAGCCGACCTTGTGAGGAGCTGCACTCCACTCACAACGGTCATTAGCCGGGGAGCCTCGCTCTACCCGCTATATAACCCTGGCTCAGCCGAGACTCATCTCACATTTTCGGCTGGTGAATGGCTCTGATACCAACTGTGACGCCCCACTTCCCAGGGGGTCACCCATCCTAGTACTACTCTCGCTCTAGCACGCTTAACTCTCATGTTCCTCTTGGATCTTGCTACCATCCAAAATGCTATAGCCGGGTTAGAGATTTAGTCCTATTATATCATTTATATATAGGACTAATCCAAATTCCGGGGTGTCACAGTCCTGCTCCACTTGACGAGTCTCAAATTCGAAGGCGCCATTTACATTTTCTTTATATTTCTTAGCCACTTTTAGCTTGCTTTTAAACTTTGCCTTTTTACAATAATTTACCTCTTATCCTAGGTCTCGCCATAAGGATAACTAAGAGTCTCCTGGACTCATATCATTTCACTTTCATTTACTTAACTCAAATTGAAGTTAAAGTTATTGTCCAATTGCCCAGACACCCTATGACTTTCTAGGGTTGTATTTGTTCACTTCTTTAACCTTGGGATCCTATCCCACTTTCCTGATTCCTCACTGAATCCTAGAGTTAACTTAACTCTATTTTTGCTGTTCCACTTATAATTTAGAGTTACGCTGACTCTAATTTCCTGTCCCTTTTCATATCTCCATTCCTGGTCTATTTCTCATTTTCCCTTTTCGTGTCACCACACTTGATCTAATTCCCCTTTCTCTGATTCCTTGTGGGATCCTAGAGTTAACTTAACTCTATTTTCCTGTCTGTGAGTTTAAACTCATCTAGTTCACCTTAGGTTCCCTTTACCTAAGTTCCATGTCACATAGGTCCTAGAGTTCCCTGACTCTATGTTGATCACTAACTCTCCTTAGGTTTCCTTTACCTAAGTTCCATGTCACATATGTCCTAGAGTTCCCTGACTTTATGTTGATCACTAACTCTCCTTAGGTTTCCTTTACCTAAGTTCCATGTCACATATGTCCTAGAGTTCCCTGACTCTATATTGATCACTCTATCCAGTGTCCTTAGGTTATCACCTAAGACCATGCCACTCGTCTCTCCTAGGATAACTCCTAAGTTGATGCCACTCGTCAAACCCCCTAAACTAGATTTTCTCCTAGTCTTACTACCAACAAGTTCTGTTCCCTTATGTCACATGATTCCTAGGGTTGTACCCTAACATGATCACAGTCATCACATAATTATTCATTCCTACGCATGCAATTAATTTCATATCCATCATAAAAATAATATTTATCATCTATGCATGCAATTATCAGCAATTTAGATAAGTCAAGAATTGCATTTTTCCCCTAATTCTTTTTACACATGCAGATTAATTATCTCCTTTTTGGCAACCAACAGTGGCATTTTCCATCTGTGTCCATCTACACATACTAGTTTATCCCCTATTTGGATAAATCATAAATATCACTTTTCCTCTAAATTTCTCTACACATGCACATATATCATCTGTCTTTGACAACTAACAGTTGCACTTTTCATCTGTATTTCTCTAAACATGCAATCTTAATCATAATTACCTAACGCTTCTAACAGGGTACTATCATGCTTCTAGATCAAAAAGCAAAGGAGCAAGGGGAGAGGTCACCCAATTTCGGCAGAATTCCCCCACCTTGTAGTGTACCCAATTGCTTGTAGACACTTGCAATTGGTCTCCGCGCGATTCCACTTGTTCCCTCGAGCTTGCACGCAAAACGGTGCACCTCCCTCGAGTCTGCACGCAAAACGGTGCACGTCCACCAAATCTGCACGCAAAACGGTGCGCGTCAGAAAAACTCACACGCAAAACGATGCGCGCCACTTCAATCGGCACGCAAAACGATGCGCGTCAACTCAACCTGCACGCAAAACGGTGCACGTACCTCAAATCTGCACGCAAAACGGTGCACGTTCGACTATAGGGTTGCACGCAAAACGATACACGCTTTTCTAGTCCTGCGCGCAAATCGATGCAAAATATTAGGGTCGGCACGCAAAACGGTGCACGTTGCTTTTTCCACGTTGCACGCAAATCGGTGCATGTTTTTCTATCCCTGCACAAAAAACGATGTATATTATTAAAGACTGCACGCAAAACGGTGCGCGATAACACAACCGGCACGCTAAACGGAGCACGTACCTCGGGTTGGCACGCAAAACGGTGCACTTTTCTCTTTTAATGTTGCACGCAAAACGGTGCACGTTCTCCGAATTTGCGCCCAAAACTGTGCATTTTCGCCGAATCCGCACGCAAAACGGTGCATTTTCTACAACTTGCACGCAAAACGAGGCGCGCCAAAAATGCCCGTGACAGTCCGTGCAGCAAAACGGCACAGCATACACGGTCCCTAACACGCATGTGGGCATGGGGTCAAATCCAAAATCCAAAAGAAAACCTCAAAACTGTGCCAAAAATACCGCAAAAATAACACGCGGGACTTACCTTGTACAGTCGCGCCTTCCATCCGATTTTTGAAGCATTTCACGCGCTTCACGAGGTCGCCGACGTCCCGCCGCACCCCACGAAATCCTCTCTCTCTCTCTCTCTCTCTCTCTCTCTCTCTCTACGGCTCGGGTAGAGAAGAAAAGAAAGGAGAGGAAATGGTGCGGGGAGAAGGAAGGAAAGAAGAAGAAAAGAAAAAGAAGGAGAGGAGAAAAAAAATTTAATGGATCGGTTACATGGACCCTCCAATGGGGAACCGCCATGTGGCGGTCAATTTCGAATTTGAAATTCGAAATTGACCGCGCGCGCCTTCTGCGCCGCGCGGGCGTGCGCCCCACGCGGGCCTGCTGCAACCCGCAGCAGCCAGTGGGGCGCTGCCACGTGGCGCCCCACCGGCCGCTCGCTCGTGTTTTATTCGTTTTCCTCTCGTTTTCTGTCCGTTTTTTGCCCGTTTCCGTCCAAATTTGACAGACGGTTTCGTTTCAGCTTAATTTATCACAGAAAATTTTAAATTTTCAGTTTGGGCCATTTCTGGGTCACCAAAAGTCCCGCTGTACCCAGAATCACTGGCGGACCCCGTTCTCGCAATCCGGGTATCCGATCCACACGAAATTTTTCCTGGAACCTTAAAACATAATTATGAAGCTTCCGTAATTTTCTCAGAATTTTTTGACACTGTTGGCGGAGCCCGTTCTCACTATCCGGCCTCCGATTAACGCGAAACTTTTTCGGTGGCCTTAAAACATATTTACGGGGCTCCCGTAATTTTCTCGGAATTTTCCGACACTGTGAATTTTCCACTAAAAATCTGAGTCCCCTTTCTCAAATAAATTTTTAGATCTTTCCATTTTAACCCGATTTGGGCCCAACTCGCGTCCAAATGTTCCTTACTTCCCCAACTTTCATAACACTAGTATTTCATACCACCTTTATTTACATTTATTTATGTGCCGAAAACCCGGTACTTTACAGTTCAGCTCTTCAGGTGGGTGGCCTTATCTTCAGTTTGATGGACTGTACAGTAAATCTGCTATAGTAGGAGTATGCATGATAGTGGATTCTTGTGTAGCATGCTAGAATGTAGGAATTGTTATTCCTTGTTTTTATCTGATGATCTCTTTTGCTTCCTACCACCTGTTAAATGTAGTTATCTTGGAACTTGACCTAGCACCACCGTCATATGTTGCATGTGTAACCAGACTAGTAGAAAACCCTCATCTGGGCTAGGTTTACTTATGCTTAGACATCCACACTGTTCTTCTATTCCTGGACATAGTGTCTTCCTCACCCGGTTAGTGGGCTGAGTGGTTGGGTTCTTTTAGTGTGGGATGCATATTACACTTGTGCTTGGGGGCGAGTGGAGTCTGGTAGTTAGAGCTAGTCGTTTAGTTCTGGCGGGAGCCGTTTGGGTAGACGGTGGTCCCGAGATGTTGTGTTCTTCGAGTTGGTTGTCACTACAGTGGTAGTGGCAGTAGTGTACTAGTGACAGCAGGACCTTGAACCCAGAACCTTTTTGGACGCACACATGATTTTAGTCAGCCAATGTTTTCTTCCAAGCCTCGCAGGGTCGCCTGAGTCTGTTCTTGTTTGATAGGACGAGGGCATTAGCTCTTCGAGTTTTGGACATAAAACTTATTTTCAAATTGTTTTCCTAAAAAGACTAAAAATCATTAAAAATGGATTTCTCTCAGATCAAATGGTTTTCTGTAATAAATGTCACGGTTTCTTATAAACTTACCCGCTCGAGATGATTCGAGTGGTCTGGGTTCTAAGGGCTGATTTCATTCTAGGGTCGAAAACAACGGGAGGCTACGCCTATAGCCTGTTCTTGTTTGATTGGGGTCGTAGGTATTAGTCTCCTGGGGTTTTCGGACCCTCCACTATTTGGCTGTAGAGCATCTCCAGCCCGAGAGTTTAGCATGTTGTGTTGGTTTCCCACTTTAACCGAGGGAGCCGAATCCCTGAACGGTAAGGGATCGAGAACTTCGATAGGCTACGCCTATAGCCTGTTCTTGTTTGATTGGGGTTCTAGGCACCGGCCTAACGAGATTCTCGGACCCTTGCTGCGTCAGACGGTTCTTCTCGTCTATGAGTGGGGTGTCGTTTTGGGAGCCGTTTGGACTGACGGCGGCCCCAGTGGTTGTGTACTTTCTTTTAGTGATGGTTATTTGAGTGTTCGAGTTGCCGATCTGTTTGATCGAGGATTATAGCCTGCATGTGCCGCTTATGAGACAGTTGAGACTGATGAGATACTTGAGTTCGGTGGGGTCGCTCCCCTCGAGCTACGCCCCGGGTGCGTGTTGTTGATGCGACTAGTTGATACACTAGAGTTCGCTTGAGATTGAGATAGTCCGTGTGGGACGCCCTACATAAGTCCCGTCCCAGTGTGGATGAGGTGGCAGTAGGTTTGGCGCAGGCTTGACTGGACCCTATGAGGCAGTCATTGTAGATTGGGTGACTATACTTGAGTATTAGTAGATGCATCATGTTTCCATCTGTTCCACTTTTTGAGCATCTAGATAGAGGCATAGTAGTTGTAGAGTTTATTTTCCATCTCTTTCCTTTCAGCACTGTTCTTGTTACTTTATGCCTCTAGTAGACTTAGTGGGCAGACCGTTGGGCTTGTTGGCGGCACCCACTGAGAACTACTGTGGGATGTAGTTCTCACACCTGTCGTGGTGTCTTTTCCCCAGGGACTTCTACTCCTGTTCCTGTTGCTCCAGTTGCTGATCCTTCTGACCGTGGCGAGGGAGTCGCGAGTTAGTTCCCTACCAGGCGTCTGCCAGAGAGAGAGTAGATGTACCCATTCTATGTTTCTTATGGATTTTAGATGATGTTTTCATGAATCTTGTTGGGGGTTTTTGGGTGTTGGTGGTGCTGGGTGTCGTGTATGTTGTGAGGATTGTGACCGGACGGGAAGCCGCCACCGCCGCCGTCGGTAGAGACGGGAGGCCGCCGTCGGTAGAGACGGGAGGCCGCCGCCGCCGTCATCGGGGTTGGGAAGCCGCCGCCGCCATCGGTAGAGATGGGAGGCCGCCGTCGCCAATCGTAGGGGACATCACCGCAAAACACGGGGCACGGGACCGGGCCACCAAGGGCATCGCCGCCGGGGCGTCGCCGCGTGCGGGGCGCCACTCGCACGCGGGGTGCCCATGCGGGGCGCCGCCCGCATGGGGCCGTATCATGCGGGGCACCGCCGCATGGGGGGAGTCGCCATACGATCGCCGTTCCGCCACCGTGGGTAGTCCGTGGCGTGCCGTTCCGCTATGCGTTGGGTTGATCTTCGTTTCATTGTACAAATCGCTACCCAAAGCATGATCGGAACATCGCATTGAACCCCAAGTTGTGTTTTGTGTTTAACGATGGTTTTAACGTTGGTTTTTGGGTGTAGTTGTTCGGCGGGGTTGAGGTGTTTTTAGTTGGAGCTTTCGCACATCTTCTTCTTCGTTGTTTGTGGTAGGTAACTAAATCGAGGTTGAGGACGTTGTCGGAACTTGTGTTCGGCCTTTCTCTTCCTTTATTTTATTAAAATGTTTTGGCATAACTGTTTTAGGGAAGGACAATGTGTGGCATGGTTTTAGCGAAATTTGATACATGTAAAAGAGAATGGGACAAGATGCTTGATTTGGTCGGGTACAGTTACCGCGATCAATTCTATATTAACAGGTTTTGAGGCTCATGGCGCTAGCACGTACACCAGCGGTCTGATCTACCGCAGGAGGGTGTGCTTTTTTGGAGAAGTGGTCCGGGATGGACCCGTGAACTCTACGTGGCTATTACGTAGGGGCCCACTGAAGGAACAAGGGGTGGGCTATAGAGCACCAAGGAATTGAGCAAGGTTGGGTATTCCTTAGGTCGACGGACTAAGGGATGGTGATGTTGGGAACGGGTGTTCCGGTTGTGGTTTGTTGTCCTATTTACTCTTGCGTCCATTTATAATGCATCCTGAATATGTATTACGTAGGGGCCCACTGAAGGAACAAGGGGTGGGTTGAATCACCCCAATCCGATGCCTGTGCGCGAAGATATGGCCGAAATACCGCACCGCTGTCCAAAACTCCGCCCCAGAAAATGAGGTCACAAGATGATCCGAAAAACCCATGAAAGGCTCGGAAAGGGAAAAACCAGTAAACACGGGAAACGTAGCCCTACCTGTCATGAAGACGATGGCGCAAGAAGTGCCTCAATCGGAAGTCGGAGTAAGCCGGGGGAGTCCTCACACCAAAATGCGACGAAGAAGATCACAAACGAACGAGCGTCGTGCCGCGCCGTAAAAATGCAAACCTCGGGATGCGTGCCGCAGAAAAATCCTGGAATCTGTAGATGGATCCGGCTCTGGGAGAGGAAGAGATCTCGTGAAGGTGGCACTGTGAGAAGAGGAACAGGGAAAGAGCTATTCGGGCTTGAACAGGGACTATTTATAGCTGGAAGAAACAATTCAACTAATACCCAACATGTCCCCACTTCCGGGCGCTCGGGATTTTCGGGCGGCTACAGTGTTGGGCCCGGCCCAACATTGTGCGGGCCCGAATCTCCCTCGGGCCTCCACGTCTACCCCGCAACAGCGGAGAGCCAAACCCCGCCGCTCACACCCCGCCGCGTGGCCCATGCGGAGGTCGACACGTGGCGGCCCACGCGCGGGAACCGCGCGTCAACGCGCCTGACGCGCGCCCACGTGCGCCTGCGCTCGCCGCCTGCGCCCCCCGCCAGGCACGCAACTCAAGGCACTCCGGTGCACCTCCGTGGACCCAGCCTTCATGAGCCCGCCAACCACAATCAGACACGTGTCCCGCCGGTCCACCATACACCCCGCGCCCTCCGCAGACCGCGCGCCGCGGACCGGCCCAGTCCCGAGCCGCCACGCGTCAAGCCCCCAGTGCACGCCTGCCGCGTGGACCGGGCGGCCCGCACCTCTGCCCGCCGCGCTGCCCGCCGGCCGGAACAGTAACCCCAAGCCTCAAAAAACGCGCTCTTGCATCCGGACTCCGAAAAGTACAAGTAGGTAGTCCATTTTGACCGTTTTCGCGCGCTGAATCCGAATTTGATGTCCGATTTGCCAAATTCTAACTCTAAAAATTGCCGAAGGCATCCGGAAAGGTGTTCTTTTGTCCAAACTTCGCGCTGAGCCCAATTTTAATATCCGTTTCACGCAAAACCACTTCTAAAGGTCTGACGGAGTCAACCGATCACCCACGTGGTCCATTTAAGCCCGAAGTCCGCCACTTGTGTCCAATTGGTGCACTAACACCTCCAACACACAGTACAGGCTCCCCAGATGTCACCAATGACTCTACCACAGCTCTGCAGAGATCCAGGTCATCACATCCTCCCCCACTAAAAGAAAGTTTCGTCATCGAAACTAAAATCAATCCTCAACCCGGAACCTCAACCAAATAGAGGGGGTAAATATCCAATCATCCACCACTCAAGCTCCCAAGGCTGTCTAATACCTCCTCCAGAGACGCGATACAATCCTCGGGTCTCTAACTAGAACAAAGTAGAGGCGGGCATTCCAGAAAACCGCACCACCTCATCCAAATACAGCTGGGCTAACCGCTCGAGCTACCAAGTAGCCTGCATCGGTACAGGCATCCGCTCCTCCCAAGGCCCCGATAATCCAACCACAAGTCCATCGGCACAAAAGCTTGATCCCAATACCTCTGTACTCCCAAGGTATCCAATATAAGTCCCCCAACTGATCACGTAGACTCTGATCTCTAATCTTTAAACCGTCGGGGTGTAGAAGCAATTCCCCAACTCTCCGGCATCAACACACAGCCATATGCAGTCGAGAAAACCAGATTGCAAATCAACCTTCAGGAAGACCCGGGACCCTTACAACCGGTAAATCAAATCCTCCAAGCTCGACAAGGGTGCTAGCTCCAGATGGTCACTTCATCTAATTCCCGGGGATCCACGCAAAGCTGAAGTGAACCAACCTTCCACATCTCGACTAGCACCGGCGCCCCCAAAGGCGACACACTTGGTCTGACAAAATTCCCAAAACATCGAATCCTGGAGTTGTGTCCTCAACTCTCAAACTAGTGACATGCTAGACAACTCCGATAGGAGAACAGCCGGGAACTCGCAACCAAAGGGGGTATCACCGAGTCCCAGCACCGCCGTAGGTCCTTCAACCACACCAGCCAAAAGTCTACACATCCACTGCGAAACATCCGCCTCACTCCCGAAGTCAAAACTATAGAGGTGAAGATAACCCTCAAGCAGCCCAAGTACACCAACACCTCCGGGCCTAGCTCCCCAAGAAAACTGTCCTCGTGGCATAATCAACCGCCGCGAAAGAAAACCGAACCAGCCAGCCCAACAAGTACCACAACCACATCCCGCAGCTGAGCCAAGACCATCAGGTCTACCGGCAAGATCCAGGACTCAAGCTGCACCGGGCAGGACCAACAACTCTCCTCCACATGCTAAGCGCGATCGGGAAAATAAGCCTCCCGTGCGCGTTGTGACCATCCTACCCCCTAACCCAAGCAATGAAGCAAAAGCACTACCCACCAAGAAGGGAATTCTCCCGTATCAAGAAGATACGAACCCAAAAGTCCGGAACAACTCAAACCTACCACCACACCGACCGCTGTAACATATGTGCTCCGACAGTCTCAGAAATTCACTATCCTGGAAAAAGAAATCGGGAATGCCTCCACCGACTGATCTGTCCTCCATCACCCGGCGCCAAGCGCCTCAATCAGAACTCGCCTCAGGCGGTAGATCCCAATCCAAAGGAACTACAATGCCACGCTCCATACCCGGCGCCTACTCTAATGAGGCGTCCCTAATCCGTACTGGAGGGACCCAATGAGTTAAAAGGTATCCTGGGGCAATCCACTCTCAAACACTTATATCCTATGCGCCCCGTCCCTCTACACATGGAGCGTGCAGTTCAGCAACTGCGTTAACTCTTGACATAAAAGGCTTCCAAGTACTCTCTATCCCCCACCGAACAAGTCCCTGTCTCCAAAGGCTCCATACTCAATCCCACAAATCGGGGTGACTCATCCGCCAAAACTGGCTCACTCGATCAAAGCAATCCCACAGCTTTCCCGTTGTGAACTATCCACCCTGCCTCGGTGCCCCAGCACCAAACATCGGGACGGAGGGGGCTACTCGCTACTCCGACAACTGTGCCACTGCGCTGATCCGACAACTGTGCCACTGCGCTGATCCGACAACTGTGCCACTGCTCCGCTGATCTGCCTCCAACACACCTACCCTTCGGGTCCGGAGCTCTCAGACTCCAATCTGGGTATCCGGTCCGAAACAACCAGCTCAGACCCAACTGCCGCACCAAGGTGCACCCGGGTCAGGGCCCAACGTCGGGGAGACACCGCTCACCACGACAAAACCGTAAATCAGCACCCCCAAACACTCGACCCAATCTAGCGAAAGTCAAAGACATCCCTCTATTTTTGTAACTTTATGTTGTCTGCAGCCAACATAACTGTCCCACAAAATAGGATATGTCGATCCCTCTTCACTCACAGGAAGAGTCAAACAAATAAATCACCGACTTTCACAAAATGTCGCATCTCTCCCGCACTAACATCCTAGGGTCCGCCGAAAAGCCTAGGGTTTCCTAAGTCCCAAATGACCTATCCCTAAGCTCTGATACCAACTAATCTGTCACGCCCCGGGTGTAAACCGGAACCCGGGCCCGTCTACAGATCCGCCGTGCACACGGTATTTCCCGCGTACACGAAGCGCCAAACCTGCTCAGATATAAGAGATAATAATAAAAGAGCAATAAAAACAGAGCTGAACTAAAAGCTAATACATCTCAGACTGAAGCTGGAAATAAAATACAATACATCTGTATAAATGATACATCTGTCTCTCCCAGCTCACCAAAATAAATATAACCTGCTGGCAAAAGCCAGTCCCAAATGTAAAAGTACAACCGTCTGAGGAAACATGGGTACATCAACAGTCTAGCTAACCCGCTCATCCTGCCTCGAGATCTATCTACTCAGCCGTCCTCTCTCCTCGACCCGCCGCTGAAAGCCCAGCAGCACCCGCAGAAGACACTGCAAAACAAAGGAGAAGAAAAAAGAGGAAAGAAGAATGGGGGTGAGAACTACTAGTAAACCAGTAGCCTCCCCTAGTGGGTAAAACCTCAAACTCTGACACACCCACTAGGTCTACCAGAGGCAAAAAGGAAAGAAGAGTGGTAAGAAATGAAACCGCTGAAAAAGGGAAATCTACCACTACTATGCCTCTAAAATACAGTCTTAGACTGGAATAACCGTATGTAACAATAACCAACCGTCCAAGATGAACCCAATCTGTACCGCCCTCATCATCGGGCAAGTAAGCCGCGCCGATGTGATAGCAAAATTCCTGCTGCCGCCCTCATCATCGGGCAAATAAGCCGCGCCGATGTGATAGCAAAACTGTCCATAACTGTTTGGCCCCGGCCTCCGGAGGGGATCTCGAGGGGAGCGACCCACACGAGGAAAGCATCACCGGGCAATAACCGCGCCGGTGTGATAAGTAACAAAAGCAGGATTGGATCACAACTATAAAGCCCCAGTAGAACACAACCCTCCACTAAAAGAAAACTGATCCCCAATCTGATGCATAAGTGATCATCCGGTCAGTCGCCCAAAATCCGCGATCGCCGCAATACCTCACAATCCACAACCAAGTCTCACCACCGACCTCCGGTCAACCGCCCAATATCCGCGGTCGCCGGAATAACCCACAATCACAATCATGTCCCACATCCGACATCCGGTCAACCGCCTACTATCCGCGGTAGCCGCTATAATTCCCCAATCCAAATCGGGTAGAATAATATGTATCTGGTCAACCGCCCAAAATTCGAGGTTGCCACAAAGCCCTCTAGTCCATAATCATGCCCTATCACCGATGTCCTATAACCGACATCCGGTCAACCGCCCAATATCCGCGGTTGCCGCAAAACCCACAATCCACAACCAAGTCTCACCACCGACCTCCGGTCAACCGCCCAATATCCGCGGTCGCCGGAATAACCCACAATCACAATCATGTCCCACATCCAACATCCGGTCAACCGCCTACATCCGCGGTAGCCGCTATAATTCCCCAATCCAAATCGGGTAGAATAATATGTATCTGGTCAACCGCCCAAAATCCGAGGTTGCCACAAAGCCCTCTATTCCATAATCATGCCCTATCACCGATGTCCTATAACCGACATCCGGTCAACCGCCCAATATCCGCGGTTGCCGCAAAACCCACAATCCACAATCCAGGCCCGGGCTACACTATCCCAAACCCCTGCTCAAACCCGAGCAACAAGAACCACCTGACTAACAAAAAGGAGAAAAGAAGCAAACAAGGTTTCTCCTAAGTCAAGTTCCAACATGATAGTGTAGCGACAAGAAATGGCCTATCTAGATGTCCATACAAGCATGCAAGTGTTCTCAAGGAAACATAAGTTAAGTCATTGATCATTAACAGTATCCACCTATGCATGTCACCTACCCTCAAGTAGAACCACTAACAGGATAATCATATAGTCTAAAATAAATATTCCATTCCACATGCAAGGTTAAACGCTATCATAGCAACCCAATCCCCACACAGGCATGCATAACCCAACCCCGATCATGATTAATCAAGATGTCCAAGTAAAGGGGGTCACTCTAATATTCCTAGTGAGCATGTCAAAATAGAGGTAAACAACAACCACCCACCTGGACACGCGCAATCCTCAGCTGTAAAACCTCCTCGCTGTCCAATATCCCCTTTTCACGTCAAATGCTCAAACAGATAAACCGCCGAGATCGCTGTTCACAATTACCCCAAAACATACACACAAATAAGCACACAAGTATCCGAAAACATGCTGTCCAGAATTCAGTCCCAAAGATGCCCTATTTTTACCTGCGAGAAGTGCCCGGAAAATTCCAAGAAAAATACTGTCACGATCCTCGCGACGAACCCGTCGAAACGAGTACCTGCAAGCTCAAATCCGAGTTTCCTACACTGAGAAACAAATCCGACAAGGGAACCACCCCGAAATAAACAAATCGCAAAAACTGTAGCACTAATTCCTGTAAACAGAGATTTTTCACCTTCGAAAAATATTCAGAAAATTCCAAGAAAATATGGGGATATTCCTCGTGATGTGTAGATGCAAAACGCCTTCTGAATCACCCCAATCCGATGCCTGTCCGCGAAGATATGGCCGAAATACCGCACCGCTGTCCAAAACTCCGCCCCAGAAAATGAGGTCACAAGATGATCCGAAAAACCCATGAAAGGCTCGGAAAGGGAAAAACTAGTAAACACGGGAAACGTAGCCCTACCTGTCTTGAAGACGATGGCGCAAGAATCGACTCAATCGGAGGTCGGAGTAAGCCGGGGGAGTCCTCGCACCAAAATGCGACGAAGAAGATCACAAACGAACGAGCGTCGTGCCGCGCCGTAAAAATGCAAACCTTGGGATGCGTGCTGCAGAAAAATTCTGGAATCTGCAGATGGATCCGGCTCCGGGAGAGGAAGAGATCTCGTGAATGTGGCACTGTGAGAAGAGGAACTGGGAAAGAGCTATTTGGGCTTGAACAGGGCCTATTTATAGCTGGAAGAAACAATTCAACTAATACCCAACATGTCCCCACTTCCGGGCGCTCGGGATTTTCGGGCGGCTACAGTGTTGGGCCCGGCCCAACACTGTGCGGGCCCGAATCTCCCTCGGGCCTCCACGTCTACCCCGCAACAGCGGACAACCAAACCCCGCCGCTCACACCCCGCCGCGTGGCCCACGCGGAGGTCGACACGTGGCGGCCCACAGCCGGGAACCGGGCCTCAACGCGCCTGACGCGCGCGCACGTGCGCCTGCGCCCCCTGCCAGGCACGCAACCCGAGGCACCCCGGTGCACCTCCGTGGACCCAGCCTTCATGAGCCCGCCAACCACAATCAAACACGTGTCCCGCCGGTCCACCATGCACCCCGCGCCCTCCGCAGACCGCGCGCCGCGGACCGGCCCAGTCCCGAGCCGCCACGCGTCAAGCCCCCGGTGCACGCCTACCGTGTGGACCGGGCGGCCCGCACCTCTGCCCGCCGCGCTGCCCGCGGCTGTGCCGGCGCTGCCCGCCGGCCGGAACAGTAACCCCAAGCCTCGAAAAACGCGCTCTTGCATCCGGACTCCGAAAAATACAAGTAGGTAGTCCATTTTGACCGTTTTCGCGTGCTGAATCCGAATTTGATGTCCGATTTGCAAAATTCTAACTCTAAAAATTGCCGAAGGCATCCGGAAAGGTATTCTTTTGTCCAAACTTCGCGCTGAGCCCAATTTTAATATCCGTTTCACGCGAAACCACTTCTAAAGGTCTGACGGAGTCAACCGATCACCCACGTGATCCATTTAAGCCCGAAGTTCGCCACTTGTGTCCAATTGGTGCACTAACACCTCCAACACACAGTACAGGCTCTCCAGATGTCACCAATGACTCTACCACAGCTCTGCAGAGATCCAGGTCATCACATATTATGATTTAGATATCATGATAATTCATTTGATGCAATGATCATTTATATCAATTATTTCATCTTTAATTGATCAAAGTCAATTTCTCTCTCAATGATCTCTTGGAATAGTTTTTATCTTATTTGATAATTGAGTTAAGTATGAACACGAGATCAATTTTTGGTTGAATACTTCATATCTTAAATAATTGATAGCCAATTGGGGGGGAGTTTAGTATTAAAGTTTCATGCTCAAAAGATGTGGAAAGAGTTACATTCTTAAGTGGAGTGTGAAAACTACCACCACATGGAGGAAAGAGCTACCACCTCGGTCGTCCGAGTACTGTGTGCAGCTACCACATGTTTACCAAGCATGGTGAATATTATTTATTAAAATACTTTTTGGAATACTTGACCTTGTCGAATTCCAAGGTTGGTATAAGCTGAGATTTTTATTGAAAGATGCTCAAAGAGCCACTCTCTCTAATAAATTGACTAGATACATTATCTAATTTATTTGGGATTTCAAACATCTATCGATCTTTGTGCTTCATTTTCTTTACTAAATTGATGATTTGATAAACGCATTACTCATTAGATCGTGATTGATGTTTTGAACTTGTTCAACTTTAAAAGATTTAATTTTTATAAATTTTCGTTTCATTATTTGACTATTATTGATAGATTTAGCATAATCTATTTCTTTTGATATGAAACGATAAATTTTATTTAAAGTTGATATACAAAATTGCTTACATTCATTTTCTGAATTTTCTGAAATTTTTACAAGTTTTTCTGGAGAAAAATTTGAATCCGATCCGGACTGGATGAATCCGATCCGGATCCTGAACGAGGGATTTTCCTGCGCATAGCCGATCCGGACTGAACTCCAATCCGATCCGGACCGCGGCTAGGTTTTAATTGAAACGAAAGGTTTTTCGAATCTCATTCTCTTCAATCTTTTATTTCTTGCTTCCTGGTGTTTCTCTCTCTAGAATCCAACAGCTTTTGGATCTTTCCAACTTGTTTTCTCACAAATCAAGTAAGTTTTCTTGATCAAAACCCCAGATCTTCACTGTGTTTGTTATTGTTCATCAATACGTGAAGGATATCATGGCTAATCTGGAATTTTGCATGGTTTTTGATCAATTTTCTTTTAAAATTAAAACTCTGGACACTTTAGATTTGTTCATATGCCTTGTATTTTTTTGTTTATCGGATTTTTGTGCTTCGATTTCTGAAAATTCGACTTTAAGGCAAAATTTGAGATTTTTCTAAAAACATGGAATTGATCTATTTTTAAATTTCTTTTTGGAAATCTAACTTGATTCCTAGTCTCTATACACGATAATGATGGTTTGGGTATAATTTTTCAAAATTTTGAAATTAAACAATTTTTTCGTGTTCTTGAGTTTTTGCTTGCAGGATTTTTGATTTCAAACATTACAGCAGAAATGGTGTTTGGTTGGATCATAGTTCTCGTTGTAGCGATGGTTGGCACACGAGCAACTAACAAGCTCAAAAGAGCTAGAAAAACTCAAGAAGAGGGAGAATATGTTTCCCTTGATGATTCAGAAGCTGAATCAGAGGACTAGGACAAAATTCTTGAGGAGACCGCAGCATTGGCTGCAGCGGCAGAGAAGAAGAAAGCTCCTGCAACTTCAAAGGCGAAGACACCGCCTACTGCTACCGAGAAAGGGAAAACTCCCATGGAACCGACTACGATGTCAATGAAAAGGAAGAGCGTTGCTAGAAAAAGGGGTAGAGCACGAGGAATTGCAATCAAAGAGCCACTCGCAAGTGAGCCACCTCCACAGGAATTTGTGCACATCAGCTCAGAAAGGATAAAGGATTTTGAGAAACGGGAATGCATAGGTGAGAGACACGTAAATGTCGCGGCTCTCATGGATTGTTCAAAAGTGTTTGGAACACTTTTTGATCAAGCAGGACTTGCTCCCATCTGCAATTTCTCGGAGACTTCTGGATATTGTCTTCACCTTGTGAGGACATTTTATCAATGTGCTACCAATCTTCAGGAAATTTCAGACAATTGTCCGGAATGTCAAGCTGAAGATAGTGCCTCAATTGATTGGAGAGGTGTTAGGAATGAATGCCCGAGTTGATGTGGTTCATTATCTGAAGGGTCATGTGATGACCAATACAACTTGGAGAACGGTTGTAGATGGAATTTGTCTACCAGATACTCGATCGGCGGGAAATTCAGTTCTCTCAAAAGAACTTTGACCGGAGTACAGATTCCTGAACTTTATAGTTTGCTACAACATTCTTCCAAATATGCAAACTAAAGTTCTTCGATAGGATAGAATGCTATTTCTCTATCTCCTTGGACATCCTACTGCTTCGTTGGGATCAAAGTTCAACATTCCCTATCTTATTTGGTCACGAATGGCTCGATATGTTGAAAATGCCCATCCCACTGAGAGGCTTCCTTTCCCAATGATCATTATGCGTATCTTAAGGAAATTTAAAGTCGATACTGCATCGTCGGCATATATGCATAGCTTGGGGACAATTAATGATTCAACAGTTGTGAAGTCTCTCTCTACTAAGCCAGATGATACACCTACTCCTCCTCGAAGCAAGAGATCATCAGTTTCAGCACCAGCAGCACAACCAACAGTTTCAGCACCAGCACAAGCAGCAACAGCACCAGCAGCAGCTTCAGCTTCAGAGGATGATGCCTTTGTGACATCAATCTACCGAGAACAACAACGTCTTTCATCGGAACAAGAGCGCATGTCAAGCGAAATCACTAAGATCTCTACAGACATGGACCATATTTTTGCAGCCCAAGGTGAGTTGAAAAAGAAATACAAATCTCTTGCCAAGTTGGTGAAGAAGATTTTCAACAAACTGGGTTGTAGCAGTTCTGACGACACCAACTCCGGCTGATTTTCATTTGTTCTAATGTTCATCTTTCCTTGCAGGTTTTTTACTTTAAGTTCTTTTCTTTTATGAACTTTACCTCCCTTTGTTGTAATTTTGGCTAATTTTCTGTGACAAAAAGGGGGAGAGAACCTAAAAACTGTACTAAGTATTGGTACTTGTGGTAAGTACTTTGGTACATTGAGTACTTTGGTACATTGACAACATTGTTGTGTTGGAACTTTGTGGAACTTTTGCACGGTGAAGTAAAGGTAAGTATGAAAACTTGTGTACTTTGAGTACATGCCTCGACTAACTATTTGACTAACTATTTGGGCATGTAATATTACTAACAAGTTGCTTGATAATTGACACATTTATTAACTCGTTAATTGTTTTGACATGACATTTGGATTGTTAATGCTTAGGGATATGTGAATCTTTGTTTGCTAAATTTTTCATACATATCTGATAATTAATGTCATGGTGAGTATAAACTCTATCTCTCTAATTGTTTATTTGAATTCTTGAGGTATCTAACGATTTCTTTTGTCAAGAATTATTTCTTTTGCAGAGAATACAAACGTCTAAGTCTAGAGTCTGTTTTAGGAGTTTATCTCTTGTATTCATCTTATTTGGATTTTTCATGTAATTTTTTGTTGTATGGTGATAACAACAAAAATATTTTTTAGGATTTTTTTTTAAGTGGATTGTTGTTTTGTCACGAAACCGCCGAAGGGGGAGATTGTTAAGGATTTTGTATTGGCGTATTTCGTGAAGTGGTATAAGTCTTGAAGATTGAAGATGGAGAATTGTGGATCAACTACATCAATCTCAAGAAGAATGCATTCGAAATGATCAGGTACGTTTAACTAATAATTTTGGTGATCCGAATACATTTGAGTAGTTTAGAAACACTTAATAAGTTTTCATTGCATAAAAATAAAAAAACTGGACAAGTTGTGTGTTCAGGATCCGGATCAGACCATTCCAGTCCGGACCCCGAACATAGTTTAGTTCATGCGGTTTTCCAGACCGGACCACCCCTGTTCCAGCCCGGACCCCGAACCTTAATTCTGTAAAATTGCATGAACAGTCCGGACCTCCCCTGTTTCAGTCCGGACCCCGAACTGTGTTTCTTCAGAAAATCTTCTGAAAAAGACGACAGTCCGGATCAGACTTAATCCAGTCCGGACCGTCGTGCGGAAAAAATTCTGTTAAGTCAGTTTTTGATTCTTATCTATTTCCAAAGGTTTCTAACCTATAAATAAACCCTAATTTCATCTTTTAGGGTTAATCGAATTAATCGATTTAATCGAAAAATCGATCGGGAAAAATAATAGAAAAATCCACAAATATAGAGAAGAAAGAAAACACGATTAAATTCATGTTTCTTCATCTATATTGTTCAATTTGATTCTAGGGTTTTCAAACTCCTATTTTTAGTAGAATCAAATTGAAGAATACTTAGACGGTATTTCCTTATCTATTCTTTGATCTAAGTATTCGGAGGATCATCACCAAACAAAACAACGATCTATCAAAAATCGGCACAAGGATTCGCGTGGCCTTGTGGATTCAAAGTGTGATCGCTCTCGTGGATTCGGAGTGAGGCGCGTTCGTGTGATCGAGGCGTGCCGCATTGGTGAAGACCGTGGATACGGTTGGACGTCGTGGATTCGACGTTGGACTTCGTGGATTCGAAGTTGGACGCAAATCGTGGATTCGAGGCGTGTTGTGGAGCGAGCAGAGAAGATCAACTAGGAGCGTATGGAAAAGGTTGAGTCGTAGGTTTACGGTAAATCACCTTGTACGTGTTTTAATTCTAGTGGATTTCGCCGGGTTATCGGTCCCGTGGTTTTTTTACTCCTGTGACGGAGTTTTCCACGTAAATCTTGCGTACTTTATTTATTTTCCGCATTGGGTTATTTTTTACACAATGATTTGGTGTGTTTATTGTTTACACCTATTCACCCCCCCTCTAGGTGGTTTTTCCCCTATTCAGATCCATATAATCCATAACCCACAGAGAGCATTTAGGAATTAATCTTTAATGATACATGTCTCAAATTCTCAACTCTTGAGAATACGTATCATCATCTTATTAATTCCTTGGACAATTCATGGACACATACACAACATGAATGGAAATAAAAATCCAATAACATTCATAATGTAAAATGTCAAATACAAATTTCTATCCTAGAAAGAATACATGTGTCGGCCATGTTGGCTTCTAGGTCATACATCTAACATAAGGAGGGAGGAATGTAGTGCATCGGCTTCGCTAAAGTAGCCAAGTGCGGTAAATCACCTTAAACGTTTTTAAAATATGATAAAAATAAGGTGGAACGAGTTTGGTTTGAAGCAAATTGCATTTGGATCAAAGTTGGGTTGGAAAACGGGCGAAATCTAGAATTTTGCCATACTTTCGGGCGCCCGAAAGTGCTTTTCGGGCGCCCGATCTACTGTAGCGGGACAGTCGACGCGGTTCCCGAGACAGTGGGCATAATTCTCGATGCAGTGGGCCCGGTTCTCAAGGCAATGGGCGCCCGACCAAGTAGTATGGATAGGAATAAAATGAGTAGATTTGGTTAACCTATCTACGATCACCCAAATAGCATCATGGCCGGCCTGTGAGCGAGGCAATCCAACAACAAAATCCATGGTGAGCCTCTCCTACTTCCACACGGGAATGGGCAAATTCTGCAACTTGCCTTCGGGAAGTCAGTGCTCGGCCTTCACTTGTTGACATGTCAAGCATTAATGAGCCACAAATTTTCCAACATCTTTCTTCATGCCATGCTACCAATAAAGCAATCTTAAGTCCTTATACATTTTTGTGCCACCGGGTGAAGAGAATAAGGTGCTCCGTGTGCTTCCTTCAAGATCTCTTCTTTGATCTCCAAATCCACTGGTACGCAAAGTTGACTTCGAAAACGAAGCACGCCGTGATCCTCCACATGAAACTCACCGGCTCGGCCATCCACAAGAGTAGCCTGAATCTTTTCCACACTAGGATCTTGAACTTGTTTCATCTTGATCCTTTCTATAAGAGTCGGTTGCAAGACCAATGCCATCAATCTCATGGGTGTCTCAGGTGCTACAACCTCCAACTCCAACCGTCTCATATCTTGAAGTAATGGTTGTTGGGAAGTGATCATAATCTCTAAGTTCTCCACTAATTTGTGACTTGGAGCATCCGCCGCTACATTTTCTTTACCGGGGTGGTAGAGAATAATCAAATCATAATCTTTAAGCAGCTCCAACCATCTACATTGCCTAAGATTCAATACTCACCGTATAAGTAGTGTTGCCAAAGCTTCAATACAAATACCACGGTAGCCAATTTCAAATCATGAGTGTGATAGTTTTTCTCGTAATCCTTTAATTGACGAGAGGCATAAGCAATAACCTTCTCATTCTGCATCAAAACAGAACCTAGCCCACTCAAAGAAGTATCACTATAGATCACATATCCCGCTCCGGTAGTAGACAAAGCCAAGATCGGGGCGGTTGTAAACCGTTCCTTCAATTCCATGAAGCTTCTCTCGCACACATCTATAATGCACCGGCTTCGCTAAAGTAGCCAAGTGCGGGTAAATCACCTTAAACGTATTTTAAAATATGATAAAAATGAGGTGGAACAAGTTTGGTCCGAAGCAAATTGCATTTGGATCGAAGTTGGGTTAGAAAACGGGCAAAATCTAAAATTTGGCCGTACTTTCGGGCGCCCGGTCTACTACAACGGGACAGCCAGTGCGGTTCCCGAGGCAGTGGGCTCGGGAATCCAGGCGTAGAGGGCGTGGGGAAGGGCACGCGGCGCTGGCCCTGGTGTAGGGGGCACGTGGGTGGCGCCACGTGGCAACACCCCGTTGGGCGCAGCGACCGAGGCGTCAGTGGGCGCAGGGAAGCGCCGCGGCTCTGGCACGGGGTTATGTGGGTGGCGCCACATGGCAGAGCCCTATTGGATTCGCCGTGCGACGTGACGCGTGATGCGACAACGATGTGACTCGTCGCTGAGGCGCGCGTTGACGAGCGGGCGCGGGTACGGGACACGTGGCACGCTCGGGTTGGCCGCAACGGGGAAGTGGGCGCCCGGGGTGCCCACTGTACGGCCCGAAACGGTTTCGGGCGCCCGAAACAGTTTCGGGCGCTTGAAAGTGGGTTTTGGGCGCCCGAATCCTGGCTTTTTAACTATAAAAGCCTGATAACCTCCTCTTTTCTTCTCTTTTATCTTTTTGCTCCAACCGTGAGTCCTAGAGAGGGAAAGAGAGAACGCGTGGGCGAGGAAGTGGAATGCTGCAAGCGCGCCAGTTGTGCCGTGAAGCGCGACAGTGGTGCCGTGGAGCGCGCGCGAGGTGTTCCAAGGAGCCGAACGGACGTGCGTGCGCTAGTTTAACAGCGCGCCGATGTTAAGGTAGGTTCCGCTTATTGTTTTGCGGTGTTTTCGGTACAATTTTTGGGATTTACCCATTGGAGTTTTTGGATTTGAACTTCGTGCCTTTGTACCTGCTAGGGATCGTGGTTGTCTGTGCCGTTTTGCCGTGCAGTGTACCACCGGGCTTTTCGGGTTGTGCCATTTGCACGTGGTGATCACCGTTTGGCGTACAGATTCGAAAGGGACAAAAGAGTCGCGGGAGCCCAATTGCAAGTGTCTACTGGCAATCGGCGGTAAACCAAGGTGGGGATTCTTCCGAAAAATGGTGATCTCTCCTATTTTTCCTTTGCTTTTTAATTTAGAAGTATGATAGCGAGCATGTTAGTGTAGTGTGATTATGAATGTGGATAAAATAGGGTTTAGTCCTAAAAGAGAATTATGATGAACCTAATATAGGTTATATTTGCGTGCGTAAATGACAAAGATTATTTTATGATTGTGATCATGTCAGGGTATAGCCCTAAAAATTTACGTAAATGAACCTATAGAGGAAAGTGCATGAATGATATATGACTTAGGAGAAAACTTTGTCAAATTGTATGAATGTGAAACTAGGAGAAAACCTAGAGTAAAGGATTATAATGTATGGCATTAACCCTAGATAGAGAATGTGTGGCATATGTTTAAGGATTAAGCTTGAGGTTGTATGTTAGAGTATTTAACTTAGAGTCACAATTCTAAGGAATTTGTACATTGGTTGAGGTTAAAGAGTATAATAAATGTCAATCCTAGAGCTAGGTCTTAGGGTGTGTGGGCAAAATGAACATTTACTTTAACTTCAACTCAAGTTGTAAGTCCAAGAGACTTTCTAGCTACCCTTGAGGTAAGGTCCTTGGATAAAGGATAAATAAATGAAAGGAAAATGCTGAATGAGCAAAAAAAGCTAAAAGCTTAAGCGAATGAAAAGAGAATGAAAATAGCACCTTCGGATGTTGGAACTCGTGCGGGACTGTGAGGAGCGATTTCAGCTGCTTCCCCGGGCAGAGGTTCGTGGACCGAGGTACTTCCGTAAGGGTTAAAGGAAATTAAAATGAAAGTGGCGCCAGATGGCATGGTTAATTGTGATTGTGAATAAACAGGGAATCCAAACCTGAGGTGATGTCCTAGAGTAAATAACTTAGGATAAAAGAGAAAAGTAAAAGTGGAAAGAAAAAGGTAAAGCAATTAATAATAATACGGCACCTTCGGATGTTGGAACTTGTGCGGGAGTGTGAGGAGCAATTTCAACCGCCTCCCCGGGCAGAGACTCGTTGACCAAGGTACTTCTGTTGATTGACATAGCACACGAGTGCTGTTAGCGCCTTGGATCGTCTCGTCTTATGGTATCATGACTATAGGGCGTGGGCCCGTTGGGCGAGACTTTCCAAGGGATGAGCAACTTGAATTAAAGCACAAAGAACATGGATGAGTAAAAGAGAAGGTAGAATGGCCAAGGTGGTCGGGTTAGCTTAACCTCTTTTACAACGGCATAGTGGCCTAGTTTATGGATAGCAGCCTAGTATGGCAGGATATGGTAGCATTGGGATGATGAGTATACACAGATAGTGTAGTGATATTTTATATGTATACCAGCATGTTAGCATCGAGGTTTACAGTTTTCCTATCATAGTACTATTATTGTTTCCATTGGACCAAGCGGTGTAGAACATTCTTTCTCGGTGGTTGAACCCACTAGTAACTTTAAGTAGTTCTCACACCCTTAGGTGACCATTTTTTCAGATCCAGATACAGCCGTTGAGACAGATGACAGGGGCAAGAGCCCAGCAGCGTAGAGACCTAGTGGATCTAGCAGATGTTGCCTGTTTATATTTTGAGTGAACTATATATTGTGAGGAAAAAGATGTAAAATTATTATATTGTTTAAATGCAAGTTGAGAGATGAAAAATATAATAAATTTTATATTATGGTTCACTCATGTCATGCTTTCATTTACAATTTAAACTTGTTGTTTATTGAATGAAAGTTTTAGTTAGTGGATTTTATTACTCTGATATTGAGCTTCCGCATACACTTGTTTGTATTGTTGTTGATGTTATCGTTCCTTTCGGGTATAGAGAGGTCATGCCCGATTGGCGGGTCTGTTGGCGGCATCCCCGGTAGCTCTGCCTAGAACACATCAGCAAACTCCCGCACAATCGGGATATCCTCCACTCTTGGAGTCTCACTGTTCCTATCCACAACGATAGCCAAATGGGCAACACAACCACTCCTAATCAATTGCTTTGCTTTGGTGGAAGAGATAGTCATCGCAAATAGTGAACTCATGCAGCCTCTGAACACAATTTCCTCTTGTCCCGGTTCTCGGAATGTCATGAGACGATTCTCACAATCAATGGTAGCATGATACCTCGTGAGCCAATCCATGCCTAAGACCACATCGAACTCTCCAAGTCGAGGGAGGGCCAACAAATCTGCCGGCAAGATCCGATCCCCAATCCTAACAGGGCAACTAGGGGAAAACTCCCGAATCTCCAAAGTATGATTGGGAACTAAAACTCGTCTCGGATGCAAAGTAGGAACTAACTCAATGCCATGCAACTCGGCAAACAGTCGGTCAATGAATGAATGAGATGCACCAGTGTCAAATAAAGCTTGAGCTCGAATGCTATGAATCAAAATAATACCTACCACGACATCCTTTGCCGCTGATGCCTCCTCTGTTTGGGACGCATACATGCACCCGCTTGGAGCCTGCCGTGGCCCCTCATACTGCCGCGACGCCGGTGGTCGCCCTGATTGAGAGTAGGTGGGTGGCGTCACCTGTCCTGGAATAACTGGTGCCGATGCTGAAGAAGGTGTCGGTGTCGAGCCTCGCGGGCATTCTGATCGAAAGTGGCCCTCCTGGCCACAAAGGTAGCACTTGCCTCCACACTGCGGGCATTGTGGCGGCACATGGGGTCCACCACAAATCATGTAACGCGGCGGCCGCCGATAGTCAGGTCCTACTCGGTGTGAAGATAAGCCGCGCTCTCCAGACTGGCTCCTCAGGTGCTTTGGCGGCTTATTCGAGTAGGGCTTGTGACTTGCGCCCTCGGTCGCCGATCTCTTGCCTCGCATCCTATCAAGGGCTTCTCTCTCCTCCTTTGCAATCTTCGCACCTTTCTTCACTATCAATGCGCCGTCCACAACCTCCCAGTAGGTTTGAAGGTTTAGGGTCTGAACCAATCTGAAGATGGACGGTCTAAGGTCGTTCTCAAACATACGGGCCTTATCCTCGTTGTCCCTCACAATGTGCGGAATACAGTTAAGTAGTCGAGTAAATTCCCTCTCGTACTCGGCCACGGTCTTATCTCCTTGCCTCAAGTTGCGGAGATCTCTTTCCATTTGCCTTTTTGCACTCGCTGGAAAATACTTCATTGTGAGCATCTTCTTGAATCGCGGCCAAGTGATTGCCGCCAAATTGGTCGTGGGATCATCCCGAATGTCCATCCACCACTGGTACACATCGCCCTCGAGATGGTGTGTAGCCAACCACACCCGATCTCCTTCCGCCTCAAAGGTATCGTGGAAAAGCTTCTCCAAGTGTAGAATCCATTTCTCAAAAACCTAATAATCGGGTTTCTCTCCATCATAGATCCGGGGCTTGGATTCTCGAAATTCTCTCAAACGAGCCATGAGTCGGTCCTGCTCTGCTCCTGCTACCATGATTGGTAAGATCGTCCTGGTGGAGTCTGAACCGGCGGTGACATCACTACCTCCTCCCGGCGCCCAGCACTCGGAGTGTGATGCGAAGACTAGGGCACCTCAAGTTGAAGTGCATTAGTCACTCCACCCACGTGCTCCTGTTGTTGCACGGGTGGGGGCAAAGGGTGTTGGCTTTCCCTTGTCGCCAACTGCTGGGTCAAAAGATCTTCCAGCCTCAGCATCTTTGCCTCCTGCCAACGTGAAGCCTCAGCCTGCTCGTGCGCCGCAGCCGACTGCTGCTCCACTACATCAGCTAGCATAGCCAGCTGCTCTCTCAAATCTCGAACCTTACTGAATCCGGAAGTAGCGGATGTCTCCGCATCGGCCGCCTCGGCCGTCATGGAGCGAGTCGTAGGCATCACAAACTGTAACAGGCATAAAAAGCGTAGGTTAGGACAACCAACGCGAGGCATCCCCACTCAAAATAAATCCCAATCATGCGAAAGTAAATGAAGTATGCTACAATTATTTTCCAATGTCAGGTTGTCAGTCGCCAACCTGACCTTCCAAGGAAATAGAAGGTGAAATAACTTCAATCAACTCAAACTCTATGAAGTTATAATCATGACTCAATCATGTTACTTTCGCCAATTAATCATATAAGATCTCGTCTCTCACGTTCTTAATCCTTATAGTCCAACCAGCCTAAAGTTTGCTAGGTCCACTAAAACTCAACCCTAGGCTATGATACCAATATAATCCGTCACACTCCGAGCCCCAGCGGAAGCCTACCCGGCACATGCACAGACCTGCCGTGTGCACAAGGTACCCCTCGGTACACACAAGGTGTCTACAATAACAAAGCAGAAAGAAAGCAATATACACATCCTACTAGTAATCAGAGCACAATATAACTAAAATATGCATAAAAGAGGAGAGTAAATATCTACTATCATATATGATGATAAAATCAATATACAAATGTAGTCCCCTCAAATACATCCTACCAAAATAAATGGGTGGTCTCTATAACAAAATACATTAACACCTTTCAAAAAAAAAAAAAAAAAGGTGCCCTGTAACCACCTCGAGTGGCGCGACGGGGACAAGCTAGCTATGCGATAACCCCTTGCCACGGTCCCGAGCCCCTCCCGCTACGGATGCCTCTAAAAAACAAAAACCCAAATGGGGGTGAGAACTATTAGTCAATAGTTCCCAGTGGGTAAGCCGCCGAGAGAAGCGAAATACACCACTAGGTCAACTGAGGCATAAGATACTATAACTATTGGAATGAAATACAGATAATAAACAACTGAAGTAAAGTATAGTACTCTATTACTATCATGCCTCTATACTCATGTACAAGGTGATAATGATATGAATCTATCATGCTATCATAATGTCCAACTATTATAAGTAGTATCATCTATGTGATGTCCAATATCAAGTTTAATATCATGTATGTCCAACTACCATGAATGTATCAACTATGTGATGTTCAATGACAAGTTTACTATCATGCAGGTCCAATTACCATGAATATATCATCCACGTGATATTCAATGCCAAGTTTAGTTAACTTTAATCATTTTCTCTTGAAGACTTTCTTTGAGTCTAAGCTTGAGCTATGCCTCATGGTCCCGTGGTGGCACCCTCCAACGGAGCTATGCCTATCCAATGGCATCCCAATCAGCACCCAATCCCGCTTGTCGATCATGATGTCGCAAATGGCCAACTCCGGAGTGCCGGCTTGGAGGGAGCGACCCTACCAAGCATGTGCGAATGAGCACAAACCGCAAGCAAGCAAGTCTCGATTATCGCGTCTAAAACACGAAATAGCAATCATTGTGTTTAAAACACGGAATGGTATCATCGACCTTTAGGTCGGAGTATAGTATCATAGTGTCAATGTTTCATATACAATATTAGCATTATCTTGCATAATGAAAGAGTAAAACATTTACAAGTTGTACTCTTGTCTCAAACATGGAACCTCACCATTCCATTTTTATTGCATAAGTTTAGAAGTTTTCTACTTGTATCTCACTATACTAGATGACACTAATGTCATAATGTCTATTTTTACATGATCATATGCATAATATGTTCCAATAATTCTAATACATGTATAGAGTTCTCTATTCATAAACAAAGGCTTAAGTTCACGATAATTCTTATTCAATTCCCCCTTAAAGTGTCCATGCACATACAATGTTTACCTCTACTGTATAGAGTATGAAATTTTCTACACATGAAGGGGTTCAAATGTATGATCATAAATCATGATAAATCAAACCATACATGTTTAATATAACAATGATGCCCTAAAAGTCTATAAGAGATATAAGGTGAGTTCACCCATTTCAGTGAGGTCAAACCCACCAGATAGTGGCCAAAACCTTGTGAAGGATCCCAACAAAGTTGCCCACACTTCCTCTTATGTCCTAAGAGAAGTTTCCAATGGTTCAAAACATCACAAAAATCCAATCAAAAAATTTCTTAAAAATTATAAGGAAAAAAGGTGGAAAATATCTTAGGTTGGGAAATTTTGCTAGATCTTGAAATCCAAACAAGAAAAGCTTCAAAACCAACCTACAAGAGCGTTCTACACCCATCAATTCCACCCCAAAAGCTAGAAATCAAAAAGCTCCAAAATAAATCCTAGTTTTCTAAAAACTAGGTTTTCCCACAAAAATCCCAAAAGAAAGGAAAAGAAGTGTTTCTAATCTCTTTTAAGCTCAAATCCCACATTAGAAGTACAAGGGATGGTAATTAGGGCTCCAAACTTTCTTCTTCTTCATGCTCATACCCTCCTTTAAGCTCTTGGTGCAAGCTCCAATGGTAGAGAAGAGAAGGATGAAGAAGAAGCCAAGTAGAGGGATGAGTTGGAGATGAAAATCCAAGAAAACTCTCCTCCTCACTCTCATTCTTACCTTCTATTGCTCTCTCCAAATGAGAGGAAAAGAGGAAAAAAAGAGGGTTAAAAACCCTATTGTAATAAAATTCCCAAAGCCTCATGTAAGAAATGAAATTACATTTCTTGGTTGTCCAGACCAAAACGGTCCGGACTTTCCCGAAATGGTCCGAACCCCGAAGGTGGAATCCCAGATTCGTGCGGACAGTCCAGACTTTCTCCATACGGTCCAGACACCGAAGCCAAAACCTCAAATTTTTAGATTTTTTGAAAATTTCCAATTCAGGTCTAAATTCTCCGAAAACCTTCTAGAACTTTCCAGAAGCTTACCAAAACATCCGAAGTGTATCGTTCAACCCTTCACACATTAAAACTTAGCAATTTGCTAAAATTCAGTGTACTACATTTTTTAAAGAAAATATGGACTGTAGCACAATTATGCGCAGATATTTCTGTTGGATCCAGGAAAAAACTTGGATTTTGGATTTTTTCAGTTTGCCATAGCATAGTCGCCGACTCCCCTCTCTATCTTCTTGATCCACGCGGTTTTCACTTCCCAGCAGTGAGCGCTGCCCAGGCCTTCGGCCATCTTCCTCGGCCAGACATAGACCCTTGAGTCTCCCCCTTCCCCCCCCCCGCCTCGAGATATCTCTCTCTTTGTATTCTCCCTCTGCACACGGCTGCAGGGATGGCCGCGGGCTATCCGTCTCGGCATCAGCTGAGTGCATCCTCTCCACAGCATCTCTTGCGAGCATCACCACAAGAGGAGGCCTCTTCATCGTTTGTGGCTGCTTCGACCCAGATCCATTACTTCTCAAACCTGCATTGATGTTGAACCCGAGTTGGAACCAGTACAGTTGCGGCCATCATATTGGGGCCGCCATCTCTTCCTGCCAACGCAGCTCGTCTCCGGCGACCATCAAGGCTGCCCCGGTGCTGCCCCGATGCCTCTGGTCGCTGCCTTGTTGTCACGCCCCGAGAATCAAAAGTGGGTCTAAATTTTTTTTTTTTTATATCAGAGTTTAAAATCTTGATTTCTCCAAGGCGTGAACAGACCACCACACATATAGAAAAGTCTATGTACATCAAACAGAGCCTTCCCTATATGTGCTCGACTAACAGATACAGTCAATCAGAGTAGATACGAGATAGCTATACTAAATAAGTTCTACTCTATTACAACCACAAGGTTCATAAATTAATACATCCGGTTCTCAAAATGGAAATACAGTTGCAATGTTTTACTAAATCAAAAGGGGTACATCCTACTAGGGATAAAACTACCACGCGTCCTCACACAGAACGTCCAAAGGTCCCCGCACCCGAAGGACCTCAAAAACAGTCACCCGAGGGTGTGAGACACACCGGAGTGTATCCCAGTGGGCACGACGGGCCGGGAAATAGCAAGCCGTACCTACTGGATACAATAATAAGCGGATAACAGAAGTAGGATATACTGAAGATTAAAAGCAGGTAAACAGTCTAAGTAAGATCATACATGGATCAATAGAACAGGGTATGCATATACATAACACAATCATACTATGCATGATAAATCTATAATAGATATGAAATGCAGGTAATCAAACAAGCAGGAATATCAAGAAAATGCATCAAAGGTAGTACCACAATATACCCAATCAAATGCCACTTTTGGCCATAAGGGCCTCAGGCTAAACTGCCATGGAGCAATGGACCTCAGGCAACTACCACTTTTGGTCATTGGGGCCTCAGGCAACAACCACTTTTGGACACCCTGCAAGCTATCATAACCCCACGGGCTCACGGGTCAATCAGACCTCTCTACCGGTAAAGAACACCCACACGGGTAGCTAATCCGCTGGTGTGCGCGACTGAAAGCTTGGCTCGACGGCGATCATAATGCTGATGCTCAAACCATGGTCCACTGACCAAATAGACGGCAAGAAGCCGAGGAAACTCCCCACCGGGATACAAGTATAACATGCCACATACTGAAGTAGTATCTCCTATTCTAAATATGCAGTGAAGAATAGAGACAGGTATAGAACTATGCTAGTGACCAATCAAGCATGGCATGTGTCCAGGAAATGCATATCTACTATTGAAGAAAGCATGATATATCTCAATATGATAAACAAGCAACTGCTGGAATATAAGCATGATGTATAACTACAACTGGAAATCAAGGCATAATAAAAGCTCATCTGTGGGATCAAGGTTATGCAGATGTAAGGATTTTGTGCTGATATGCAAGCAAGTAGTAAGAGTAGGTATAACTCAATAGCAATCATAATGCTAAATCTCAATCCACGGTCGGTAGACCGGACAGTCGGCGAGAAGCCGAGGAAATCTCCATCGGGATATCGATACTGATGCAAATCATGCCAGGTACTAAGACTAGAACTCCTATTCTAAACATGCAGTGAAGAATAGAGTATAACGAAAGGCTCATCAGTATAATCAACCAATATAGCTTTAATGACTGAATGCGGGAATGAAAGCATATAGTAAGGCTAAAGCATAGGTTCAGGGCTACACCAAGAACAGGGGTCCGACCTACCACGGCACCCAATAGGGCCGACCTGATAAAACGCGGACCGAAGATAAACCCACCTGTATATAGGAGGAACAACGACTCCACCAGAAGGTAGACGGTCGCGATAACCACAAGACGGATCACGGGCTGGCTCCTGATGACTGGGGCCTACAACAACACCAGGTGACAACTCAGGATCTACCAAATCCTCAAAGTGCAACTAGCGCGAATCGACCATTTCGTCGATTATCGCATTATTAAGCATATTTAGCTTTTCAAGGACCCCGGGAAACCCACCGAAAGGTCAACAATGTTTTAGAGCATTCATCTACTTTTCCATATTGTTACAATTGCAGCAAGCCCCTCGGGTTTATTCAGAATGTGTAATATCTTCTATATAAACCCCGTTTTGGCTCGTTCTCATAAACGGAGAATCATTTTTATGAACCGTCACCTCCAGTAGGTGACATTCGACTTGCTGAACACCGTGCTCACCCATTTGTGGCAGCACGATACCCGAGGAAAACTTCGGGCTATGAATTACTTCTCTAACCTAGCCGAAACGCATTTTCGTTTCTTCGGCTCATCAAAACCCAAAATAAACGCGAGCATCGCGTTCAGTGACCCCAAATTAGCCAGGAGTACACTGTTGCAACATTACAAACAGACCAGAACAGTGTTTGGGCCACAATTCTAACTTAGAGCTCGACAACC
Organism: Tillandsia leiboldiana; assembly: GCA_029204045.2. Classification (NCBI taxonomy): domain Eukaryota; kingdom Viridiplantae; phylum Streptophyta; class Magnoliopsida; order Poales; family Bromeliaceae; genus Tillandsia; species Tillandsia leiboldiana. Next base: position 15,609,472 of record CM055068.1, read on the forward strand.
TTGTAACTTGAACTCTACTGTGCCAAATCCCAAACTGCTTTAGCCATAAGCTTAAAATGGCTCAAGAATCACTGGGCTTGCCCTATTTGCAGCCCAGCACTGCTGGATCACCCAGATCCAAAACCTTGCACACTTACAAGTTCACAATGCTCCAATCATTATTCCACACAGATCCAACTTGATCTGAAGTGTGCACTAAGCTCAGGGGACTATTTGGAGCAACTTTCATTTCTACATTGAAGCCTAAATCCCATTTTTCCTTCACTGTGGCATTTCCACAAACACTTGGTGTGCACAATTTAGCACTATACACACAACACCAACCCAAGGTTGGTTCTTTGCAGAGAAGGCACCTGGGGGCTTCCAACTTGGAAAGAAATGCTCAAGATAGCTTCTTTAGTAATTCTTACAACTCTGAGCATTCCCCATAACCTAGGTTGGCCGAAGCATGAGGTTGAAGATGATGCTATTGCATAAAAAATTGTGACCATCCAACCTTGGCTTCTGGGACCCAACCAAAAACACCAATAGGTGCTAAAACCCTCAGTGAGTCTTCCTGAGCCTGTGCCCGGCGACAGGGCACGGCGGTGGCGGCGCGGAGCCAACTCGGTTTGGAGCTTCATTACCCGTTAATGGTGGATTCCAGCAGAGGCAACATGGAGTCCTCCAACTTGGATGGACTTGTTCCTCTGGTCCATAGGAAGCTTCCCGTCCTTCCCTACCCGGCCGGAGTTGGCCGGAGCGCCGGCGGCCGCAACAAGTCCCCATTTCGGGTCAACAATGGCCGCCACCCTCCGATGCTGCATGGACAGCATGCAAGTGCATGGATGCACTCCTCACACACCCAGGAAGGTTTCTGGGCAAGTGGCCGGCGGCGGGGAGGCACGCCGGCGCCGGAGCAGCAAGCTCGGCCAAGTGCATGTAGCCCGAAAACTAGGGTTCTATTCTGCGAGTGAATGGCTTGATCAAACTCCACCAAATTTGGTGGAGTTGATCCTCAGCTCCAACAGTCCTAACCCATCATTTTGGTTCCCTAGTTGGTCCACAGGTTGCCGAGAAAAATGGCAACGGAGCATGGCTAGGTTTCCGGCCATATTTTGCTCCCGCCGGCCATGCAACGTGCATGGGGGCTCGGGCTTGTGCAGGATGCATGCTAAGAGCCTCATTATGCTACTGCTAGGGGTCTAGGGTGCTAACAACCGGTGGATAGGGTGATCTCACCTTGGCCGGAGTTGGTGGAGGAGGAAGAAGCCGGTTCTTGGTCCTTTCTTCACGCGCGGCCACAGCAAGCTCCAGCAAGGTCCACAGACTCCGGGGAACACCACAGGAACAATCCAACTTTGTTGAGGTTTGGTCCCAACCTTTCTCTCTCACTCTCTCTCTCTCTCGGATTCTCTCACTATGGAATAGTGTCCCTCGGCCTCCCACACTCCGGGCTGGTCTGGGATGATACAGAGGAGCTGATGCTTTGAATCCTCCCCAAAGACCCCTTTAGCTCTGGCCCAAGGTAGACCAAGAGGCATACACAATAAATGCAAGATTCTTTTGCACAACCCGGGTTCACACACAACCCCCAGCCACCAAGCTCTGCACAGCAACATTTCGTGGGCTTCACAAGTTGGCAAAAGCCCAACCACAATGTTCCAAAAGCTTTGGCCCAAGAACCCCCAACATACTTGAAGAAAAATGATAATTCGGCGCTTTTCATGCATTTCGAGACAATTTGCTCGACGAAATGTGAAACAGACTTCGCCACGACGTCCGGCTCGTCGAGACCTTCAAGATAGGCTATTCATTTGTTCGATTTGGTGCACAAATGAATTCTCGGGCCATCTAGTTCTGTAAGTCACAATCCGACGCTTGCATTTCGATGCACCCGGGTCGCCAAACGCGAAATCCGTCAGTGCCATTGCGCTCAGAACGTCGAAAATAGCTAGGATCGACTACTCATACTACTAGTCTTAATTTGTAGATAGTGAATCGGCCTTCGGTCGAACGAGAGGGGACCGAAAACCAGGGTTTACTATTCACACTTAAGTTGCGGGGCCCGCAATTTCTTCGCTGATTTCTGGAAGATCCGACCGTTGGATCGTCGACAAGTGAATATGAATTTTTCATGTTTCGACAAGACGGTCGCAATGGTGAACTCGGATTTTTGAGATTAGACCCCGATCAAAAAGTGATATTTTTGGGGTCTTATTTACTTACTTTCTGAAATTAATAATCCAGAAATTTATTTAAATCTTTTAAAATTCACGATTACTACATCACCCACCACTTATAAAAAGTTTCGTCCCCGAAACTTGATTACAATTATGAATCAAATAAACAGGGAAAGCGTTCTAACATTTCAGATTCACGCTCCCATGTGGCCTCGCGTTCCTCATGATTTTCCCACTGTACCTTTACATAGGGAATTGTTCTGCTACGCAGTTTCTTCTCATCGCGCGCCAGGATCCGCAATGGAGCTTCTTCGTAGCTCAGATCCTCTCGTAGTGGGACAGAGGTGGGACTGATGACATGTGTTGGATCAGAGATGTACTTGCGTAGCATGGAGACATGAAAGACATTATGCACACGGGCGAGATTTGGAGGAAGAGCTAGCCGATATGCTACTGGACCAATGCGCTCTAATACTTCGAAGGGTCCTACGAAACGGGGACTGAGTTTGTTCCGCAACCCAAATCTCTTGATTCCCCTAGTTGGCGACACCTTCAGCAATACATGGTCGCCAACCTGGAACTCAAGATCGCGCCTGCGCTTGTCCACATAACTCTTTTGTCTGCTCTGTGCGGTCAGCAATCGCTGTCGAGCGATTCGCACCTTGGCCTCAGCATCCTCCAATAAATCTGGCCCGACAATCCGGCGTTCTCCAACATCGTCCCAACAGATCGGGAATCGACATCGACGCCCATATAATGCCTCGTAAGGCGCCATTCCAATGCTTGCCTGGTAACTGTTGTTATAGGCAAATTCTACTAGCGGCAGGTATCTGAACCATTTATCTCCATAATCCATGACACATGCTCGTAACATATCTTCCAATGTCTGGATAACCCGTTCAGACTGCCCATCACTATGAGGATGGAAGGCAGTGCTGAAATTTAACTTAGTGCCCAATGATTGCTGAAGACTTTACCAGAAATGGGACACGAATCGAGTATCCCAATCAGAGACAATCGACACCGGCACACTATGAAGCCGGACAATCTCGTCGATATACAATTGGGTAAGCCGGTCTCTAGACCATGTCGTATGAATAGGCAGGAAGTGGGCTGACTTGGTGAGTCGATCCACAACCACCCAAATAGCGTCATGACCACACTGAGATCGTGGCAGACCAGTGACAAAGTCCATCGTGATCTGTTCCCATTTCCACACCGGAACAGGAAGTGGTTGTAACTTTCCTGCCGGACGTTGATGTTCAGCCTTAACTTGTTGGCACACCGAGCACTGGGATACATATTGTGCAATATCCGATTTCATCCCAGGCTACCAAAATTGCTGCCTCAGATCCTTGTACATTTTGGTTCCACCAGGATACACAGTGTACAAGGATCGATGCGCCTCTGCAAGAATTTCGTTTCCCAGGTTATCATCCTTTGGAACGCACCAACGACCCCGATATCTGATAGAGCCATCAGTTAGCATCTGATAGTCGTCAGTCTGACTCAATGCTATATCTTTGCGAATCTTTTCGAACCAAGGGTCTGACTGCTGTCCTTCCTTAATGCGGTCAAGAAGGGTAGGCTGGACTACCATTGCCATAAGTTGAGTAGTCACCCTAGCAGAAACTACTTCCAAGTCCAATTTTTGGAATTCCTCAATCAAGCGATCCTGCCCAGTGATCATCAACGTCTCAGCCGTACTGTGCTTCCGGCTTAATGCATCGGCTACTACATTTGCCCGACCAGGATGATACTGAATAGGCAGGCCATAGTCTTTGAGAAGTTCAAGCTAATGCCGCTGCCTCATATTTGACTTTTTCTGAGTAAAGAGATACTTGAGGCTTTCATTTTCGCCAACAAGTCCTAGACCTCAACTTAGCTTGCTAAAAAGCATGAAACTACCTCAAGAAATAGAGCTGACTAATTCACCTGGTCACATATACTGCCGAATGTAACCGACTTGATCAATCATTTAGTACCACTGATATTCAACAACTTGGTTTGCCCTCCACAAAATCTTAACAGATCTGGTTTGGACGCATTGTCCAATTCTACAGTTTAACTGAATATTCTCATCATTGCATCAATTGCAAGTTCTGGGCAATATCATCATGGCTGGTAGGCCATCACTAGAATGGATGTCTACAAGGACAATCTATTCTCCACGTATGTATACCGTCGGAGACCCAATCAAGGTCCAACACGGTCTGGAATATCAGCACCCAAATTATATCACCGTTGCCTAGAGAGCAACCTCGTAAACTAACATATAGGCCACTACACAAGCAGACCCAATCATAATATTTCCCTTACAGGATAGAGTATTTCATCCGCTCTTTCGACAGTACGTTGTCTGCAGCCAACGCGCTTATCAAAAGAAAAGTGAAATACCTTGATCTGTCACCAACCTCACATTGGAGACATGACTCCCACCGGAATCCAACAGAAGGTATCACACATTCCTCACAACACCAACCTGTATGCCAATATTGCAAACCAATATCGAATGTTACTACCACCACGTGGTCACGAGTGCCATCATGGCCACTCACAATAATCTAGAACCATATTTCAGTGTTCACCAATACCTTGAATTAATTACTTCTTGCTAACACAGATCTAGCGACGCCTGTCGCAACTCAACACCAACGGGATGATCATAATCCCACAAGCAAGTTCACTTGCATTGTGTGAAACAACCATAATTTGTATCCATTTAGGATTAATATCGGATCCTCAAGCTATCAACATCACTCGACACACCAGACTCTCTAGTCATAGTGCACCACCAATACTACCTCACCAAGGTAGCAGCCACAACGGCTACAATTATTGAATACTTATAGGAGAATCTGAGGCGATTCACGAAATCCGTGCAAAAAGGTGGGACCTGACTACAACACCAACCCAATCAGGGTTACTACTTGGCCATAGGCCACCAAAACTAATCGATACAACAGCCATGACAGCGCCAACGCGCTCACTATCACAACCACCTCTATCGGAATAATCTTGAATTCCGGGCTACTTTCACTGTACAGGCTTAGTTCATAACTCGACAAAGGCTTGTATTTATAAAGTGTCATCAGAATCACTTCCTTCACAGCAAAAGAATTGCTAAACTCATAGTCGTCCCGATAGCTGTAATCGGGGAATCAGCAATAATAGCAGCCACCGGTGTAGTTCCGGGAATCATGGCTGTGACAATGGTCACATATCATGTGGCACGGGGCAACAGGAGCTTCAACAACACCTCAAAGTACCTGGGCTAAAGGTGGGACTTGTGCAAAAATAGCAGTCATCTGCTGTACTAACCCAGCAAAAGTGGTGAGCTAACTCTCAAACTACTGCGAACGATCCGAGCCCACTGGCTCCACTGGAACATCTCGCCCACGACCCGTATCACGATCGCGGCCAACACTGCACCCACTATCACCACCAAGCCCAGAGCGCGTGCGAACAAAGCTTGTAGCCACAACAAACAGGTTAGGAAACAACTCGTTAGTAAATAATTCACCTGAGTTCCTAACCACAAGACAACACCCGCGCTCTCACGTCAGACTCAAGTCATCCTAGGGTTTATCCTAACCCAAACCTAGGTACCGTGTACCTATGCTCTGATACCATCTAATCTGTCACGCCCCGAGATTCAAAAGTGGGTCTAAATTCTTTTTTTTTTTTTATATATCAGAGTTTAAAATCTTGATTTCTCCAAGGCGTGAACAGACCACCACACATATAGAAAAGTCTCTGTACATCAAACAGAGCCTTCCCTATATGTGCTCGGCTAACAGATACAGTCAATCAGAGTAGATACGAGATAGCTATACTAAATAAGTTCTACTCTATTACAACCACAAGGTTCATAAATTAATACATCCGGTTCTCAAAATGGAAATACAGTTGCAATGTTTTACTAAATCAAAAGGGGTACATCCTACCAGGGATAAAACTACCACGCGTGTCACGCCCCGGAACCCGGGCTCGCTAACAGATCCGCCGTGCACACAGGATTTCCCGAGTACACGAAGCGCTGGTAACCTGCTCCGATATAATATGAATAATAAAAGAGCATAATACAGAGCTGAAGTAGAAGAACCACATAGTATCTCAGACTGGAACTACAAATAAAGCTGTAATAAGTACAATAATCTCCCAGCTTACCAAAATAGTACAACCAGCTGGCGAAAGCCAGACCTAAAATAAAAGAAGAATACCACAGTCTGAGTAAAGGGTGCAGCATCTATCTAACGGCTCTCAGTCTCCCAGGAGATCTATTTATTCAGCGATCCCCTTACCTCGATCAGCTGCCGATGGCCTAGCAGCTCCCGCAGACGACTCTGCAAAAATAAAGGAGGAGAAAGAAACAGAAATAACAATGGGGGTGAGAACTACCAGATAAACCAGTAGCCTCTCCTAGTGGGCAAAACCTCAACTCTGACGCACACCACTAGGACTACTAGAGGCCAGAAAGGAATAAGTGGTAAAGCTGTAAACAGAACTGCTGAATAAAGGGGAAACCACCACTAGTATGCCTCTAAATGTGATACCGAAAGAAATGATTGTATGAATGCATCAGGAAACAGTGTCTGACCAAATAACCCCAATCTAGTACCACCAGTAAAATTGGTATTGCCTGCTCAGCGGAATCTGCACACACGGCTCGAAACCGCGGGATCGGCTCGCACGGCTCGCATCCCAAAATAAGTATCAGACCGGCACACACGGCTGGGTCCAAAAAGAAAAGCCTACCTCCGGAGTGGCACTCGAGGGGAGCGACCCACACGAGTAAAGTATCTCTGTCATCAGTATCACAAGTATCTCTGTAGCATATGTCTCACAAGTATCACATATAGCAGGACTGGATCATGACTATGATCAAAGTGGGAAAAACCATCCACTAAAGAGACCTGATACCCATATCTGATGCAATAGTACTCAATAAGTGGGAAAACTCCATCCACTAAAAAGAAAGCCCGATCCTCAATCGGATGCAAAGATCGACAAGTGTTACGGAATTTGAGTTGGCGTAGTTTCGTGAAAGTCTCAAGTCTTGAAGATTGAAGGTGAAGAAAGTTGGATCATTTAACTCAATCTCAAGAAAGAAGAATTCAAAAGGATCAGGTATGTTTAACTAAAGATTTTGTGTGATCCGAATACTTCTTGTAGTGTAGAAACACTTGGAAGAATCTTTCATTGCATAAAAATCAAAAACTGGACTTGGGACATGTTCAGGATCCGGATCAGGTTGTTCGATCCGGATCCCGAAGGTGGTTCGTTCATACACCAGTTCAATCCGGATCGTAGCCTCTCTTGATCCGGATCCCGAACACTGAGTTTACCATCTTCCTTGAACGATCCGGATCAGGCTTCGCAATCCGGATCCCGAACGTTGATGTTTGGTGAACTGTATGAACGATCCGGATCAAGCACTTCGATCCGGATCCCGAACCTTCGTTTTTCTGGAATTGCCTGACTCGTTACGACGATCCGGATCACAGCTAATCCGATCCGGATCGCCGTCCGTAAAATTTCCAGAAATGTTAGGTTTTTTATTCTTATCTCCTTCCTAGGGTTTCTAACCTATAAATAGACCCTATGACTCTTTTTCTAGGGTTAATCCACAGTGAATCAAAATAGCCGTCATTTTCATATATCATCTTATACGGCTCTAGATCCACATATAGAGAAGAAAGGAAATCATTAGAGAATACTCTATGTTTCTTCATCTATATTGATTAGTTTGATTCTAGGTTTTCATACTCAACATCTTGAGTTGAATCAAACTAATGAATACTTAGATGGTATTTCCGATCTATCTTTGATCTAAGTATTCGGCGGATCATCACCACCAAAACAACGATTTACCCCAAAAATCGGCACGTGGATTCGCGTGTCCTTGTGGATTCAAGGTTCAACCGCTCTCGTGGATTCGGAGCGAGGCACGTTCGTGGATTCGAAGGGTGCTATTGGGTGAAGACCGTGGATTCGGTCGGACGTCGTGGATTCGACGTTGGACGCCGTGGATTCGGCGTTGGGCGCAGATCGTGGATTCGAGAAGCGTCGTGGAGCGAGCGGAGAAGATCCTCTAGGAGCGTATGGAAAAGGTTGAGTCGTAAGTGTGTACGGTAAATCACCTTGTACGGGTTTTAATTCTAGTGGATTTCTGCCGTGTTATCGGTCCCGTGGTTTTTTACTCCGGTGATGGAGTTTTCCACGTAAAAATCTTGCGTATTATTTTTATTTCCGCATTGGGTTTTTATCGCAACGATTTTTGAGTGTTTATATGTTTACACCTATTCACCCCCCTCTAGGTGTTTTTTCCCCTATTTAGATCCTTATTACATATAACCCAACAAGTGGTATCAGAGCGGGAATAGGGTTGTAACAATGGTTGAAGGTGGAAACATCAACCGACCCCCGTTCTTCGATGAAACAAATTATGCGTACTGGAAAGTGCGGATGAAAGCCTTTTAGTTTCCATCGACGAACGGGTGTGGCAATCAATTGAATTAGGATGGTCTAATCCAACTGAATTTATTGGTGATGTTCACACCTTAAAACTAGGTCGAAATGGACCAAGGAAGAGTTAGATTCATCTTCTTACAATGGTAAGGGAATTAATGTTTTTTTTAATGCCTTATCTCAAACTGAATTCTCTCGCGTCTCGGCATGTGAGACTGCGAAAGAAATCTGGGATGTTCTTCAGGTTACACATGAGGGAACTAACCTCGTGAAGATTCAGAAACTGCAAATGCTTACGAGCAAGTTTGACTCTATCTTGATGGCAGAAAATGAATCTTTCACGGACTACTATACACGATTGCAAGATATCGTGAACTCATGTGCTAACCTGGGAGAGAAGATTCCAGAATTTAAGATGTGAGAAAGATCTTAAGAACTCTTCCTGAACGATTTCGCCCAAAGGTTACTGCCATTGAAACTATTAAACACCCGGACGAAATACTGTAGAAGAATTAGTTGGTTCATTACAAACTTATGAAATGACATTTACTACTAACAATTCTTCTGGAAAGGCATCCACTTCTAAGTCTTCAGGTTATGCGTTGAAAACAACTAAGGAAGAAGACGCGGATACATCCTCCTCAGACGATGACGAGAATCTTTCTATGGAGGAATTTGAGAAGCAGCTCGCTCTCTGACAAGGAAGTTTCGCCGCAACTTTCGAAGGGGTAATTCAAGCAAATCTCCATCCTTCGGAAAGTCGAACAAAGGCAAGGGTACTTCAAGTTACAAGTCAAGAAAGCAAGAGAACTTCTCAAAGGATAAGAAAAGTTTCAGAAGGACAACTTCAATGCTTCAAATGTCGAGGCTACGGCCACATTGCAACGGAGTGTCCTAACAAGTATCCGGCAAAGAAGAAGGCGATGCAAGTCGTCACTTGGATGACAACTCAACGTCAAATGAGTCGTCTTCGAGTGATGAAGAAAAGAGCTCCACCGCATTCCACGCGTCCGTATCTTCACCCTTCATGTGCTTTATGGCAAGTACATTCCGAGTCGTTGTCCAACTCCACTGTTGAAAAGAATGCAACGGACAATGAATCGGATGATTCGGAAGGTGAAGATTTGGCTCTAGCCTACCACAGACTTTTGAGGGATTCAAAGAAAGTGGCTAAGCAAAACAAGAGTTTGAGAGGGAGAGTGCATGATCTCGAAGAAGAAGCAAAAAAAGCGACTTCTCTCTCAAACGCTCTTGAAGTGGAAAGGGAAAACCTGATAAAAGCAAATGTTTCCCTTCAAGAGTCCAATGAGCAACTTGAGAAGGAACATACAAATCTGGTGGATAACGCGAATCACTTCTCAAAGCTCTACAACGAGGCCTCGACAGGATAACCTGGAAATGACAAAGACCATATTCCAACTCAAGGATGACTTACAGCGATTCTCTTCAGGAGGAGTAAGTTGGATAGACTTCTGGTCTTGGTCAATCAAATCGGTTTCGGCCAGTCGGATACACTCAAACTGGAAACAGTCCAAGTTCGAGTGGGGACAGTGTTTTGTGCCTCAGTCGGTATCTCCTCCTCCGACACCGGAATTCAGACAAACAACGACAACAAACCTACTTCATCCTCTTTGGGATCGTCAAGATCTAAGGTATGTTTTCGTTGTGGTGTTTCAGGCACATAAGAAGAAATTGCAAGACGGAGTCAAACGCTCACCTCAATCACCTCTTGCAATGACTACCAAAAAGGCGCCTCCCCGGAAATCAAAGCAAAACCTTCAAAAGAAAAAGAGCCTTGGTAGTTCACCGCGCAAGACGACATCATCAAGGAGCGGCAATCGATCTGACAAGATGCCTTCACCTAGGAGAATAACCTCACGACCATTACCGACGCACTCCAAAAGGGTTGGGTGCGCAAAGGTGAAATTTACCCTTGTCTTGTTACCAATGTTTCCTTGCATGCATATGATAGTTCGTCTTGGTATCTGGATAGCGGTTGTTCCCGTCACATGACCGGTGACAAAAATAGTTTTCAAAATCTTGAGAAAATCTCCGGAGGACTTGTTGTTTTCGGAGACGGTCGTTCTTCCAAAATTGTTGGAAAAGGGACGGTAACTATTCCAGATGGCCCGATTTTGAAAAACGTCTTATTTGTTGATGGCCTTAAGACTAACCTCATAAGCATAAGTCAACTTTGCGACAATGGTTTTTTGGTTAACTTTTCATCTGTTGAATGCGTTGTAACTGATAAGGACCATGTCTTCTTTTTAAAAGGGGTTAGATCTGAAAATAATTGTTATGTTGTTCCTAGTAAATTTTCTGAAAATTGTAACTTAGCCACTTTGAATAATGAAACTCTTTGGCATGAAAGGCTAGGTCACTTAATTTTAAGGATCTTACTAGAATTTCAAACAAGGACGTGGTCAAGGGGGTTCCAAAACTTTTATTTAAACAAAACGTTGTGTGTGGTGGTTGCCAAAAGGGAAAACAGTCTAGGACTGCACACAAGAACTTGAACCACGTTGGTACAAAACGGCCCTTGGAACTTTTGCACATGGACTTAATGGGGCCGACCCGTCAACCATCTTTGGGAGGTAAATGGTATATTTTTTTATTGGTTGATGATTTCTCTCGGTATTCTTGGGTAGCATTTTTAAAAGAGAAAGCTGATACTTTTGATTCTTTTCACGAGATTTGCCTTCGTATTATAATTGAAAAGAATGAAAAGATCATTCGTGTTAGAAGTGATAGAGGTGGAGAATTCATTAATTCAAAATTCATTGACTTTTGTACTTCAAACGGTATTAAGCATGAATTCTCTGCACCCTATACACCTCAACAGAATGGTGTTGTCGAGCGCAAGAACAGGGTTGTTCAAGAGATGGCGCGTGTGATGCTTCATAGCCGGAATTTACCGCTACATTTTTGGGCTGAAGCTGTGAACACCGCTGTCTAGGTCATTAATCGAGTGTTCTTGCGCCCGGGAACGTCAAATACACCATATGAACTATGGTGTGGTAGAAAACCCAACATCAAATATTTTCGCATCTTCGGGAGTCGGTGTTACATTTACGTGACCGTGAAACCTTGGAAAGTTTGACTCACGAAGTGACGAAGGGATTTTCTTGGGGTATTCTACTAATGATAGAGCATATCGAGTTTTTAACTTGGAATCTAAGACGATCGTAGAATCTATAAATGTTAAAGTAGATGAAGCTTTCACTTTGGATCTGGAAAATCTACCCTCGATATCTCTCTAGATGATGATTCTCCTGCTAGTGCATCTTCTCATGATAATACTTCCAATATTAATGATGCATCTAATGGCTCTTCTAGTTTATCTGATGTGCAGGAATCATCTCATGTATCTCCGAGTACTTCCGTTTCAACAAACGTTACGAATCTCCAAGGATCATCCGGAATCAAATATTATTGGAGATCCACAAGAAGGAGTCAGAACTCGGAGGCAGTTGGTTTGTGGATTCGATTGCTACGTATCTTTAATCGAACCAAAGAACATAGATGAAGCTCTTCAGGATGACTACTGGATTAAAGCAATGCAGGAAGAGCTCCATCAATTTGAGCGAAACAAAGTCTGGGAATTAACGAAGCCTCCACAGCAACACAATGTGATAGGTACCAAATGGATCTTCAAGAACAAGAAAAATGAGGATGGTACTATCATCAGGAACAAGGCACGATTAGTTGCTCAAGGCTACTCTCAAGTAGAAGGTATAGACTTTGACGAAACATTCGCCCCTGTAGCTAGACTCGAGTCCATTCGTATACTGTTTGCTATTGCTTGTCATTTCAAAATCAAATTATTTCAAATGGACGTTAAGAGCGCATTTCTAAATGGGTTTTTAAATGAGGAAGTTTATGTGGCTCAACCGAAAGGTTTTGTAGATCATAAACAACCTAACCATGTTTTTCGTTTGAAAAAGGCTCTTTACGGTCTGAAACAAGCACCGCGAGCATGGTACGAAAGGTTAACAAAGCACCTTTTGGAGAAGGGCTATACTCGAGGGGGAGCTGATAGGACTCTCTTTGTGAAGCATTATCAAAGCAATTTCATTGTAGCACAAATCTATGTCGATGACATAGTATTTGGCGCAACAAGAGATAATGATGCTTCTAAATTCGCGGAGACCATGGAAAGCGAATTTGAGATGTCCATGATGGGCGAATTAACTTATTTCCTTGGATTGCAAATTAAACAAAATGATGAAGGTATTCACTTGAGTCAATCCAAGTATGCAATGGAGTTGGTTAAAAAGTTTGATCTTGAAAATTGTAAAGATTTTCCAACTCCAATGGGAACTAGCCACAAGGGATTTGGAAGTGAATCACATAGTGAGAATGTAGACGAGAAACTGTATAGAAGTATGATTGGAAGTCTATTTTACCTCACGGCTAGTCGCCCGGATATATCTTTGGTGTTGGGATCTGCGCGAGATATCAATCTGCACCAAAGGAGGTTCACCTGAAAGCGGTGAAAAGGATCATCCGGTATATCAAAGGATCAATTAATTTCGGAATTTGGTATCCTATGGGAACAAGTCTGGATATTGTTGGATACTCAGATGCCGATTGGGCAGGATCAGTGGATGATCGGAAAAGCACGAGTGGTGCATGCTTCTATCTTGGCCATTGCCTTGTTGCATGGCACAGTAAAAAGCAGAATTGCATAGCACTCTCGACTGCCGAAGCGAAATACATTTCAGCTGGAAGTTGCTCAACTCAACTCATCTGGATGAAAAGCGTATTGAGCGACTTCCGCATTCAGCATCTTCGGTAACAATTCTTTGTGACAACACAAGTGCAATTAACATTTAAAAAACCCTGTGTTGCACTCTAGAACAAAACATATTGAACTTAGATATCATTTTCTTAGAGAGCTAGTTGAATCAAATACTCTTCAACTTTCGTATATTTCAACTGAGGATCAATTAGCTGACATTCTAACAAAACCTTTGGATCAAAGAACGTTTTATTCATTACGAAAAGCAATTGGAATGCTTTCCTTGAAATAAACTCCTTTTTGAAACCTTTGCTTAGGATAGGTTTGTATTTGTTTTTGTTTTGTTCATTATCTATGTTTGTACATAGGACATTAATTGAGCATAGATCATAATTGACTTTAATAGTGCATCTTTTCGCACATTTAGAAATTTTATTATGCTTTGCCATCATAATATTTCACTGTTGCAATGATCATTTATGTTAATTAAATCATCTTCTAAGTGATCAAAGTCAATTCTCTCTCTCTCAATGATCTCTTGGTATAGTCATTATCTTATTTGACTGCTTAGTCGAGTATGAAATCGAGATCAATATTTGGTTGAATACTTTATATCTTAAATAATTGATAGCCAATTGAGGGGGAGTCATAGAAAAAGGTAAATGCTCAAAAGATGTGGG
>CM055068.1:15623625-15668804 GCA_029204045.2 Tillandsia leiboldiana
CCCCGCCCTAGCGGCACCGCCGCCGCCGCCGTCCGTAGTCCTGCCCTAGCATGCGACGATGACGGTGACGACGACGATACGACGGAGAAACCCAAGAACTCAAACAAAAGGACGACGAAAAATCCCCAAATAATTTGTAACAATTATTTTACTAACCGAAGATCGACGGGAAGGTTGTCCGGTCGCGTTCTTGCCTTCGTTCGAAGTCCGGGAAGATAGGGCTCCTTCTCTTTCTCCTTTCCCTTTCTTCGGCTAGGGTTCCGTCTTTTCTTTCTTTTTTCTTCTTCTCACCGATTAGGGTTTTTATTTTTTCTTTTTCTTTTCTTCTGATAATCGGATCCCTTATATAGCTCGTATTATATCTTTAATTAATTTCCTCTTTAATTCGTACGTAAGAGAATTCTATTTTCCGTCATCGGATAATTAATTAACTAATTAATTATCCCCTACGAGATAACCCACCTTATCTCTAACGGTGCAAGATATTTTGCACGGATTCCGATGCATGACTAATCACCGTATCACCAAGGATTCCGTTACGGGAGATCCCGATATCGGATTTCAGATCTGATCGCACCGTCGGCCTTCTTTTTTTTCCGCGCTCTATCGCAGAAAAATACCAGCACCACACACCGGCCAACTTTTAAGAATTGAATAATTTTATTTCCCTTAAAGGCTTAAATGACTATATGTGGGTCAAAAATACCCCTAAGGGCCGGATCACTACACCACTCACACTTTATAAAAAGTTTCGTCCCGAAACTTAAGTACAAACCCCACTAATCAATTCGGGGAAAACATTCTCTCATCTTCGATTCCAGTTCCCAAGTCGCCTCGCGCTCTTCGTGGTTGCTCCACTGGACCTTTACATAGGGGATAGTTCGATTGCGCAACTTCTTGTCCTCTCTTGCCAAAATCCGCACCGGCGTCTCCTCGACGCTTAAATCCTCTCGCAACTCGATGGTGGAGGCATCCAAGGCATGAGAGGGGTCAGCCAGGTACTTCCAGAGCATTGAGACATGGAACACGTTATGGAATCGTTCGAGATTCGGCGGCAGGGCTAATCGGTACGCCACCGGTCCTACGCGTTCTAGGATCTCGAACGGTCCTACATACCTCGGGCTTAACTTTTCCCTTTATGCCGAAGCGTCGGTTCCCCTTGGAGGGCGAAACTCGGAGTAACGCATGCTCACCCACCATGAACTCTAAGTCTCGACGTCTGTTGTCCGCTGTAGCTTTTCTGTCTGCTCTGGGCGGTCAGCAACCTTTGTCTAATCAATCGCACCTTTGCTTCGGTCTCCTCCACCAAATCTGGGCCCAGAAACTTACGGTCACGCAAGTCGTCCCAGCATATTGGAGACCGGCAGCGGCGCCCGTACAGGGCCTCATATGGTGCCATCTGAATGCTGGCCTGGTAACTGTTATTGTAGGCAAATTCACTAGGGGCAAACACCATGCCCACCCTTCGCCCAAGTCCAGAACGCATGCTCGAAGCATGTCCTCCACAATTTGTATCACCCGCTCTGATTGTCCATCGGTCTGCGGGTGAAAAGCCGTACTGAAGTGTAACTTGGTTCCCATTGCTCGTTGCGGGCTCTGCCAAAAGTTTGATACAAATCGCGTGTCCCTGTCCGACGTGATGGATGTCGGCACCCCATGCAACCTTACTATCTCGTTGATGTAGGTTTGTGCCAGTCGTTCCCGCGTCCATGTCGTGTGTATGGCAGAAAGTGGGCCGATTTCGTCAGACGGTCCACAATCACCCATATTGCATCGCGTCCCTGTGACGATCTCGGAATCCGGTCACAAAATCCATGGTAATCATGTCCCACTTCCATGCGGGCACCGGTAAGGGTTGCAATTTCCTGCCGGGCGCTGGTGCTCGGCCTTCACCCGTTGGCACACCAGGCAGTGTGCCACAAACCGAGTCACGTCTCCCTTCCTTTTGGGCCACCAGAAAGTCTGTTTGACGTCCTTGTACATCTTCGTTCCCCCGGGGTGCGCTGCATATGGAGCAGTATGCGCCTCCCGCAGGATTTCCTCTTTGAGTTCCGGTAGATCCAGCACGCAGATTCGTCCCCGAAATCGTATCGTGCCGTCGGAGTTTACTGTGAAATCACCTTCTTGGTCGGCAGTTACTCTACTTCGTACCAGCTAGAGTTGGTCATCAGTCGACTGCCCCTCGAGAATTCTGTCAAGCAAGGTAGGTCTGACCACCAGTGTCAGAAGTTGTGCGACTGTACCCGCCGGTACTACTTCTAGTCTTAATCGTGAAAATTCCGCAATCCGACTATCTTGCTGGGTGATGGCACTTACCCCTGCCTCCTCGGCCTGCCCCTTGCGGCTCAGGGCGTCGGCCACCACGTTTGCCTTTCCCGGGTGGTAGTGGATCGTTAAATCGTAATCCTTCAGTAGCTCGAGCCACCGTCTTTGTCGCCAATTTAACTCCTTTTGGGTGAAAAGGTACTTAAGACTTTTATGATCTGAGTACACATTGGGGTGTGCCCCATACAGGTAGTGTCTCCAAAGCTTGAGGACGAACACAACCGCTGCGAGTTCCAAATCGTGCACGGGGTAGTTCCGCTCGTATTCCTTGAGCTGCCTTGACGCATAGGCTATAACCTTTCCCCGTTGCATGAGTACTCCACCCAGTCCGCTTCGCGACGCATCGCAATACACTTCATAATCCTCCCCTGGTTCTGGCAGGGCGAGAATCGGGGCTCGCGTCAATCTATCCTTGAGCTCCTCGAAGCTCCTCTGACATTTGTCCGTCCAGATGAACTTTTCCCCCTTTTTAGTCAACCGGTTTAAGGGGGTGGCTATCTTGGAGAAACCCTCCACGAAGCGCCGGTAGTACCCGGCTAACCCCAGGAAGCTTCGAATCTTCGTCACCGTCGTCGGTGGGGACCAGTCCGTCACCGAATCTATCTTCTTCGGATCGACTGCGACTCCAGCCGCCGAGATTACGTGCCCAAGAAGCCGACCTCATGGAGCCAAAACTCACACTTTTTGAGTTTGGCATAGAGTTTCTGTTCCCGTAGGGTCTGGAGGACTGTGCGCAGATGTTCTTCGTGTTCCTCGTCTGTACGGGAGTAGATGAGGATATCGTCGATGAAGACCACCACGAATAAGTCCAGGAAGGGTTTGAATACCCTGTTCATCATGTCCATGAACACCACCGGGGCATTTGTGAGCCCGAACGGCATTACTGTAAATTCGTAATGGCCGTAGCGAGTTCGGAAAGCCGTTTTGGGGATGTCGTCCCCCTTAACCTGGACCTGATGATAGCCCGACTGCAGGTCAATCTTTGAAAACACCGTCGCCCCCTGTAGTTGGTCGAAGAGGTCGTCGATCCTTGGCAGGGGGTATTTGTTCTTAACGGTGACCTTATTTATCTCCCGGTAGTCGATGCACAACCGGAGACTTCTGTCCTTCTTCCACACAAACAGGACGGGCGCGCCCCAGGGGTGACGCGCTAGGTCTGATGAAGCCCTTATCCAAAAGGTCCTCCAACTGTGCCTTGAGTTCCTTCAATTCCGCGAAGGCCATCCTGTACGGTGCCTTGGTGATGGGTTTGGTGCTGGGAAGTAGTTCAATAGGGAAGTCGACCTCTCGTTCCGGTGGCATTCCGGGGAGCTCTGCCGGAAATACATCCGGAAATTCCCTTACCACGGGACCGCTGATCCTTATCTGGGGAGCGGCCCTGAACTACCTATCGGCCCATTGGGTTCTCGGCTGCAAGGCATAGGGTGGAGCCTATTTATTCCTTGCATGGCCCTTAACGGGCCCCGAGTACACAAGGTTCTCCTATGCTTCGAAGCCCGCCCGCGTACATCAGCCGGGGAAGGCTTCGCCTAATACTTAAGGATTTTTAGAGAGAGGGAGAGAGAGAGAGCCTAATAGGGGTAGTAGGCTAAGGTGTAACCGGTGCTCCTAATCTAAGAGGGAAAAGAGAAACTAAATATTACCTGCCGTTACTAGGTCTGGGACGTCGCGTCTTCCACTGTAGTATCCCGGGGAGTCCGTCCACAGCCCTTGGACCAGCGTCGTACGGCGTGCTGGGGAAGGGACTTGACGTCTGAGGAGTCTGCGGATTGCTGGTCGCCGGGAAAATCCTTTGGCTGAACGGGGGCCGCAGCACTCTCTAGTCCTTCCTGCTGTGGTGGCGCGGCGGCGGCGGGGGTGGGCCTCTGAGGGCAGAAGGCACGGGAGTGGTTCGGTAAGCCGCACTGATTGCAGTAATGGTACCTCCACGTACATTCCGCTACCGGGTGAGCACCCTCGCAGATTACGCACGGTCCCTGAGGTGGTTTCGGGCCCCTCGCTGGTGTCGGTTCGTCCTTCCGTGCTTTCTCTGGACGTCCTCCTCCTTGGCCCTCCGGGGCGGGGCCCCCTTGCGGAACGGGTGTAGCAGTCTTCTCTGTCCCCTCCGGTCGCGGTGCCGGAGGCCTGGTGGCGCCCGGTTTCCGTGGGCACTCGTAGCGTGCGTGTCCTGGTCTGCCGCATCGGTAGCAGTGGCCGTGTCTCCATGGGCAATCAGTCACCTGATGCGCCCCACTGCATATGGGACACGGCTTCCTCTGTGGTTTGGATTCTCCTCTCATCGCCTTTCCAAAGTTCCTCTCTGTCCTCGGGTGTTTGAGTGCCGGGGCCCTGCTGGAAAGGGTCCTCCGCCGGACTGGGATAGGGATAACTCTGCCGAGCGCATGTCTCGGCCAGTTCTTGCTCTGCCTGCCGGGCCAACATAACCGCTTCGTTAAAAGTGGGGAACCCTGCCGGTGGCATTCCCCGATAGGCGCCGTCCCTGGCGTCTCGCTGGGTGCGGTCGACACTCTCGAAATCCTGAGTCAGTAGGCCTAGGCGCTCAGTGAGAGTTAGCATTTGCCCCGCTATGTCGCGTAGCTGGTTGCGGAGTAAGCGGTTGGCTGCGGCTACGGAATCCATCCTGTCCATTGAGAATGGTTAGCGCTCGGTGGCCGGATCCTGGCCGTTGTCTGCTGTGATACAAAGAAACCACGTTAACCCTAAGGTCATAACCCTAGCACCCTGTCTTACGATTACACCTATATTACGTCCCCTTTTTCCCCATACTCTCACGTACTACGCACCTAGACCTTGGTTATCTCATGTCCAATTTGCTTGTGGCACCTTACACTGTGGATGTGGATCACGTTTACTATGGTTATGGTTGTTTTTCTCTGATACCATTTAATCTGTCACGCCCCCGGGGGTTTTTGAGTCTATCAAGCGAAAAATTGCGTGTATTATTTTTTTTCTTTCTTAACAAGGTATCTTAAACCTCATCCCCGGTGCATGCCAGACCGCCACATACACAAATTCTCTCTGCCCACGGACAGAGTCTCCTTTGTGTATGCACGACGTCTCATTTACAACATCATACACCAACCATCAACCATACAATAGACATACATCGTCAAACAGAGTACAGTAACTTAACTAATGTTATAAAAGCGGCGTAACCGTTTGGAAAGGATAAAACCAGCGGTTGCAAAACCCGTGCCCACACGGCACTTCGTTTTGGGAAAATGTTTTCGAAATCATTTAGCTTTTCCTGAAAGCGTGCCGCATAAGAAAACATCACTGAAAGTAACTAAAACGCATAGGTACATCTCATCCACAGTGCTATCTAATACATGTCCACGACTTGTAAGCTCCACAAGCAAATGAACTAATTAAAGCATAAGGAAGACGAGATAAAAAACCCAAGTATCCTGACTACGGTCCTCGCGACGCAGTCTCACCGCCCTCCCGGCTAACGCACCTCGTAACACCTGTCACGGAGTGGGTAAAGTCAGTGACAAACAAAGTAGATGTCTAATAACAATAAGGAATAAGGAGCAAACCAAATACACCGGAACCTTTCGCTAAAACCCTGCACATAATTAAGCTGGGCACCAACCCCAGATTTACCAATTAAGTTGGGCACCAACTCCAGAGTACCTGTCGGGGAGACTAAAGTCTCCCCTCGTGCGCAAACACCTTTTTGATGCTTTTAACCTCTTCACGGAGCTAGTGCGGCACCAATAGCCGTCGTGAAGGGGTCCCCACTCACACCTATACTTTCGTGGGGCACACGGGTCAAAAAGACCACTTCTCCGGAAAAGTACACCCATGCGGAGGCCAATCCGCCTGTGTACGTGCAGCATCCGAAACGGATTTGCCGAGATCGGCGTGTAATGAGCACCGCGACCGTAGCCGCTTCAATTGTTAGATAAAATACAATTATGCGAAAGGTTAAACTGTCCATCTACTTTGTTAGACAAATTAAGAGCATTTAATGATGATAGATGCACTTACTGCACTTGTTGCACTTATCGCAACCGTACCCACCTAGTTGAAGAGAAATCGGAACACCTGAATCCTTCGCGCACCCCCGCTGCGCTCCTGGACCTAAAGAAAGTCCGTAAGGATAACTATAGTCAAAAGCGTATACTAACATCCCGAAACAAAAGACCCACTTTACTCTTTTCGACGGAAAAGTCCAACACCGTCCGGGTTGACGAAACCGGAAATCCCGTGCCGCCGTCGTCGTCCGCCGGAGCCCCGCGCGGTTCGGAACCGCGCGGCGTGTCTCCGCGGCGACGCCCACACGGCGCGGTGCCTCGCGCGGGTGTTGCCCGTGCGGCGGCCGCGCGGCGCCCATTCGGTGCCCACGCGGTCGCGGGTCCGCATGGATGCCGTCCGTGCGGTAGCCGCGCGGTGCCCATGCGGTGCCCGCGCGGTTGCAGGTCCGCGTGGGTGCCGCCCGCGCGGTAGCCGCGCGGCGCCCGCGCGGGTATGGCCCGCGCGGTCCCGTCGCCGCTTGCGGCGACGGTGGCCGTCCGCGACTCTCCCCCCCCCCGCGCGATGCCCTTGCGGCACCGCGCGCCTCCGTCGTCCGTTCCGTGCCCTAGCATGGCGACGATGACGGTGACGGCGACGGATACGACGGAGAAACCCAAGAACTCAAACAAAAAGGACGACGGAAAAATCCCAAATAATTTGTAATAATTATTTTACTAACCGAAGATCGACGGGAAGGTTGTCCGGTCGCGTTCTTGCCTTCGGTTCGAAGTCCGGGAAGATCGGGCTCCTTCTCTCTCTCATTTCCCTTTCTTCCGGCTAGGGTTCTGTCTTTTCTTTTCTTTTTCTCTTCTCACCGATTACGGTTTTTATTTTTCTTTTCTTTTCTTTCCGATAATCGGGATCCCTTATATAGCTCGTATTATATCTTTAATTAATTTCCTCTTTAATTCGTACGTAAGAGAATTCTATTTTCCGTCATAGGATAATTAATTAACTAATTAATTATCCCCTACGAGATAACCCACCTTATCTCTAACGGGTGCAAGATATTTTGCACGGATTCTGATGCATGACTAATCACCGTATCACCAAGGATTCCGTTCCGGGAGATCCCGATATCGGATTTCAGATCCGATCGCACCGTCGGCCTTCTTTTTCCGCGCTCTATCGCAGAAAAATACCAGCACCACACACCGGCCAACTTTTAAGAATTGAATAATTTTATTTCCCTTAAAGGCTTAAATGACTATATGTGGGTCAAAAATACCCCTAAGGGCCGGATCACTACAAGTATCATCATCAAGAGACATATCAGGGGTAGATTTATCAGATGCAAAATGAAAAGTTTCATCTACTTTAACATTAATAGATTCTACCATCGTTTTAGATTCTAGGTTAAATACCCGATATGCTCTACTGTTTGTAGAATAACCCATGAAGATCCCTTCGTCACTTCGAGAGTCGAATTTACCAAGATTTTCACGATCACGCAAAATATAACAGCGACTCCCAAAGATACGAAAATATTTGATATTCGGTTTTCTACAAAACCAAAGCTCATATGGTGTATTTAGAGTTCCCGGGCGCAAATACACTCGATTAATTACATAGACGGCGGTGTTCACAGCTTCAGCCCAAAAATGTAACGGGAGTTTCCGGCTATGAAGCATAACACGCGCCATCTCTTGAACAACCCTGTTTTTGCGCTCGACTACACCATTCTGCTGAGGTGTATAGGGTGCTGAGAATTCATGTTTTATGCCGTTGGAAGTGCAAAAATCAATGAATTTAGAATTAATGAATTCTCCACCTCTATCACTTCGAACACGAACGATCTTTTCATTTCTCTCAATCATAATACGATGACAAACCTCATGAAAAGAGTCGAAAGTTCCCGCTTTCTCTTTTAAAAATGTTACCCATGAATATCTAGAGAAATCATCAACCAAAAGAAATATATACCATTTACCTCCCAAGGATGGTTGACGTGTCGGCCCCATTAAGTCCATGTGCAGTAATTTTAAGGGCCGGTTGGTACCAACGTGGTTCAAGTTCTTGTGTGCAGCCCTTGATTGTTTTCCCTTTAGACAACCTCCACACACAATGTTTTCTTTAAAAGAAAGTTTAGGAATTCCCCTTAACCACGTCTTTGTTTGAAATCTTTGCTAGTTCTTTAAAATTTATGTGACATAGTCTTTCATGCCAAAGAGTTTCATTATCTAAAGAAACTAGGTTACACTTTTCAGAAATTTTATTTTGAACTACATAGCAATTATTTTCAGATCTAACCCCTTTCAAAAAGAACAAATGGTCCTTATCAGTTACAATACATTCTGCAGAAGAAAAGTTAACTGAAAAACCATTATCACAAAGTTGACTTATACTAATGAGGTTAGTCTTAAGGCCTTCAACAAATAAAACATTGTTCAAAACCAGGCCTTCTGGAATAGCAATTGTTCCCTTTCCAACAATTTTAGAAGAACGACCGTCTCCGAAAACTACAAGTCCTCCGGAGATTTTCTCTAAAGTTTGAAAATTGTTTTTGTCACCGGTCATATGACGGGAACATCCGCTATCCAGATACCAAGACGAATTGTCATAAGCATGCAAAGAAGTATGAATGACAAGACAAGGGAAGATTTCACCTTGCGCACCCAAACCTTTTTGGACTGCGTCGGCAATGAATGTGAAGTTATTCTCCTTGGTGAAAGCGTCTTGTTTGATTGATTGCTTTTCTTTGATGACGTCGTCTTGTTAGATAAACTACCAAGGCTCTTTTCCTTTGAAAGATACTCCTTTGATTTCCGGGGAATGACCTTTTTGGTAGTTGTTGCAAGAGGTGCTTGATTTGCTTGTTTTGCTCCAATCTTGCAATTTCTTCTTATGTGCCCTGCAAAACCATAACGAAAACATACCTTTGTACTTGACGAACCCGAAGTAGGTGAGGTAAGGTTGTTGTCGTTGATTTCAGTGAATTCCGTCGTCGGAGGAGGAGATACCGACTGGGGCACAAAAACTGTCCCAACCGAACTAGGACTGTCTCCAGTTCGATTGTATCCAAGGCCGAAACGGTTTGTTTGACCAAGACCAAGCATCTTATCCAACTTGCTCCTTCTAGAAGAAAATCCCTTCAAATCATCTTTAAGTTGGAAAATGGTCTTCGTCATTTCCATTTTTTCCTGTCGAGCCTCGGAGTAGAGCTTCAAGAAGTAATTCGCTTTATCCACCATTTTTACGTGTTCCTTCTCAAAATGCTCATTTTTCTCTTGAAGGGAAACATTTACTTTGATCAAGTTATCCCTTTCCACTTCAAGAGCGTTTGAGAGAGAAGTTGCCCTTTTTACTTCTTCTTCGAGATCCTGCAATCTCCCTCTCAAACCCTTGTTTTGCTTTGCCAGTTTCTTTGAATCCTTTAAAAGTTTATGGTAGGTAAAAGCAAAGTCTTCACCTTCGGAATTATTCGATTCGTTGTCCATTGCATTCTTTTCAACTTGGGAGGAGTTGGACAATGAATCGGATGTGCTTGCCATAAAGCACACGAAAGGTGAAGTTGTGGACGCGTGGAACGCCGTTGCGTTGTTTTCTTCATCACTGGAAGATGACTCATTTGACGTTGAGGTGTCATCCCAAGTGACGGCTTGCATCGCTTTCTTCTTCGACGGATTCTTATTGGAACACTCCGTTGAGATATGGCCGTATCCTCGGCACTTGAAGCATTGGACTTGTCCCTCTGAGTTTTTCTTATCCTTTGAAAAACTCTCTTGCTTTCTTGACTTGTAGCTTGAAGAACCTTTGCCTTTCTTCGACTTTACGAAGGATGAAGTTTTACTTGAATTACCCCTTCGAAAGTTTCGGCGAAATTTTCTTGTCAAGGGAGCAAGCTGCTTCTCGAAATCCTCCATAGATAGGTTCTCGTCGTCGTCTGAGGAGGATGAATCCGTGTCTTCTTCTTTTGTTGTTTTCAACGCAAAACCTGAAGACTTAGAAGAGGATGCCTTTCTAGAAGAATAGTTAGTGGGAAATGTCATTTCATATGTTTGAAGTGCACCAACTAATTCTTCTACACGGATTTCGTCCGGGTGTTTAATAGTTTCAATGGCCGTAACCTTAGAACGAAATCTTTCAGGAAGAGTCCTTAAAAACTTTCTTACAACTTTAAATTCTGGAATTTTCTCTCCCAAGTTAGCACATGTATTCACGATGTCTTGCAATCGCGTATAGTAATCTGTGAAAGATTTATTTTCTGCCATGAAAATAGAGTCAAACTTGCTCGTAAGCATTTGCAGTTTTTGAATCTTCACAAGGTTTGTTCCCTCATGTGTAACTTGTAGAGCATCCCAGATTTCTTTCGCAGTCTCACATGCCGATACGCGAGAGAACTCAGTTTGCGACAAAGCATTAAATATGTTACGGCATTTTGGTGTTGGCATATTTCGTGAGTCAAGTCAGTGAGTTGAGTCGGAGTCTTAAAGGGATCAAATTGTCAATCAGCAATCAAAGACTTAGAGAAGATTCAACAAGAGCTCAAGTTGACACTCAGTGTCTTGAGTCTTGAAGATTGAAGTTGAAGAATTGTGGATCTGTTACATCAATCTCAAGAAGAAAGTATTCAAAAGGATCAGGTATGGTTAACTAAATAATTTTGGTGATCCGAATACTTTCTTATAGTGTAGAAACACTTGGATGAACTTTTATTGTCATAATAATCAAAAACTGGTGTTCGGACACGTTCAGGATCCGGATCAGAGCCAACGATCCGGATCCCGAAGGTTGTTGCTTCATACAAGACTTCGATCCGGATCCATGCAATTTCCGATCCGGATCCCGAATGTTAAGTTTTCTGATTTGTATGAACGATCCGGATCGGGCCTTGCAATCCGGATCCCGAACCCTTGGTTTTCTGGAATCGTCAATCTCGTTACGACGATCCGGATCGCAATAAATCTGATCCGGATCGCCGTCCTGAAAATTTCCAGATAAGGTATGTTTTTGATTCTTATCTCTTTCCAAAGGTTTCTAAACTATAAATAGACGTTTAGGGTTTCTCAAAAATGGGGGAGCTACGGCCGATCTTTTTATAAAACTCTTGAGAGCAACCCTAGAGGCTAGGTTTTCATCGTTCTTCTTTATAGCCTCTTTTAGGTCAATTCGATGGTTCTTTCAAGAACATATCTTTTGTCGAATTGATCTAATCTTTGCTTAGAGATTTCTTCTACGGTTCTTCATTGATAATCTAAGCAAAGGATCACCATCGAAGTCAATATTCTTATCGACTGAGTTTGCGTCGTGGATTCGACGTGGCATCGTGGATTCGGTGTGCTAAAGGCGTTTCGTGGATTCGAAGCGTGCGTTCGTGGATTCGAACGTGAGCAGTGGACGGGCAAAACGGTGGAGCGCGAGGTCCAAGAAATTGAAGGAGGGGTTAAATCCGTGGAGACGGTAATCACCTTGTTATTCTTCTTTTCTTAGGGATTGTTATTGCGCGGATATCCAACCGGTCAGCGCAAGGTCCGAAGAAGCTGAAGGAGGGGTTGAGTCCGTGGAGTCGGTAATCACCTTGTTATTCTTCTATTCTTAGTGGATTGTTATTGCGTGTTGGTCCCGTGGTTTTTCTCCTGGATTGGAGTTTCCACGTATATCTCGGTGTGCTGTTTTTATTTTCCGCATTGGTTTTTATTTTGCACTGAGATTGAGTTTTTTAAGTATTACACCTATTCACCCCCCCTCTAGTTGTTTGATAGTACCTATTTAGATCCTAAAAACCTACAATTGGTATCAGAGAGGGTTTTAGGTTTATCTATCTTGATGGGTGAAAGTGGTAATATTTATAGACCTCCTCTTTTTGATGGGACTAATTATGCTTATTGGAAAGTGCGGATGAGAGCTTTTCTCATCGCAATTGATGAGCGGGTATGGCAATCCGTGGAATACGGTTGGGTGCATCCTGTTGAGGAAGTAGGAAATTCTACTACCCCAAAACCTCGCTCTAGATGGTCCAAAGAGGAATTTGAAAGATCTTCTTACAATGGGAAAGGTATGAACGCTTTATTTAATTCTCTTTCCTCGACTGAATTTACAAGAATTTCCGCGTGTGAAACCGCGAAGGAAATTTGGGATATTCTCAAAATTACACATGAGGGTACTAATCTTGTAAAAATTCAAAAGCTCCAGATGCTTACAAGTCAATTTGACTCTATTCATATGGAAGAGCATGAATTGTTTACAGATTATTACACTAGACTTCAAGATGTGATAAATACATGTGCTAATTTAGGAGAAAAGATCCCGGAGTCGAAAATTGTAAGAAAGATACTTCGGACTCTTCCGGAACGGTTTAGGGCAAAGGTTACCACCATTGAAACCGTTAGTCATCCGGATGAAATGAGTGTAGAGGAATTAGTAGGTGCTTTGCAAACTTATGAAATGACTTTTCCTACTAATCAAGTTTCTTCCAAGTCTTCTTCTAAGCTTACAGGTATTGCATTCAAATCAACAAAGGAAGAAGATAGCGAATCAAGTTCCGACGATGAAATCTCTTTTGCCGATTTTGAAGAACAATTGGCGCGGATCGTAAAGAAATTTCGTCGGAAATTTTGGAAGAATCGAACCGATGGATCTTCATCCACGAAACCTTCTAAAGGATCATCGGGTTCTAAATCCTCTAACCTCAAAAGCTTTGCAAAACCTTCTAAAGAAAAAGAAAAAGATGATTTCGAAGGGAAAATCCAATGCTATAGATGCAAAGGCTACGGCCATTTTTCAACGGAATGTCCTTCTCCGAAATCATATAAAAAGAAGGCTTTGCAAGTGAAAACTTGGGACGATTCTACTTCTAATGAATCGACCTCAAGTAAAGAGGAAAAAGTCGTTGCCTTACATGCTTCTCAAATTCCCTCTTCTAATGTTTGTTTATCATCTTTAATCACTGACTCTATTCCTTTGATTTTGCATGAAACATCAACATCCAACGGAGAGTCATCAAGTGAGGGGGAGTCGGACGAAGAAGAACTCGTTGAGGCATATCAACAACTTCTTGCGGAATCTAAGAAGATGGCCAAGCATATCAAGAAGTTGAGGAAGCAACGACTTGAGAATCAAGACAAGAATCATACCTTAAAGATCAAACTTCATGATCTCGAGGAGGAACGAGAGCTTTTATTGGATAATAATAAAATCCTCCAGGAAAAGATAAATCAATCGGAAACGATCGTTAATTCCCATATTAACAAGATTGATTTTCTTGAAAAGCAGTTTGAGGAGATTCATATCACCAACCAAGCTTTGACCAAGCAAGTTCATGAACTCAAATTCGACATACAAAGGCTTTCAACCGGTTCCAAGAAACTAGATTGTATGTCCGGATTAGGTCAAACAAGCAAGGTTGGTTTGGAATTTAAAAATGATCAAACTGTGCATGCTTCAAGTTCCACATTCAAATTGAAAGGAAGAACGTGTCACTTATGTGGACTTGAAGGACATTTGGTGAAGAATTGCCCGAAAAAGAGAAAGAAGAGTCCTTCGGCAACTTCATCTACGGAGCGAACTCAACGGAATCAAAAGACACATCAAGTCAAAGGAGTTCACTCTACCCACCAAAGGTCCGAGCCACAACATCAATCATTCAAGTGGATCACTGCGAGGCAAAGACCTAAGGTGGACCAACAGTCAAAGCGGACAACCCCCGGCCACAACGAATCAAGACAACCCAAAATCCATCGATTTTGGATTCGGAAAGGTGATATCTTTCCTTGTCTTAAGTTCTAAATAGCTTATGACTGTATGTAATGCTTTGATTGGTTTTCCCTTCATATCTTTCTTAATCTTTGCATTACATGTTTTTCAATGCTCTTCGTTTTTATACTTTGTTTTTGAACAAAAGGGGTTTTACTGAACAAGTGCATTGAATAAAAAGGGCTTCACGTTTATTCACTCCAAATTAATTTTATATGGATTATCAACTTTACTCCATAATCATAATCTTGAAGATACTTCATTATAGGAGTTTTTGATATTATAAGCATCAAATTTTAGAAATCATGTGTGATCTTTAGATGCTTAATCTATCTCGGTTGTGTGAATTCATTGTGATAAACATGAGACAACCGATAGACTAAAATTTGGGATTTAATTCTTTCACGTAAGAGATTGCATTCTTACAAGGGTAAATAAATGAATTGTAAAAGATGTGGAAAGAGTTACATCCGAAAGGAGTGTGAAAACTACCACCACATGCTGGAAAGAGCTGCCACCCCGGTCGTCCGATTTGTGTGTGAAGCTACCACATGTTATGGATGCTTGATAGTATTTTATGAGAAAATCTTTAATTAGTTGAAGCATTTGGAGATTTTTATGCAAAACTCTTATATTTTGAACAATCTC
Organism: Tillandsia leiboldiana; assembly: GCA_029204045.2. Taxonomy (NCBI): domain Eukaryota; kingdom Viridiplantae; phylum Streptophyta; class Magnoliopsida; order Poales; family Bromeliaceae; genus Tillandsia; species Tillandsia leiboldiana. The sequence goes on from CM055068.1 coordinate 15,638,311, forward strand.
CTGGTTGGTATAAGGTGGGATAGTTGAAAGATGCTCAAAGAGCCACCCTTAGGTATTTTAGTGATTATCTCAAGTTGAAAGGGTAGAATTCAAGATTGATGTCGTTTGGAAATCTCCGTATGTCATCTTTGTAAATCCGTTACATCTTGATAGACTTTGGATCTCAAGATTATTTTTGATGACTTGTGTTTGATGAATATAACATGAAAAACGGTTTATAATGTTTTACCTTTATTTTTCATGATTTTGGAGTAAATCTTTTTATTTTCGTGAAATTAATTGGATTGAATGACATCTGTGTGAATTCACTGTTTAAAGCACTTAAATTGTTTTCTTGATGGAATACAAATCGGTAATTCAAATATTTTAAAATCTGGATTTGTTTCAAGAAATTATTTGATTTTTGCTTTCTGGTACAGGTACGCAATCTGCATTTTTGTTATATACCAGAACTGAGCTTTTATCTCTCTTTCTCTATGAACTAATGTTGTTAGTGATTTCCTTTTGTCTAGTATGTTCACTGTTTGACAATTTGTGACAAAAAGGGGGAGAAGAGAAATGACGGAGATGAGATCATCAAGAGAGGATAAACGAAACGAAAATGGAAAAATGGGGGAGAACGGAAAATGATGATCGTATCACAAAGGGGGAGAACATAGATGCTCAAGAACATGGAGAACAGAGATGCTCAAGATAGGGGGAGACAAAGAAAAAATTGAAAGAGCAGAAAAACAAAAGAACCAAAAGGAAGACGGATCAAATGTAGGATTGTAATTTCTAACGACTAACGTTTGATTTTGTTTGGAGTTTTGTTTTGCAGGAATTACATCACTTTAAGACTCCAAGTCCTAAGTCATAGAGTATGTTCTAGGACTGTTTGGTTCAAATGTAATTTTGTATTTATTGGATCCTTCACGCAAAGAAAATCAATGTTTTGGTGATGACATTGAGTTTCGATTTTTTGGTTTAAGATGAGTGACTTGAGCGCTTTTATGTATTTTTGGGTTTTGTCACGAAATTGCCAAAGTGGGAGATTGTTACGGCATTTTGGTGTTGGCATATTTCGTGAGTCAAGTCAGTGAGTTGAGTCGGAGTCTTAAAGGGATCAAATTATCAATCAGCAATCAAAGACTTAGAGAAGATTCAATAAGAGCTCAAGTTGACACTCAGTGTCTTGAGTCTTGAAGATTGAAGTTGAAGAATTGTGGATCTGTTACATCAATCTCAAGAAGAAAGTATTCAAAAGGATCAGGTATGGTTAACTAAATAATTTTGGTGATCCGAATACTTTCTTATAGTGTAGAAACACTTGGATGAACTTTTATTGTCATAATAATCAAAAACTGGTGTTCGGACACGTTCAGGATCCGGATCAGAGCCAACGATCCGGATCCCGAAGGTTGTTGCTTCATACAAGACTTCGATCCGGATCCATGCAATTTCCGATCCGGATCCTGAATGTTAAGTTTTCTGATTTGTATGAACGATCCGGATCGGGCCTTGCAATCCGGATCCCGAACCCTTGGTTTTCTGGAATCGTCAATCTCGTTACGACGATCCGGATCGCAATAAATCTGATCCGGATCGCCGTCCTGAAAATTTCCAGATAAGGTATGTTTTTGATTCTTATCTCTTTCCAAAGGTTTCTAAACTATAAATAGACGTTTAGGGTTTCTCAAAAACGGGGGAGCTACGGCCGATCTTTTTATAAAACTCTTGAGAGCAACCCTAGAGGCTAGGTTTTCATCGTTCTTCTTTATAGCCTCTTTTAGGTCAATTTGATGGTTCTTTCAAGAACATATCTTTTGTCGAATTGATCTAATCTTTGCTTAGAGATTTCTTCTACGGTTCTTCATTGATAATCTAAGCAAAGGATCACCATCGAAGTCAATATTCTTATCGACTGAGTTTGCGTCGTGGATTCGACGTGGCATCGTGGATTCGGTGTGCTAAAGGCGTTTCGTGGATTCGAAGCGTGCGTTCGTGGATTCGAACGTGAGCAGTGGACGGGCAAAACGGTGGAGCGCGAGGTCCAAGAAATTGAAGGAGGGGTTAAATCCGTGGAGACGGTAATCACCTTGTTATTCTTCTTTTCTTAGGGATTGTTATTGCGTGGATATCCAACCGGTCAGCGCGAGGTCCGAAGAAGCTGAAGGAGGGGTTGAGTCCGTGGAGTCGGTAATCACCTTGTTATTCTTCTATTCTTAGTGGATTGTTATTGCGTGTTGGTCCCGTGGTTTTTCTCCTGGATTGGAGTTTCCACGTATATCTCGGTGTGCTGTTTTTATTTTCCGCATTGGTTTTTATTTTGCACTGAGATTGTGTTTTTTAAGTATTACACCTATTCACCCCCCCTCTAGTTGTTTGATAGTACCTATTTAGATCCTTTTGGATTAATAACTCTACAAAATAAGGCGTTAATTCCTTTGCCATTGTAAGAAGATGAGTCAATCTCTTCGTTGGTCCATTTCGACCTAGGTTTGATGGTGTGAACATCAACAATAACTTCAGTTGGATTTGACCATCCTAACTCGATAGATTGCCACACCCGTTCGTCGATGGAAATTAAAAAGGCTTTCATCCGTACTTTCCAGTAGGCATAGTTTGTTCCATCGAAGAACGGGGGTCTGTTAATGTTTCCACCTTCAACCATTGTTTACAACCCTATTCCCGCTCTGATACCAATTGTTGGGTTATGTTATAATATAGGATCTAAATAGAGGAAAAACCACCTAGAGGGGAGGTGAATAGGTGTAAACGATAAACACTCAAAAATCTTTGCGTAATAAAACCCTATGCGGAAATAAAAAATAACACGCAAGATTTTTACATGAAAAACTCCATCACAGGAGTAAAAAAACCACGGGACCGATAACACGGTGAAATCAACTAAGATTAAACACGTACAAAGGTGATATAACGTACTCACACATGACTCAACCTTTTTCCATACGCTCCGAGTTGATCTTCTCCACTCGCTCCGCAACGCGCCTCGAATCCATGATTTGCGTCCAACGCCGAATCCACGGCGTCCAACGTCGAATCCACGACGTCTGACCGAATCCACGGTCTCCACCAGGTAGTACGTCTCGATCACACGAACGTACCTCGCTCTGAATCCACGAGAGCAGTAGCACCTTGAATCCACAAGGCCACGCGAATCCACGCGCCGATTTTGGGGAAAATCGTTGTTTTGTTGGTGGTGATGGTCCGCCGAATACTTAGATCAAAGATAGATCGGAAATGCTATCTAAATATTCATTAATTTGATTCTACTCAAAATCTGAGTATGAAAACCTAGAATCAAATTAATTAATATAGATAAAGAAACATAGAATTAAATCTAGTTATTTCCTTTCTTCTCTATATGTGGATCTTATAAGTTTTTCTCCATTAATATTTTTCCGTCATTTTTCGGAGTATAAAACTTATCGTGGATTACCCTAAAGAATAGAATTAGGGTTTACTTATAGGTTGGAAACCATTGGAAGAGTATAAGAATCAAAAACTAACCTTATCTGGAAATTTTTGGGTCGACAGCCCGGACTGGAATTAGTGCGATCCGGACTGTCGTCATTAAACAGAGTTTTTCCAGAAAGACAACGTTCGGGGTCCGGACTGAAATCCCACGGTCCGGACTGTTCATGAAGTTTCAGCAAAATCCACGTTCGGGGTCCGGACTGAACAAGATGTGTTCCGGACTGGATTTGCGCATGAACTAACCTATGTTCGGGGTCCGGACTGTAGTACTCTGATCCGGATCCTGAACATATAACATGTCCAGTTTTTGATTTTTATGCAATTAAAAACCCATCCAAGCGTTTCTACATTATAAGAAGTATTCGGATCAGCAAGATTGTTTAGTTAAACTTACCTGATCCTTTTGAATTCTTCTTTCTTGAGATTGAGGTATATGATCCAAGCTTCTTCATCTTCAATCTTCAAGACTTAAACACTTTCACGAAATACGCCAAAACAAAATCCTTAACACTAAAAAGTTTCGACGTGTCGGACTCCATGCTCGTTGTGCAGAGCGAAGCCGAGCCTCGTAGAACGCACCGAGTCAAGATTTAGTACTGTTTTCAATATTCCCGGAGGTGACATTGTTCAACGAACGTCATTGAGGTCTTTTGATCTTAGTGAAGAAAAGCACGGACATCCCTTAAGGTTCAGGAGTACCGTACTCACCTTCGAAGTCGATGTCGATGCGCGGGGTGGTCGGAATAGTATCCTCGGCCCAAAAACAAAACTGCATCAATCTCGATTTTATGGACAGCAGCCCCAACTTCTGATCTTGCGACCTAGGGAGTACGGCACAGGCTTGAGGAGGTGTGGGCCTATAAGGGGAAAGCCAGGGTGCAGGGAGCCCGCGACCAGCCTGGATCTTCCTTAGGTTTAGCTTGAGCCCGGGACAAGTGTAGTAATCGTGAATTTTAAAAGATTTAAATAAATTTCTGGATTATTAATTTCAGAAAGTAAGTAAATAAGACCCCAAAAATATCGCTTTTTGATCGGGGTCTAATCTCGAAAATCCGAGTTCACCATTGCGACCGTCTCGTCGAAACATGAAAAATTCATATTCACTTGTCGACGATCCAACGGTCGGATCTTCCAGAAATCAGCGAAGAAATTGCGGGCCCCGCAACTTAAGTGTGAATAGTAAACCCTGGTTTTCGGTCCCCTCTCGTTCGACCGAAGGCCTATTCACTGTCTACAAATTAAGACTAGCAGTATGAGTAGTCGATCCTAACTAATTTTGACGTTCTGAGCGCAATGGCACTGACGGATTTCGCGTTTGGCGACCCGGGTGCATTGAAATGCGCGCGTCGGATTGCGACTTACAGAACTAGATGGCCCGAGAATTCATTTGTGCACCAAATCGAACAAATGAATAGCCTATCTTGAAGGTCTCAACGAGCCGGACGTCGTGGCGAAGTCTGTTTCGCATTTCGTCGAGCAAATTGTCTCGAAATACGTGAAAAGTGCCGAATTATCATTTTTCTTCAAGTATGTTGGGGGTTCTTGGGCCAAAGCTTTTGGAACATTGTGGTTGGGCTTTTGCCAACTTGTGAAGCCCACGAAATGTTGCTGTGCAGAGCTTGGTGGCTGGGGGTTGTGTGTGAAGCCGGGTTGTGCAAAAGAATCTTGCATTTATTGTGTATGCCTCTTGGTCTACCTTGGGCCAGAGCTCGAGGGGTCTGTGGGGAGGATTCAAAGCATCAGCTCCTCTGTATCATCCCAGACCAGCCCGGAGTGTGGGAGGCCGAGGGACACTATTCCATAGTGAGAGAATCCGAGAGAGAGAGTAAGAGAGAAAGGTTGGGACCAAACCTCACCAAAGTTGGATTGGAGTGTTCCTATGGTGTTCCCCGGAGTCTGTGGACCTTGCTGGAGCTTGCTGTGGCCGCGCGTGAAGAAAGGACCAAGAACCGGCTTCTTCCTCCTCCACCAACTCCGGCCAAGGTGAGATCACCCTATCCACCGGTTGTTAGCACCCTAGACCCCTAGCAGTAGCATAATGAGGCTCTTAGCATGCCTCATGCACAAGCCCGAGCCCCCATGCACGTTGCATGGCCGGCGGGAGCAAAAGATGGCCGGAAACCTAGCCATGCTCCGCCGCCATTTTTCTCGGCAACCTGTGGACCAACTCGGGAACCAAAATGATGGGTTTGGACTGTTGGAGCTGAGGATCAACTCCACCAAATTTGGTGGAGTTTGATCAAGCCATTCACTCGCAGAATGGAACCCTAGTTTTCGGGTTACATGCACTTGGCCGAGCTTGCTGCTCCGGCGCCGGCGCGCCTCCCCGCCGCCGGCCACTTGCCCAGAAACCTTCCTGGGTGTGTGAGGAGTGCATCCATGCACTTGCATGCTGTCCATGCAGCATCGGAGGGTGGCGGCCATTGTTGACCCGAAATGGGGACTTGTTGCGGCCGCCGGCGCTCCAGCCAACTCCGGCCGGGGAGGGAAGGACGGGAAGCTTCCTATGGACCAGAGGAACAAGTCCATCCAAGTTGGAGGACTCCATGTTGCCTCTGCTGAAATCCACCATTAATGGGTAATGAAGCTCCAAACCGAGTTGGCTCCGCGCCGCCACCGTCGTGCCCTGTCGCCGGGCACAGGCTCAGGAAGACTCACTGAGGGTTTTAGCACCTGTTGGTGTTTTTGGTTGGGTCCGAGAAGCCAAGGTTGGATGGTCACAATTTTCGATGCAATAGCATCATCTTCAACCTCATGCTTCGGCCAACCTAGGTTATGGGGAATGCTCAGAGTTGTAAGAATTACTAAAGAAGCTATCTTGAGCATTTCTTTCCAAGTTGGAAGCCCCCAGGTGCCTTCTCTGCAAAGAACCAACCTTGGGTTGGTGTTGTGTGTATAGTGCTAAATTGTGCACACCAAGTGTTTGTGGAAATGCCACAGTGAAGGAAAAATGGGATTTAGGCTTCAATGTAAAAATGAAAGTTGCTCCAAATAGTCCCCTGAGCTTAGTGCTCACTTCAGATCAAGTTGGATCTGTGTGGAATAATGATTGGAGCATTGTGAACTTGTAAGTGTGCAAGGTTTTGGATCTGGGTGATCCAGCAGTGCTGGGCTGCAAATAGGGCAAGCCCAGTGATTCTTGAGCCATTTTAAGTTTATGGCGAAAGCAGTTTGGGATTTGGCACAGTAGATTTCAAGTTACAAGGTTGTCGAGCTCTAAGTTAGAATATTGGCCCAAACACTGTTCTGGTCTGTTTGTAAAGTTGCAACAGTGTACTCCTGGCTAATTTGGGGTCACTGAACGCGATGCTCGCGTTTATTTTGGGTTTTGATGAGCCGAAGAAACGAAAATGCGTTTCGGCTAGGTTAGAGAAGTAATTCATGGCCCGAAGTTTTCCTCGGGTATCGTGCTGCCACAAATGGGTGAGCACGGTGTTCAGCAAGTCGAATGTCACCTACTGGAGGTGACGGTTCATAAAAATGATTCTACATTTATGAGAACGAGCCAAAACGGGGTTTATATAGTAGATATTACACATTCTGAATAAACCCGAGGGGCTTGCTGCAATTGTAACAATATGGAAAAGTAGATGAATGCTCTAAAACATTGTTGACCTTTCGGTGGGTTTCCCGGGGTCCTTGAAAAGCTAAATATGCTTAATAATGCGATAATCGACGAAATGGTCGATTCGCGCTAGTTGCACTTTGAGGATTTGGTAGATCCTGAGTTGTCACCTGGTGTTGTTGTAGGCCCCAGTCATCAGGAGCCAGCCCGTGATCCGTCTTGTGGTTATCGCGACCGTCTACCTTCTGGTGGAGTCGTTGTTCCTCCTATATACAGGTGGGTTTATCTTCGGTCCGTGTTTTATCAGGTCGGCCCTATTGGGTGCCGTGGTAGGTCGGACCCCTGTTCTTGGTGTAGCCCTGAACCTATGCTTTAGCCTTACTATATGCTTTCATTCCCGCATTCAGTCATTACAGCTATATTGCTTGATTATACTGATGAGCCTTTCGTTATACTCTATTCTTCACTGCATGTTTAGAATAGGAGTTCTAGTCTCAGTACCTGGCATGATTTGCATCAGTATCGATATCCCGATGGGGATTTCCTCGGCTTCTCGCCGACTGTCCGGTCTACCGACCGTGGATTGAGATTTAGCATTATGATTGCTATTGAGTTATACCTGCTCTTACTACTTGCTTGCATATCAGCACAAAATCCTTACATCTGCATAACCTTGATCCCACAGATGAGCTTTTATTATGCCTTGATTTCCAGCAGTAGTTATACATCATGCTTATATTCCAGCAGTTGCTTGTTTATCATATTGAGATATATCATGCTTTCTTCAGCAGTAGATATGCATTTCCTGGACACATGCCATGCTTGATTGGTCACTAGCATAGTTCTATACCTGTCTCTATTCTTCACTGCATATTTAGAATAGGAGATACTACTTCAGTATGTGGCATGTTATACTTGTATCCCGGTGGGGAGTTTCCTCGGCTTCTTGCCGTCTATTTGGTCAGTGGACCATGGTTTGAGCATCAGCATTATGATCGCCGTCGAGCCAAGCTTTCAGTCGCGCACACCAGCGGATTAGCTACCCGTGTGGGTGTTCTTTACCGGTAGAGAGGTCTGATTGACCCGTGAGCCCGTGGGGTTATGATAGCTTGCAGGGTGTCCAAAAGTGGTTGTTGCCTGAGGCCCCAATGACCAAAAGTGGTAGTTGCCTGAGGTCCATTGCTCCATGGTAGTTTAGCCTGAGGCCCTTGTGGCCAAAAGTGGCATTTGATTGGGTATATTGTGGTACTACCTTTGATGCATTTTCTTGATATTCCTGCTTGTTTGATTACCTGCATTTCATATCTGTTATAGATTTATCATGCATAGTATGATTGTGTTATGTATATGCATACCCTGTTCTATTGATCCATGTATGATCTTACTTAGACTGTTTACCTGCTTTTAATCTTCAGTATATCCTACTTCTGTTATCCGCTTATTATTGTATCCAGTAGGTACGGCTTGCTATTTCCAGGCCCGTCGTGCCCACTGGGATACACTCCGGTGTGTCTCACACCCTCGGGTGACTGTTTTTCAGGTCCTTCGGGTACGGGGACCTTTGGACGTTCTGTGTGAGGACGCGTTGTGATGATCCGGACTTCTGCAGGAACTGTTGCAACATTAAACAGTGACTGTAGGAAGCTCATATGATGTATCGGAGCTAGTAGTGTCAAAAATAGATTTTTAAAATGGATCCGGCACGAAAAACGGAGCAAGTGGGCTTTTCCGGGGACTTTTGGCAAAATTTTGGATGAGAATTTGGCGAAATGGACAGCGGATTTGGACTCAGCACGCGAAAACGATCAAAACGGTATATTTACTTTATTTTTTCGGCGCAATGGTACTGTTCACCGGAACAGTAATTCCGGCGGCCGGAATTACTGTTCCGGCAGCCGGCGGCGACCGGCGGGCGGGCGGCGGCGCAGCGGCGGCGCAGCGGCGGAGCACGGCGGAGCGCGGCAGAGAGTAGCGGCGGGCAGCGCGGGCAGGCATGCGGGAGCGCGGTCCACGGCCTAGCGTGCACCGGGAGCACCGAAGGTTGCTGTTGCCACGTGGCATCCTCTGATTGGTTGGCCGGCTTCTAGAAGGCAGCTGGGGAGGTGACACGTGGCAGCACCCCATTGGCCGACATTTTCCGGAAGACCCGGTGCGGGGACCGGGCACGTGCACCATGTGGCCACGTGGCGCAATCTGAGTGGCCCTTACACAGGCTGTTTCCTGTTCTGTGGACACGTGGCGCTTCCTGGTTGGTCCATTTTGGTGTTTCCTGTTCTGCCCGGGATCTGGTGTGGGAAGATTCCCTTGGCCTATTATAAATAGCATCCCTCATTCTCACCTCGATTTCCGAGCCATAGAGAGAGAATCAGAGCTTGGGCTCTCTATGAAAGTTTTTCCTCTCTCTCTCCTCTCTCCCCTCTAGAAATTTCAGAATTTTTGGAGTTACTGATAGTGAGTTATCTGCGACGCGGCGCACTGCGACGATTTTCTTTTTCGGCCCATTTCCCGTCGCAGTTCAGTCGAAAAATCCCTGTGGGCTAACAAGGAGGAATTTTTGAACGATTTTCACGGCAGCGCGTTCCTAAGAGGTAAGGCTTCGATTTTCGTGTTGATCACTTTGCTCCATTTCGTACTTTTGGCATGATTCCCGAGGTCTCTTTGACCCCCCTTTTTTGCTGTGGAAATTTCTGGACAGCATCGACTTCTCTGATTTTTATCTTGGCGTAGGAGCATCAGATCGAGGCGTTTAAAGAGTCGATTTCGATATACTCGTCGCAAGGAATGCAACCGTAATTTTTCTGGATTTTTCTGAGCACTATACAGAGGTGAAAAACTCCTCTCTTTTTGTGCTATTTGAAAAACAGCAAAAGCTGTATTTTTATGAATACTATAGTTACACCCTGTGCAATGTGTGTTGCTGTAGGGCACCGTTTTCGGCAGACAGCAGTTTTAGGGGACTGTGGACAGCCAGGAGACTATCTGGGTGTGATTTGAGCTGTTCGAGGTGGGCGGTTGTTGCTTACCTCATTTTTCACAAGCTCACTGGGATTATTAGAACTCCCCTGAAAATTAATTGATGAGAACCATTGGGACGAACTAATATGACAATTGATGAGAACCATTGGGACGAACTAATATGACAATTGATGAGAACCGCTGGGACGAACTCCCCTAAAATTTAATATGACCCCACAGAATATATGATAACTTATCTTGGGACACTGTGATTGGGACAAATGCAATAATCTCGCATGCAAATAACTTTTATATCAGTACAGTAAATCAATCTTTCAAAATAAATATTTGATATTTTCTACAGCTTTTAAATGGTACAGTTGCATGCTCGACATCTAGTTAGCCACTATTTATTACTGCACTATCATATTGGGATTTGAACATGTTTCATTATTCTCCTTTGCATTCAGATGCTTGTTGCTCGAGTACGAGCAGGGGTTTGGGATAGTGTAGTCAGGATTGCATTAGATTGTGGACTTGTGGGGTATTGCGGTGACCACGGACAGCAGGTGGTCGACCAGATGTTTATCCTTGCATCAGATTGAGGTTGTGCTTGTTGTTGGGTTATATTAATAAGGATCTAAATAGGGGAAAAAATACCTAGAGGGGGGTGAATAGGTGTAAACGTATAAACACTCAAAAATCGTTGCGATAAAAACCCAATGCGGAAATAAAAATAATACGCAAGATTTTTACGTGGAAAACTCCATCACCGGAGTAAAAAACCACGGGACCGATAACACGGCAGAAATCCACTAGAATTAAAACACGTACAAGGTGATTTACCGTACACACTTACGACTCAACCTTTTCCATACGCTCCTAGAGGATCTTCTCCGCTCGCTCCACGACGCTTCTCGAATCCACGATCTGCGCCCAACGCCGAATCCACGGCGTCCAACGTCGAATCCACGACGCCCGACCGAATCCACGGTCTTCACCCAATAGCACCCTTCGAATCCACGAACGTGCCTCGCTCCGAATCCACGAGAGCGGTTGAACCTTGAATCCACAAGGACACGCGAATCCACGCGCCGATTTTTGGGGTAAATCGTTGTTTTTGGTGGTGATGATCCGCCGAATACTTAGATCAAAGATAGATCGGAAATACCATCTAAGTATTCATTAGTTTGATTCAACTCAAGATGTGAGTATGAAAACCTAGAATCAAACTAATCAATATAGATGAAGAAACATAGAGTATTCTCTAATGATTTCCTTTCTTCTCTATATGTGGATCTAGAGCCGTATAAGATGATATATGAAAATGACGGCTATTTTGATTCACTGTGGATTAACCCTAGAAAAAGAGTCATAGGGTCTATTTATAGGTTAGAAACCCTAGGAAGGAGATAAGAATCAAAAACCTAACATTTTTGGAAATTTTACGGACGGCGATCCGGATCGGATTAGCTGTGATCCGGATCGTCGTAACGAGTCAGGCAATTCCAGAAAAACGAAGGTTCGGGATCCGGATCGAAGTGCTTGATCCGGATCGTTCATACAGTTCACCAAACATCAACGTTCGGGATCCGGATTGCGAAGCCTGATCCGGATCGTTCAAGGAAGATGGTAAACTCAGTGTTCGGGATCTGGATCAAGAGAGGCTACGATCCGGATTGAACTGGTGTATGAACGAACCACCTTCGGGATCCGGATCGAACAACCTGATCCGGATCCTGAACATGTCCCAAGTCCAGTTTTTGATTTTTATGCAATGAAAGATTCTTCCAAGTGTTTCTACACTACAAGAAGTATTCGGATCACACAAAATCTTTAGTTAAACATACCTGATCCTTTTGAATTCTTCTTTCTTGAGATTGAGTTAAATGATCCAACTTTCTTCACCTTCAATCTTCAAGACTTGAGACTTTCACGAAACTACGCCAACTCAAATTCCGTAACAATCTCCCCCTTTGGCGGTTTCGTGACAAAACACAGATCCACTAAAGAAAATTCAAAAAGATATTTTTGTTGCTATCACCATACAACAAAAATTTACAATGGAGATCCGAAAATTTAAGAACATGAGATAAACTCCTAAAACAGACTCTAGACTTAGACATCTGTACTCTCTGCACAAAGAAATCATTCTTGACAAAAAGAGATCGTTAGATACCTCAAGAATATTTAGCATACAAAATCTAGTACAGAGATAGAGTTTATCTGATCATCATGACATTTGAGAATTCAGATATGTAAAAGAATCATAGTCAAAAACCAACATATCTTCTATGCAATCAAAAACCAAATGTCACAAAGTGTTAGTCCAACATCAACTTGTTAGTCATATTACATGCCCAAATAGTTAGTCGAATAGTTAGTAGAGACATGCAAACAATCACAAGATGAAAACCAAAGTTGAAGTTGAAGTGATACTTACCTTGATGTATACAAAATTTCACATCAGCATTGTTCATCATTGTACCTTGATGCAGTCATCATTGTTCATCATTGTACCTTGATGTATACAAGATCACAATTTTCACAATATCATTGTTCAAGTTCTCTAAACTCTCTCCCCCTTTTTGTCACAAACAAAGCCAAAATTACCAAAACTTGAAGGAGAGTTAAAAATTTCAAAGAAAATGTTCCGAAATTTAAGAACTAGAACTAAGATTAAGTCCTAAACTGAAAAACTGCACAAAAAGATTAGAAAGAAGGTTAAGTCAGTCAGAATCCGAACTAGTGGGATTGGTACAATCCAACTTCTTCAAAATCGCTTGAAGCATTTTTGACATTCTGGAGACCTTTCTTTTCATCTTATGTTGCTCAGAGATAATCTGTTTGAGATTTGTAGACACGCTGTCTTGTTCAGCAGACGATCTTCGCTGTTCTTGTCGAAGTGAGGACCCTACATTCGCTTTTGCTGTGTGTCTCCAGGACGTTGAAGGATGTAGTATAGAACCAGACGGTGCATCTTGACCTTCAATCCATGGAGATTCTCTAGTGAGAGAGCGAGCTCTGGTGAGGGGTCTATCAATCTGAATTCCAGTTCCCCTCGAATTCTTTCGCCTAGTGTACTGCTTGGTTGTTGAGGACGATCTCATCAGCTTCTTGTTCTTCAAGTACAACCTATCTTCTTTGTCAATAGCTTTTTGTGCTTGTTCACAAATCTCTTCCCAGTCTTCTTCATCTGATTCTGAATCAATTTGATAGACTTTCTTTGTCTCTTCTTGATTTGAGTCATCTTGTTCTCTTTTTATATAAAACCCACTCGGTCCTACCATTGCTACCAAAAGGAAGATTATCCAGGCGAATGCCATTGGTGCAAGTGCTTAAAAGTTTTAAAATCCTGTGAACAATAACTCAAGAACACATGAGAAAATTGTTAATTTTTAAAGATTTGAAAAATTGTACCCAAACAATCATAATCATGTAGAGAGACTAAGAATCAAATTAGTTTTGCAAAAGGACTTTTAAAAATAGATCAATTGCATGATTTTCGAAAATCCTCATTATATGCCCTAAAACCGAAATTTTAGAAAACGAAGCCTAAAAATCCGTTAATCAGGAGAATACCTAGCATATAATCAAAACTAATCTACCCAGAGTTCTTATTTCAAAAGAAATTTGATCAAAAACCATCCACAAACAAAGTTGATCCAAGAAATTCATCACGTTTGAGGAGGAAAAGAGAAAAACGGTGAAAAACCGAGATTTTGATCAATAAAACTTACTTGGAGTTGAAGAACTTGAGTTTGAAAGCTTCCAGGAAGGATGAAATCTAGAGAGAGAGGCTCTGGAAACTTTGGAACAAAAGATTGGAGTAAAAGAAATCAAAACCCTTTTGTTCTTTATAAAGCCCTAGCCGCGATCCGGATCAGTTCATGATTGCGATCCGGATCGGCTACCCGCAGTGAGAAACTGCGTTCGGGATCCGGATCGGCAGGTCCAATCCGGATCGTCAGCCCGCAGAAGAAAACCTGCGTTCGGGATCCGGATCATCTTGCCCGATCCGGATCGGCTCCAACTTTTTCTTTAGAAAATTTCAGAGAAATTCAAGAAAAACCAGAAAAAGATTGTAAGCACAAATGTGTATCAACTTTAAACAAAAATCATCGTTTCATACAACAAGAATTAGATTATGCCAAATCTATCAATAATATCCAAAAATGAAACGAAAATTTACAAAAATTAAGTTCCTTAAAGTTGAACACTTTCAATTACATCTAACTTGATCTTATGAGTAATGCCTTTATCAAATCATCAATTCAGTAAAGAAAATGAAATACAAAGATCAATAGATGTTTGAAATCCCAAATATAGTAGATAATGTATCTAGACAATCTGTTGAAGAGAGTGGCTCTTTGAGCATCTTTCTTTAAAAACCCAACTTATACCAACCTTGAAATTTGACGGAGTCAAGTATTTCAACATGCATTATACTTAATCAAAATTTGAACAGCCATGCTTGGTATACATGTGGTAGCTGCACACAATACTCGGACGACCGAGGTGGTAGCTCTTTCCTCCATGTGGTGGTAGTTTTCACACTCCTCATTGGGATGTAACTCTTTCCACATCTTTTGAGCATTTTACTTTTTCTATGACTCCCCCTCAATTGGCTATCAATTATTTAAGATATAAAGTATTCAACCAAATATTGATCTCGATTTCATACTCGACTAAGCAGTCAAATAAGATAATGACTATACCAAGAGATCATTGAGAGAGAGAAATTGACTTTGATCACTTAGAAGATGATTTAATTAACATAAATGATCATTGCAACAGTGAAATATTATGATGGCAAAAGCATAATAAATTTCTAAATGTGCGAAAAGATGCAATTAAAGTCAATTATGATCTATGCTCAATTAATGTCCTATGTACAAACATAGATAATGAACAAAACAAAAACAAATACAAAACCTATCCTAAGCAAAGGTTTCAAAAAGGAGTTTATTTCAAGGAAAGCATTCCAATTGCTTTTCGTAAATGAATAAAACGTTTTTGATCCAAAGGTTTTGTTAGAATGTCAGCTAATTGATCCTCAGTTGAAATATACGAAAGTTGAAGAGTATTTGATTCAACTAGCTCTCTAAGAAAATGATATCTAAGTTCAATATGTTTTGTTCTAGAGTGCAACACAGGGTTTTTTGAAATGTTAATTGCACTTGTGTTGTCACAAAGAATTGTTACCGAAGATGCTGAAATGCGGAAGTCGCTCAATACGCTTTTCATCCAGATGAGTTGAGTTGAGCAACTTCCAGCTGAAATGTATTTCGCTTCGGCAGTCGAGAGTGCTATGCAATTCTGCTTTTTACTGTGCCATGCAACAAGGCAATGGCCAAGATAGAAGCATGCACCACTCGTGCTTTTCCGATCATCCACTGATCCTGCCCAATCGGCATCTGAGTATCCAACAATATCCAGACTTGTTCCCATAGGATACCAAATTCCGAAATTAATTGATCCTTTGATATACCGGATGATCCTTTTCACCGCTTTCAGGTGAACCTCCTTTGGTGCAGATTGATATCTCGCGCAGATCCCAACACCAAAAGATATATCCGGGCGACTAGCCGTGAGGTAAAATAGACTTCCAATCATACTTCTATACAGTTTCTCGTCTACATTCTCACTATGTGATTCACTTCCAAATCCCTTGTGGCTAGTTCCCATTGGAGTTGGAAAATCTTTACAATTTTCAAGATCAAACTTTTTAACCAACTCCATTGCATACTTGGATTGACTCAAGTGAATACCTTCATCATTTTGTTTAATTTGCAATCCAAGGAAATAAGTTAATTCGCCCATCATGGACATCTCAAATTCGCTTTCCATGGTCTCCGCGAATTTAGAAGCATCATTATCTCTTGTTGCGCCAAATACTATGTCATCGACATAGATTTGTGCTACAATGAAATTGCTTTGATAATGCTTCACAAAGAGAGTCCTATCAGCTCCCCCTCGAGTATAGCCCTTCTCCAAAAGGTGCTTTGTTAACCTTTCGTACCATGCTCGCGGTGCTTGTTTCAGACCGTAAAGAGCCTTTTTCAAACGAAAAACATGGTTAGGTTGTTTATGATCTACAAAACCTTTCGGTTGAGCCACATAAACTTCCTCATTTAAAAACCCATTTAGAAATGCGCTCTTAACGTCCATTTGAAATAATTTGATTTTGAAATGACAAGCAATAGCAAACAGTATACGAATGGACTCGAGTCTAGCTACAGGGGCGAATGTTTCGTCAAAGTCTATACCTTCTACTTGAGAGTAGCCTTGAGCAACTAATCGTGCCTTGTTCCTGATGATAGTACCATCCTCATTTTTCTTGTTCTTGAAGATCCATTTGGTACCTATCACATTGTGTTGCTGTGGAGGCTTCGTTAATTCCCAGACTTTGTTTCGCTCAAATTGATGGAGCTCTTCCTGCATTGCTTTAATCCAGTAGTCATCCTGAAGAGCTTCATCTATGTTCTTTGGTTCGATTAAAGATACGTAGCAATCGAATCCACAAACCAACTGCCTCCGAGTTCTGACTCCTTCTTGTGGATCTCCAATAATATTTGATTCCGGATGATCCTTGGAGATTCGTAACGTTTGTTGAAACGGAGTACTCGGAGATACATGAGATGATTCCTGCACATCAGATAAACTAGAAGAGCCATTAGATGCATCATTAATATTGGAAGTATTATCATGAGAAGATGCACTAGCAGGAGAATCATCATCTAGAGAGATATCGAGGGTAGATTTTCCAGATCCAAAGTGAAAAGCTTCATCTACTTTAACATTTATAGATTCTACGATCGTCTTAGATTCCAAGTTAAAAACTCGATATGCTCTACTATTAGTAGAATACCCCAAGAAAATCCCTTCGTCACTTCGTGAGTCAAACTTTCCAAGGTTTTCACGGTCACGTAAAATGTAACACCGACTCCCGAAGATGCGAAAATATTTGATGTTGGGTTTTCTACCACACCATAGTTCATATGGTGTATTTGACGTTCCCGGGCGCAAGAACACTCGATTAATGACATAGACAGCGGTGTTCACAGCTTCAGCCCAAAAATGTAGCGGTAAATTCCGGCTATGAAGCATCACACGCGCCATCTCTTGAACAACCCTGTTCTTGCGCTCGACAACACCATTCTGTTGAGGTGTATAGGGTGCAGAGAATTCATGCTTAATACCGTTTGAAGTACAAAAGTCAATGAATTTTGAATTAATGAATTCTCCACCTCTATCACTTCTAACACGAATGATCTTTTCATTCTTTTCAATTATAATACGAAGGCAAATCTCGTGAAAAGAATCAAAAGTATCAGCTTTCTCTTTTAAAAATGCTACCCAAGAATACCGAGAGAAATCATCAACCAATAAAAAAATATACCATTTACCTCCCAAAGATGGTTGACGGGTCGGCCCCATTAAGTCCATGTGCAAAAGTTCCAAGGGCCGTTTTGTACCAACGTGGTTCAAGTTCTTGTGTGCAGTCCTAGACTGTTTTCCCTTTTGGCAACCACCACACACAACGTTTTGTTTAAATAAAAGTTTTGGAACCCCCTTGACCACGTCCTTGTTTGAAATTCTAGTAAGATCCTTAAAATTTAAGTGACCTAGCCTTTCATGCCAAAGAGTTTCATTATTCAAAGTGGCTAAGTTACAATTTTCAGAAAATTTACTAGGAACAACATAACAATTATTTTCAGATCTAACCCCTTTTAAAAAGAAGACATGGTCCTTATCAGTTACAACGCATTCAACAGATGAAAAGTTAACCAAAAAACCATTGTCGCAAAGTTGACTTATGCTTATGAGGTTAGTCTTAAGGCCATCAACAAATAAGACGTTTTTCAAAATCGGGCCATCTGGAATAGTTACCGTCCCTTTTCCAACAATTTTGGAAGAACGACCGTCTCCGAAAACAACAAGTCCTCCGGAGATTTTCTCAAGATTTTGAAAACTATTTTTGTCACCGGTCATGTGACGGGAACAACCGCTATCCAGATACCAAGACGAACTATCATATGCATGCAAGGAAACATTGGTAACAAGACAAGGGTAAATTTCACCTTTGCGCACCCAAACCCTTTTGGAGTGCGTCGGTAATGGTCGTGAGGTTATTCTCCTAGGTGAAGGCATCTTGTCAGATCGATTGCCGCTCCTTGATGATGTCGTCTTGCGCGGTGAACTACCAAGGCTCTTTTCTTTTGAAAGGTTTTGCTTTGATTTCCGGGGAGGCGCCTTTTGGTAGTCATTGCAAGAGGTGATTGAGGTGAGCGTTTGACTCCCGTCTTGCAATTTCTTCTTATGTGCCCTGAAACACCACAACGAAAACATACCTTAGATCTTGACGATCCCAAAGAGGATGAAGTAGGTTTGTTGTCGTTGTTTGTCTTGAATTCCGGTGTCGGAGGAGGAGATACCGACTGAGGCACAAAAACTGTCCCACTCGAACTTGGACTGTTTCCAGTTTGAGTGTATCCGAGGCCGAACCGATTTGATTGACCAAGACCAAGAAGTCTATCCAACTTACTCCTTCCTGAAGAGAATCGCTGTAAGTCATCCTTGAGTTGGAAAATGGTCTTTGTCATTTCCAGGTTATCCTGTCGAGCCTCGTTGTAGAGCTTTGAGAAGTGATTCGCGTTATCCACCAGATTTGTATGTTCCTTCTCAAGTTGCTCATTGGACTCTTGAAGGGAAACATTTGCTTTTATCAGGTTTTCCCTTTCCACTTCAAGAGCGTTTGAGAGAGAAGTCGCTTTTTTTTGCTTCTTCTTCGAGATCATGCACTCTCCCTCTCAAACTCTTGTTTTGCTTAGCCACTTTCTTTGAATCCCTCAAAAGTCTGTGGTAGGCTAGAGCAAAATCTTCACCTTCCGAATCATCCGATTCATTGTCCGTTGCATTCTTTTCAACAGTGGAGTTGGACAACGACTCGGATGTACTTGCCATAAAGCACATGAAGGGTGAAGATACGGACGCGTGGAATGCGGTGGAGCTCTTTTCTTCATCACTCGAAGACGACTCATTTGACGTTGAGTTGTCATCCCAAGTGACGACTTGCATCGCCTTCTTCTTTGCCGGATACTTGTTAGGACACTCCGTTGCAATGTGGCCGTAGCCTCGACATTTGAAGCATTGAAGTTGTCCTTCTGAACTTTTCTTATCCTTTGAGAAGTTCTCTTGCTTTCTTGACTTGTAACTTGAAGTACCCTTGCCTTTGTTCGACTTTCCGAAGGATGGAGATTTGCTTGAATTACCCCTTCGAAAGTTGCGGCGAAACTTCCTTGTCAAGAGAGCGAGCTGCTTCTCAAATTCCTCCATAGAAAGATTCTCGTCATCGTCTGAGGAGGATGTATCCGCGTCTTCTTCCTTAGTTGTTTTCAACGCATAACCTGAAGACTTAGAAGTGGATGCCTTTCCAGAAGAATTGTTAGTAGTAAATGTCATTTCATAAGTTTGTAATGAACCAACTAATTCTTCTACACGTATTTCGTCCGGGTGTTTAATAGTTTCAATGGCAGTAACCTTTGGGCGAAATCGTTCAGGAAGAGTTCTTAAGATCTTTCTCACAATCTTAAATTCTGGAATCTTCTCTCCCAGGTTAGCACATGAGTTCACGATATCTTGCAATCGTGTATAGTAGTCCGTGAAAGATTCATTTTCTGCCATCAAGATAGAGTCAAACTTGCTCGTAAGCATTTGCAGTTTCTGAATCTTCACGAGGTTAGTTCCCTCATGTGTAACCTGAAGAACATCCCAGATTTCTTTCGCAGTCTCACATGCCGAGACGCGAGAGAATTCAGTTTGAGATAAGGCATTAAAAAAAACATTAATTCCCTTACCATTGTAAGAAGATGAATCTAACTCTTCCTTGGTCCATTTCGACCTAGGTTTTAAGGTGTGAACATCACCAATAAATTCAGTTGGATTAGACCATCCTAATTCAATTGATTGCCACACCCGTTCGTCGATGGAAACTAAAAAGGCTTTCATCCGCACTTTCCAGTACGCATAATTTGTTTCATCGAAGAACGGGGGTCGGTTGATGTTTCCACCTTCAACCATTGTTTACAACCCTATTCCCGCTCTGATACCACTTGTTGGGTTATATGTAATAAGGATCTAAATAGGGGAAAAAACACCTAGAGGGGGGTGAATAGGTGTAAACATATAAACACTCAAAAATCGTTGCGATAAAAACCCAATGCGGAAATAAAAATAATACGCAAGATTTTTACGTGGAAAACTCCATCACCGGAGTAAAAAATCACGGGACCGATAACACGGCAGAAATCCACTAGAATTAAAACACGTACAAGGTGATTTACCGTACACACTTACGACTCAACCTTTTCCATACGCTCCTAGAGGATCTTCTCCGCTCGCTCCACGACGCTTCTCGAATCCACGATCTGCGCCCAACGCCGAATCCACGGCGTCCAACGTCGAATCCACGACGTCCGACCGAATCCACGGTCTTCACCCAATAGCACCCTTCGAATCCACGAACGTGCCTCGCTCCGAATCCACGAGAGCGGTTGAACCTTGAATCCACAAGGACACGCGAATCCACGTGCCGATTTTTGGGGTAAATCGTTGTTTTTGGTGGTGATGATCCGCCGAATACTTAGATCAAAGATAGATCGGAAATACCATCTAAGTATTCATTAGTTTGATTCAACTCAAGATGTGAGTATGAAAACCTAGAATCAAACTAATCAATATAGATGAAGAAACATAGAGTATTCTCTAATGATTTCCTTTCTTCTCTATATGTGGATCTAGAGCCGTATAAGATGATATATGAAAATGACGGCTATTTTGATTCACTGTGGATTAACCCTAGAAAAAGAGTCATAGGGTCTATTTATAGGTTAGAAACCCTAGGAAGGAGATAAGAATAAAAAACCTAACATTTCTGGAAATTTTACGGACGGCGATCCGGATCGGATTAGCTGTGATCCGGATCGTCGTAACGAGTCAGGCAATTCCAGAAAAACTGAAGGTTCGGGATCCGGATCGAAGTGCTTGATCCGGATCGTTCATACAGTTCACCAAACATCAACGTTCGGGATCCGGATTGCGAAGCCTGATCCGGATCGTTCAAGGAAGATGGTAAACTCAGTGTTCGGGATCCGGATCAAGAGAGGCTACGATCCGGATTGAACTGGTGTATGAACGAACCACCTTCGGGATCCGGATCGAACAACCTGATCCGGATCCTGAACATGTCCCAAGTCCAGTTTTTGATTTTTATGCAATGAAAGATTCTTCCAAGTGTTTCTACACTACAAGAAGTATTCGGATCACACAAAATCTTTAGTTAAACATACCTGATCCTTTTGAATTCTTCTTTCTTGAGATTGAGTTAAATGATCCAACTTTCTTCACCTTCAATCTTCAAGACTTGAGACTTTCACGAAACTACGCCAACTCAAATTCCGTAACACTTGTCGATCTTTGCATCCGATTGAGGATCGGGCTTTCTTTTTAGTGGATGGAGTTTTCCCACTTATTGAGTACTATTGCATCAGATATGGGTATCAGGTCTCTTTAGTGGATGGTTTTTCCCACTTTGATCATAGTCATGATCCAGTCCTGCTATATTGTGATACTTGTGAGACATATGCTACAGAGATACTTGTGATACTGATGACAGAGATACTTTACTCGTGTGGGTCGCTCCCCTCGAGTGCCACTCCGGAGGTAGGCTTTTCTTTTTGGACCCAGCCGTGTGTGCCGGTCTGATACTTATTTTGGGATGCGAGCCGTGCGAGCCGATCCCGCGGTTTCGAGCCGTGTGTGCAGATTCCGCTGAGCAGGCAATACCAATTTTACTGGTGGTACTAGATTGGGGTTATTTGGTCAGACACTGTTTCCTGATGCATTCATACAATCATTTCTTTCGGTATCACATTTAGAGGCATACTAGTGGTGGTTTCCCCTTTATTCAGCAGTTCTGTTTACAGCTTTACCACTTATTCCTTTCTGGCCTCTAGTAGTCCTAGTGGGTGCGTCAGAGTTGAGGTTTTGCCCACTAGGAGAGGCTACTGGTTTATCTGGTAGTTCTCACCCCCATTGTTATTTTCTGTTTCTTTCTCCTCCTTTATTTTTGCAGAGTCGTCTGCGGGAGCTGCTAGGCCATCGGCAGCTGATCGAGGTAAGGGGATCGCTGAATAAATAGATCTCCTGGGAGACTGAGAGCCGTTAGATAGATGCTGCACCCTTTACTCAGACTGTGGTATTCTTCTTTTATTTTAGGTCTGGCTTTCGCCAGCTGGTTGTACTATTTTGGTAAGCTGGGAGATTATTGTACTTATTACAGCTTTATTTGTAGTTCCAGTCTGAGATACTATGTGGTTCTTCTACTTCAGCTCTGTATTATGCTCTTTTATTATTCATATTATATCGGAGCAGGTTACCAGCGCTTCGTGTACTCGGGAAATCCTGTGTGCACGGCGGATCTGTTAGCGAGCCCGGGTTCCGGGGCGTGACACGCGTGGTAGTTTTATCCCTGGTAGGATGTACCCCTTTTGATTTAGTAAAACATTGCAACTGTATTTCCATTTTGAGAACCGGATGTATTAATTTATGAACCTTGTGGTTGTAATAGAGTAGAACTTATTTAGTATAGCTATCTCGTATCTACTCTGATTGACTGTATCTGTTAGCCGAGCACATATAGGGAAGGCTCTGTTTGATGTACAGAGACTTTTCTATATGTGTGGTGGTCTGTTCACGCCTTGGAGAAATCAAGATTTTAAACTCTGATATATAAAAAAAAAAAAAGAATTTAGACCCACTTTTGAATCTCGGGGCGTGACAGATTAGATGGTATCAGAGCATAGGTACACGGTACCTAGGTTTGGGTTAGGATAAACCCTAGGATGACTTGAGTCTGACGTGAGAGCGCGGGGTGTTGTCTTGTGGTTAGGAACTCAGGTGAATTATTTACTAACGAGTTGTTTCCTAACCTGTTTGTTGTGGCTACAAGCTTTGTTCGCACGCGCTCTGGGCTTGGTGGTGATAGTGGGTGCAGTGTTGGCCGCGATCGTGATACGGGTCGTGGGCGAGATGTTCCAGTGGAGCCAGTGGGCTCGGATCGTTCGCAGTAGTTTGAGAGTTAGCTCACCACTTTTGCTGGGTTAGTACAGCAGATGACTGCTATTTTTGCACAAGTCCCACCTTTAGCCCAGGTACTTTGAGGTGTTGTTGAAGCTCCTGTTGCCCCGTGCCACATGATATGTGACCATTGTCACAGCCATGATTCCCGGAACTACACCGGTGGCTGCTATTATTGCTGATTCCCCGATTACAGCTATCGGGACGACTATGAGTTTAGCAATTCTTTTGCTGTGAAGGAAGTGATTCTGATGACACTTTATAAATACAAGCCTTTGTCGAGTTATGAACTAAGCCTGTACAGTGAAAGTAGCCCGGAATTCAAGATTATTCCGATAGAGGTGGTTGTGATAGTGAGCGCGTTGGCGCTGTCATGGCTGTTGTATCGATTAGTTTTGGTGGCCTATGGCCAAGTAGTAACCCTGATTGGGTTGGTGTTGTAGTCAGGTCCCACCTTTTTGCACGGATTTCGTGAATCGCCTCAGATTCTCCTATAAGTATTCAATAATTGTAGCCGTTGTGGCTGCTACCTTGGTGAGGTAGTATTGGTGGTGCACTATGACTAGAGAGTCTGGTGTGTCGAGTGATGTTGATAGCTTGAGGATCCGATATTAATCCTAAATGGATACAAATTATGGTTGTTTCACACAATGCAAGTGAACTTGCTTGTGGGATTATGATCATCCCGTTGGTGTTGAGTTGCGACAGGCGTCGCTAGATCTGTGTTAGCAAGAAGTAATTAATTCAAGGTATTGGTGAACACTGAAATATGGTTCTAGATTATTGTGAGTGGCCATGATGGCACTCGTGACCACGTGGTGGTAGTAACATTCGATATTGGTTTGCAATATTGGCATACAGGTTGGTGTTGTGAGGAATGTGTGATACCTTCTGTTGGATTCCGGTGGGAGTCATGTCTCCAATGTGAGGTTGGTGACAGATCAAGGTATTTCACTTTTCTTTTGATAAGCGCGTTGGCTGCAGACAACGTACTGTCGAAAGAGCGGATGAAATACTCTATCCTGTAAGGGAAATATTATGATTGGGTCTGCTTGTGTAGTGGCCTATATGTTAGTTTACGAGGTTGCTCTCTAGGCAACGGTGATATAATTTGGGTGCTGATATTCCAGACCGTGTTGGACCTTGATTGGGTCTCCGACGGTATACATACGTGGAGAATAGATTGTCCTTGTAGACATCCATTCTAGTGATGGCCTACCAGCCATGATGATATTGCCCAGAACTTGCAATTGATGCAATGATGAGAATATTCAGTTAAACTGTAGAATTGGACAATGCGTCCAAACCAGATCTGTTAAGATTTTGTGGAGGGCAAACCAAGTTGTTGAATATCAGTGGTACTAAATGATTGATCAAGTCGGTTACATTCGGCAGTATATGTGACCAGGTGAATTAGTCAGCTCTATTTCTTGAGGTAGTTTCATGCTTTTTAGCAAGCTAAGTTGAGGTCTAGGACTTGTTGGCGAAAATGAAAGCCTCAAGTATCTCTTTACTCAGAAAAAGTCAAATATGAGGCAGCGGCATTAGCTTGAACTTCTCAAAGACTATGGCCTGCCTATTCAGTATCATCCTGGTCGGGCAAATGTAGTAGCCGATGCATTAAGCCGGAAGCACAGTACGGCTGAGACGTTGATGATCACTGGGCAGGATCGCTTGATTGAGGAATTCCAAAAATTGGACTTGGAAGTAGTTTCTGCTAGGGTGACTACTCAACTTATGGCAATGGTAGTCCAGCCTACCCTTCTTGACCGCATTAAGGAAGGACAGCAGTCAGACCCTTGGTTCGAAAAGATTCGCAAAGATATAGCATTGAGTCAGACTGACGACTATCAGATGCTAACTGATGGCTCTATCAGATATCGGGGTCGTTGGTGCGTTCCAAAGGATGATAACCTGGGAACGAAATTCTTGCAGAGGCGCATCGATCCTTGTACACTGTGTATCCTGGTGGAACCAAAATGTACAAGGATCTGAGGCAGCAATTTTGGTAGCCTGGGATGAAATCGGATATTGCACAATATGTATCCCAGTGCTCGGTGTGCCAACAAGTTAAGGCTGAACATCAACGTCCGGCAGGAAAGTTACAACCACTTCCTGTTCCGGTGTGGAAATGGGAACAGATCACGATGGACTTTGTCACTGGTCTGCCACGATCTCAGTGTGGTCATGACGCTATTTGGGTGGTTGTGGATCGACTCACCAAGTCAGCCCACTTCCTGCCTATTCATACGACATGGTCTAGAGACCGGCTTACCCAATTGTATATCGACGAGATTGTCCGGCTTCATAGTGTGCCGGTGTCGATTGTCTCTGATTGGGATACTCGATTCGTGTCCCATTTCTGGTAAAGTCTTCAGCAATCATTGGGCACTAAGTTAAATTTCAGCACTGCCTTCCATCCTCATAGTGATGGGCAGTCTGAACGGGTTATCCAGACATTGGAAGATATGTTACGAGCATGTGTCATGGATTATGGAGATAAATGGTTCAGATACCTGCCGCTAGTAGAATTTGCCTATAACAACAGTTACCAGGCAAGCATTGGAATGGCGCCTTACGAGGCATTATATGGGCGTCGATGTCGATTCCCGATCTGTTGGGACGATGTTGGAGAACGCCGGATTGTCGGGCCAGATTTATTGGAGGATGCTGAGGCCAAGGTGCGAATCGCTCGACAGCGATTGCTGACCGCACAGAGCAGACAAAAGAGTTATGTGGACAAGCGCAGGCGCGATCTTGAGTTCCAGGTTGGCGACCATGTATTGCTGAAGGTGTCGCCAACTAGGGGAATCAAGAGATTTGGGTTGCGGAACAAACTCAGTCCCCGTTTCGTAGGACCCTTCGAAGTATTAGAGCGCATTGGTCCAGTAGCATATCGGCTAGCTCTTCCTCCAAATCTCGCCCGTGTGCATAATGTCTTTCATGTCTCCATGCTACGCAAGTACATCTCTGATCCAACACATGTCATCAGTCCCACCTCTGTCCCACTACGAGAGGATCTGAGCTACGAAGAAGCTCCATTGCGGATCCTGGCGCGCGATGAGAAGAAACTGCGTAGCAGAACAATTCCCTATGTAAGGTACAGTGGGAAAATCATGAGGAACGCGAGGCCACATGGGAGCGTGAATCTGAAATGTTAGAACGCTTTCCCTGTTTATTTGATTCATAATTGTAATCAAGTTTCGGGGACGAAACTTTTTATAAGTGGTGGGTGATGTAGTAATCGTGAATTTTAAAAGATTTAAATAAATTTCTGGATTATTAATTTCAGAAAGTAAGTAAATAAGACCCCAAAAATATCACTTTTTGATCGGGGTCTAATCTCAAAAATCCGAGTTCACCATTGCGACCGTCTTGTCGAAACATGAAAAATTCATATTCACATTGTCGACGATCCAACGGTCGGATCTTCCAGAAATCAGCGAAGAAATTGCGGGCCCCGCAACTTAAGTGTGAATAGTAAACCCTGGTTTTCGGTCCCCTCTCGTTCGACCGAAGGCCGATTCACTATCTACAAATTAAGACTAGTAGTATGAGTAGTCGATCCTAGCTATTTTCGACGTTCTGGAAGCGCAATGGCACTGACGGATTTCGCGTTGGCGACCCGGGTGCATCGAAATGCAAGCGTCGGATTGTGACTTACAGAACTAGATGGCCCGAGAATTCATTTGTGCACCCAAATCGAACAAATGAATAGCCTATCTTGAAGGTCTCGACGAGCCGGACGTCGTGGCGAAGTCTGTTTCACATTTCGTCGAGCAAAATTGTCTCGAAATGCATGAAAAGCGCCGAATTATCATTTTTCTTCAAGTATGTTGGGGGTTCTTGGGCCAAAGCTTTTGGAACATTGTGGTTGGGCTTTTGCCAACTTGTGAAGCCCACGAAATGTTGCTGTGCAGAGCTTGGTGGCTGGGGGTTGTGTGTGAACCCGGGTTGTGCAAAAGAATCTTGCATTTATTGTGTATGCCTCTTGGTCTACCTTGGCCAGAGCTAAAGGGGTCTTTGGGGAGGATTCAAAGCATCAGCTCCTCTGTATCATCCCAGACCAGCCCGGAGTGTGGGAGGCCGAGGGACACTATTCCATAGTGAGAGAATCCGAGAGAGAGAGAGAGTGAGAGAGAAAGGTTGGGACCAAACCTCAACAAAGTTGGATTGTTCCTGTGGTGTTCCCCGGAGTCTGTGGACCTGCTGGAGCTTGCTGTGGCCGCGCGTGAAGAAAGGACCAAGAACCGGCTTCTTCCTCCTCCACCAACTCCGGCCAAGGTGAGATCACCCTATCCACCGGTTGTTAGCACCCTAGACCCCTAGCAGTAGCATAATGAGGCTCTTAGCATGCATCCTGCACAAGCCCGAGCCCCCATGCACGTTGCATGGCCGGCGGGAGCAAAATATGGCCGGAAACCTAGCCATGCTCCGTTGCCATTTTTCTCGGCAACCTGTGGACCAACTAGGGAACCAAATGATGGGTTAGGACTGTTGGAGCTGAGGATCAACTCCACCAAATTTGGTGGAGTTTGATCAAGCCATTCACTCGCAGAATAGAACCTAGTTTTCGGGCTACATGCACTTGGCCGAGCTTGCTGCTCCGGCGCCGGCGTGCCTCCCCGCCGCCGGCCACTTGCCCAGAAACCTTCCTGGGTGTGTGAGGAGTGCATCCATGCACTTGCATGCTGTCCATGCAGCATCGGAGGGTGGCGGCCATTGTTGACCCGAAATGGGGACTTGTTGCGGCCGCCGGCGCTCCGGCCAACTCCGGCCGGGTAGGGAAGGACGGGAAGCTTCCTATGGACCAGAGGAACAAGTCCATCCAAGTTGGAGGACTCCATGTTGCCTCTGCTGGAATCCACCATTAACGGGTAATGAAGCTCCAAACCGAGTTGGCTCCGCGCCGCCACCGCCGTGCCCTGTCGCCGGGCACAGGCTCAGGAAGACTCACTGAGGGTTTTAGCACCTATTGGTGTTTTTGGTTGGGTCCCAGAAGCCAAGGTTGGATGGTCACAATTTTTTATGCAATAGCATCATCTTCAACCTCATGCTTCGGCCAACCTAGGTTATGGGGAATGCTCAGAGTTGTAAGAATTACTAAAGAAGCTATCTTGAGCATTTCTTTCCAAGTTGGAAGCCCCCAGGTGCCTTCTCTGCAAAGAACCAACCTTGGGTTGGTGTTGTGTGTATAGTGCTAAATTGTGCACACCAAGTGTTTGTGGAAATGCCACAGTGAAGGAAAAATGGGATTTAGGCTTCAATGTAGAAATGAAAGTTGCTCCAAATAGTCCCCTGAGCTTAGTGCACACTTCAGATCAAGTTGGATCTGTGTGGAATAATGATTGGAGCATTGTGAACTTGTAAGTGTGCAAGGTTTTGGATCTGGGTGATCCAGCAGTGCTGGGCTGCAAATAGGGCAAGCCCAGTGATTCTTGAGCCATTTTAAGCTTATGGCTAAAGCAGTTTGGGATTTG
This sequence comes from Tillandsia leiboldiana, assembly GCA_029204045.2. Classification (NCBI taxonomy): domain Eukaryota; kingdom Viridiplantae; phylum Streptophyta; class Magnoliopsida; order Poales; family Bromeliaceae; genus Tillandsia; species Tillandsia leiboldiana. The sequence continues at coordinate 15,666,931 of CM055068.1, forward strand.
GCACAGTAGAGTTCAAGTTACAAGGTTGTCGAGCTCTAAGTTAGAATTGTGGCCCAAACACTGTTCTGGTCTGTTTGTAATGTTGCAACAGTGTACTCCTGGCTAATTTGGGGTCACTGAACGCGATGCTCGCGTTTATTTTGGGTTTTGATGAGCCGAAGAAACGAAAATGCGTTTCGGCTAGGTTAGAGAAGTAATTCATAGCCCGAAGTTTTCCTCGGGTATCGTGCTGCCACAAATGGGTGAGCACGGTGTTCAGCAAGTCGAATGTCACCTACTGGAGGTGACGGTTCATAAAAATGATTCTCCGTTTATGAGAACGAGCCAAAACGGGGTTTATATAGAAGATATTACACATTCTGAATAAACCCGAGGGCTTGCTGCAATTGTAACAATATGGAAAAGTAGATGAATGCTCTAAAACATTGTGACCTTTCGGTGGGTTTCCCGGGTCCTTGAAAAGCTAAATATGCTTAATAATGCGATAATCGACGAAATGGTCGATTCGCGCTAGTTGCACTTTGAGGATTTGGTAGATCCTGAGTTGTCACCTGGTGTTGTTGTAGGCCCCAGTCATCAGGAGCCAGCCCGTGATCCGTCTTGTGGTTATCGCGACCGTCTACCTTCTGGTGGAGTCGTTGTTCCTCCTATATACAGGTGGGTTTATCTTCGGTCCGCGTTTTATCAGGTCGGCCCTATTGGGTGCCGTGGTAGGTCGGACCCCTGTTCTTGGTGTAGCCTGAACCTATGCTTTAGCCTTACTATATGCTTTCATTCCCGCATTCAGTCATTAAAGCTATATTGGTTGATTATACTGATGAGCCTTTCGTTATACTCTATTCTTCACTGCATGTTTAGAATAGGAGTTCTAGTCTTAGTACCTGGCATGATTTGCATCAGTATCGATATCCCGATGGAGATTTCCTCGGCTTCTCGCCGACTGTCCGGTCTACCGACCGTGGATTGAGATTTAGCATTATGATTGCTATTGAGTTATACCTACTCTTACTACTTGCTTGCATATCAGCACAAAATCCTTACATCTGCATAACCTTGATCCCACAGATGAGCTTTTATTATGCCTTGATTTCCAGTTGTAGTTATACATCATGCTTATATTCCAGCAGTTGCTTGTTTATCATATTGAGATATATCATGCTTTCTTCAATAGTAGATATGCATTTCCTGGACACATGCCATGCTTGATTGGTCACTAGCATATTTCTATACCTGTCTCTATTCTTCACTGCATATTTAGAATAGGAGATACTACTTCAGTATGTGGCATGTTATACTTGTATCCCGGTGGGGAGTTTCCTCGGCTTCTTGCCGTCTATTTGGTCAGTGGACCATGGTTTGAGCATCAGCATATGATCGCCGTCGAGCCAAGCTTTCAGTCGCGCACACCAGCGGATTAGCTACCCGTGTGGGTGTTCTTTACCGGTAGAGAGGTCTGATTGACCCGTGAGCCCGTGGGGTTATGATAGCTTGCAGGGTGTCCAAAAGTGGTTGTTGCCTGAGGCCCCAATGACCAAAAGTGGTAGTTGCCTGAGGTCCATTGCTCCATGGCAGTTTAGCCTGAGGCCCTATGGCCAAAGTGGCATTTGATTGGGTATATTGTGGTACTACCTTTGATGCATTTTCTGATATCCTGCTTGTTTGATTACCTGCATTTCATATCTATTATAGATTATCATGCATAGTATGATTGTGTTATGTTATATGCATACCCCTGTTCTATTGATCATGTATGATCTTACTTAGACTGTTTACCTGCTTTAAATCTTCAGTATATCCTACTTCTGTTATCCGGCTATTATTAGGTATCCGTAGGTACGGCTTGCTATTTCCCGCCCGTCGTGCCCACTGGGATT
>CM055068.1:15668904-15765093 GCA_029204045.2 Tillandsia leiboldiana
GGTTCGTCAAGTACAAAAGGTATGTTTCGTTATGGTTTGCAGGGCACATAAGAAGAAATTGCAAGATTGGAGCAAACACAAGCAAATCAAGCACCTCTGCAACAACTACCAAAAAGGTCATTCCCGAAATCAAAGGAGTATCTTTCAAAGAAAAGAGCCTTGGTAGTTTATCTAACAAGACGACGTCATCAAAGAAAGCAATCAATCAAACAAGACGCTTTCACCAAGGAGCATAACTTCACATTCATTGCCGACCCAGTCCAAAAGGTTTGGTGCGCAAGGTGAAATCTTCCCTTGTCTTGTCATCATACTTCTTTGCATGCTTATGACAATTCGTCTTGGTACTGGATAGCGGATGTTCCAGTCATATGACCGGTGGACAAAAACAATTTTCAACTTTAGAGAAATCTCCGGAGGACTTGTAGTTTCGGAGACGGTCGTCTTCTAAAATTGTTGGAAAGGGAACAATTGCTATTCCAGAAGGCCTGGTTGGAACATGTTTAGTTTGTTGAAGGGCCTTAAACTAACCTCATATATAGTCAACTTTGTGATAATGGTTTTTCAGTTAACTTTTCTTCTGCAGAATGTATTGTAACTGATAAGGACCATTTGTTCTTTTTGAAAGGGGTTAGATCTGAAAATAATTGCTATGTAGTTCAAAATAAATTTCTGAAAAGTGTAAACCTAGTTTCTTTTGATAATGAAACTCTTTGGCATGAAAGACTATGTCACATAAATTTTAAAGAACTAGCAAAGATTTCAAACAAAGACGTGGTTAAGGGGAATTCCTAAACTTTCTTTTAAAGAAAACATTGTGTGTGGAGGTTGTTAAAGGGAAAACAATCAAGGGCTTGCACACAAGAACTTGAAACCACGTTGGTACCAAACCGGCCCTTAAAATTACTGCACATGGACTAATGGGGCCGACACCGTCAACCATCCTTGGGAGGTAAATGGTATATATTTCTTTTGGTTGATGATTTCTCTAGATATTCATGGGTAACATTTTTAAAAGAGAAAGCGGGAACTTTCGACTCTTTTCATGAGGTTTGTCATCGTATTATGATTGAGAGAAAATGAAAAGATCGTTCGTGTTCGAAGTGATAGAGGTGGAGAATTCATTAATTCTAAATTCATTGATTTTTGCACTTCCAACGGCATAAAAACATGAATTCTCAGCACCCTATACACCTCAGCAGAATGGTGTAGTCGAGCGCAAAAAACAGGGTTGTTCAAGAGATGGCGCGTGTTATGCTTCATAGCCGAAACTCCCGTTACATTTTTGGGCTGAAGCTGTGAACACCGCCGTCTATGTAATTAATCGAGTGTATTTGCGCCCGGGAACTCTAAATACACCATATGAGCTTTGGTTTTGTAGAAAACCGAATATCAAATATTTTCGTATCTTTGGGAGTCGCTGTTATATTTTGCGTGATCGTGAAAATCTTGGTAAATTCGACTCTCGAAGTGACGAAGGGATCTTCATGGGTTATTCTACAAACAGTAGAGCATATCGGGTATTTAACCTAGAATCTAAAACGATGGTAGAATCTATTAATGTTAAAGTAGATGAAACTTTTCATTTTGCATCTGATAAATCTACCCCTGATATGTCTCTTGATGATGATACTTGTAGTGATCCGGCCCTTAGGGGTATTTTTGACCCACATATAGTCATTTAAGCCTTTAAGGGAAATAAAATTATTCAATTCTTAAAAGTTGGCCGGTGTGTGGTGCTGGTATTTTTCTGCGATAGAGCGCGGAAAAAGAAGGCCGACGGTGCGATCGGATCTGAAATCCGATATCGGGATCTCCCGGAACGGAATCCTTGGTGATACGGTGATTAGTCATGCATCAGAATCCGTGCAAAATATCTTGCACCCGTTAGAGATAAGGTGGGTTATCTCGTAGGGGATAATTAATTAGTTAATTAATTATCCTATGACGGAAAATAGAATTCTCTTACGTACGAATTAAAGAGGAAATTAATTAAAGATATAATACGAGCTATATAAGGGATCCCGATTATCGGAAAGAAAAGAAAAGAAAAATAAAAACCGTAATCGGTGAGAAGAGAAAAAGAAAAGAAAAGACAGAACCCTAGCCGGAAGAAAGGGAAATGAGAGAGAGAAGGAGCCCGATCTTCCCGGACTTCGAACCGAAGGCAAGAACGCGACCGGACAACCTTCCCGTCGATCTTCGGTTAGTAAAATAATTATTACAAATTATTTGGGATTTTTCCGTCGTCCTTTTTGTTTGAGTTCTTGGGTTTCTCCGTCGTATCCGTCGCCGTCACCGTCATCGTCGCCATGCTAGGGCACGGAACGGACGACGGAGGCGCGCGGTGCCGCAAGGGCATCGCGCGGGGGGGGGAGAGTCGCGGACGGCCACCGTCGCCGCAAGCGGCGACGGGACCGCGCGGGCCATACCCGCGCGGGCGCCGCGCGGCTACCGCGCGGGCGGCACCCACGCGGACCTGCAACCGCGCGGGCACCGCATGGGCACCGCGCGGCTACCGCACGGACGGCATCCATGCGGACCCGCGACCGCGTGGGCACCGAATGGGCGCCGCGCGGCCGCCGCACGGGCAACACCCGCGCGAGGCACCGCGCCGTGTGGGCGTCGCCGCGGAGACACGCCGCGCGGTTCCGAACCGCGCGGGGCTCCGGCGGACGACGACGGCGGCACGGGATTTCCGGTTTCGTCAACCCGGACGGTGTTGGACTTTTCCGTCGAAAAGAGTAAAGTGGGTCTTTTGTTTCGGGATGTTAGTATACGCTTTTGACTATAGTTATCCTTACGGACTTTCTTTAGGTCCAGGAGCGCAGCGGGGGTGCGCGAAGGATTCAGGTGTTCCGATTTCTCTTCAACTAGGTGGGTACGGTTGCGATAAGTGCAACAAGTGCAGTAAGTGCATCTATCATCATTAAAATGCTCTTAATTTGTCTAACAAAGTAGATGGACAGTTTAACCTTTCGCATAATTGTATTTTATCTAACAATTGAAGCGGCTACGGTCGCGGTGCTCATTACACGCCGATCTCGGCAAATCCGTTTCGGATGCTGCACGTACACAGGCGGATTGGCCTCCGCATGGGTGTACTTTTCCGGAGAAGTGGTCTTTTTGACCCGTGTGCCCCACGAAAGTATAGGTGTGAGTGGGGACCCCTTCACGACGGCTATTGGTGCCGCACTAGCTCCGTGAAGAGGTTAAAAGCATCAAAAAGGTGTTTGCGCACGAGGGGAGACTTTAGTCTCCCCGACAGGTACTCTGGAGTTGGTGCCCAACTTAATTGGTAAATCTGGGGTTGGTGCCCAGCTTAATTATGTGCAGGGTTTTAGCGAAAGGTTCCGGTGTATTTGGTTTGCTCCTTATTCCTTATTGTTATTAGACATCTACTTTGTTTGTCACTGACTTTACCCACTCCGTGACAGGTGTTACGAGGTGCGTTAGCCGGGAGGGCGGTGAGACTGCGTCGCGAGGACCGTAGTCAGGATACTTGGGTTTTTTATCTCGTCTTCCTTATGCTTTAATTAGTTCATTTGCTTGTGGAGCTTACAAGTCGTGGACATGTATTAGATAGCACTGTGGATGAGATGTACCTATGCGTTTTAGTTACTTTCAGTGATGTTTTCTTATGCGGCACGCTTTCAGGAAAAGCTAAATGATTTCGAAAACATTTTCCCAAAACGAAGTGCCGTGTGGGCACGGGTTTTGCAACCGCTGGTTTTATCCTTTCCAAACGGTTACGCCGCTTTTATAACATTAGTTAAGTTACTGTACTCTGTTTGACGATGTATGTCTATTGTATGGTTGATGGTTGGTGTATGATGTTGTAAATGAGACGTCGTGCATACACAAAGGAGACTCTGTCCGTGGGCAGAGAGAATTTGTGTATGTGGCGGTCTGGCATGCACCGGGGATGAGGTTTAAGATACCTTGTTAAGAAAGAAAAAAAATAATACACGCAATTTTTCGCTTGATAGACTCAAAAACCCCCGGGGGCGTGACAGATTAAATGGTATCAGAGAAAAACAACCATAACCATAGTAAACGTGATCCACATCCACAGTGTAAGGTGCCACAAGCAAATTGGACATGAGATAACCAAGGTCTAGGTGCGTAGTACGTGAGAGTATGGGGAAAAAGGGGACGTAATATAGGTGTAATCGTAAGACAGGGTGCTAGGGTTATGACCTTAGGGTTAACGTGGTTTCTTTGTATCACAGCAGACAACGGCCAGGATCCGGCCACCGAGCGCTAACCATTCTCAATGGACAGGATGGATTCCGTAGCCGCAGCCAACCGCTTACTCCGCAACCAGCTACGCGACATAGCGGGGCAAATGCTAACTCTCACTGAGCGCCTAGGCCTACTGACTCAGGATTTCGAGAGTGTCGACCGCACCCAGCGAGACGCCAGGGACGGCGCCTATCGGGGAATGCCACCGGCAGGGTTCCCCACTTTTAACGAAGCGGTTATGTTGGCCCGGCAGGCAGAGCAAGAACTGGCCGAGACATGCGCTCGGCAGAGTTATCCCTATCCCAGTCCGGCGGAGGACCCTTTCCAGCAGGGCCCGGCACTCAAACACCCGAGGACAGAGAGGAACTTTGGAAAGGCGATGAGAGGAGAATCCAAACCACAGAGGAAGCCGTGTCCCATATGCAGTGGGGCGCATCAGGTGACTGATTGCCCATGGAGACACGGCCACTGCTACCGATGCGGCAGACCAGGACACGCACGCTACGAGTGCCCACGGAAACCGGGCGCCACCAGGCCTCCGGCACCGCGACCGGAGGGGACAGAGAAGACTGCTACACCCGTTCCGCAAGGGGGCCCCGCCCCGGAGGGCCAAGGAGGAGGACGTCCAGAGAAAGCACGGAAGGACGAACCGACACCAGCGAGGGGCCCGAAACCACCTCAGGGACCGTGCGTAATCTGCGAGGGTGCTCACCCGGTAGCGGAATGTACGTGGAGGTACCATTACTGCAATCAGTGCGGCTTACCGAACCACTCCCGTGCCTTCTGCCCTCAGAGGCCCACCCCCGCCGCCGCCGCGCCACCACAGCAGGAAGGACTAGAGAGTGCTGCGGCCCCCGTTCAGCCAAAGGATTTTCCCGGCGACCAGCAATCCGCAGACTCCTCAGACGTCAAGTCCCTTCCCCAGCACGCCGTACGACGCTGGTCCAAGGGCTGTGGACGGACTCCCCGGGATACTACAGTGGAAGACGCGACGTCCCAGACCTAGTAACGGCAGGTAATATTTAGTTTCTCTTTTCCCTCTTAGATTAGGAGCACCGGTTACACCTTAGCCTACTACCCCTATTAGGCTCTCTCTCTCTCCCTCTCTCTAAAAATCCTTAAGTATTAGGCGAAGCCTTCCCCGGCTGATGTACGCGGGCGGGCTTCGAAGCATAGGAGAACCTTGTGTACTCGGGGCCCGTTAAGGGCCATGCAAGGAATAAATAGGCTCCACCCTATGCCTTGCAGCCGAGAACCCAATGGGCCGATAGGTAGTTCAGGGCCGCTCCCCAGATAAGGATCAGCGGTCCCGTGGTAAGGGAATTTCCGGATGTATTTCCGGCAGAGCTCCCCGGAATGCCACCGGAACGAGAGGTCGACTTCCCTATTGAACTACTTCCCAGCACCAAACCCATCACCAAGGCACCGTACAGGATGGCCTTCGCGGAATTGAAGGAACTCAAGGCACAGTTGGAGGACCTTTTGGATAAGGGCTTCATCAGACCTAGCGCGTCACCCTGGGGCGCGCCCGTCCTGTTTGTGTGGAAGAAGGACAGAAGTCTCCGGTTGTGCATCGACTACCGGGAGATAAATAAGGTCACCGTTAAGAACAAATACCCCCTGCCAAGGATCGACGACCTCTTCGACCAACTACAGGGGGCGACGGTGTTTTCAAAGATTGACCTGCAGTCGGGCTATCATCAGGTCCAGGTTAAGGGGGACGACATCCCCAAAACGGCTTTCCGAACTCGCTACGGCCATTACGAATTTACAGTAATGCCGTTCGGGCTCACAAATGCCCCGGTGGTGTTCATGGACATGATGAACAGGGTATTCAAACCCTTCCTGGACTTATTCGTGGTGGTCTTCATCGACGATATCCTCATCTACTCCCGTACAGACGAGGAACACGAAGAACATCTGCGCACAGTCCTCCAGACCCTACGGGAACAGAAACTCTATGCCAAACTCAAAAAGTGTGAGTTTTGGCTCCATGAGGTCGGCTTCTTGGGGCACGTAATCTCGGCGGCTGGAGTCGCAGTCGATCCGAAGAAGATAGATTCGGTGACGGACTGGTCCCCACCGACGACGGTGACGAAGATTCGAAGCTTCCTGGGGTTAGCCGGGTACTACCGGCGCTTCGTGGAGGGTTTCTCCAAGATAGCCACCCCCTTAAACCGGTTGACTAAAAAGGGGGAAAAGTTCATCTGGACGGACAAATGTCAGAGGAGCTTCGAGGAGCTCAAGGATAGATTGACGCGAGCCCCGATTCTCGCCCTGCCAGAACCAGGGGAGGATTATGAAGTGTATTGCGATGCGTCGCGAAGCGGACTGGGTGGAGTACTCATGCAACGGGGAAAGGTTATAGCCTATGCGTCAAGGCAGCTCAAGGAATACGAGCGGAACTACCCCGTGCACGATTTGGAACTCGCAGCGGTTGTGTTCGTCCTCAAGCTTTGGAGACACTACCTGTATGGGGCACACCCCAATGTGTACTCAGATCATAAAAGTCTTAAGTACCTTTTCACCCAAAAGGAGTTAAATTGGCGACAAAGACGGTGGCTCGAGCTACTGAAGGATTACGATTTAACGATCCACTACCACCCGGGAAAGGCAAACGTGGTGGCCGACGCCCTGAGCCGCAAGGGGCAGGCCGAGGAGGCAGGGGTAAGTGCCATCACCCAGCAAGATAGTCGGATTGCGGAATTTTCACGATTAAGACTAGAAGTAGTACCGGCGGGTACAGTCGCACAACTTCTGACACTGGTGGTCAGACCTACCTTGCTTGACAGAATTCTCGAGGGGCAGTCGACTGATGACCAACTCTAGCTGGTACGAAGTAGAGTAACTGCCGACCAAGAAGGTGATTTCACAGTAAACTCCGACGGCACGATACGATTTCGGGGACGAATCTGCGTGCTGGATCTACCGGAACTCAAAGAGGAAATCCTGCGGGAGGCGCATACTGCTCCATATGCAGCGCACCCCGGGGGAACGAAGATGTACAAGGACGTCAAACAGACTTTCTGGTGGCCCAAAAGGAAGGGAGACGTGACTCGGTTTGTGGCACACTGCCTGGTGTGCCAACGGGTGAAGGCCGAGCACCAGCGCCCGGCAGGAAAATTGCAACCCTTACCGGTGCCCGCATGGAAGTGGGACATGATTACCATGGATTTTGTGACCGGATTCCCGAGATCGTCACAGGGACGCGATGCAATATGGGTGATTGTGGACCGTCTGACGAAATCGGCCCACTTTCTGCCCATACACACGACATGGACGCGGGAACGACTGGCACAAACCTACATCAACGAGATAGTAAGGTTGCATGGGGTGCCGACATCCATCACGTCGGACAGGGACACGCGATTTGTATCAAACTTTTGGCAGAGCCCGCAACGAGCAATGGGAACCAAGTTACACTTCAGTACGGCTTTTCACCCGCAGACCGATGGACAATCAGAGCGGGTGATACAAATTGTGGAGGACATGCTTCGAGCATGCGTTCTGGACTTGGGCGAAGGGTGGGCATGGTGTTTGCCCCTAGTGGAATTTGCCTACAATAACAGTTACCAGGCCAGCATTCAGATGGCACCATATGAGGCCCTGTACGGGCGCCGCTGCCGGTCTCCAATATGCTGGGACGACTTGCGTGACCGTAAGTTTCTGGGCCCAGATTTGGTGGAGGAGACCGAAGCAAAGGTGCGATTGATTAGACAAAGGTTGCTGACCGCCCAGAGCAGACAGAAAAGCTACGCGGACAACAGACGTCGAGACTTAGAGTTCATGGTGGGTGAGCATGCGTTACTCCGAGTTTCGCCCTCCAAGGGGAACCGACGCTTCGGCATAAAGGGAAAGTTAAGCCCGAGGTATGTAGGACCGTTCGAGATCCTAGAACGCGTAGGACCGGTGGCGTACCGATTAGCCCTGCCGCCGAATCTCGAACGATTCCATAACGTGTTCCATGTCTCAATGCTCTGGAAGTACCTGGCTGACCCCTCTCATGCCTTGGATGCCTCCACCATCGAGTTGCGAGAGGATTTAAGCGTCGAGGAGACGCCGGTGCGGATTTTGGCAAGAGAGGACAAGAAGTTGCGCAATCGAACTATCCCCTATGTAAAGGTCCAGTGGAGCAACCACGAAGAGCGCGAGGCGACTTGGGAACTGGAATCGAAGATGAGAGAATGTTTTCCCGAATTGATTAGTGGGGTTTGTACTTAAGTTTCGGGACGAAACTTTTTATAAAGTGTGAGTGGTGTAGTGATCCGGCCCTTAGGGGTATTTTTGACCCACATATAGTCATTTAAGCCTTTAAGGGAAATAAAATTATTCAATTCTTAAAAGTTGGCCGGTGTGTGGTGCTGGTATTTTTCTGCGATAGAGCGCGGAAAAAGAAGGCCGACGGTGCGATCAGATCTGAAATCCGATATCGGGATCTCCCGTAACGGAATCCTTGGTGATACGGTGATTAGTCATGCATCGGAATCCGTGCAAAATATCTTGCACCCGTTAGAGATAAGGTGGGTTATCTCGTAGGGGATAATTAATTAGTTAATTAATTATCCGATGACGGAAAATAGAATTCTCTTACGTACGAATTAAAGAGGAAATTAATTAAAGATATAATACGAGCTATATAAGGGATCCCGATTATCAGAAAGAAAAGAAAAGAAAAATAAAAACCCTAATCAGTGAGAAGAGAAAAAGAAAAGAAAAGACGGAACCCTAGCCGGAAGAAAGGGAAAGGAGAGAGAGAAAGAGCCCGATCTTCCCGGACTTCGAACCGAAGGCAAGAACGCGACCGGACAACCTTCCCGTCGATCTTCGGTTAGTAAAATAATTATTACAAATTATTTGGGATTTTTTCGTCGTCCTTTTTGTTTGAGTTCTTGGGTTTCTCCGTCGTATCCGTCGTCGTCACCGTCATCGTCGCCATGCTAGGGCACGGAACGGACGGCGGAGGCGCGCGGTGCCGCTAGGGCATCGCGCAGGGGGGGGGGGGGGAGAGTCGCGGACGGCCACCGTCGCCGCAAGCGGCGACGGGACCGCGCGGGCACCGCGCGGGCCATACCCGCGCGGCTACCGCGCGGGCGGCACCCACGCGGACCCGCAACCGCGCGGGCACCGCATGGGCGCCGCGCGGCTACCGCACGGACGGCATCCATGCGGACCCACGACCGCGCGGGCACCGCATGGGCGCCGCGCGGCCGCCGCACGGCCAACACCCGTGCGAGGCACCGCGCCGCGTGGGCGTCGCCGCGGAGACACGCCGCGCGGTTTCGAACCGCGCGGGGCTCCGGCGGACGACGACGGCGGCGCGGGATTTTCGGTTTCGTCAACCCGGACGGTGTTGGACTTTTCCGTCGAAAAGAGTAAAGTAGGTATTTTGTTTCGGGATGTTAGTGCACGCTTTTGACTATAGTTATCCTTACGGACTTTCTTTAGGTCCAGGAGCGCAGCGGGGGTGCGCGAAGGATTCAGGTGTTCCGACTTCTCTTCAACTAGGTGGGTACGGTTGCGATAAGTGCAACAAGTGCAGTAAGTGCATCTATCGTCATTAAAATGCTCTTAATTTTTCTAACAAAGTAGATGGACAGTTTAACCTTTCGCATAATTGTATTTTATCTAACAATTGAAGCGGCTACGGTCGCGGTGCTCATTACACGCCGATCTCGGCAAATCCGTTTCGTATGCTGCACGTACACAGGCGGATTGGCCCCCCCATGGGTGTACTTTTCCGGAGAAGTGGTCTTTTTGTCCCGTGTGCCCCACGAAAGTATAGGTGTGAGTGGGGACCCCTTCACGACGGCTATAGGTGCCGCACTAGCTCCGTGAAGAGGTTAAAAGCATCAAAAAGGTGTTTGCGCATGAGGGGAGACTTTAGTCTCCCCGACAGGTACTCTGGAGTTGGTGCCCAACTTAATTGGTAAATCTGGGGTTGGTGCCCAGCTTAATTATGTGCAGGGTTTTAGCGAAAGGTTCCGGTGTATTTGGTTTGCTCCTTATTCCTTATTGTTATTAGACATCTACTTTGTTTGTCGCTGACTTTACCCACTCCGTGACAGGTGTTACGAGGTGCGTTAGCCGGGAGGGCGGTGAGACTGCGTCGCGAGGACCGTAGTCAGGATACTTGGGTTTTTTATCTCGTCTTCCTTATGCTTTAATTAGTTCATTTGCTTGTGGAGCTTACTAGTCGTGGACATGTATTAGATAGCACTGTGGATGAGATGTACCTATGCGTTTTAGTTACTTTCAGTGATGTTTTCTTATGCGGCATGCTTTCAGGAAAAGCTAAATGATTTCGAAAACGTTTTCCCAAAACGAAGTGCCGTGTGGGCACGGGTTTTGCAACCGCTGGTTTTATCCTTTCCAAACGGTTACGCCGCTTTTATAACATTAGTTAAGTTACTGTACTCTGTTTGACGATGTATGTCTATTGTATGGTTGATGGTTGGTGTATGATGTTGTAAATGAGACGCCGTGCATACACAAAGGAGACTCTGTCCGTGGGCAGAGAGAATTCATGTATGTGGCGGTCTGGCACGCACCGGGGATGAGGTTTAAGATACCGTGTTAAGAAAGAAAAAAAATAATACACGCAATTTTCCGCTTGATAGACTCAAAAATCCCCGGGGGCGTGACAATACTCCTGTAAATGCATCTTCTCATAATAATTCTTTCGATAAAGTTGATGCATCTAATGGTTTTTCTAGTTTATCTGATATGCAGGAATCATCACATGTACCTCCGAGTACTCCGTTACCTCAAACGCTACGTATCTCCAAGGATCATCCGGAATCGAACATTATTGGAGACCCACAAGAAGGAGTCAGGACTCGGAGACAGTTGGTTTGTGGAGTCGCATGTTACGTCTCCATGGTAGAACCAAAGAACGTCGATGAAGCTCTTCAGGATGACTACTGGATTGAAGCAATGCAGGAAGAGCTCCATCAGTTCGAAAGAAACAAAGTATGGGAACTAACGATGTGGTGACCCTGATCCCCGTGTAGCTTCTCCCATGAACCGTGGTGTAGAACACCTAGTGTTGGTGTATCTGGTCCATAGTGCATCAAAGGGATGCCACAGATGGACCCTGTGTGATATCCACAGCTGGATTGGCCTTCGGCTGCATTTGCCGAATTTTTGGAATGGTTTTGGGCCAAACAGAGGTTGGATTTGGATTCAGCGCGGAAAAACGCTTGAAAACGGCTGTTTGCTTGTTTGATTTGGAGTCCGGATGCCCAAAAATGGACCCCCGGAAGTTTTCGCTGAATTTCGGTGCATGGGAGGGGCCGTGGACCGCCGGCTGCCACGTGGCGGCTTGTGATTGGGCCGGTCCGCAGCGCTCGGTCCACAGAGGGACGCGGCTGGGTGCACGGACCCGGCGCATGGACACGTGGCGCCGCCTGATTGGCGGGCTCGTGGTGCGCGGTCTACGGGAGTGGCGCGGCGGTGCATGGACCAGGCGGGGGACGCGTGGAAGTCCCCGGTTGGTCGGTGCACGCAGCGCGGTCCACGGAACCGACGTAAGGTGCGAGGACCGGGTGCAGGGGACACGTGTCGGCTTGCTACTCGCGGGCTCACGAGGCGCGGTGCACCGGGTCGCGGGCGTGCGCCTCGGGGCGTGTGCGTGGCAGGCGGCCAGTGCGGCGCCTGCCCGCACGTGTGACCGCGACAGTGGCAGGGCCACGTGTCGCCCTGCCACTGGCGGGCGCCACCTACCCGGTTTGACCGGGTAGGTGCCACGTGGCGGCAGCTTGCGCGCCCCGCACAGCTGTTTGCTGTGCGGGACACGCGTCGGGCCCCGGGAGGGCCACGTGGCCGCTCCCGGCGCGCCCCGCACAGCTGTTTGCTGTGCGGATGACGTGGCCGCCCTAGGATTTTCCGGGCGGCTACAGTATTTGGGCCTTGCGCCCGGATTCGGGCGCCCGAAAGTTCGGGTGCGCCCGAATCTTGGGACTTAATGGGAATTATCCCATTTGTTTTTCTGCTGCCTATTTAAAGGCCCGAGCTCCCTTCCCCTTCGACTTTTCGGCACTTCCGAGCTTCAAACCGGCTGGAGTTCTTCACCAAAGTTGTTCCTCTCGCAGTGAAGCTTCCATCTGCAAAGTTTGGGGAATTTTGGGGGCACGCTTTTCGAGATTCTCTTTTTCTTGGCCCGGCGCGACGCTCTTTCTTCGGTGTTTCTTCCGTCGCTCTTCGGTGTACGAGCTCCCCCGACCTACTCCGACGATCTTTTCGAGCGATTTCTTCGCTGCTGGATTCGTAACAGGTGAGGCTACGATTTTAGGTTTACTCGCACATTTTCAGATTTCGCGTTTTTCGAGGAGTTTTCTCGTGCTCACTGGGACCCTTTTTGCTGTGAGATTTTGGTGAGGGTAGCACCTTCTCTTGAGGAGATCTTCGCGCACGAGTCTCGGATCAAGACGTGCTTTAGACTTTTTTCATCTACTCGACGCGAGGATCATCGTGGATTTTTCTTGGAATTTTTGGAGGCCTTCCCGAAGGTATACACTTTTTCTTTTATCTGTACAAGAGTTTACAGTTGAATGGTTTCGGGATTGTGCGCACCGATACTGTGGAATTTGTAACTTGGCCTACGGTGCTCGGAATTGGACGTGCAGGTACCCGTTTCGAAGCTATCGACGCGAGGATCGCTGTGGTATTTTTATCAGAATTTTTGGAGTTCGTTTTACAGGTGAAAATTTCGAAATAAGTGGACTGTTCCCAGCAGATTTGTAAAACCTGGATTTTATTGGATTTAAAGTATAACTGTAGCCTTATGTTGTACCCAGGAGGGATTGTGGACTGTGTTGGACCTGTTGGACCTAGAGTTGTTATTTTCCTGGTTTTCTCAGCTGTACGACTCCGGACAGTTAGCGTCTTCAGGTGGGTGGCTTGCTTTCAAGATCTATGGACTGTACTCTAATTTTATTGATATAGAATCATGCATGATAGTGATTGGACTTGGGTAGCATGCTAGAGTGTAGGAATTGTTGTTCCTTGTTTTATCTGTCGATTTGGTGATCTCCTGTTTCCTACTTTCTTGTTAAATATTTGTTATGTTGAACCTGACCTAGCACCCCCGTCATATGTTGCATGTGTAACCAGACCAGTAGAAAACCCTCACTTGGGCTAGGGTTATTTATGCTTAGACATCCACACTTTATGTTTCATTCCTGGACTTAGTGTTATCCTCGCCCGGGTAGTGGGCCGAGCGGTCGGGACATCTTTTTAGTGTGGGATGCATTTGCACTCGTGCTTGGGAGCAGAGTGGAGTCTGGTAGATGTAGTGGATCGCTTGTCTGTACCGGGAACCGTTTGAGATAAACGGTGGTCCCGAGAGGTCTTGTTTTCCCCTGTTGGGGTTGTCGCCACTGTGTCAGTGGTAGTAGTATACTAGTGTTAGCCGAACCTAGAACCCTTTTCGACATACACATGATTTTAGTCTACCAATGTTTTCTTCCAAGCATCGAAGGGCCGCTAGAGTCTGTTCTTGTTTGATTGGACAAAGGCATCAGCCCTTCGGGGTTTGGGTAAAACACTTATTTTTCTAACTGATTTTCTAAAAAGAACTAAAATTGTTAAATATGGATTTCTTCCAGATCAAAATAATTTTCAATAACAAATGTCACCTTTTCATATAAATCTCCTCACTCGAAAGGATTCGAGTGATCCGGGTTTTAGCGGCCGTTCCTTTGTCGGGACGAAAGCCACGGGGGCCGAGCTTGGAACCTGTTCTTGTTTGATAGGGTTGTAGGTGTAGGTCTCCCGGGACTTTCGGGCCCTGTTGGTGCTTTCTGCGTGTCGTGCCGAGGTTTTGCTTTCCCGAACTATAAGGGGATCGGGAACTTCGATAGGCGGAGCCTAGAGTCTGTTCTTGTTTGATAGGGTTCTTAGCACCGGTCTATCAGGTTTTCGAACCCTTATGGTGTCGGTCTTTCCTGTGAGTTTAGTGTTCTGTTGTGGGAACCATCTGGTGGACGGTGGCCCCAGCTGTGTGGTTTTCCAGCCTATGGTTGAGAGTTGTTGTTGTTGGTCGATCTTGTTGATCGTGGTTTGGACTATAGCCTGCATGAGCCATATTTGAGCTCGACAGAGATACGCGGATACTTTCCTCGGTGGGGTCGCTCCCCTCGAGAGCCACTCCGGAGTTGGGCCTGTTACTTGCTATCGCGACTTGTCGACGCCGTCCCTCTGACTGTGCCAGTTAGTGGCAGTCACGGACACCCTACGGTAGACCCGTCCTGTTGAGGATGTGCGGCAGTAGGTGGGCGCAGGTTTGACTGGACCCTTTGAGGCAGTCAGTATAGATTTGGTAAGTTTACTGTGTGTGTTAGTAGGTGCATCATGTTCCATCTGTTCCTTTTCTTGAGCATCTAGATAGAGGCATAGTAGCTGTAGAGTTACTTTTCCAGCCCCTTCATTTCTGTATTATCGTTACTTTATGCCTCTAGTAGACTTAGTGGGCAGACCGTCGGGCTTGTTGGCGGCACCCACTGAGAACTACTTGGGACGTAGTTCTCACACCCGTCGTGGTGTTTTCCCCACAGGGACTTCTACTCCGGTTCCTGTTGCTCCTGTTGCTTCTTCTTCTGATCGAGGTAAGGGAGTCGCGAGATAGTTCCCTACCAGTCATCGTCCAGTGAGTAGATGTACCCTTATTACTTTTGAGAGTTCATGTTGAGAGAACTTTGTAGTGAGGTTTAGAGTTGTATTTATTTTCTACTGCTCGAGAGACTTTTGTACTTTTGGTGAGGACTTGTGTTGTATATAGTTTTTATTTCTAGCAGTTTTACTTTCAGCTCTGATATCTGCATAGTATAGATGCTCTTTTGCAGGTTAGTCGCTTCGTCTACACGGGGCTTCCCGTATGGGCGGCGGATCTGTTGGCGAGCCCGGGTCGCAGTTCCGACGCCGGGGCGTGACAGATTAGGTGGTATCAGAGCCTAGGTTGTAGGTCATTGTGGACTTAGAAACCCTAGGCTTGTGGTTGGACGTTAGGATGACTACGTGAGAGTCGTGACTGTTAGCGAGAGTCCTGATTGAGTTTGATACCTCTCCCCAGGGGTGGGATGAGTGACTGGCATGTTTAATCTCCTAAGCGATTATGTTGGCTGCAGACAACATAATGCTAGGGAATGGATGACATGTCCTAGACTTTCGCTGGATTGGGTCGAGTATTGTTTGGTACTGTCCTGATGGTTGCTTGTGTGTTGCAGGTAGGCACGATGCCTCCCCGACGCAGGGTGCAGACGCGTTCTCAGCCTTTCCCCTCCGATGAGCCCGAGCAGGAGGACTCGGGGCAGGGACAGCAGAGGGAGGTTCTGGAGCTCCGTGCCCAGGTGGCACAGTTGTCTGAGGCGGTGCGGCGCCAGGAGGAGACATCTCAGCGCCAGGAGGAGGCTTTACAGCGCGAGGAGGAGGCTTCTCAGCGCCAGGAGGAGGCTTCTCGGCGCCAGGAGGAGGCCTTTGGTCGGATGATGCTTCTTTTAGAGCAGAGGATGCAGCCTGTGGTAGCACCCCCTGTGTGTTCGCCTGTGCCTTCTTCACCAGCTATGGCGCCCCCTGTGGTTCCGTCAGCGCCGGGTATTCCTGTCGAGCCGATTTCTAGCATACCACCGCCTGGGTCAGTGGGACCTTTGACTTTGGCTGAGCAGAGTGCGGTGGTGGATCTGTTGATGAGGTTCCGCCGGTTTGATCCACCCCGTTTTTCTGGTATGAGTACTGAGCCGTGGGAGGCAGAGTCTTGGATCACGGCCATGGAGCGTCATTTTGAGAGTTTGTTTGTTGAGGATCGATTTCGGGTCTTCTTGGCTACACACTACTTGGAGGGCAACGCCGAGGCTTGGTGGCGGCGTGTGCGGCCTGCTGGTCCGCCTGGGACGCAGATTCTTCCCTGGGCGGAGTTCCGCAGACTTCTTTTAGGGGCCTTCTTTCCTGAGAGTGTTCGCCAGAGATTGGAGGAGCAGCTGAGAAATCTCCGCCAGGGAGATCGGCCCGTGAATGCATACATAGCCGAATTCAATCAGCTGTTGGCTAGTATGCCTCACGTGGCCAGGGACGAGTCTCACCGGATCTACATGTTCGAGCGGGGGCTGCGCCGGGATATTTATCAGCTTGTTCGCTCCGGCAGATTACAGACTTTGGAGGCATCGATGGAGCAGGCGTTATATGTTGAGTCTGGAGAGGCTGTGATGTCAGAGGTGGCTCTAGCCCCCGTAGTGATTCCTGGGGCGAAGCGCCCAGCACCGGATGATGAGGGTCAGACGAGCAGGCAGGGACCTCCGAGACCTTCACGATCTCATTCTGAGGGTCGTGGGTTTCGTAGGCGCCGGAGATCTGGTGAGCCCCAGCAGCAGCATCAGTGGTATCGGTAGCAGCGGCAGGAGCGGTGTGTCATCTGTGGCGGGCCTCATCCACCGTCGCAGTGTGATCAGAGACAGGGGCGGTGTTTCCTCTGTGGAGAGTTGGGACATTTCCGCGCAGCTTGCCCCCAGGCCATTTTGTCAGTGCGGCCGATTGCGACAGCACCCCCCTTGCCCATCCATGCAGCGGGAACCCCTCCGGCACACCAGCAGACAGAGTGGGCCACGACGTCGGGACAGACGGGACGACGACCTGCAGCACCCAGTGGACGGGTTTATGCAGCCCTGGTGGAGGACACCCCGGCAGCGGATCATGCCGCGGCAGGTATGATTTTATTTGAGTTAGCTGAGTTGAGCATTTCTTTACCGCTGCATCCTTCTGCATTATTAGTTGAGTATCTACATCGGCATCTTTGCATGGGTATGGGTTAGGAATTTCTGCTACATGTTTTAGCAATTGGTTTCTTCCCAGTATCCTACGAGTAGAGGAGGTTCGCGGTGTATGATCAGTGCAGTTGAGACTTGGGACTTCACCGGCTGATGTGACGATTCAAGGACAGCTCCAGGACTTGGATTGAGCACGCATGTTGGACTGGTTGGTGCGGTGTAGTGCTACGACTGATAATGGAATGAGAGCAGTTATCCTTCTGCGAGTTGGACTGGAGGAGTTCGTTTTCTCGGATTGTCGGCGTACCCTTCCAGCAGCGGCAGCTTCAGCGGCTTTGGACAGACGCCACCTCGGGAGCAGTTGTGATGTTTAGGGACTAGAGGTTGTGTCCTTAGGAGTCTCTGTTAGTGATAGCTTTCGTTTTGGTAGCCACAGCAGGAACGACACCAACACTTCTCTCACTTTTCTCGCCTTTGTACTGAAATTTACGAATAGGACGAAAACTTCGAAAGATTGCTCCAGGAATGGAGACAGTGCCCGAACCTGTTCTTGTTTGATTTGGGCGAAGGTACTTATCTTTCAAAATTTTCGGACTTTTCGCTAATTTCAGCTGTTTTCTAAATCGAGGGTTGGGGTTGATGACTTTCCTGCTGGTGGAGCCGTACCTTTCTTGTTAGTTTTGTGTTGCGTTCTTGGTTGTTTTGATTGTCTTGGTTTTGTGGTTGTGGTGTGTTTTTGTTTCGGGGACGAAACTTCCTTTTAGTGGGGGAGGATGTGGTGACCCTGATCCCCGTGTAGCTTCTCCCATGAACCGTGGTGTAGAACTCGTAGTGTTGGTGTATCTGGTCCATAGTGCATCAAAGGGATGCCACAGATGGACCCTGTGTGATATCCATAGCTGGATTGGCCTTCGGCTGCATTTGCCGAATTTTCGGAATGGTTTTGGGCCAAACAGAGGTTGGATTTGGATTCAGCGCGGAAAAACGCTTGAAAACGGCTGTTTCCTTGTTAGATTTGGAGTCCGGATGCCCAAAAACGGACCCCCGGAAGTTTTCGCTGAATTTCGGTGCATGGGAGGGGCCGTGGACCGCCGGCTGCCACGTGGCGGCTTGTGATTGGGCCGGTCCGCAGCGCTCGGTCCACAGAGGGACGCGGCTGGGTGAACGGACCCGGCGCATGGACACGTGGCGCCGCCTGATTGGCGGGCTCGTGGTGCGCGGTCTACGGGAATGGCGCGGCGGTGCATGGACCAGGCGGGGGACGCGTGGAAGTCCCCGGTTGGTCGGTGCACGCGGCGCGGTCCACGGAACCGACGTAAGGTGCGTGGACCGGGTGCAGGGGACACGTGTCGGCTTGCTACTCGCGGGCTCATGAGGCGCGGTGCACCGGGTCGCGGACGTGCGCCTCGGGGCGCGTGCGTGGCAGGCGGCCAGTGCGGCGCCTGCCCGCACGTGTGATCGCGACAGTGGCAGGGCCACGTGTCGCCCTGCCACTGGCGGGCGCCACCTACCCGGTTTGACCGGGTAGGTGCCACGTGGCGGCAGCTTGCGCGCCCCGCACAGCTGTTTGCTGTGCGGGACACGCGTCGGGCCCCGGGAGGGCCACGTGGCGGCTCCCGGCGCGCCCCGCACAGCTGTTTGCTGTGCGGGTGACGTGGCCGCCCCAGGATTTTCCGGGCGGCTACAGTATTTGGGCCTTGCGCCCGGATTCGGGCGCCCGAAAGTTCGGGTGCGCCCGAATCTTGGGACTAAATGGGAATTATCCCATTTGTTTTTCTGCTGCCTATTTAAAGGCCCGAGCTCCCTTCCCCTTCGACTTTTCGGCACTTCCGAGCTTCAAACCGGCTGGAGTTCTTCACCAAAGTTGTTCCTCTCGTAGTGAAGCTTCCATCTGCAAAGTTTGGGGATTTTTGGGGGCACGCTTTTCGAGATTCTCTTTTTCTTGGCGCGGCGCGACGCTCTTTCTTCGGTGTTTCTTCCATCGCTCTTCGGTGTACGAGCTCCCCCGACCTACTCCGACGATCTTTTCGAGCGATTTCTTCGCTGCTGGATTCGTAACAGGTGAGGCTACGATTTTGGGTTCTCGCACATTTTCAGATTTCGCGTTTTTCGAGGAGTTTTCTCGTGCTCACTGGGACCCTTTTTGCTGTGAGATTTTGGTGAGGGCAGCACCTTCTCTTGAGGAGATCTTCGCGCACGAGTCTCAGATCAAGACGTGCTTATAGACTTTTTTCACCTACTTGACGCGAGGATCATCGTAGATTTTTCTTGGAATTTTTGGAGACCTTCCCAAAGGTATACACTTTTCCTTTTATCTGTACAAGAGTTTACAGTTGAATGGTTTTGGGATTGTGCGCACCGATACTGTGGAATTTGTAACTTGGCCTACGGTGCTCGAAATTGGATGTGCAGGTACCCGTTTCGAAGCTATCGACGCGAGGATCGCTGTAGTATTTTTATCAGAATTTTTGGAGTTTGTTTTACAGGTGAAAATTTCGAAATAAGTGGACTGTTCCCAGCAGATTTGTAAAACCTGGATTTTATTGGATTTGAAGTATAACTGTAGCCTTATGTTGTACCCAGGAGGGATTGTAGACTGTGCTGGACCTGTTGGACCTAGAGTTGTTATTTTCCTGGTTTTCTCAGCTGTACGACTCCGGACAGTTAGCGTCTTCAGGTGGGTGGCTTGCTTTCAAGATCTATGGACTGTACTCTAATTCTATTGATATAGAATCATGCATGATAGTGATTGGACTTGGGTAGCATGCTAGAGTGTAGGAATTGTTGTTCCTTGTTTTATCTGTCGATTTGGTGATCTCCTGTTTCCTACTTTCTTGTTAAATATTTGTTATGTTGAACCTGACCTAGCACCCCCGTCATATGTTGCATGTGTAACCAGACCAGTAGAAAACCCTCACTTGGGCTAGGGTTATTTATGCTTAGACATCCACACTTTATGTTTCATTCCTGGACTTAGTGTTATCCTCGCCCGGGTAGTGGGCCGAGCGGTCGGGACATCTTTTTAGTGTGGGATGCATTTGCACTCGTGCTTGGGAGCAGAGTGGAGTCTGGTAGATGTAGTGGATCGCTTGTCTGTACCGGGAACCGTTTGAGATAAACGGTGGTCCCGAGAGGTCTTGTTTTCCCCTGTTGGGGTTGTCGCCACTGTGTCAGTGGTAGTAGTATACTAGTGTTAGCCGAACCTAGAACCCTTTTCGACATACACATGATTTTAGTCTACCAATGTTTTCTTCCAAGCATCGAAGGGCCGCTAGAGTCTGTTCTTGTTTGATTGGACAAAGGCATCAGCCCTTCGGGGTTTGGGTAAAACACTTATTTTTCTAACTGATTTTCTAAAAAGAACTAAAATTGTTAAATATGGATTTCTTCCAGATCAAAATAATTTTCAATAACAAATGTCACCTTTTCATATAAATCTCCTCACTCGAAAGGATTCGAGTGATCCGGGTTCTAGGGGCCGTTCCTTTGTCGGGACGAAAGCCACGGGGGCCGAGCCTGGAACCTGTTCTTGTTTGATAGGGTTGTAGGTGTAGGTCTCCCGGGACTTTCGGGCCCTGTTGGTGCTTTCTGCGTGTCGTGCCGAGGTTTTGCTTTCCCGAACTATAAGGGGATCGGGAACTTCGATAGGCGGAGCCTAGAGTCTGTTCTTGTTTGATAGGGTTCTTAGCACCGGTCTATCGGGTTTTCGAACCCTTATGGTGTCGGTCTTTCCTGTGAGTTTAGTGTTCTGTTGTGGGAACCGTCTGGTGGACGGTGGCCCCAGCTGTGTGGTTTTCCAGCCTGTGGTTGAGAGTTGTTGTTGTTGGTCGATCTTGTTGATCGTGGTTTGGACTATAGCCTGCATGAGCCATATTTGAGCTCGACAGAGATACGCTGATACTTTCCTCGGTGGGGTCGCTCCCCTCGAGAGCCACTCCGGAGTTGGGCCTGTTACTTGCTATCGCGACTTGTCGACGCCGTCCCTCTGACTGTGCCAGTTAGTGGCAGTCACGGACACCCTACGGTAGACCCGTCCTGTTGAGGATGTGCGGCAGTAGGTGGGCGCAGGTTTGACTGGACCCTTTGAGGCAGTCAGTATAGATTTGGTGAGTTTACTATGTGTGTTAGTAGGTGCATCATGTTCCATCTGTTCCTTTTCTTGAGCATCTAGATAGAGGCATAGTAGCTGTAGAGTTACTTTTCCAGCCCTTTCATTTCTGTATTATCGTTACTTTATGCCTCTAGTAGACTTAGTGGGCAGACCGTCGGGCTTGTTGGCGGCACCCACTGAGAACTACTTGGGACGTAGTTCTCACACCCGTCGTGGTGTTTTCCCCACAGGGACTTCTACTCCGGTTCCTGCTGCTCCTGTTGCTGCTTCTTCTGATCGAGGTAAGGGAGTCGCGAGATAGTTCCCTACCAGTCATCGTCCAGTGAGTAGATGTACCCTTATTACTTTTGAGAGTTCATGTTGAGAGAACTTTGTAGTGAGGTTTAGAGTTGTATTTATTTTCTACTGCTCGAGAGACTTTTGTACTTTTGGTGAGGACTTGTGTTGTATATAGTTTTTATTTCTAGCAGTTTTATTTTCAGCTCTGATATCTGCATAGTATAGATGCTCTTTTGCAGGTTAGTCGCTTCGTCTACACGGGGCTTCCCGTATGGGCGGCGGATCTGTTGGCGAGCCCGGGTCGCAGTTCCGACGCCGGGGCGTGACAAACGAAGCCACCGAAGCAACACAACGTGATTGGTACTAAGTGGATTTTCAAGAATAAGAAAAACGAGGATGGTACCATTATCAGGAACAAAGCATGCCTAGTTGCTCAGGGCTATTCACAAATAGAAGGTATAGACTTTGATGAGACGTTCGCCCCAGTTGCTCGACTCGAGTCGATTCGTATTTTGTTCGCAATTGCTTGTCATTTTAAAATCAAACTCTTTCAAATGGACGTTAAGAGCGCGTTTTTAAATGGGTTTTTGAACGAGGAGGTTTATGTGGCTCAACCGAAAGGTTTCATTGACCATAAACTACCTAACTATGTTTTTCGTTTGAAAAAGGCTCTTTACGATCTAAAACAAGCACCGCGAGCATGGTACGAAAGGTTGACAAAGCACCTTTTGGAAAAGGGCTATACTCGAGGGGGAGCAGATCGGACTCTCTTTGTGAAGCATTATCAGGATAACTTCATTGTGGCACAAATCTATGTCGATGACATTGTATTTGGTGCAACTAGAGACAATGATGCTTCCAAATTCGCAGAAACCATGGAAAGCGAATTTGAGATGTCTATGATGGGGGAACTAACATATTTTCTTGGATTGCAAGTGAAACAAAATGAAGAAGGCATCCATTTGTGACAATCCAAGTATGCAAGGAAGTTGGTGAAGAAATTTGATTTAGAAAACTCTAAAGATTTTCTGACTCCAATGGGAACTAGCAATAAGGAATTAGGAAGTGAATCTCTTAGTGAAAGTGTAGATGAGAAGCTTTATCGCAGCATGATTGGAAGTCTACTCTACCTCACGGCTAGTCGCCCGGATATATCCTTTAGTGTTGGGATCTGCATGAGATATCAATCAGCACCAAAGGAGGTTCACCTGAAAGCGGTGAAAAGGATCATCCGGTATGTCAACGGAACACTGAACTTCGGAATTTGGTATCCTATGGGAACAACTCTTGACATAATAGGATATTCAGATGCCGATTGGGCAGGATCAGTGGATGATCGAAAAAGTACGAGTGGTGCATGTTTTTATCTTGGCCATTGTCTTGTAGCATGGCATAGTAAAAAGCAAAACTACATTGCACTCTGTCTGCCGAAGCGGAATATATTTCAGCAGGTAGTTGTTCAACTCAACTCATTTGGATGAAAAGCGTATTGAGCGACTTCCGAATTTCAGCAACTTCGGTAACTATTCTTTGTGACAACACAAGTGCTATAAATATTTCTAAAAATCCTGTGTTGCACTCGAGAACAAAACACATTGAACTTAGATATCATTTTCTAAGAGAGCTAGTTGAATCAAATATTCTTCAAATTTCCTATATTTTAACTGAAGATCAATTAGCAGACATTTTAACAAAACCTTTGGATCAAAAACGGTTTATTCGTTTACGTAAAGCAATTGGAATGCTTTCTTTGAAATAACACTTTTTGAAATCATTGCTTAGATTAGGTTTTGTTTTGTGTTTTTGTTCCTTATCTATGTTTGTACATAGAACATTAATTGAGCATATGTAATTGACTTTACTTGCATCCTTTCATATTTTTAGAAATTTATAATGCTCTGGATATCATAATAATTTATTTGATGCAATGATCATTTATGTCAATTAAGTCATCTTTAATTGATCAAAGTCAATTTCTCTCTCATGTGATCTCTTGGTATAGTTTTTATCATATTTAAAAATTGAGTTAAGTATGAAACTCGAGATCAATCTTTGGTTGAATACCGCATATCTTAGATAATTGATAGCCAATTGAGGGGGAGTTTGTTAAAATTTTTATGCTCAAAAGATGTGGAAAGAGTTACATCCCAATGAGCAGTGTGAAAACTACCATCACATGGAGGAAAGAGCTACCACCTCGGTCGTCCGAGTACTGTGTGCAGCTATCACATGTATACCAAGCATGGTTTTTCGAGTTGATTAGATATAATGCTTTTTGGAATACTTGACTCTTTCAAATTCCAAGGTTGGTATAAGGTGGGGATTTTATTGAAAGATGCTCAAAGAGCCACTCCTTACAATAAATTGATTAGATATATTATCTAACCTATTTGGGATTTCAAACATCTATCGATCTTGGTTCTTCATTTTCTTTACCATATTAATGATTTGATAAACACATTACTCATAAGATCATGATAGATGTCATTGAACTTGTTCAACTTTAAAGGATTTAATTTTTATAAATTTTCGTTTCATTACTTGAATATTATTGATAGATTTAGCATAATCTATTTCTCTTGATGTGAAACGATGACTTTTGTTTAAAGTTGACATGCAAAAGTGCTTACATACTTTTTTTGGATTTTCTGGAATTTTTCTAAATTTTTCTGAAGAAAAAGTTGGAGCCGATCCGGACTGGAATATCCGTTCCGGATCCCGAACGCAGGAATTTTCTGCGGGTAGCCGATCCGGACTGGATTCTTGATCCGTTCCGGACCGCGGCTAGGGTTTTATAAGAAACAAAAGGGTTTTGATTTCTTTTTACAACAAACTTTTGTTTCCAAGTCTCTATAGTTTCTCTCTCTAGAAATCAACCAATTTGGAGACCTTCCAACTCGAGTTCTTCGGATTCAAGTAAGTTTCTTTGATCAAAATTCGATTTTTCCACTGTTTTTGCATTATTGCTCAAAACGTGAATGAAAATCTTGGGTGTAATTCAATTCTAGATGGTTTTTGGTCAAATTTCTTTTGAAATAAGAACTCTGAGTAGATTAGTTTTGTTTATTGTTACGGCATTTTGGTGTTGGCATATTTCGTGAGTCAAGTCAGTGAGTTGAGTCGGAGTCTTAAAGGGATCAAATTGTCAATCAGCAATCAAAGACTTAGAAAAGATTCAACAAGAGCTCAAGTTGGCACTCAGTGTCTTGAGTCTTGAAGATTGAAGTTGAAGAATTGTGGATCAGTTACATCAATCTCAAGAAGAAAGTATTCAAGAGGATCAGGTATGTTTAACTAAATAATTGTGGTGATCCGAATACTTTCTTATAGTGTAGAAACACTTGGATGAACTTTTA
Source organism: Tillandsia leiboldiana (assembly GCA_029204045.2). Classification (NCBI taxonomy): domain Eukaryota; kingdom Viridiplantae; phylum Streptophyta; class Magnoliopsida; order Poales; family Bromeliaceae; genus Tillandsia; species Tillandsia leiboldiana. The sequence continues at coordinate 15,693,648 of CM055068.1, forward strand.
ATTACATAATAATCAAAAACTGGTGTTCGGACATGTTCAGGATCCGGATCAGAGCCAAAGATCCGGATCCCGAAGGTTGTTGCTTCATACAAGACTTCGATCCGGATCCATGCAATTTTCGATCCGGATCCCGAATGTTAAGTTTTCTAATTTGTATGAACGATCCGGATCGGGCAATGCGATCCGGATCCCGAACCATGGTATTTCTGGAATCGTCAATCTCGTTACGACGATCCGGATCGCAATAAATCTGATCCGGATCGCCGTCCTAAAAATTTCCAGATAAGGCATGTTTTTGATTCTTATCTCTTTCCAAAGGTTTCTAAACTATAAATAGACACTTAGGGTTTCTCAAAAACGTGTGTTCTCTACCGATTAATTTATAAAACACTTGAGAGCAACCCTAGAGGCTAGGTTTTTATCGTTCTTCTTTATAGCCTCTTTTAGGTCAATTCGATGGTTCCTTCAAGAACATATCTTTGGTCGAATTGATCTAATCTTTGCTTAGAGATTTCTTCTACGGTTCTTCATTGATAATCTAAGCAAAGGATCACCATCGAAGTCAATATTCTTATCGACTGAGTTTGCGTCGTGGATTCGACGTGGCATCGTGGATTCGGTGTGCTAAAGGCGTTTCGTGGATTCGAAGCGTGCGTTCGTGGATTCGAACGTGAGCAGTGGACGGGCAAAACGGTGGAGCGCGAGGTCCAAGAAATTGAAGGAGGGGTTAAATCCGTGGAGACGGTAATCACCTTGCTATTCTTCTTTTCTTAGGGATTGTTATTGCGTGGATATCCAACCGGTCAGCGCGAGGTCCGAAGAAGCTGAAGGAGGGGTTGAGTCCGTGGAGTCGGTAATCACCTTGTTATTCTTCTATTCTTAGTGGATTGTTATTGCGTGTTGGTCCCGTGGTTTTTCTCCTGGATTGGAGTTTCCACGTATATCTCGGTGTGCTATTTTTATTTTCCGCATTGGTTTTTATATTGCACTGAGATTGAGTTTTTAAGTATTACACCTATTCACCCCCCTCTAGTTGTTTGATAGTACCTATTTAGATCCTTTGGGATTCATAACTCAACAATTGGTATCAGGGCGGGTTTTAGGTTTATCTATCATGATGGGTGAAAGTGGTAATATTTATAGACCTCCTCTTTTTGATGGGACTAATTATGCTTATTGGAAAGTGCGGATGAGAGCTTTTCTCATCGCAATTGATGAGCGAGTATGGCAATCCGTGGAATACGGTTGGGTGCATCCGGTTGAGGAAGTAGGAAATTCTACTACCCCAAAACCTCGCTCTAGATGGTCCAAAGAGGAATTTGAAAGATCTTCTTACAATGGGAAAGGTATGAACGCTTTATTTAATTCTCTTTCCTCGACTGAGTTCACACGAATTTCCGCGTGTGAATCCGCGAAGGAAATTTGGGATATTCTCAAAATTACACATGAGGGTACTAATCTTGTAAAAATTCAAAAGCTCCAGATGCTTACAAGTCAATTTGACTCTATTCATATGGATGAGCATGAATTGTTTACAGATTATTACACTAGACTTCAAGATGTAATAAATACATGTGCTAATTTAGGAGAAAAGATCCCGGAGTTGAAAATTGTAAGAAAGATACTTTGGACTCTTCCGGAACGGTTTAGGGCAAAGGTTACCGCCATTGAAACCGTTAGTCATCCGGATGAGATGAGTTTAGAGGAATTAGTAGGTGCTTTGCAAACTTATGAAATGACTTTTCCTACTAATCAAGTTTCTTCCAAGTCTTCTTCTAAGCTTACAGGTATTGCATTCAAATCAACAAAGGAAGAAGATAGCGAATCAAGTTCCGACGATGAAATCTCTTTTGCCGATTTTGAAGAACAATTGGCGCGGATCGTAAAGAAATTTCGTCGGAAGTTTTGGAAGAATCGAACCGATGGATCTTCATCCACGAAATCTTCTAAAGGATCATCGGGTTCTAAATCCTCTAAACTCAAAAGCTTTGCAAAACCTTCTAAAGAAAAAGAAAAAGATGATTTCGAAGGGGAAATCCAATGCTATCGATGCAAAGGCTACGGCCATTTTTCAACGGATTGTCCTTCTCCGAAATCATATAAAAAGAGGGCTTTGCAAGCAAAAACTTGGGACGATTCTACTTCTAATGAATCGACCTCAAGTAAAGGGGAAAAAGTTGTTGCCTCTCATGCCTCTTATATTCCCTCTTCTAATGGTTGCTTATCATCTTTAATCGCTGACTCTATTCCTTTGATTTTGCATGAAACATCAACATCCGGCGGAGAGTCATCAAGTGAGGGGGAGTCGGACGAGGAAGAACTCGTTGAGGCATATCAACAACTTCTTGCGGAATCTAAGAAGATGGCCAAGCATATCAAGAAGTTGAGGAAGCAACGACTTGAGAATCAAGACGAGAATCATGCTTTAAAGATAAAACTTCATGATCTCGAGGAGGAACAAGGACGTTTATTGAATAACAATAAAATCCTCCAAGAAAAGCTAAACCAATCGGAGACAAACGCTAAATCATATACGGACAAGATTGGTTTTCTAGAAAAACAGTTTGAGGAGATTCATGTCACCAACCAAGCATTGACCAAACAAGTTCATCAACTTAAATCCGACATACAAAGGATCTCAACCGATTCCAAGAAACTTGAGTGTATGTCCGGTTTAGGTCAAACAAGCAAGGTTGGTTTGGGATTCAAAAAGGACCAAACTGTGCATGCTTCAAGTTCCACAATGAAATTGAAAGGAAGAACTTGTCACTTATGTGGACTTGAAGGACATTTGGTGAAGAATTGCCCGAAAAAGAGAAAGAAGAGTCCTTCGGCAACTTCATCTACGGAGCGAACTCAACGGAATCAAAAGACACATCAAGTCAAAGGAGTTCACTCAACCCACCAAAGGTCCGAGCCACAACATCAATCATACAAGTGGATCATTGCGAGGCAAAGACCTAAGGTGGACCAACAGTCAAAGCGGACAACCCCCGGCCACAACGAATCAAGACAACCCAAAATCCAGCGATTTTGGATTCGGAAAGGTGATATCTTTCCTTGTCTTAAGTTCTAAATAGCTTATGACTGTATGTAATGCTTTGATTGGTTTTCCCTTCATATCTTTCTTAATCTTTGCATTACATGTTTTTCAATGCTCTTCGTTTTTATACTTTGTTTTTGAACAAAAGGGTTTTTATTGAACAAGTGCATTGAATAAAAAGGGCTTCACTTTTATTCACTCCAAATTAATTTTATATGGGTTATCAACTTTACTCCATAATCATAATCTTGAAGATACTTCATTATAGGAGTTTTTGATATTATAAGCATCAAATTTTAGAAATCATGTGTGATCTTTAGATGCTTAATCTATCTCGGTTGTGTGAGTTCATTGTGATAAACGTGAGACAACCGATAGACTAAAATTTAGGATTTAATTCTTTCACGTAAGAGATTGCATTCTTACAAGGGTATTGAAATGATTTGCAAAAGATGTGGAAAGAGTTACATCCGAAAGGAGTGTGAAAACTACCACCACATGCTGGAAAGAGCTGCCACCCCGGTCGTCCGGTCTGTGTGTGAAGCTACCACATGTTTTGATGCTTGAAAAATATTTCTTGAAATTTTTAGTTGAAGCATTTGGAGATTTATATGCAAAGCTCTTATATTTTGAATAATCTCCTGGTTGGTATAAGGTGGGATAGTTGAAAGATGCTCAAAGAGCCACCCCTAGGTATTTTAGTGATTATCTCAATTTGAAAGGGTAGAATTCAAGATTGATGTCGTTTGGAAATCTCCGTATGTCATCTTTGTAAATCCGTTACATCTTGATAGACTTTGGATCTCAAGATTATTTTTGATGACTTGTGTTTGATGAATATAACATGAAAAACGGTTTATAATGTTTTACCTTTATTTTTCATGATTTTGGAGTAAATCTTTTTAATTTTGTGAAATTAATTGGATTGAATGACATCTGTGTGAATTCACTGTTTAAAGCACTTAAATTGATTTCTTGATGGAATACAAATCGGTATTTGAAAAGATTCTAAAATCTGGATTTGTTTCAAGAAATTATTTGATTTTTGCTTTCTGGTACAGGTACGGAATCTGCATTTTTGTTATATACCAGAACTGAGCTTTTATCTCTCTTTCTCTATGAACTAATATTGTTAGTGATTTCCTTTTGTCTAGTATGTTCACTGTTTGACAATTTGTGACAAAAAGGGGGAGAAGAGAAATGACGGAGATGAGATCATCAAGAGAGGACAAACGAAACGAAAATTGAAAAATGGGGGAGAACGGAAAATGATGATCGTATCACAAAGGGGGAGAACATAGATGCTCAAGAACATGGAGAACATGTTAGAGATGCTCAAGATAGGGGGAGACAAAGAAAGGTTGAAAGAGCTGGGAAAAACAAAAGAACCAAAAGGATGAATCAAATGTAGGATTTTAATTTCTAACGACTGACGTTTGATTTTGTTTGGAGTTTTGTTTTGCAGGAATTACATCACTTTAAGACTCCAAGTCCTAAGTCATAGAGTATGTTCTAGGACTGTTTGGTTCAAATGTAATTTTGTATTTATTGGATCTTTCACGCAAAGAAAATTAATGTTTTGGTGATGACATTGAGTTTCGATTTTTTGGTTTAAGATGAGTGACTTGAGCGCTTTTATGTACTTTTGGGTTTTGTCACGAAATTGCCAAAGAGGGAGATTGTTACGGCATTTTGGTGTTGGCATATTTCGTGAGTCAAGTCAGTGAGTTGAGTCGGAGTCTTAAAGGGATCAAATTGTCAATCAGCAATCAAAGACTTAGAAAAGATTCAACAAGAGCTCAAGTTGGCACTCAGTGTCTTGAGTCTTGAAGATTGAAGTTGAAGAATTGTGGATCAGTTACATCAATCTCAAGAAGAAAGTATTCAAGAGGATCAGGTATGTTTAACTAAATAATTGTGGTGATCCGAATACTTTCTTATAGTGTAGAAACACTTGGATGAACTTTTAATTGCATAATAATCAAAAACTGGTGTTCGGACATGTTCAGGATCCGGATCAGAGCCAAAGATCCGGATCCCGAAGGTTGTTGCTTCATACAAGACTTCGATCCGGATCCATGCAATTTCCGATCCGGACCCCGAATGTTAAGTTTTCTGATTTGTATGAACGATCCGGATCGGGCAATGCGATCCGGATCCCGAACCATGGTATTTCTGGAATCGTCAATCTCGTTACGACGATCCGGATCGCAATAAATCTGATCCGGATCGCCGTCCTGAAAATTTCCAGATAAGGCATGTTTTTGATTCTTATCTCTTTCCAAAGGTTTCTAAACTATAAATAGACACTTAGGGTTTCTCAAAAACGTGTGTTCTCTACCGATTAATTTATAAAACACTTGAGAGCAACCCTAGAGGCTAGGTTTTTATCGTTCTTCTTTATAGCCTCTTTTAGGTCAATTCGATGGTTCCTTCAAGAACATATCTTTGGTCGAATTGATCTAATCTTTGCTTAGAGATTTCTTCTACGGTTCTTCATTGATAATCTAAGCAAAGGATCACCATCGAAGTCAATATTCTTATCGACTGAGTTTGCGTCGTGGATTCGACGTGGCATCGTGGATTCGGTGTGCTAAAGGCGTTTCGTGGATTCGAAGCGTGCGTTCGTGGATTCGAACGTGAGCAGTGGACGGGCAAAACGGTGGAGCACGAGGTCCAAGAAATTGAAGGAGGGGTTAAATCCGTGGAGACGGTAATCACCTTGCTATTCTTCTTTTCTTAGGTAGCGTTTGGTTCGGGGATTAGAAAAATTTTGTTATACCAGGGATAGGTACAGATTCTGGTATTAGCAGGAATTGGTGTAAATTTGCGTTTGGTTCGTTTTATGAGTTATACCGGAATTAAAGTAAATTGTGTTTGGTAAATTATATAGGAATAAGGAGAATAGGAAGAATTGGTAAAAATTGTGTTTGGTTGAGTATAGAGGAATAAGAAGAATTGATAAGTGATAAATTTGTGTATTGACTATTTTGCCCTTTATGATATAATATATAAATAAAATAATTTATTATATTAATCAACCTAATAATAAATTTAAAATATTATTTAAAATTGTAAAAAATATTTAAAAATAAATAATAAATAATTAAAAGTACTTAAAAATAATAGAAAATTATATATTAAAATATTTAAAATTTTTGATTGTTTTGACTATTTTGCCCTTTAAATTAAATTTTAAAAAAATACATAATAAAAATTAAAGTTTAAGTGAGAGTAAAAATTTTAAGTGAGAGTAAATAAAAATTAATTTTTAAATTTTAAGTGAGAGTAAAAATTTAAATTTTTAAATTGTAATAAATTTTAAAAAATTTATAAAATAATTGTATAAATTTTAAAAATTTAAAATTAAAATTTTTTTTTCAAAAATGAAATAAAATAAAATTTTTAGATTTCTTAAAAAATAAGTTAAAAAATTAAAAAATTTTAAAAAATTTAAAATTTAAAATTTAAATATTTTTTAAAATTTAAAAATTCTAATTTAAAAAATTTATAATATAATTTTTATTAATATGCAAAAGAAAGAAAAAAAAAAATTAAAACCCACTAAAAAGAGAGTGAGGAAAGAGAGAGAGAGTCTTTTCTCGATTCTCGTGCCACTTTATGGGTTCCTCCCAATTCCACCAAATAGCTGGAACCCGGATTCCAGCTTCCATACCCGTAATTCCAGCCAGCCTAGAACCCGGGTTCCCATCCATTCTATCCCCGTTTGGGTATGGACTTGGGGATAAGGGGGGTATTCCCCCCTTATCCCCCTTACCAAACGACGCCTTAGGGATTGTTATTGCGTGGATATCCAACCGGTCAGCGCGAGGTCCGAAGAAGCTGAAGGAGGGGTTGAGTCCGTGGAGTCGGTAATCACCTTGTTATTCTTCTATTCTTAGTGGATTGTTATTGCGTGTTGGTCCCGTGGTTTTTCTCCTGGATTGGAGTTTCCACGTATATCTCGGTGTGCTGTTTTTATTTTCCGCATTGGTTTTTATATTGCACTGAGATTGAGTTTTTAAGTATTACACCTATTCACCCCCCCTCTAGTTGTTTGATAGTACCTATTTAGATCCTTTGGGATTCATAACTCAACATTTATATGCCTGGTATTCTCTTGATTAACATATTTTTTAGGCTTCGATTTCTGAAAATTCGGTTTTAGGGCATATAATGAGAATTTTTGAAAATCATGGAATTGATCTATTTTTAAAATTCTTTTTGCAAAACTAATTTGATTCCTAGTCTCTCTACATGATAATGATTGTTTAGGTACAATTTTTCAAATTTTTGAAAATAAATAATTTTTTCGTGTTCTTGAGTTCTTGCTCGCAGGTTTCTCAATTTCTTAAGCACTAGCAATAATGGTGTTTTCATGGATAATTGTTCTTCTGGTTGCTATGGTACACACAAGAGCAACGAACAAACCTAAGAGAGCTAAGAAAACTCGGGATGATTCCGAGACGGAATCTGAGACGGAATCCATTGATTGGGATGAGCTTTTAGTAGAAGGCATTGCACCTACTGCCTCAAAGGGGAAAGCCCCTGCAGAAACTTCGAAGGCGAAAACTCCGCCCACTGCCGCTGAAAAAGGGAAAGCCCCGATGGAAGCAAGCCCTGCTAAAACAAAGAGAAAGAGCGTTGCCAGAAAAAGGGGGAGTGCTCGAGGTATATCTATTGAAGAAACACTCGCAAGCAAGCCTCCTCCACAAGACTTTATCAGTTATGAGAGAATCAAGGATTTTGAGAACAGAGAATGCATTGGCGAAAGACATGTAAATATCAAAGCTCTCAAGGAGCGCTCTGCACTTTTTGGGACTCTATTTGATCAAATGGGACTTGCACCCATTTGCAATTTCCCGGACAATCTTGGGCATTGTCTTCATCTTATCCGGATGTTCTATCAGAATTCGGCAAAGTTGGTTGATCTTGACGACGGACCAAGAGAATTTGTGACAATGGTTAGGAATGTTAAGATCAAGGTCACACCTCAGTTGATTGGTGAGGTGTTAGGAATGAAGGCTCGGGTTGATGGAGCCCATTACCTAAAGGGTCATGTTTTTACCAACACCACCTAGAGAGTGGTTGTTAATGGGATATGTCTCCCAGATACTCTGTCGACGGGGAACTCAATTCTTTCTAAATAACTTCGACCTGAGTACAGATTTCTGAACTTTATAGTTTGCTACAACATTTTGCCAAACATGCAAACAAAAGTTCTGAGATGGGATAGGATGTTGTTTCTTTACCTTCTTGGAAACCCGGCAGCAGCCATGGGATCTAACTTCAACATTCCCTATCTCATCTGGTCGAGGATGGCGCGGTATGTGGAACATGCCCATCCTACAGAGCGACTTCCCTTCCCAATCATCATTATGCGAATTTTGAAGAAATTTAAAGTCGATATTTCATCATCGGCATACATGCATAGCTTGGGAACTATCAACGACACAACTATTGTGAAGTCCCTCTCACAAAGACAGGATGAGCCTCCAACACCTCCTCGCGGAAAGAGACCCTCAACATCAATAGCAACAGCAAAAACAGCAGCAACAGCTTCAGCACCACCTGCACCAGCTTCAACTTCAGAGGATGATGCCTCTGTTACCTCTATTTATAGGGAGCAACAACGACTTTCCTCAGAACAGGAACGAATGTCGAACGAGTTCGTTGCAATGAAAGCCGACATAGGAGATTTAAGGAAGGAACAGACTTCAATGAACAAGCTACTGAAGAAGATTTTTCAAAAACTCGGCTGTACCAGTTCTGAAGATTCTGAATAATCTTTATTTTGTTGTTCTAATTTTTAATTTTCTATTTTGCAGGTTTTTAATTTTAGTTCTTACATTTCCTTTTGTTTTTGAACTTGTTAACTCCCTTTATTTTGTAATTTTGGCTATTTTTGTGACAAAAAGGTGGAGAGAGATATGAACATTGGTGAACAACAATGGTTTGACAAGTTTGTGAGAACTTTTGGATACTGAAACCTGCAAGGTAAGTATCAAAATAACTTTTGGTTTTGTATTGTGAATGAATGCATGCCTTGACTAACTATTTGACTAACTATTTGGGCATGTATTATTACTAACAAGTTGTTTGATTACTAACAAACTTATGACATTTGGATTTTATTGCTTAGAAGATATGTCTATCTCTGATTGATATTTTAATACATATCTGATTTTATAAATGTCATGGTGAGTATAAACTCTATATCTCTGGTTGGTTTTTTGAATGCCAAATTCTTGAGGTATCTAACGATTTCTCTTGTCAAGAATTACTTCTTTTTGCAGAGAGTACAAACGTCTAAGTCTAGAGTTTGTTTTAGGTGTTTATCTCATGTATTTAGTTTATTTGGATCTCAAATGTAAATTTTTGTTGTATGGTGATAGCAATAAAAATATCTTTTTGAATTTTCTTAAGTGGATCTATGTTTTGTCACGAAACCGCCAAAGGGGGAGATTGTTAAGGATTTTGTTTTGGCGTATTTCGTGAAAGTGTTTAAGTCTTGAAGATTGAAGATGAAGAAGCTTGGATCATATACCTCAATCTCAAGAAAGAAGAATTCAAAAGGATCAGGTAAGTTTAACTAAACAATCTTGGTGATCCGAATACTTCTTATAATGTAGAAACACTTGGATGGGTTTTTAATTGCATAAAAATCAAAAACTGGACATGTTATATGTTCAGGATCCGGATTAGAGTACTACAGTCCGGACCCCGAACATAGGTTAGTTCATGCGCAAATCCAGTCCGGAACACATCTTGTTCAGTCCGGACCCCGAACGTGGATTTTGCTGAAACTGCATGAACAGTCCGGACCGTGGGATTTCAGTCCGGACCCCGAACGTTGTCTTTCTGGAAAAACTCTGTTTAATGACGACAGTCCGGATCGCACTAATTCCAGTCCGGACTGTCGACCCGAAAATTTCCAGATAAGGTTATTTTTTGATTCTTATCCTCTTCCAATGGTTTCTAACCTATAAGTAAACCCTAATTCTATTCTTTAGGGTAATCCACAATAAGTTTTATACTCCGAGAAATGATGGAAAAATATTAACGGAGAAAAACTTATAAGATCCACATATAGAGAAGAAAGGAAATAACTAGATTTAATTCTATGTTTCTTCATCTATATTAATTAATTTGATTCTAGGTTTTCATACTCAGATTTTGAGTAGAATCAAATTAATGAATACTTAGATGGCATTTCGGATCTATCTTTGATCTAAGTATTCGGCGGATCATCACCACCAACAAAACAACGATTTTTCCCAAAATCGGCGCGTGGATTCGCGTGGCCTTGTGGATTCAAGGTGTTACCGCTCTCGTGGATTCGGAGCGAGGTACGTTCGTGTGATCGAGACGTACTACCTGGTGGAGACCGTGGATTCGGTCAGACATCGTGGATTCGACGTTGGACGCCGTGGATTCGGCGTTGGACGCAAATCGTGGATTCGAGGGCGTTGCGGAGCGAGCGGAGAAGATCAACTCGGAGCGTATGGAAAAAGGTTGAGTCGTGTGTGAGTACGTTATATCACCTTTGTACGTGTTTAATCTTAGTTGATTTCACCGTGTTATTGGTTCCGTGGTTTTTTATACTCCTGTGATGGAGTTTTCCACGTAAAAATCTTGCGTGTTATTTTTTATTTCCGCATTGGGTTTTATTACGCAAAGATTTTTGAGTGTATATCGTTTACACCTATTCACCCCCCCTCTAGGTGGTTTTTCTCCTATTTAGATCCTATATTATAACATAACCCAACATCTAGTTGGTACCTTCTTTTGGATTTCAAAAGCTCAAGATCGATGGTAAATCCTAGAACATCCTATTTATTGTATTATTATCCAGGTGTTTGATGAATTGTCACAATGACGCTTTTTGTGTCATGGTCGTCCCAGATAGCGGGGGCTCAACTCTAGATGGTTTGTACATGTTGTTTAAAGCTTGGGGACCTCTTGGTTTATTTTTTGAGACGATCGGCACACCAAAAGGTATTTTTCTAGCACACTTTATTGTGCTTTTTCCCTCTGCTGCAAGCGTAGCGGGTTCTGCTGCTGGTTGCAGCGGTTGGGAGCCTCCTTTGCTGGTTAGGGACCCGCTGGTGAGAAGTATGGACTAGTGAGTAGGCTTGCGTTGGGTTCCGAATTCAAAACGACACTTTTCCGGGTACCCGACACGACTGTTTTGGGTTTTCTCGCACTCGGATTATGCCACTTGGCGTGCGGCTCTTCCAATACTCAAAAGGGAGTGTTCCTAGGACAGCACGGACAACTGGTCGTTGGACCGCGAGCATTGAGCATCCGCATTGTGATAGTCGTGCACTAGCTGTACATGTCACGTACACCTATGGATTGATCCCCACATTGGTGTTTTTTACCGGTAGAGTGGTATGTTCGACTCGTGAGCCCCAGATAGCACCGAGTCGGTGCAGGGTTAATGTTAGCCTAACAGGTGCCGACCACAGCATTGTTATGGTACTTAGCTACACCATCCATCCTGACGGCACCAAGATGTACAAGAATATGAAGATGGATTTTTGGTGGCCGAGAATGAAGCGGGGATGTTGGGCGTTTTGTGGCTCAATGCTTAACATACCAGCAAGTGAAGGCGGAACATCCACTCCCAGTTGGCAAGCAGTAGCAGCTGCCAATACCGGTATGGAAGTGGGAGAACATTGCGATGGACTTCATCATGGGTTTTCCTTATTCTCAAGCGGGCCACAACGCGATATGGATAATAGTGGATCGTCTGACGAAATTGGCTGTCACGCCCCGGAGGTTCTAAATGAGCGGAAAAACGTGTATCTTTTTGTTGTGAAATCAACCACGCCCCCGGTGCGCGCCAGACCCGCCACATATACAAATTCACTCCACTAACGGACGGAGTCTCCTTTGTATATGTATGGCGTTTCAAATACGACTCATACTTTAACCAAGCAGTCACGATGATACCAAAAGGAGAGATCACAATTAGATACAACCACAATTACTGTAGCAAGAAAGAAAGGATAAATCCACAAGTTTGGAAAACAGTGTCCACACGACACCCGATTTTAAAAGCGTTTTCGCAAATCCCTTTTAGGCGGCAACATAACTTGAAAGGATAAATCCACGGGTTTGGAAAGCAGTGCCCACATGACACTTAGTTTGAAAACGTTTTCGAAGTCATTTTGTTATTTGAAATAATGACGCATACAAGTATAAGATAACGCAATAAAGATGTCACCACTAAGCTAGGATCTCAACCCAACATCCACAATTGTTCCACCAACAAATAATCACTAACTTACTAACCAAAAGCGAAAGAGATAATCGAAAGTAAATAAGACGTATGACTGCCTCAAGCGGCTAAGGTCCTCTAAACGCAGTCTCACCATCGTCCCGGTTCCCACCCCTGTTCGGACCTGTCACAGTGTGGGGAGTCAGTGACAAATAAAGTAGATGAAAACAGGTAATGCTATAAAAACTGTAGTAAACAAACCGATACACCAGAGCATTCCACTTCCCCCTCATGAATCACCATATTTCCTGTCAAAATCATGCTGGGCACCTACCCCTCATGAATCACCATATTCCCTGTCAAAATCATGTTGGGCACCTACCCCAGAGCTACTCTGCTCGCCTCTTGGTGCTTTTAACCCCCCCACTGCCCAAGTTGCAGTCGCCTCACCATGAGGGGTCCCCATCATCACACATTGTGGGGTACACGGGTCAACGTACCATCTTTCCGAAAAAATACACCCTATGCGGTGGCTAGACCGCCGGTGTGCATGCCGAACCCGGCGTGTAATAAGGCACCGCGACCTTCGTCGCCACAGTTAGAAATAAAAGAGCGGAATTCTCATGCAATGGGGTTAGACAGTTCACAAAATATACCTCTACTTTATTTTCACAAGTTAAGACGGGAACGACCATACACCGGAATATAATAAAGTACCCACCTCAAATCGCGTCGACCAGCACTCCGAAAATCGACCCGTACCTTCGGACGACACCCGGACCTAAAAGAAAGTCCCCCAACAGGGCAAAACAGGTAAGATACGACTCCGAAAGCGCAAACAAAAGGACTACCGACTCGCGGCTGCGGCGGCGACGAAGGCGGCGACCAAGCGGACCCCGCGCGGCACGCGCGCCATGCGGCGGCCGCACGGGCTCCAGCGCAGCGTGGTGCATGCGGCGCGGCCGCGCGGGCACCAGCCCCGCGCGGCGCATGCGGCGGCCGCGCGTGGGCTCCAGCCCCGCGCGGTGCATGCGGCGCGGCCACGCGGGCACCAGCCCCGCGCGGTGCATGCGGCGGGGCCCCGCGGGCACCAGCCCCGCGCAGCGCATGCGGTGCGTCAGCGCGGGGAAAAGCCCGGCGCGGCACGCACGCGCCGCGTGCGGTGCTGCCGCGCGGGCGCCTGCCCCACGCGGCGCCGCAAGCGGTGTGGCCGTGCGGGCACCTGCCCCGCGCGGCGCTTGCGCTGCATGCTATGCGGCAGCGTGGGTCCCTGCTCCGCGCGGCGCCGCACAAGGTGCGGCCGGGCGGGCGCCTGCCCCGCGCGGCGCCGCACGCGGTGTGGCCGCGCGGGAACCTGCCCCGCGCGGCGCATGCGTTGCGTGCTGTGCGGCAGCACGGCGATGCCCTAGGGTTTTCCGCAGCGACGATGACGATAACAGCAAACAAGAACGGCGAAAGACCCAAAAACGCCAAACCCTAGAATGATGAAATCGTAAGAATAACGGCGCTAACCTCGATCTATCGGGGACGATGATATGATCTCGTTCTTCGCGGCGCTGAGGATTCGGATCCGCTCCCCGTAGATGGTGGCATCTCGTTCTCTAGTCTCCAGCACGTCGATCGGGGCGATCGGACTCCTCCGCTTTCTTCTTCCCTCTCATTTTTCCTCCGGTTAGGGTTTTCTCTTTTCTTTCGGGAAAGCAGATTTCTCTCTCTCGGTACGTACGATAAAACCCACATCTGGGTATTTTTTAAAAATAATTAACTATTCCCATGAGATAATTCCACAACTCCTCGAAAAGCGTGCCAGATCTTTAGCACGGATTCCGATGCACACTACGGTTACCGTGACCTTCAAAACCCCATTCCGGGGGATCCGTAAGTCGGATTTTTGATCCGATTGCACCGCCGTTCCTCGTTTTTCGAGCTCTCTCACAGAAAAATACCTGCACCGTGTGATAGTCAACTTAAGAAAACTCGATAATTCGATTTTTCCTAACATGTAATTTATTTGTAAGAGGGTAAAACGATACACGAAAAGTCGTGATATTACACCACACACCACTTTAAAGAAGTTTCGTCCCCGAAACTTGACCTCAACCCTCGCTAAACAAATCGGGAAAACACTCTCTCACCTTAATCTCCAGTTCCCACGTCGCCTCTCGCTCCTCATGGTTACTCCATTGCACCTTCACGTAAGGGATCGTCCGGTTGCGTAGCTTCTTATCTTCGCGCGCCAATATTCGTACTGGCGTTTCCTCGAAGCTCAAGTCCTCAGGCAACTCGATGGCAGAAACATCGAGGACGTGCGACGGGTCGGGAAGGAATTTACGGAGCATCGAGACATGAAACACGTTGTGTACCCGTTCGAGGTTTGGCGGTAAGGCCAACCGGTATGCCACCGAGCCCACACGCTCCAAGATCTCGAAGGATCCCACATACCGCGGGCACAGTTTCCCTCTTAAGCCGAAACATCTGGTTCCTTTAGATGACGATACACGGAGTAACACGTGTTCCCCCACCATAAACTCCAAATCGCGTCGCCTCTAATCCGCATAGCTCTTCTGCCGACTCTGGGCGGTCAACTGCCGCTGCCTGATAAGGCGCACCTTTGCCTCAGTTTCCTCCACTAGATCTGGTCCCATAAACTTTCGCTCCCCCAAGTCGCCCCAACATATAGGAGATCGACATCGGCATCCGTACAGGGCTTCATACGGTACCATTTGAATGCTTGCTTGGTAGATGTTATTGTAGGCGAATTCCACGAGGGGTAGGTAACGCGACCATCCTTCACCCAAGTCGAGCACGCAAGCTCGCAGCATATCTTCGAGAGTCTGGATTACCCGTTCCGATTGTCCGTCAGTCTGCGGGTGGAAAGCCGTGCTGAATTGCAGTTTGGTCCCCATTGCCCGCTGTAGGCTCCTCCAAAAGTTCGACACAAAACGTGTGTCTCTATCAGAAGTAATCGACGCTGGTACTCCGTGCAACCTTACCACCTCGTCGATGTAGGTTTGCGCCAACCGGTCTCGGGTCCATGTCGTGTGGATGGGCAGAAAATGAGCCGATTTCGTCAAGCGATCCACTATGACCCATATCGCGTCGTGTCCTTGCTGCGATCGGGGAAATCCAGTCACGAAGTCCATGGTAATCCATTCCCATTTCCATTCCGGTATGGGCAATGGCTGTAGTTTCCCCACCGGGCGCTAGTGTTCAGCTTTCACTTGCTGGCATACCAAACAATGTGCCACAAATTGCGTCATGTCCCCCTTCAATTTAGGCCACTAGAAGGTCTGCCTGAGATCCTCATACATCTTCGTACCACCGGGATGCGCAGTGTAGGGAGCACTATGCGCTTCTGTCAGAATTTCTTTCTTTATTTCCGGTACGTCGGGCACACAGATTCGTCCCCGAAACCTTATTGTGTTATTCGTGCCAATCATAAAATCGCCCCCTTGTTCCGAAGACATTCTGTCCCGCACAAGTTGCAATTGTGTGTCTGTTGTCTGGCCTTCCAAGATCCTCTCGATCAAAGTAGGCTCAACTACTAAGGACAAGAGTTGCGTAACCGTACCCGCCGGCACTACCTCCAGGCTCAATTGCGAGAACTCTGCAATTAGACGATTCTGTTGGGTAAAGGCGCTCATCGTTATTTCCCCCGTCTGCCCCTTCCGGCTCAATGCGTCGGCCACCACATTTGCCTTTCCGGGGTGGTAATGGATAGACAAATCGTAGTCTTTCAGTAGCTCCAGCCACCGCCTTTGCCGTAAATTCAACTCCTTTTGTGTGAACAAGTACTTAAGGCTCTGGTGATCGGAAAACACATTGTAGTGCACTCCGTATAGATAGTGCCTCCAGAGCTTTAGAGCAAGCACGACTGCTGCGAGCTCCAAGTCGTGCGTAGGGTAGTTCTGCTCATATTCCTTGAGTTGTCTTGATGCATAGGCTATGACCCTCCCTTGTTGCATTAGTACGCTTCCAAGACCGCTCCGTGATGCGTCGCAATAGATCTCATAGTCCTCTCCGGGCTTCGGCAGTGTGAGCACTGGCGCCCGTGTTAGTCTGTCCTTGACTTCCTCAAAGCTTTTCTGGCATTGAGCCGTCCAGATGAATTTCTCCCCTTTCCGGGTTAATCAATTTAGGGGAGTGGCTATCTTTGAGAAGCCTTCCACGAAGCACCTATAATGTAAAGTACCGGGGCTTTGGATAGCGCGCCGACCACACAGATGACTTGGAGCAGAGAGTTGCCTTGAGCATGTTGTATCTGAGGCTACAGTTGATGCCGGGTTGATTCGGATCAACGCGGAAGCTCTAGCTCGATTCGGGGTTTTTCCGGGCTTTGTAGGCCGATTGAGGATGAGATTGGGAATTTCAGACTTCACCGTGGAGCGCCGGAAATTCAGGAACGCGTGGAACAGGTGTACTTTCAGATTACAGCGAGGTTCGGGAGGTTCCGGACTGACGCGGAGGGCCCGGAGTCAAAAAGTGAGTCGGAACTGGCAATTTTGGAGCCGGTAATTGATTTGAGCACCCCGACTCAACGGATAAGCTTTTTGAGGAGAAAAAGCTGTGGACACGTGTACTTTTGATTTACAGCGAGGTTCGGGAGGTTCCGGACTGACGTGGAGGGCCCGGAGTCAAAAAGTGAGTCGGAACTGGCAATTTTGGAGCCGGTAATTGATTTGAGCACCCCGCCTCAACGGATGAGCTTTTTGGAGAGAAAAAGCTGTGAGCGCGTGTATTTTCGATTTACAGCGGAGTTCGGGAGGTTCCGGGCAGCGGCGGAGAGCCCGAAGGCAAAAAGTGAGTTGGAGTTGGAATTCTTGGAATTAATTAATTAAGTTAATTAATTATAAAGCCTTTGCTTTATAAAAGGCCCCAGCCTCCCTCTGCAGCAGCAGAGAAAGAAAGAAAGGAAGGAAGAAAGAAAGGAAAAGAAAAGAGAGGAAAAAGGAAGAAGAAGAAAAAGAAAGAAAAAGGGTTTGGACCGATCTTGGATTTTTGGACTCGCCGTTGGAGGCCGCGTGGAGCTCGTGGGCGTGCGGCGAGCGTCGTCGAGGTAAGCAATTTCTGATTTTTGAGGTTTCTTGGAGTTTTTGAGCTTTAGGGATTTTCTTAATTGGTTTTTAAAAGCTTAAAAAAATGGTTTTTGGATTTATTGGTTTTATCGGAGTTTTCTTTGGATTTGCCGTCGCCGGCGGCCGCGCGCGCGCGCAACGGCGCACGCGCGGCGCCAGGGTGCTGCTGTTGGCAGCAGCACCCTGCGGCGAGGTGCCGCTGGGCGCGGCGCCGCGTGCAGCAAAGTGCGCGCGGCAGGTGCGCGCGGCGCTGCCTGGCCCTGCGGCAGGTGCACCCTGCGGCAGGTGCGCGCGGCGCTGCCTGGCCGCGCGCAGGCGCGCGCGGCATGGCCGCGAGCAGGCGCGCGCGGCATGGCCGCGCGCGGCATGGCCGCGCGCGGGCGCGCGCGGCGCTGCTTGGCCGCGCGCAGGTGCGCGCGGCATGGCCGCGCGCGGCAGGGCCGCGCGCGGGCCTGCGCGGGCCGCGCGGGCCGCGCGCAGGCGTGCGCGGGCCTGCGCGGGCGCGCGGGCGCGCGCTGCTGCGCGCAGCGCTGCGGGCTGCGCGCAGCGACCGCGCGCGCGCGGCAGGCTGCGGGCTGCGCGCGGCGGGCTGCGCGCGGCCGCGCGCAGGGCCGCTGGGCGCCGCCCGCAGCGCCGCTGGGGCACTACGCGACGCGCTCCAGCGCCGCGCAGCAGCCCCTGCGCCGCGCGGTTTGGCTTGGTGCCGCGCGGCGGGCCTCCCTCGTCGCGCGGCAGGGCTGGTGGACGCTCGGCGTGCTCCCGGACGGCGGGCGACACCTCGGGTTGCGTGTCGGCGCCGTTTTTTCGCCGTCGGAGCCCGTTGGTCGCCGTCGGCCGCTGTTTTTCGCCGTCGCGCGCTGTTTTTCGCCGTCGGGCGCAGTTTTTCGCCGACGGAGCCGTTTTTCGTAGTTTTCGCCGGCAGATTTCGCAAGCGGTTCCGCGCGCAGGTTTCGCTGTTTTCCGCTGTTTTGCGAGCGGTTTTCGCAGGATTTTCACAAGCTGATTTTCGAGCTGTTTTCGCCGTCGGGCGCAGTTTTTCGCCGACGGAGCAGTTTATCGCAAGCTGTTTTCGCAAGCCGGTTTTGAGCAGTTTTTGCAAGCAGTTTGTGAGCAGATTTTGAGCGGTTTTCGCGAGCAGTTTCGCAGGGTTTTCGCGAGCTGTCTCGCTAGCAGATTTTGCCTGTTTTTCGCCGTCGGGCGCTGTTTTTCGCCGACGGAGCTGTTTTTCGCCGCCGCGTGCTGTTTTTCGCCGTCGGGCACAGTTTTTCGCCGACGGAGCTGTTTTCGCCGCCGCGTGCTGTTTTTCGCCGTCGGGCGCTGGTTTTCGCTGACGGAGGCTGTTTTCGCCGACGGAAGCTGTTTTTCGCCGTCGGATGCTCGGTTTTGACTGTGTGGATTGATTTTGCGATTTCTTCGCTTCTGGCAGCTTGCGGTGCGGTTTTAGCTTCCGCGGAGCGCGCGGTCGTGTGGTTGTCGCCGCGTGCTCCGATTCGCATGCGAATTCTGGCATCGGGCTTCGTGTTGCGTGCGGACCCCTTGGAGGCCAGGTAAGCCGCTGAGCCAATTGCAAGTGTCGACGAGCAATTGGTGGCTTTCTGAGGTGGGTTGGTTTTCTCTCCAAGTCTACGGACTTCCTTCTAATTCTATTGTGATAGGATTGCATGCTAGTTTAAGTGTTTTCTTGGAACTTAACTAGCACCCCCGTCATATGTGCATGAGTTTGACCAGACCATTTGTGAACCTTAATTTGGGCTAGGTTCCTTTATGCTTTAGACATCCCGCACTTTTCATATCCTTCGGGACTTAGAGTTTCCTCGCCCGGGTAGTGGGCTGAGTGGTCAGAGTGTTGTGGGACGGGTGTTGCACTCGGGCCCGGGGGGCCGAGTGGGGTCTGGTGGCTGGGTTAGGCCAGTGTTAGTGTTTTGGGGAACCGTTTCAGATAAACGGTGGTCCCGGGGGTTTTCCTTTCCGCTGTTCTTCTCGTCACCACCAGGTTGTGATCGTGGTGCACGGGTGTTAGCAGGACCTTGAACCCAGAACCTTTTTGGATAAATACATGATTTTAGTCAGCCAATGTTTCTTCCAAGCCTCGCAAGGTTGCCTGAGTCGGTTCTTGTGTGATAGGACGAGGGCATTAGCCCTTCGAGGTTTGGGCATAAAGCTTGATTTCAAAGGGTTTTCCTAAAAAGACTAAAAATCATTAATAAGATGGATTTCTCTCAGATCGAATGATTTTCTGAAATAAATGACATGGTTTCTTATAAACTTATCCACCCGAGCGGATTCGAGTGATCTGGGTTCTAAGGGCTGCTTCTTTCTTGGGGACGTAGGTGTTAGTCTCCCGGGGTTTCGGACCTTTCGCAGATCTGGCCGTGGAGTAGCTCCGGTCGTGAGTTGAGTGTTGAGTTCAGTGGGGTGTTGTTGAGGGAGCCGTTGGGAGAGACGGTGGTCCCAGCTGTGTAGTACCTTCGTTGAGTGGGTCTGTGTTGTGAGATTGAGTCGTGGAGGGTTCTCCGACTGAGTTTGTGCTTTGAGCATCGAGATACCGATCTGTTTGATCGAGGACTACAGCCTGCAGGAGCCACTTGTGAGACAGTGATACTGATGAGATACTTGAGTTCGGTGGGGTCGCACCCCTCGAACCACGCCCCGGGTGCGTTGATGATTCCGAGCCTGATGAGGCTGCGATGATGCTACCGAGCCTGACGAGGCTGCGATGATGCGCCTAGTTCATATACTAGAGGTCGCTTGATACCCCTGGCCGTGCTACCATGGGGTCACTGTGTGAGATATCGAGTTTGTCCGTTTGGACACCCTGGTTGATACACCAGGGGGCGCAGGCTTGACTCGACTGGACCCTGTGGGGCAGTCGCTGAGATTTGTGATACACTGAGAGAGTGATGGCGTAGCATGTGTCATTGTAGAGTGTCTTGGGTAGTACTTGTGACATATTGCCAGCAGTGAGTGGCTGCATACCATCATCCATAGTCTCTTCTTATTGAGCATAGTAGATAGAGGCATGATAGCTGTAGATTCTTTTCCAGCTTATTGTTATTATCATCAGTCTTTTCTCTATCTTATGCCTCTGGTAGACTTAGTGGGCAGACCGTGGTTCTTGGAGACGGTACCCACTGAGAACTACTGTAGGATGTAGTTCTCACACCCTCTGTCGGTGACAGGTTGCTGAGGCTTTCTTCCGTTCCTGCCGTGCTTGACTGGACGGACCGAGGACAGGGAGTCGCGTGATAGTTCCCTACCAGCATTGTTACTTTAGAGAGAGGTAGATGTACCATCCCGGATTGTGGGAGTTGGTTATGTTTCCTGTTTAGCTATCTCCCATTTGGATTCGTAGATGTTGTATAGGTGGACTTCTATTTGTATTATCTGATTTTGGGAGATAGGCTTTGAGTTGTAGCAACTTTATAGTTGAGAAAAATTTTATAGTACAGCTTTTTATCCGCTCTGATATCTGTGTAGCTGTAGTTTTGTCTTTTGCAGGCTAGACGCTTCGTCTGTACGGCAGTTTCCGTACAGATGGCGGATCTGTTAGCGAGCCCGGGTCGCAGTTTCGACCCCGGGGCGTGACATATAATGTCCTGCCATTCCTAAGAAGCTTCGGACTTCTGTTATCATAGTTGGCCTGGGCCAGTTGGTTACCGATTCTACCTTTCTCGGGTCCACCGCTGTTCCCGATGCTGAGATTATGTGTCCCAAAAAGTCTACCTCGCGGAGCCAGAACTCACACTTCTTGAGTTTGGCATACAATTTCTGATCCCAGAGGGTCTGGAGGATTACTCGCAAGTGTTCCTCGTGCTCTTTTTCTGTGCGAGAGTAGATGAGGACGTCGTCTATAAAGACCACTACAAACTGGTCTAAGGAAGACTTGAATATCCTATTCATCATATCCATGAACACCGCTGGAGCGTTAGTGAGTCCAAACGGCATAACCGTAAACTAATAATGACCGTACCGGGTTCGAAAGGCTGTTTTCGGTATGTCATCACTCTGGACTCTAAGCTGGCGATAGCCGGATTGCAGATCAATCTTCGAGAATACCGTCGCTCCTTGTAGTTGGTCGAATAGGTCATCAATCCGAGGTAAGGGGTACTTGTTGTTCACTATGACCTTATTTATTTCCCGATAGTCGATGCACAATCGTGGACTCCCGCCCTTCGTACGAATAGTACGGGTGCGCCCCAAGACGACACGCTCGGTCCGATGAACCCCTTATCTAAGAGGTCTTCTAATTGTGCCTTAAGCTCCTTTAGCTCTGCAAACGCCATTCGATGCGGTGCCTTGGTGATAGGCTGTGTGCACGGAATAGGCTCGATGGCAAACTCGGTTTCTCGCTCAGGGGGCATCCCAGACAATTCGGCCGGAAAAACGTCTGAGAAATTCCTTACTAAAGGGATATCCGTAAGCGGCGGCGAGGGCCGAGTCATTAGATCCACTGAGGGCATATAAGCTACACACCCGCCTTTCATCAACCTTCTAGCTCATGACGCAGAGATAGTAGAAGAGAAGAAGGTGCTCTTACATGCTAAGTATACGTGATCCGGAAATCCAGGTTTCTGTAGCCGCACCTGGCGCTTCTCGCAATCGATTAGCACCTGATGTTGGGTCGTATATAATACGGATCTAAATAGGGGAAGAAACACCTAGAGGGGGGTGAATAGGTGTAAACGTATAAACACTCAAAAATCGTTGCGATAAAAAACCCAATGCGGAAATGAAAATAACTCGCAAGATTTTTACGTGGAAAACTCCATCACCGGAGTAAAAAACCACGGGACCGATAACACGGCAGAAATCCACTAGAATTAAAACACGTACAAGGTGATTTACCGTACACACTTACGACTCAACCTTTTCCATACGCTCCTAGAGGATCTTCTCCGCTCGCTCCAGACGCTTCTCGAATCCACGATCTGCGCCCAACGCCGAATCCACGGCGTCCAACGTCGAATCCACGACGTCCGACCGAATCCACGGTCTTCACCCAATAGCACCCTTCGAATCCACGAACGTGCCTCGCTCCGAATCCACGAGAGCGATTGAACCTTGAATCCACAAGGACACGCGAATCCACGCGCCGATTTTGGGGTAATCGTTGTTTTTGGGTGGTGATGATCCGCCGAATACTTAGATCAAAGATAGATCGGAAATACCATCTAAGTATTCATTAGTTTGATTCAACTCAAGATGTGAGTATGAAAACCTAGAATCAAACTAATCAATATAGATGAAGAAACATAGAGTATTCTCTAATGATTTCCTTTCTTCTCTATATGTGGATCTATAGCCGTATAAGATGATATATGAAAATGACGGCTATGTGGATTGACCCTAGAAAGAAAGACATAGGGTCTATTTATAGGTTAGAAACCCTAGGAAGGAGATAAGAATCAAAAACCTGCCATTTCTGGAATTTTACGGACGGCGATCCGGATCGTGATAACTGAGATCCGGATCGTCATAACGAAACAGCCAATTCCAGAAAAACGAAGGTTCGGGATCCGGATCATGTGACTACGATCCGGATCGTTCATACAGTTTACCAAACATCAACGTTCGGGATCCGGATTGCGAAGCAAGATCCGGATCGTTCAAGGTAGATGGTAAACTCAACGTTCGGGATCCGGATCAAGAGACTACGATCCGGATTGCGACGATGTATGAACGAACCACCTTCGGGATCCGGATCGAACAGCCTGATCCGGATCCTGAACATGTCCCAAGTCCAGTTTTTGATTTTTATGCAATGAAAGATTCTTCCAAGTGTTTCTACACTACAAGAAGTATTCGGATCACACAAATTCTTTAGTTAAACATACCTGATCCTTTTGAATTCTTCTTTCTTGAGATTGAGTTAAATGATCCAACTTTCTTCACCTTCAATCTTCAGGACTTGAAACTTTCACGAAACTACGCCAACTCAAATTCTGTAACAATCTCCCCCTTTGGCGGTTTCGTGACAAAACACAGATCCACTAAAGAAAATTCAAAAAGATATTTTTGTTGCTATCACCATACAACAAAAATTTACAATGGGGATCCAAAATACAATACATGAGTTAAACTCCTAAAACAGACTCTAGACTTAGACATCTGTACTCTCTGCAAAAAGAAATCATTCTTGACAAAAGAAATCGTTAGATACCTCAAGAATTTTGTATCATTCAAAAACCACAAACAGAGATGAAGTTTAAACTCATTTATACTTACCATGACATTTATATTCAGATATGTAAACTGATCATAGTTAAAAAACACCAACATATCTTCTTTGCACGTAAAAACCAAATGTCATGAACATGTTTGTGACAAACTTATATATATATAGATATGTAATTGATCAGAGTTAAGAACCAACATATCTTCTATGCAATCAAAAACCAAGTGTCACAAACTTGTTAGTGAACATCAACTTGTTAGTTATATTACATGCCCAAATAGTTAGCAAATAGTTAGTCGAGGCATGCATTCATACAGCTGAAAAACCTCAAGTTGAGAATGGAAGTTGGAGTAATACTTACCTTGATATTCATCCAGTTACCTTGATATTCATCCAGTTTTCATATCAAACATTGTTCACTTACCTTGATGTTTCATGCAGTCAACATTGTTCAAAGTTCTCTCTAACTCTCTCATTGTTCTAAACTCATTGTTCTAAACTCTCTCCCCCTTTTTGTCACAAATAAAGCCAAAAATTACAGAAGTGGAGAGAATGGTTAACAGTTTAAGTTCGAGAACTAAAAACTCAAATTAAAACTTAAAAACCTGCACAACAGTAGGATTTAAACATGTGCATAATAAACAGAAATTAGAAGGATACGGATCATTCAGACTCGTCTGAACTGATACAGCCGAGGATTTAGAAAATCTTCTTTATTCGCTTGTTCATTGCTGATTGATTTTTATTTACTTTCTTTATTTCTTCCTTTACCTCAATCAGTTCATTTGATATACGTTCTTGCTCGTTGGAGAGCCTTTGCTGTTCTTTATAGATTGAGGTAACAGAAGCATCATCATCAGAAGTTGATTGTGGTGCTTCTTGTGCCGGAGGTGCTGGTTGAGTTGGAGGAGCTGCTACCGGTGCAGAGGTTGTTGCTTGTTGTCGTTGTTCTCGTTGCCGGTGAAGAGGTATGAAAGGTTCATCTGGCTTCGTCGAAAGAGACTTTACAATTGTCGTGTCATTGATCGTTCCTAGACTGTGCAGATAGGAACTCGCATTTGTGTCAGCTTTAAATTTGCGAAGAATGCGCATGATGATCATTGGAAAAGGTAGTCTCTCTGACGGATGAGCTTGCTCCACATATCGTGCCATCCTTGACCAGATGATGTAGGGAATGTTTAAGTTAGCTCCCATTGCTGCTGCGGGGTTTCCAAGTAGATAAAGGAATATCATTCTTTCCCACCGAAGAACCTTTGTGTTCATGTTTGGAATAATATTGTAACAAACAATAAGATTTAAGATGCGGTACTCAGGTCGTAGTTCTTTCGAGAAAACGGAGTTTCCTGTCGACCGAGTATCTGGAACACAGATTCCATCAACTACCACTCTCCAGGAGAAGGTGTTGAAGTTTTGATTCTTCAGGTAATGAGTGCCATCGGCTCGGGCGTCCATCCCTAGTACTTCACCAATTAGCTGAGGCGTTACTTTGATTCTGACATTCTTGACTAATGTTTGAAAATCCCGACGCCCGCTTTCCTGATCAACTAGATAGCAGGCATTCTGATAGAACATCCTCACTGAGTGAAGACAATACCCAGTGGTCTCCGGGAAATCGCAAATGGGAGCAAGACCTCTCTGGTCAAACAAAGTCCCGAACGTCTGAGAACGTTGCGTTAAGGCTTTTACATCAACATGCCTTTCTCCAATGCATTCTCTGTTTTCAAAATCCTTTATTCTAGCCGAGCTGACAAAGTCTTGTGCAGGTGCTTGGTCAGCAGCTGGTTGCTCAATGGTGATTCCTCGAGCACTTCCTCTCTTGCGAGCAACACTTTTTCTTCTTGTCTTCCCAGAAGTTTCTTCCATTGGAGCTTTCCCTTTTTCAGCAGCAGTAGGCGGAGCCTTCGATGTTTCTGCAGGTGCTTTTCCCTTTGAAGCAGTCGGAACAGTCGTTGCTTCAACTTGCAGTTCATCCCAATCAATTGATTCCGTTTCAGATTCTGTATCGGAATCATCTTTAGCCTTCTTCGCTTTCTTAGCCTTCTTAGCCCTCTTGGGCTTGACGGTGTCTCTCGTATGAACCATAGCCGCAAGTAGAAAAACAATCCAAGTGATCACCATTGCTAATGGTTTCTTGAGAAAAGGAATCCTGAGTAGACCAACTCAAGAACACATGAAAAAATTGTTAATTTTCAAAGATTGAAAAAATTGTACCCAAACAATCATAATCATGTAGAGAGACTAAGAATCAAATTAGTTTTGCAAAAGGACTTTTAAAAATAGATCAATTGTATGATTTTCGAAAATCCTTATTATATGCCCTAAAACCGAAATTTTAGAAATCGAAGCCTAAAAATCCGTTAATCAGGAGAAAACCTAGCATATAATCAAAACTAAACAACCCAGAGTTCTTATTTCAAAAGAAATTTGATCAAAAACCATCCACAAACAAAATCGATCCAAGAATTTCGTACGTTTGAGGAGGAAAAGAGAAAAACGGTGAAAAACCGAGATTTTGATCAATAAAACTTACTTGGAACTGAAGAACTTGAGTTAGAAAGCTTCCAAGGAGGATGAAATCTAGAGAGAAGCGCTCTGGAAACTTTTGAACAAAAGATTGGAGTAAAAGAAATCAAAACCCTTTTGTTCTTTATAAAAACCTAGCCGCGATCCGGATCCTCCCGAGCTTGCGATCCGGATCGGCTACCCGCAGTGAAAAAACTGCGTTCGGGATCCGGATCGGCAGGTCCAATCCGGATCGTCAGCCCGCAGGAGAAAACCTGCGTTCGGGATCCGGATCACCTTGCACGATCCGGATCGGCCCCAACTTTTTCTTTAGAAAAATTTCAGAGAAATTCAAGAAAAACCAGAAAAAGATTGTAAGCACAAAGGTGTATCAACTTTAAACAAAAAACATCGTTTCACACAACAAGAATTAGATTATGCCAAATCTATCAGTAATATCCAAAAATGAAACGAAAATTTACAAGAATTAAATCCCTTAAAGTTGAACACCTTCAATTACATCTAACTTGATCTTATGAGTAATGCCTTTATCAAATAATCAATTCGGTAAAGAAAATGAAATACAAAGATCAATAGATGTTTGAAATCCCAAATATGGTAGATAATATTTCTAGACAATCTGTTGAAGAGAGTGGCTCTTTGAGCATCTTTCTTTAAAATCCCACCTTATACCAACCTTGAAATTTGACAGAGTCAAGTATTTCAACATGCATTTTACTTAATCAAAAATTTGAACAACCATGCTTGGTATACATGTGGTAGCTGCACACAATACTCGGACGACCGAGGTGGTAGCTCTTTCCTCCATGTGGTGGTAGTTTTCACACTCCTCATTGGGATGTAACTCTTTCCACATCTTTTGAGCATTTTACATTATCTTTGACTCCCCCTCAATTGGCTATCAATTATTTAAGATATAAAGTATTCAACCAAAAATTGATCTCGATTTCATACTCGACTAAACAGTCAAATAAGATAATGACTATACCAAGAGATCATTGAGAGAGGAATTGACTTTGATCACTTTAGAAGATGATTTAATTAACATAAACGATCATTGCAACAATGAAATATTATGATGGCAAAAGCATAATAAATTTCTAAATGTGTGAACAGATGCAATTAAAGTCAATTAAGATCTATGCTCAATTACTATCCTATGTATAAACATAGATATTGAATAGAACAAAACAAATACAAAACCTATTTTAAGCAAAGGTTTCAAAAAGAAGTTTATTTCAAAGAAAGCATACCAATTGCTTTTCGCAAATGAATAAAACGTTTTTGATCCAAAGGTTTTGTTAAAAAGTCAGCTAATTGATCTTCAGTTGAAACATATGAAAGTTGAAGAGTATTTGATTCAACTAGCTCTCTAAGAAAATGATATCTAAGTTCAATATGTTTTGTTCTAGAGTGCAACACAGGGTTTTTAGAAATGTTAATTGCACTTGTGTTGTCACAAAGAATTGTTACCGAAGATGCTGAAATGCGGAAGTCACTCAATACGCTTTTCATCCAAATGAGTTGAGTTGAGCAACTTCCAGCTGAAATGTATTCCGCTTCGGCAGTCGAGAGTGCTATGCAATTCTGCTTTTTACTGTGCCATGCAACAAGGCAATGGCCAAGATAGAAGCATGCACCACTCGTGCTTTTCCGATCATCCACTGATCCTGCCCAATCGGCATCTGAGTATCCAACAATGTCCAGACTTGTTCCCATAGGATACCAAATTCCGAAATTAATTGATCCTTTGATGTACCGGATGATCCGTTTCACCGCTTTCAGGTGAACTTCCTTTGGTGCTGATTGATATCTCGCGCAAATCCCAACACTAAAGGATATATCCGGGCGACTAGCCGTGAGGTAAAGTAGACTTCCAATCATACTTCTATACAGTTTCTCATCTACATTCTCACTATGTGATTCACTTCCAAGTCCCTTGTGGCTAGTTCCCATTGGAGTTG
This sequence comes from Tillandsia leiboldiana, assembly GCA_029204045.2. Taxonomy (NCBI): domain Eukaryota; kingdom Viridiplantae; phylum Streptophyta; class Magnoliopsida; order Poales; family Bromeliaceae; genus Tillandsia; species Tillandsia leiboldiana. The sequence goes on from CM055068.1 coordinate 15,721,654, forward strand.
GAAAATCTTTACAATTTTCTAGATCAAACTTTTTGACCAACTCCAGTGCATACTTGGATTGACTCAAGTGAATACCTTCATCATTTTGTTTAATTTGCAATCCAAGAAAATAAGACAGTTCGCCCATCATGGACATCTCAAATTCGCTTTCCATGGTCTCCGCGAATTTAGAAGCATCATTATCTTTTGTTGCACCAAATACAATGTCATCGACATAGATTTGTGCTACAATGAAATTATTTTGATAATGCTTCACAAAGAGAGTCCTGTCAGCTCCCCCTCGAGTATAGCCCTTCTCCAAAAGGTGCTTTGTTAACCTTTCGTACCATGCTCGCGGTGCTTGTTTCAGACCGTAAAGAGCCTTTTTCAAACGAAAAACATGGTTAGGTTGTTTATGATCTACAAAACCTTTCGGTTGAGCTACATAAACTTCCTCATTTAAAAACCCATTTAGAAATGCGCTCTTGACGTCCATTTGAAATAATTTGATTTTAAAATGACAAGCAATAGCAAACAATATACGAATGGACTCGAGTCTAGCTACAGGGGCGAAAGTTTCGTCAAAGTCTATACCTTCTACTTGAGAGTAGCCTTGAGCAACTAGTCGTGCCTTGTTCCTGATGATAGTACCATCTTCATCTTTCTTGTTCTTGAAGATCCATTTGGTACCTATCACATTATGTTGCTTTGGAGGCTTCGTTAATTCCCAGACTTTGTTTCGCTCAAATTGATGGAGCTCTTCCTGCATTGCTTTAATCCAGTAGTCATCCTGAAGAGCTTCATCTATTGTCTTTGGTTCGATTAAAGATACGTAGCAAGCAAATCCGCAAACCAACTGCCTTCGAGTTCTAACTCCTTCTTGTGGATCTCCAATGATGTTCGATTCCGGATGATCCTTGGAGATTCGTAGCGTTTGTTGAAACGGAGTACTCGGAGGTACACGAGATGATTCCTGCACATCAGATAAACTAGAAGAACCATTAGATGCATCATTAATATTGGAAGTATTGTTATGAGAAGATGCACTAGCAGGAGAATCATCATCTAGAGAGATATCGAGGGTAGATTTTTCTGATTCAAAATGAGAAGCTTCATCTACTTTAACATTTATAGATTCTACGATCGTCTTAGATTCAATGTTAAATACTCGATATGCTCTGCTATTCGTAGAATAACCCAAAAAGATCCCTTCATCACTTCGAGAGTCGAACTTTCCAAGATTTTCACGGTCACGTAAGATGTAACATCGACTCCCGAAGATACGAAAGTACTTGATATCCGGTTTTCTACTAAACCGCAGCTCATATGGTGTATTCAAGGTTCCTGGGCGCAAATACACTCTGTTAATGACATAGACAGCGGTGTTCACAGCTTCAACCCAAAAATGTATCGGTAATTTCCGGCTATGAAGCATCACACGCGCCATCTCTTGAACAACCCTGTTTTTGCGCTCAACAACACCATTCTGCTGAGGTGTATAGGGTGCCGAGAATTCATGTTTAATGCCATTTGAAGTACAAAAGTCAATGAATTTTGAATTTATGAATTCTCCACCCCTATCACTTCTAACACGAATGATCTTTTCATTCTTTTCAATCATAATACGATGGCAAATCTCATGAAAAGAGTCAAACGTATCAGCTTTCTCTCTCAGAAATGCTACCCAAGAAAACCGAGAGAAAACATCAACCAATAAGAAAAAAATATACAATTTACCTTGCAAGGATGGTTGACGAGTTGGCCAAAAGAAAAAGAAGAAAAGAAAATAGTCTACATAAACTATACAAGATTTAATCGTAGAACGATTAAAGACAAGGAGGGGTTTCACCTTTGCATACCCAAACCTTTTGAGTTTTGGAGTATGTTGGTAAAGGTTGAGAGATTCTCCTTGAAGACGACGTCTTGTATGATTGATCTTTTTCTTTTGTCATCGTCTTGTTTGAGGTGCTACCAATGTTCTTTTCTTTTGAAAAATCCTTCCTTGAATTCCGGGAAGTGAGCTTATTGGTAGCAATTGCAAGATGTGGTTGATTTGTTCTTTGAGCTCCAATCTCGCAATCTCTTTCGATGTGCCCTGCAAAATTACAACGAAAACATACCTTTGAGCTTGACGATTCCGAAGAGGATGAGGTAGGTTTGTTGTCGTTGTTTGTCTTGAATTCCGATGTCGGAGGAGGAGATACCGACTGAGGCACAAAGACTGTCCCACTCGAACTTGGACTGTTTCCAGTTTGAGTGTACCCGAGGCCGAACCGATTTGTTTGACCAAGACCAAGGAGTTTATCCAACTTACTCCTTCCTAAAGAGAATTGCTGTAAGTCATCCTTGAGTTGGAGAATGGTCTCTGTCATTTCCCGTCTTTCCTGTCGGCCCTCGCCATAGAGCTTCAAGAAGTAGTGTAAGACCCGGCTTTTCCTTAACCCTTCTGGTCACCCTCTTCTTGTAATGCCTGACCGGGGGCCTCATTTTTGGCATTTTTCCGGACAGACCGTCGGGGCCCGCAAATAATTTTAGGCGGTAGAGCTCGCGGAACGGAGCGCGTGGGCGCGATCGGTTTATTTTTCCGACTCCCGGTCTGACCAGAATTAATTCTCGAAGTTGGGGTCCCCCTTAGACGCCTCGGGATCCGTGTTGGCAGCCGCACACCTTTTAAGGTAAACCCTAATTCTCTTAGTATATATATGTAGCCGTGAGGGAAAGAGGATTAGGGTTCCTCTTATTTTTCTTTTGGTGGCCGCCTCTTTTCTTTTTCTTCCTCCCTCGTAGCCGCCGGCAAAGAGAAACCAAGCACACCGCAAGGGTGGACCGGTGGAGGCAAGCGGACGATCCCTCTCTTCCTCCTCTTTCGCACATCAAGGTGAGTCGGACGCGTTTCGTTCGGGGGAATCTCCCTCTTTCTTTCTTTTGTTGGTCACGAGGAGGGAGGAGGCCCGGCGCCGTCGCGCACCGCGGGCCGCGCGCCCGCGCGGCGCTCGGCCGCGCGGGGCCGCCCGCAGGAGGGGCGCCCGCGCGGGCTGGTGCCGCGCGGGGCCGCCCCGCACCGCGGGCCACGCGCCCGCGCGGCGCACGGCCGCGCGGGGCCGCCCCGCACCGCGGGCCGCGCGCCCGCGCGGCGCTCGGCCGCGCGGGGGCCGCCCGCAGGAGGGGGCGCCCGCGCGGGCTGGTGCCGCGCGGGGCCGCCCCGCACCGCGGGCCGCGCACCCGCGCGGCGCTCGGCCGCGCGGGGGCCGCCCGCAGGAGGGGGCGCCCGCGCGGGCTGGTGCCGCGCGGGGCCGCCCCGCACCGCGGGCCGCGCGCCCGCGCGGCGCTCGGCCGCGCGGGGCCGCCGCAGGAGGGGGGCGCCCGCTCGGGCTGGTGCCGCGCGGGGCCGCCCCGCACCGCGGGCCGCGCGCCCGCGCGGCGCTCGGCCGCGCGGGGCCGCCCGCAGGAGGGGCGCCCGCGCGGGCTGGTGCCGCGCGGGGCCGCCCCGCACCGCGGGCAGCGCGCCCGCGCGGCACTCGGCCGCGCGGGGCCGCCCGCAAGAGGGGCGCCCGCACGGGCTGGTGCCGCGCGGGGTCGCCCCGCACCGCGGGCAGCGCGCCCACGCGGCGCTCGGCCGCGCGGGGCCGCCCGCAGGAGGGGCGCCGCGCGGGCTGGTGCCGCGCGGGGTCGCCCCGCACCGCGGGCAGCGCGCCCGCGCGGCGCTCGGCCGCGCGGGGCCGCCCGCAGGAGGGGCGCCCGCGCGGGCTGGTGCCGCGCGGGGTCGCCCCGCACCGCGGGCCGCGCGCCCGCGCGGCGCTCGGCCGCGCGGGGCCGCCCGCAGGAGGGGCGCCGCGCGGGCTGGTGCCGCGCGGGGCTGCGCCCTGACAGGGTGTTCGTCGCACGGGCCGGTGCCGTGCGAAGAACTCCGCCGCACGCTGTAGGGAGTCGTTGTAAGTTTCGGACTTCTAAGTCTCGATTTGCCTATGTTCCTTCAGGAGTGCGGGACGCTGTGGGTGACTGGAGCACAGACGCGGACTGGACGAACGCAGGACGACGCACACAAGGTGGGTACGTTCCCGGGGGTTTCGGGAATGGGGTTTAACTGTTAGAAATAGCATGTTGGGGCAAGGTGGAATTGTCAGTCTCCTTCTGTTTATGCACTAACCCTGTTATGTTATGTTATGATACTCAATGTCAATCTGAGGCTCAAATTTGCTACACGCACACCCGCGGTTTGGCCACCGCAAGGGTGTGCTTTTCCGGAAAAGTGGTACGTTGACCCGTGTACCCCACGCGGAGGTGGCGTTAGGAATGGGGGCCCCCATGCGTGGGGGGTGTGAGCGGTGACGTCGAGGCAGGTGCTCGGCGGCCGAGGCAGGTGCTCGGCGGTGGGCATCGGGGAAGGTGCCCGATGTTGCTTTGTGAGGCAGGTGCTCGGCGGTGGGCATCGGGGAAGGTGCCCGATGTCGTAATGATACAGGGTGTGGTTAAGGTGGAAGGTGCATGGGAGGGATAGTTGCTCCGGTGTTTGTGGTTTGCCTTATCTTTGTTTACTACACTTATCATGCTATTTCTAGTCACTGACTTCCCACTTCGTGACAGGTTCGTCCAGGGGCGAGTGCTAGGGCGCCGGTGAGGACGTTAGGGTGCTGATCTGATTTATGGGTGACTTCAGATACAGTGACTCTTCTTTCCCTTTTCTTTTATTATTCATGGTAGCTAGTTGTGGATTGCGACACCCCCGTGGGGTCGAAGTGGATGTTGCCCTTTTCTTTCCTTTTGTCACGCCCCGAGTTTAAAAACCAGCGTCTAAATTTTTTTTTTTTTTTTTAAATCAGAGTTTAAAGCCAGCCAGGGCGCAACAGACCGCCACATATATAGAAGAGTCCCAATCCCACTGGGGATTGAGCCCTTTTCTATATATGCACGGCTCACTTGGCATACAACCAGAGTACTAACTACGTACATCTACTAAGCAAGATTAAATTACAATATCAACAACTTCTCAATTACATTGCATTACATTTGATACAACAATTAATTAAATACTTGATCTTATCGGCTGTCCAGGGTCAAGCTCTATCTCGTGATCTCACCAACTCGTCCCGACATCTCAACACCCGCTTGACCTGAAAAACAGTCACCCGAGGGTGTGAGACACACCGGAGTGTATCCCAGTGGGCACGACGAGCCGAGAAATAGCAGATCGTACCTACTGGTATACAATGCTAGAGGATAGTAATAGATCAGGGGTTAGGGTAAAGCAGATATATAACTGGTGCTGTAAGGAAAACAAAACTCATAATCTGGGTACAAGCATAGGAGATAATTTTAGCAGTATTTAAAACATGTATCAGGATAATCAACACATCAAGGAGTTAGGACAATCAGCAAGATAATAATGGAACTATAATCAGAGGCATCACATAGAATCATATAAAGCAACTTAACAACTCATGCATCAAATAGATGAAAACGCAAAGACCCAATCACAAGCTACCATATTGGCCTTCACAAGACCTCAGGCGAGGCTGCCCTCTTGGCACCACCTGGTTGACATTCCCCAAACTAGGGTCACGGGTTGCCTCAGCTAACCACTTTACCGGTAAAGAACATCGCTACGGGTAGCAAATCCGCTGATATTCGTGAAGTACAACGGTGCGGGCGAATCATATGCAAATGCTCAAGCTCACGGTCCACTGACCGGGTAATCGGCAATAAGCCGGGAAATCCCCACTGGGATGCAATGACAAGATCAACTGAAACTCAACACTTATGCAGGAACACTCATCAATAAATCTCAACTCATATGCAAGATCAAGGCAAATATCTCTCAACAGAAGCTCACAGATAAACTCAACTCAACCACACAAACCAACCAAATGATACAAAACTTAAACACATATTTTAAGAAAACTATTTTGAAAAGTCCAAACCTCGAAGAGCATTGCCCTTGTCCTATCAAACAAGAACAGACTCAGGCGACACTACGAAGCTTGGATTTAAGTCCAAACCTCGCAGAGCAGTGCCTTTGTCCTATCAAACAAGAACAGACTCCGGCGATCCTACGAAGCTCGGGTAAAACCTCAGTTAAATAAATCTATGTGCTCAGAGATGTATCATTTGATCAACAGAACAAACAGGCTCACTAATCAACCATGAAAATGTCCGAGTAAAAGTATGAATACTAGAGGTGCTAGAGACAATCATGTAAGGCAAAATAGAACAGATAACAGGCATAGATCAGGCAGATAGCAGATATAATATAATCAAAGAAAGGCAGGCTCAAAGTAATCAAGTTAAACTACCAAAAACAGGGGTCCAACCAGTATCGCACCCCAGAGGGCCGAACTGATAAAACCCGGACCGAAGATAACCCACCTGTCATTGCGCAGGCAATTAATCTGTAATCCTCTAAATGCTCAACTCCAGGTGCAAACTGAATCAACCTGGATCAAAAATCACCAATCAGGGATCAATTCAGTCCCGCTAACTCTAACCTAAGCCCAGATCAATTTAAAACCTTCTTAGTTATTTTAATTGTAACCTAGACACCGTAAAATCGACGATTTTGCCGATTCTCGGACTGTTATCCGATTTCCGCTCAACGAAAGCCGATGGATTCCCAACGAAAAGCTTAGGAATCATTTAAACATTTTACTAACCAGTACACATTGTCTATTTTGCATTAAAACCCTTAAAGTTTTCAGAAACTACATTTTAGTGCCATTTGAGCACTGTTTTCGCTCGTTCTTTCAACTGGAAAATAATTTTGACGAACCGTCACTTCCAGCAGGTGACATTTTTCATGCTGAACACCGTGCTCACTAATTTGCAGCAGCACGGAACCCGAGGCAAACTTCGGGCCATAAAAACCCTCTCTAACATAGCTCAAATGAATTTTTGTTTCTCCGGGACTTCAAACACTGTTTCTAACGCGAGCATCGCGTTCAGTGACCCCAAATTAGCTAGGAATGCACTGTCGCGACTTCGCCAACAGCCCGGAACCATGTTTTATTTAAACATTTCTCTAAAAGGTTGATTCAACTACATCTTTTAATTTAAACTTCAAACAAGAACATTTTGTATATCAAAGTTGGTCTGGGCACTGCCAGGACCTCAGTGCTCACCCTGGTTGAGGCCCAGGTGGGCTGGTTCAAGCAGAACCAAGGTCAAGCTTACACCCTAATTCACAATGCACCAAACTTTAATCCACTCAGTTTCTGTTTGAACTGAAGTGAGCACAGAGCTCAGGGGACTATTTGGAGCAAGTTTCATATTTACAGTTTCATCAAATTCCAACTTAATCTTCATTGAAGCATTTCATCAAACATCTTAGGGGCATATTATATACACATACACATAAGCAACTTTGAAGTTGGAAACTCTGCAAATACTAAATTAGAGGCACTCTAACTTGGATTGATTTGATCCATGAAGAATCTGGAGCTTTCCCCCCAACTGAAGCAACCTCAGAACCCCGGGTTGGCCGAGCCCCATGATGAAGAAGATGAAGCCTTGCATTGATTTTCGTGATGCTCCATCCGAAGGGTCTGGGGCTCAACCAAATGCACCAGTAGGTGCCATTTGCTGCATGTAAGCTTCCCATACCCTTGGCTGGCCTCGGGGTGCGGCGGCGGCGCGGCGGAGCAAAGCTCCGGTTTGGAGCTCATGCCCTCTAATGGCATCTTTTAACCGAGGCAATTTGGAGCTCTGCAACTTAGAGGAAGTTACTCCTTAGGTCACCACAAAGCTTCCTGTTCATGCCTCCCCGGCCGAAGGTGGCCGGAGCGCCGGCGGCCGCAAATCTTCCATTCTCGGGTTCATCCATGGCACCATGATTTTCATGATGCATGGGAGCCATGCGATAGCATGGTTGGACTCCCTTGGGTCCCATCATCTCCTCTGGGCAGATGGCCGGCGTCGGAGAAGCCCGCCGGCGCCGGAGCTGCATCCTCGGCCAACTTGCAATAAACCCGAATTCTAGGGCATAAAACTGCCATTAATTGGTTCAACCATACTCCACCAAATTTGGTGGAGTTGGTCCTCTCCTCCTACAGTCCAAGCACACCAATTTTGGTGCGTTTACATTCAGTGGTTGCCGAGTTCTTTAGGGGCGGAGCTAGGTTAGGTTTCCGGCGACCCATTGTGGCCGCCGGCTAACCATGCTGCATGGGACCTCGGGGCTTTGCAGGGAGGAAGCTAAGGACCTAAGAAGTCCACTGCTAATGGTCCGGGGTGCTAGAAACCGTTGGTTAAGGACCCTCACCTTAGCCGAGCTCGGGGAAGAAGGAGGAAGCCGGATTCTTGGTTCCCTCACTACGCGCGGCCAAGGCTTGCTCCAGCAGGGTCCTCCAAGCACCAGGAACTCCTCAGACACCTCCCAATCCAACTTTGAAGAGATCCCGTCCAACTTCACACCTCGTCGGAGAAAGGAAGAAGAGGAAAGTGGCTGCGGCGGCACTCGGCGGCGGCTGGGGTCGGGTACACCAGGGCTCGGTTGCGGCCTCTTAATGAAGCTCTCAGAGGAAGGTTGGCTAATCCCTATGGCTTTGGTTGATCTCTCCTTCACGAACTCAAGGGAAACACCCATATAGGCTTCTTACCTTTAACACCGGCGACCCGAACGGCCGGAGGTTACGGCAACCGAGGGGACGCGTCGGTTACAGCCTAAAGATGCTGGTGGAACTTCAGTTACCGAAGAGGAAGAGGCAGGGTACTCGGGATTACTCCAACCCGTGTATAAATGCACATTTGCACAAAACCCCCTACACAAAGATCCTAAAACTCTAAGGTCCCTCTGTAGGTGACAAATGCACCCAGCACCCCAACTTATAAGCCTCATAATTTCTGGTACATAAAATATTAGGGTTTCTTCAAAAATACCCACTTTTTTAATGTATTTCACGCTTTTCGAGGCACTTGAGTCGCCGAAACTGAAAATGGACTTCGCCACGACGTCCGGCTCGTCGAGACCTTCAAAATAGGCTAATCATTTGTTTGATTTGGTGCTCGTATGAAATCTCGGGCCATCTTGTTCTGTATGTCGCAAATCGACGCACGCACTTCGATGCACACGGGTCGCCAAACGCGAAATCCGTCAGTGCCATTGCGCTCAGAACGTCGAAATTAGCTAGGATCCATTACTCATACTCCTATGTTAAAATTCCAGATAGTGGTTCGACCATTCATGATCACAAGGGGTTAAAAATTCAAAGGTTACTATTCACTTAAGTCGCGGGGCCCACTTTTTGATTTCTGTTTTCTGGAAGATCCGACCGTCGGATCGAAAACATATGAATATGAAACTTCTATGTTTCGACGAGACGATCGCAATGGTGATCTCGGATTTTCCAGATCAGACCCCGATCAAAAGTCGATATTTCTGGGCCCACTATTGGCCCACTAACACTCCACTTTTGCCAAAATGACAAATTTTAAACATTTAAAGGCAAACAGAGACTTTCAAATTCTAAATTTCTACACCTTTCTTTTTGAATAATTGAATGAATACTACGTTCTCTCTTACTTGGCCGTTTTGAACGATGAAAAACAAAGAAAACCGTTTGCGAAAACTATTTTTAAAACGTGGGTGTCGTGTGGGCACCAAGCTTTATAAACCTTGTGGGATTTATGTGTTTACGAACTGTTTTCACAAACGAGGGCATCGTGTGGATGCCGCTTTCAAAACCTTGTGATTATTTATCCTTTCAAAACACCGGCCTCTATGCTCTAAGTGAATGCTAGAATGTCACGTGAATTGTTTGGTTGTATGTGTACGAGACCCCAACTGATGTGGTTAGAGATTGTATGTACTACGCCTTGTGAGACACTTTGTAGTTGAGACGCCGTGCATATACAAAGGGGCCTCTGCTCATTTGCAGAGCGAATTTGTGTATGCGGCGGGTCTGTGCACGCGCCGGGGAGTAATGTTTTACAAAAAAAAATATATGGCTGAATCAGGGGCATCGGTGGCTCCTCTTCCGCGCGATTCGAACCCCCGGGGCGTGACAAGTAGTTTGCTTTGTTCACCATATCTATATAGTTCTTCTCGAGCTGCTCATTGGACTCTTGAAGGGAAACATTTGCTTTTATCAAACTATCCCTTTCCACTTCAAGATCGGTTGAGAGAGAAGTTACCCTTTTTACTTCTTCTTCGAGATCCTGCAATCTCCCTCTCAACCCCTTGTTTTGCTTAGCCGGTTTCTTTAAATCCTGTAAAGATCTGTGATAGGCTAGAGCAAACTCTTCACCTTCCGAATCATCCGATTCATTGTCCATTGCATTCTTTTCAACAGTGGAGTTGGACAATGATTCAGACGTACTTGCCATAAAGCACATGAATGGTGAAGATGTGGACGCGTGGAATGCCGTGGAGCTCTTTTCTTCATCACTTGAAGACGACTCATTTGACGTTGAGTTGTCATCCCAAGTGACGACTTGCATCGCCTTCTTCTTTGCCGGATACTTGTTAGGACACTCCGTTGCAATGTGGCCGTAGCCTCGACATTTGAAGCATTGCAGTTGTCCTTCTGAACTTTTCTTATCCTTTGAGAAGTTCTCCTGCTTTCTTGACTTGTGACTTGGAGTACCCTTGCCTTTGTTCCACTTTCTGAAGGATGGAGATTTGCTTGAATTACCCCTTCGAAAGTTGCGGCGAAAATTCCTTGTCAAGAGAGCGAGCTGCTTCTCAAATTCCTCCATAGAAAGGTTCTCGTCATCGTCCGAGGAGGATGTATCCGCGTCTTCTTCCTTAGTTGTTTTCAACGCATAACCTGAAGACTTAGAAGTGGATGCTTTTCCAGAAGAATTGTTAGTATTAAAAGTCATTTCATAAGTTTGTAATGAACCAACTAATTCTTCTACACGTATTTCGTCCGGGTGTTTAATAGTTTCAATGGCAGTAACCTTTGGGCGAAATCGTTCAGGAAGAGTTCTTAAGATTTTTCTTACAATCTTAAATTCTGGAATCTTCTCTCCCAGATTAGCACATGAGTTTACGATGTCTTGCAATCGTGTATAGTAGTCCGTGAAAGATTCATTTTCTGCCATCAAGATAGAGTCAAACTTGCTCGTAAGCATCTGCAGTTTCTGAATCTTCACGAGGTTAGTTCCCTCATGTGTAACCTGGAGAACATCCCAGATTTCTTTCGCAGTCTCACATGCCGAGACGCGAGAGAATTCAGTTTGAGATAAGGCATTAAAAATAGCATTAATTCCCTTGCCATTGTAAGAAGATAACTCAAACTCTTCCTTGGTCCATTTCGACCTAGGTTTTAAGGTGTGAACATCAGAGATAAGTTCAGTTGGATTAGTCCATCCTGATTCAATTGAATGCCACACCCTTTCGTCGATGGAAGATAAAAAGGCTTTCATCCGTACTTTCCAGTACGCATAATTTGTTCCATCAAAGAAAGGGGGTCGATTGATGTTTCCACCTTCAACCATTGTTCACAACCCTATTCCCGCTCTGATACCACTTGTTGGGTCGTATATAATACGGATCTAAATAGGGGAAGAAACACCTAGAGGGGGGTGAATAGGTGTAAACGTATAAACACTCAAAAATCGTTGCGATAAAAAACCCAATGCGGAAATGAAAATAACTCGCAAGATTTTTACGTGGAAAACTCCATCACCGGAGTAAAAAACCACGGGACCGATAACACGGCAGAAATCCACTAGAATTAAAACACGTACAAGGTGATTTACCGTACACACTTACGACTCAACCTTTTCCATACGCTCCTAGAGGATCTTCTCCGCTCGCTCCAGACGCTTCTCGAATCCACGATCTGCGCCCAACGCCGAATCCACGGCGTCCAACGTCGAACCCACGACGTCCGACCGAATCCACGGTCTTCACCCAATAGCACCCTTCGAATCCATGAACGTGCCTCGCTCCGAATCCACGAGAGCGATTGAACCTTGAATCCACAAGGACACGCGAATCCACGCGCCGATTTTGGGGTAATCGTTGTTTTTGGGTGGTGATGATCCGCCGAATACTTAGATCAAAGATAGATCGGAAATACCATCTAAGTATTCATTAGTTTGATTCAACTCAAGATGTGAGTATGAAAACCTAGAATCAAACTAATCAATATAGATGAAGAAACATAGAGTATTCTCTAATGATTTCCTTTCTTCTCTATATGTGGATCTATAGCCGTATAAGATGATATATGAAAATGACGGCTATGTGGATTGACCCTAGAAAGAAAGACATAGGGTCTATTTATAGGTTAGAAACCCTAGGAAGGAGATAAGAATCAAAAACCTGCCATTTCTGGAATTTTACGGACGGCGATCCGGATCGTGATAACTGAGATCCGGATCGTCATAACGAAACAGCCAATTCCAGAAAAACGAAGGTTCGGGATCCGGATCATGTGACTACGATCCGGATCGTTCATACAGTTTACCAAACATCAACGTTCGGGATCCGGATTGCGAAGCAAGATCCGGATCGTTCAAGGTAGATGGTAAACTCAACGTTCGGGATCCGGATCAAGAGACTACGATCCGGATTGCGACGATGTATGAACGAACCACCTTCGGGATCCGGATCGAACAGCCTGATCCGGATCCTGAACATGTCCCAAGTCCAGTTTTTGATTTTTATGCAATGAAAGATTTTTCCAAGTGTTTCTACACTACAAGAAGTATTCGGATCACACAAATTCTTTAGTTAAACATACCTGATCCTTTTGAATTCTTCTTTCTTGAGATTGAGTTAAATGATCCAACTTTCTTCACCTTCAATCTTCAGGACTTGAAACTTTCACGAAACTACGCCAACTCAAATTCCGTAACACCTGATACACAGTAAGCCAATCCATTCCGAGCACCACATCGAATTCCCTTAGCGGTGAAATCACTAAGTCCCAAAGACAACTAAGCCTTCCCAATCTTATTGGGCAGGAAGGTACATAATATTCGCTTCTAAGGGTCCTCCTGGGTCAAGACCGACATTATACTTCGAAAGGGGTCTTTCCTAAATAAATATGGGTAGGAGTACAAAGCAAGAAGTGGAGAAGTGGGATGCTCCTAATATCTAACCAGGCCCTACTCACAAAGGAAAAACTAAGAGTAGGGTGCCACCTGCAACTACTTCCCTCGGGGCAGTGCGTCCTTTGTCGTGCCGTCGCATAAGACCTCTCGTTCGTGTCGTGCCGCTGAAGGAATTGTTCCCGGGTTCAGGGGCAGTTAAAGCAGGACTGCCCCAGTTTGTCACAACAGAAGCAATGGTCGTGCTTCCAGGAACAAATGATCACCCGGTGTGCTCCTCCGCAGATGATGCATAGCCGGTCCCCCCGGCTCTGGTCCTCTCGCCGGCGTGCTTTTGGTTCCTTGCTGTGTCTTCGGATACTTGGGTGGTCGACTCCCATTGGGAAAGTCATTCCCGGGATAAGGCTGGGGTCGTTTCTGGCCCCCGGCTGGGCTCATGATCCTTCTGCCGGGTGCGTGCAACGGCCAATTCCCACTCCACCAAAGTGGGTAAACCCGCCGTCGGTATTACCTGAAAAGTGTCGCTCCGTAGACCATGCTCGTAAAGGCGGGCCGTGTGGGGTTCGTCTTTCCTAACAAAAGAGGGTGCGCTCAGCCATGTCGTGGAACTGTTGTTGAAGTAGCCGATTCTCCACAGTTGCCGGAGCCGTCATATCCAGTTCTGCGCCATCGATTGAAGACCGGGTTCGGGCCATTACCCGTGCATACAAAGAAACCAAGTTAGCCATAGACTTAATTGGTCTAGCACCTTGACCTACGAACACTGGGACTTCATCCCTTTTTCTCGCACTCACACTCGCGCTCTACGCACCTACACCTTGGTTATCACATTGGTTAGTTGCTAGTGGCATTGCCTTCTGTGGATGTTGGACACCGACTTCCGTGGTGAAAGCCATTTTTCTCTGATACCATATAATATGTCACGCCCCGGAGGTTCTAAATGAGCAGAAAAACGTGTATCTTTTTTTTGTGAAATCAACCTCGCCCCCGGTGCGTGCCAGACCCGCCACATATACAAATTCACTCCACTAACGGACGGAGTCTCCTTTGTATATGTACGGCGTTTCAAATACGACTCATACTTTAACCATGCAGTCACGATGATACCAAAAGGAGAGATCACAATTAGACACAACCACAATTACTGTAGCAAGAAAAAAATGATAAATCCACAGGTATGGAAAACAGTGTCCACACGACACCCGGTTTTAAAAGCGTTTTCGCAAATCCCTTTTAGGCGGCAACATAACTTGAAAGGATAAATCCACGGGTTTGGAAAGCAGTGCTCACATGACACTTAGTTTGAAAACGTTTTCGAAGTCATTTTGTTATTTGAAATCATGCTGCATACAAGTATAAGATAACGCAATAAAGATGTCACCACTAAGCTAGGATCAACATCCACAATTGTTCCACCAACAAATAATCACTAACCTACTAACCAAAAGCGAAAGAGATAACCGAAAGTAAATAAGACGTAAGACTGCCTCAAGCGGCTAAGGTCCTCTAAACGCAGTCTCACCATCGTCCCGGTTCCCACCCCTGTTCGGACCTGTCACAGTGTGGGGAGTCAGTGACAAATAAAGTAGATGAAAACATGTAATGCTATAAAAATTGTAGTAAACAAACCGATACACCAGAGTATTCCACTTCCCCCTCATGAATCACCATATTCCCTGTCAAAATCATGATGGGCACCTCCCCCTCATGAATCACCATATTCCCTGTCAAAATTATGCTGGGCACCTACCCCAGAGCTACTCCGCTCGCCTCTTGGTGCTTTTAACCCCTCCACTGCCCAAGTTGCAGTCACCTCACCGTGAGGGGTCCTCATCATCACTCATTGTGGGGTACACGGGTCAACGTACCATCTTTCCGGAAAAATACACCCTGTGCGGTGGCCAGACCGCCGGTGTGCGTGTAAGCAATCATGAGCATAAATGCCGAACCCGGCGTGTAATAAGGCACCGCGACCTTCGTCGCCACAGTTAGAAATAAAAGAGCGGGATTCTCATGCAATGGGGTCAGACAGTTCACAAAATATACCTCTACTTTATTTTCACAAGTTACGACGGGAACGACCATACACCGGAATATAATAAAGTACCCAACAGCAATCGCGTCGACCGGAACTCCGAAAATCGACCCGTACCTTCGGACGACACCCAGACCTAAAAGAAAGTCCCCCAACAGGGCATAACAGGTAAGATACGACTCTCATAAGGAAAACACGACTTCGAAAGCACAAACAAAAGGACTAACGACTCGCGATGGCGGCGGCGACGACAGCTGCGACGAAGCGGCCCCCGCGCGGCACGCGCACCGTGTGCGTTGCAGCCGCGCGGGCGCCAACCCCGCGCGGCGGCCGCGCGGGCCCCAGCCCCGCGCGGCGCATGCGGCGTGGCCGCATGGGCACCAGTCCCGCGCGGAGCATGCGGCGGTCGCGCGGGCTCCAACCTCGCGCGGTGCATGCGGTGCGGCCGCGCGGGCACCAGCGCCGCGCGGGCTCCAGCCCCGCACGGTGCATGCGGCGCGGCTGCGCGGGCACCAGCACCGTGCGGCGCAGTGCTCCAGCCCTGCGCGGAGCATGCTCCGCAGCCGCGCGGGCACCAGCCCCGCGCGGCGATTGCGGCGGCCGCGCGGGCTCCAGCCTCGCGCGGTTCATGCGGCGCGGCCGCGCGGGCACAAGCCCCGCGCGGCGCTCGCGGCGGCCACGCGGGCTCCAACCCCACGCGGTGCATGCGGCGCGGCCGCCTGGGCACCAGCCCCGCGCGGCGCATGCGGCGGCCGCGCGGGCACCAGCCCCGCGCGGCGCATGCGGCGGCCGCGCGGGCTCCACCCCCGCGCGGTGCATGCGACGCGGCCGTGCGGGCACCTGCCCCGCGCGGCGCATATGGCGCATCTGCGCGTGCACCAGCCCCGCGCGGCACGTGCACGCCGCGTGCGATGTGGCCGCGTGGGTGCCTGCCCCGCGCGGCGCCACACGCAGTGGGTCCGCGCGGGCACCTTCCTCACGCGGCACCTGCGCTGCGTGCTGTGCGGCAGCGCGGGTCCCTGCCCCGTGCGGCGCCGCACAAGGTGCGGCCGCGCGGGCGCCTTCCCCGCGCGGCGCCGCACGCGGTGTGGCCGCGTGGGCACCTGCCCTGCGCGGCGCATGCGCTGCGTGCTGCGCGGCAGCGCGGCGATGCCCTAGGGTTTTCTGCGGCGACGACGACGATAAGAGCAAACAAGAACGGCGAAAGACCCAAAAACGCCAAACCCTAGAATGATGAAATCGTAAGAATAACGACGCTAACCTCGATCTATCGGGGACGATGATCCGATCTCGTTCTTCGCGGCGCTGAGGATCCGGGTCCGCTCCCCGTAGATGGTTGCGTCTCGTTCTCCGGTCTCCGGCACGTTGATCGGGGCGATCGGACTCCTCCGCTTTCTTCTTCCCTCTCATTTTTCCTCCGGTTAGGGTTTTCTCTTTTTTCTTTCGGGAAAACAGATTTCTCTCTCTCGGTACATACGATAAAACCCACATCCGGATATTATTTAAAAATAATTAACTATTCCCACGAGATAATTCCACAACTCCTCGTAAAGCGTGCCAGATCTTTAGCACGGATTCCGATGCACACTACGGTTACCGCGACCTTCAAAACCCCATTCCGGTGGTTCCGTAAGTCGGATTTTAGATCCGATTGCACCGTCGTTTCTCGTTTTTCGAGCTCTATCACAGAAAAATACCCGCACCGTGTGATAGTCAACTTAAGAAAACTCGATAATTCGATTTTCCCTAACATGTAATTTATTAGCAAAAGGGTAAAACGATACACGAAAAGTCGTGATATTACATTGGCTCATTTTCTGTCGATCCACACTACTTGGTCACGAGATAAGTTGGCACTAGTTTTCATTAATGAGGTGATGTGCCTGCATGGGGTACCATTGTCTATTGTGTTAGACCGAGATCTCCGGTTCATATCCCTATTCTAGAGAAGTTTTCATTCAGCCTTGGGGACACGCCTCGACTTCAGCACGACTTATCATCCGCAGAGCAACGGGCAGTCAAAAGGACCAACCAAATCCTCAAAGATATGCTTCGAGCATGTGTTCTCAACTTTGGAGCTGGGTGGCAGCAGTACCTACTAATGGCAGAGTTTGCCTATAACAATAGTTATCAGGCGAGCATTGGGATGTCGCCCTATGAAGCACTTTACGGTAGGAGGTGCTGATCTCCTCTACATTGGGATAAGGTTGAAGAAAGGGTCATCTTAGGTCTGGACGAGGTGTAAGAGGTCGAGGAGAAAGTGAGGATTGCACATCAAAGGTTGTTGATCACGCAGAGCCGATAGAAGAGTTACTCCGATAGGCGACGACGAGATCTAGTCTTCAGTGTTGGAGATCTTGTGCTCTTAAAGGTTTCGCCAACCCGAGGAGTGAAGAGATTTAGGATGCGAGGAAAGTTGAGTCCTCGCTATATTGGGCCCTTTGAGATTTTGGAGCGAGTTTGCTCTATAGCTTATCGGGTTGCTTTACCACCAAGCTTGGCGGGAGTACACGATGTGTTCTATGTGTCATTACTCCGCAAATATGTTTCTGACCCAACTCACGTCCAGAGTAATCCACCTTTAGACCTTTAGGAGGAATTGAGCTATGAGGAACAGCCGGCTAAGGTCATCGACCGATGTGAGAAGAAGCCAAGGGACCGAGCTATTCCCTATGTGAAAGTGCTGTGGACTCGGCATGATGAGCCAGAAGCAACTTGGGAGCCTGAGAGTTTTATGTGGGAGTGCTTACCTTAGTTGTTTGGCGAAGGTGTGTAAGCCGGTTTCGGGAACGAAACTCCTTTTAAGGAGGGGGGATGTGGTGAGCCAAATCAGGTGTGGTGAGCCGAACCAACTTGAGGAGGAACCAAATGCTCTGAGGCGAGGCGGGGATAACATTTTGGTTCATACAAACGCGAACAGCTCATGCATAAGTCAACGAATCATGTTGGTGATGGGACAGCCTATAATGACCCAGCCCACTAGCAATAATAACTCGTTGGACCAAACCACATCCCAAAATGCTTAAGCCCAGTAATTATTACTAATGTCCATGTCTCTTATAAACCCAATCACGACTCCATACCCATCCAATGTGAGACTATTGGGGTGTCACAGACTTCCCCCGTTTAGGCCTGACGTCCTCGTCAGCCCAAACACACACACACACAATCCAAGATTACCAAGCAATGTGAAACTTGTCTCGCTAGCCCTGCTATCTTGACCCAGGCTCAGCCGAGACTCATCACACACTTCCAACTAGTGATTGGCTTTGATACCAAATGATACCAAATGTAACGACCCGGCCCACTAGCAATAGTAACTCGTTTGGTCCAAACCACATCCTAAAATGCTTAAGCCCAGTGTAACGACCCAGCCCACTAGCAATAATAACTCGTTGGGCCCAAACCACAGCCCAGAATGCTTAAGCCCAGTTATTATTACTAGTGTCCATGTCTCATATAAACCCAATCACAATTCCATCCACATCCGATGTGTGACTATTGGGGGCGTCACAGACTCCCCCCATTTAGGCCTGACGTCCTCGTCAGCCCAAACACACACACAGCAGCCCAAGATCACCAGGCGATGTGAGACTTGTCTCGCTAGCCCTGTCATCTGGACCCAGACTCAGCCGAGACTCATCACACACTTCCGGCTGGTTATTGGCTCTGATACCAAATGTAACGACCCAGCCCACTAGCAATAATAACTCGTTGGGCCTAAACCACAGCCCAAAATGCTTAAGCCCAGTTATTATTACTAGTGTCCATGTCTCATATAGACCCAATCACAATTTCGTCCACATCCGATGTGTGACTATTGGGGGCGTCACAGACTCCCCCCGTTTAGGCCTGACATCCTCGTCAGCCCAAACACACACACAGCAGCCCAAGATCACCAGGCGATGTGAGACTTGTCTCGCTAGCCCTGTCATCTGGACCCAGACTCAGCTGAGACTCATCACACACTTCCGGCTGGTTATTGGCTCTGATACCAAATGTAACGACCCAGCCCACTAGCAATAATAACTCGTTGGGCCCAAACCACAACCCACAATGCTTAAGCCTAGTTATTATTACTAGTGTCCATGCCTCATATAAATCCAATCACAATTCCATCCACATCCGATGTGTGACTATTGGGGGCGTCACAGACTCCCCCCGTTTAGGCCTGACGTCCTCGTCAGCCCAACACACACACAGCAGCCCAAGATCACCAACTTAACTACGGAGTTCTAATAGGATCCGGTGCTTTAGTGCTGGTATGATCGCATCCATAAATCCACAGAGTTTTAAAACGGTGCCCACTCGACACCCCTATTTTCAAAGCTGTTTTCGCAATTCCATAAATCCACAGAGTTTTATAACGGTGCCCACTCGACACCCATATTTTCAAAACTGTTTTCGTAATGTTTTCTTTTTCTTTTTCTTTGTATTTTGAAAACGGCCAACTAATAGAAGTAAAACAACCATTCATCCACAAGGTATGAAAACATTCCAACATCCACGTCGACCCCACAGGGGTATCGAAATCAACAAAATAAGCTACTAACAGGTAATGAAATGAACAAGGAAAGAAGAAGTCAAAGTCTGCAGCCTCGAAGGGCCAAAAGATCACTCGTACGCCCTCACCGTCGTCCTAGCACTCACCCCTGGACGAACCTGTCACAGAGTGGGAAGTCAGTGACTAGAAAATAAAGCACGAAAGCAACAAGGGCTATAAGTAAAGCAAACCGCAGTAAAACCAGAGCAACCGCCCTCCTCATCGTGCAATCGACAGTATCCCCTCCCCCTGCATAACCTGGACCAGGCACCTGCCCCGGCAACCCAGACCGAGCACCAACCTCGGCAAACCAGACCGAGCACCAACCTCGGAAAACCAGACCGAGCACCTACCTCGGTAAACCACGCCGAGCACCTACCTCGACGGGTCGCACCGCTCACACCTTGGCGCCTCAAAACCCCCCACCTACGGGGGCCCCCCACTACGTCAGTGGCTGTCTTCCGCTTAATGAAACCCCCGGGGCATGACACCCAGTTATTATTACTAGTGTCCATGTCTCTTATAAACCCAATCACAACTCCATACCCATCCAATGTGGGACTATTGGGGTGTCACACACCCGCCAAAACTTGCGCTGACACTTGGGATTGTTATTACGAGGATAAGCTGGGGTGACGTGCCGTATACTCAACTCTGTCATGCCGCATGCGCCGCCCGATCACTTTTGTCCCTTTCGTACTCAGCTAGTTTTTCCTATAAATATTATTGAGAGCAAGTCTACCGGGAGGAAACCCTGTTGAATGTTGTGAGAGGCTAGCTCGAGCTGAGGACCAAAAATCTTTAGCAGACTGTGGAGTTCGAGGACCTCTTCCTCGAATTGACTCATGCCCGAAGGAGAGTTCTTTGGTGATTCAAGTAACCAACTGCAACCTTCAGCCATTCTTTAGCCTGAGGTTAGGGATATCATCAAGTAGGAATTATCTTTTATCTTGTCTACTGTCTTCAGCTTTGTCTTAATGTTAGTTTCTTATCTTTGGTTGTTAGTCTATATTATGAAGGAAGTGTGGTGTTGAACTCCCTGAGCCCTAAGGTTTTGGAACCATATAGGTTAGTGACCCTGTGTTTGGGTATTTTTCTTGTGGACCTCAGGATAGAATCATGGGGTTATGGAACCGATAGTTCAGTTGAGTGTGTGAGTGGTAGACTCTGTCTTAGGAATAGCCTAAGAAGGACTAGAGACTAGTACACTGGTATGTTATGAGCTGGTAGCTTGCCTTCGGGCTGTTGTGTGGCGTGAGAGCGCTTGACTGAGGAGTAGGTCAATACTTTTGACTCCTTGGGAAATGGGTGTACAGAGCTAACGATGGGTGTGGTGGCATGGATGTAACCTGGCTTCCCGTTCGGTTAATTGTGGTGAAAGATCCACTGGAGGATGGCGTGGGTTTGGTCCCGGTTCATCAAGCGCCACGCAGTATGTGGTGGAATACCTACTGAGGGTGACGTGGGCTGGGTCCCGGCTCTCCTGGCGGTAGGTTTGTTTAACTAGGTGGCGCGAGTGTGAAACTCTTCGGCACCCCACTTGGCATCGAGAACCAATCTAAGGGGCGAATGATCAACCAACTCCGACAGATGAATGTATGGGTCATCAATAGGAATGCAGTTCGAGGATTTGACCTCCATTCGGGATTCGTACAGGTCAACCGATTGGGAAGGTGAGACTCTTTCGGCTGTTGAGCAGGTTAGTGAGCTCGGCGGATCTCTGAGCCAAGGGGTTGGTTTAGTTGGGTGTTGGTCATTTAGGGTGTTCTTTTAACCTTTATTGCTTTTCTTATCTGTTTGCCTTATTTTCTGTTTGACTTTTGTATATGCTTCCTATAGACCAAATAAGTGTAAAACCTTTTTTCTCAGTAGTTGAACCCATTGAAAACTTTAATTAGTTCTCATTTTCTGTGGTTTACTCCTTTCAGGTGTCGGATCGATTGGTGAGGCACGCGGTCACGGTAAGAACGTGGTCGAGTAGCTGAGTTAATTAGGAGTCTAATTGACCGTTCGTTGTGCTGTGTCGTTCGGTTATTATTTGTCGAACCGAGGGCTAGGTTGTTTTTTTTTTTGTAACCGAATCGATAGATGTAATAAAGTAATATTTGATATTTAATCCCTTATACTCTGATATTGTGCACCTTTTAATTACCTTTTAATTAAGCACGATTAGAACTGATTGTTCCATTCAGGTGGAGCGTGACTTATCCGTTCGGCAGGAAGTTTGTGTATGTTTCCGAACCGATCAATCGGCGGTTTCGAAGTCTGGCAAAAATTGAAAGAGAAAAAATAAATTTTTTTATAATTTTAAGTTTCATGTAATTATATGTACAATATCGGATCAAAATGTTTGTGTAATTAGTAAGTTAAGGAGAAAATATTCTTATAAGTTAGGAATATATGATGATTTCACAACTTCACTAACAATTAACTCTCATAAATTTTAAATTTAAGTTACATAATGACTATTTGACTTTTTTTGATTAGTAAATGTAGAGAATTTTGTAAAATCATATGTTGTGTTTACAATCGAAAGAGAGTTGTACGATTACATCTCTTAGTACGAGGATAATAACCCTACCCTTATAAATTATTTCGTTCACTTATTTTAAATTCTGAATTTAAAATAATATTTTTTGATTTTGATAGTTATTATTTATTTTACAGGAATGGATTCTGAATAAAATAGAATGGGAATGATCTAGTCCATTTATGTTCATTCCGCCTTGAAAATTTGAATTGGCCGATTTTGAAGTAAATTATTTAAAATCTTCACTCATAAATACTTCTTTCTCTCCCTTAACTAAAACCCCTCTCTCAATGCCTCAGATAACAAATTAAATATTTTTGAATAATTCATCATTTTGTGTTTTATTCTAATACAGTCCATTTTTTTTTTCACTACATTCCACTCATGAACCAGATATGCCCTAGAGTTTAGAAAAAATTCTTTTTTAATTTTAATAATAAAAAAGTAAAAATAATAAGACTTGTATATATGAATTATTTTTTTTTTAAGAGAAAGATGGAATGTTATTCACTTCGTTTATTTTAAAATAAATTTAATAAAAATATAAAGCAACTAGATTTCGAATCCGAAATCTCAAATATCAACTTACTAAATTTTTTACTACTTAAACTAGAAACAGTTGGTAAAATATATAGATTATTGAATGATAGGATTGTAGAATTACAACTTCCAGGCAAATATTACAAACTATAAAAATAACAGCAGGAATAAAAATTCCGACCCACAGGAATTAAATACAATTTTCTTCCAACCAAATCAAATGAGCATTAATTTTCCTTGACTCAAACGATTAGATAAAGGAAAATGCTACATGTACACCCTTTGGGTGCACATGTAGCATTGCTCTTAGATAAAACATCATAAATAAAAACCAAACACACCACCACAATAAAAGAGAGAGACGCAATTATTGCATATATTGCACCCGATTTCATACATCCGAAGAAACACATCTAAAACAACCCGAAATTATGAAAGAAAACAAACGTACATCTCCCAATCTACTTAGCTTACTTAGCCACTTCCCCCGAGCACTCCTTTGAGCTTCTTCACCTGCGCGTCATCGAGGAAAGTCACCTTCTCCACCAGCACCGACGGCAGGTCGTTCGCGAAAAGCGCGAACGCCGTGATCTGCAGCCCTGGGCTCGGGCTGCTGAAGCTCACAATGGCCACGGCCTTCACACCGCCGGCATTTATCTGCGTTGAACGTAAAATATTAAAGCGCTAGCTCTTTATTGCAGTTTAAGCTTTTAAAATAGTTGCCTTTTGTTTATTCCTGTTTAATCAAAAAAAAAGAAAAAAATAGTTGCCGTTTGGTTCCTTTTTCAAAAAAATGTAAAATATTTTTTTAAAATAAAAATTTATTGTTTAAGAAAAATATTTTTTCGGTTTTTTTATCGTTCTAAGAAAAACTAGTACTTTTGAAAAGATGTTTTAAAGTTTTCATAAAATTTGGAAAATAATTTTTCAAAATAGGTAATTTTTTTAAAAAAAAACCAAACGGGCAGGAAAAGAAAAAAAGAAATTCATTGAAAACCTTTTTTGAATTTTTTTTTTTTTTTATATATATTTTTTTGAGAAACCAAACAACTCCTAATCAAATCAGTTGTTTCACAACCTGAAAGTGTAGCAGACCCAACGGGAACACCATCGTTTCGCCCTGCCTTAGGGTTTTGTAGTACACACGGTTCGACGAGGAGGAGATGAAGCCGGCGAGGATGCTGCCCTGCGTGACGACGAGGAGCTCCGTCCCGGCTGGGTGTGTGTGGAGAGGGACAACGCCGCCCACGGCGATGTCGAGGCGGGCCGCAGAGATGCCCAGCCTGTTTGAATGTCATATATTAAAGTACAATTACCCGTCCGTCTACAAACAAATTAAACCTTTTAGACCTAAAAGAAAAAAAAAAAAAAAAAGAAAGAAGAAAAGAGTAAGATTGTACCAAACTTACGTAAACAAACAAGCATTTGGATTTGACTATTTAAAATTTTTAAAATTTTAATTTAATTATTTATTATTTTAATTTATTTGATTTGATTTAGTCAATACTATATATATTTACTTTTACATTTAAATATGTCCTTTATTTGTATAGATTTATTAATATACTTTAAATATTTTCATAAGAGTAGTGCTAGGTGTACACTCCATTAAAATTTACAGTTAATATAAAATTTACAGTTAAAATATTATTGACTGATTTAAATCAGATAAATTAAAAAGTTCTTAATCAAAATACTCCACAGTTCAGATCAGTTCTATATACTTTTTTTATACTACAAAAAAAAAAAAGAGAAAAAATAGTAAGAAAGCTAATACATCATTTACCTTAAAGCGGCCTCAGCCACAATTCAAATCAACTTCTGAAAATCATGTATTTATGTATGTAAAAGACGACTGTAAAAGCTAAATTTTTGTATATGCCCTTAAAATTAATTATAGTTAATTTCTTATAAAAATGGCTCAACTTAGAAACCATCCGGTGGCCCCCTTGATATTGGAACATTTTCATTTCATTATATTTATATGGGATAATTTATTAATTACTTCAACCTGTTTCATTATATTTTTTTTACAAACCATCCAACAATTTAATTACTGTCTTTTTCTATTATTTTTTATCTTCGCCGTTTAATAAAAAAGTACTTTTTAATTTTTAAAAAATTAAGTTTACTGAGTGGTGGTAGTTTGAAGATCGCTGAAAAAAGGATAAATAGTACAAAGGAATTTGTAGCCAAGATGCGAAGCAGGTTGGGCCAATAATTTTTCAATATTTTGGTGAATGTGAGCTCCACTAAATTAAAGTGGATGTAGCTAAAATATACCCAAATAATTTTGTAAAATTTTAATTAAAAAAATAAAAAAAAAAATTTGTATTTATAACTTTACAATAATTTTTTATAAAAACAAAATTTATATACTAAAATTCTGGTTCGACCCGTTAAATTTGATATTAAAAAGAGTATTATAAAAAGAGGCATTTATCTAATAAAATAGTAGATACGTAGAAGCATGCATATGTGCATGAACATTTTAGATTTTGTAGGGAAACATATATACATCAATACACCATATGCATGTAAGGTGTTTACCATGTACATATCTTAATATTTAAACAGCGTTCTCACCCGTTGACGCCAGGGAACTGGGCAACGAACGCCGGGGTGACGGCGGCCTTGATGATGTTCGAGGTGTTGCCAGCCACGCCGAGGCCGGTGAAGACGAAATCGTCGACGGTAACACTCGAGACCTTCTTGCAGACGAAGCCTGCAGGGGTCTCGAAGCTGTCGAGGTCCGCGACACAGAAGTCGCTGCCGCGGGAGGAGGGGACGAGGAGGAGGGAGAGGAGGGAGAGGAGGAGAGGAAGCATGGTGAAATCAATGTTAGATATTTGTAAATTGTGCTAATGTTTTGAGTGCTATGTTATAGTGTCACTTTGGGAGTTTATATAGAATTGGTACTAGTGCATGGTTTAATTAGGAGATGATTGGGTTGCTTCCGTGCATGTAATTTAGGTTTCACGTGCATGGGAGACGGATTTTGGTGGGGGATGAAACGGGCACGTAGTGCTTAGCTTGCGTTTATAGCCTGGAAAATCACGTGAAACTGTAGCAGCATCTTTCCAAGCTATGAGAATGCTTTGGATCCACTAAAAGTTTGCCTGTATGTATGAAGTAGCTAGATATGTTGATAAATTTATGTGATATTTTAAAAATAAATATATAAATAAATTAAGATTATGTATTGGTATCATGCATGCATCATAAATATTAATTGATACTCTATAATATATATATATATATATATATATATATATATATATATATATATATATATATATATATATAGCAGTAAAAAGTATTCCACCATATGTACGTATTTTATTCAGATACATCGATCCTTCATCATCGCCATGAGCATTATCTCTTATGCTAATATTTTCAGACAGATTGATATTTTAGATAAATTTATATGACTTTACACTCTATATATATATATATATATATATGTGAATAAACTAATTCAAGTAATCCTTTATATCTATTATGCCAACATACCAGTAATTTACAATGATAAAAAATTTTTATTAAATTGATGTGACTTATTAGCTAAAATTTATTTTTCATCACCATTGTAGGATTTCAGAGTTGAGCTCTTATATTTTTAAAAGTACTAACTTATTAATGTCTGTGAGTTTTCGACTTTAGATTAAAATTTGTAGGATAATTCGAATAATAGTGCTCTCTTAGAGTTCAGTGAGTGATTGGTACAATAGCATAATATACATAAGAGATAAAATTAATTAAAATGATAAATCAAACGATGAAAATTTATAAGCACCTAAGTGCTTGGTGTTTTTAAAAGTACTATAGCCGGACTCTATACATATAATAGAATTATTTCTTTCACACAATTAATTAGGAGTGATATTTTGAAAGATAACACAGTACTACAATTCTAAAATTTCACTATGAATATACTTTTGCTACTCCTTGCATCTGTAATAACCGATGACTCCCTAGTTCGTAATGTAGAAATCAATCTATGCACGACACATTAGTAGATCAAATAAGTAGCTCACAAGGGTAACATTTTTGGTGACATTCTTGGGTATATGTAGTAGTGCTTTCCATTAAGAGAGAGAGAGAGAGATTTTGTCGCGAAAGGACAAGAAGCTTTTACTCTGCGCTGGCAGCCGCGAGGATAATAATCGAATGGATGTAATTGGTTGATGAGGAATATCCAAGGAAAGTGGATTGGGATATTTTAAGGAGATTATGTGGGATCACTATTATTTATTGATGTATTGTATTGCGTCAGAGTAACCACACAAATCTAGTTCGAAAAGTGGAGTTGTTAATCACCAAAATCTTATTATATTCGACGACACTTATACACTATAATAAAATTATATTATAAAAAATATTGTTATGATATTTTTGTGTTAGTGTTCAATTTATATTTTATTTATATTCAAAATTAAGATATAGAGATATATTTTTGAAATACATTACAGTAATGTATTGCTATATAGTCTAACGACTGCATATATAGCGATACTAATAATAAGTGTCAGTATTTTTTTTTATTTATATTTGATCTATATTCAAAATTAAATTATAGGAATATATTTTTGGAACACATTACAGTAATGTGTCGCTATATACCCTAACGACGCCACATATAGCGACATTAATAATAAGTGTCGATATTTTTTTCAGCATCATTTTTAAATTATCATATGAACCGTCTATTGTATCAAATCAATTTATTGAAAGATAAAGTGCATAATTATTTTTAATTTTTTAGTATTTTTAGATGTCACAATTTTGATATATCCTGATATTTAAAAACGTCAGGATATATTTTATCGACGCATGACATAAGTATCGGTATATACGTAACGATTTTTAATTTTTCGACACTTTCAATTGTAATGGTATGCTAGTTTGGAATGCTTTTAAATATCATTAATTGTCGAAAAACATCCTTAAATTTTTTTTTTTTTTTTTTTGTAGTGAATGAATTATCTTACGTATTTACTTGTTGATAATGAACTTGTTGATAATGAAGTTGATAAAAGAACTTGAATATTTTAATATCCAAATTTACAATATTATAGCTATTTAATGATTATAGTTTTAACATTTAGGATAACCTAATATTAAATATAAAAATATTGCAACTAAAATAAAAATTTTACAGCTAGGGTTTCTTTTTTTTTCATTTAGATGTAGTTTGATGATTTTTTGATGAATCTTGATTTAAAACTCTTCTCAAGAAGAATAACCTGCTGGCCATGTAACAATAATTGAATAAAATTATAAAAGATGAATTTAAAGGAAACAAGCAATTTCATGAACATAACACTAAAAGTTGAGTTTTATTAATTTTCCAAAACCGCAAAACCTAATTATGTTTCGAGAATCAAACTTGGCTTTCAATCGAGAGCTCATTATCAATTTTGCAAATGAATTTTTCGCTTTCATCAAAAGATCTAATCACATCTATTACTAGGGTTAGCTATCAATCGTCTGTGGACTGGACAAGCTCAAATCTAATACACCCACAAAACTTTTTGAGCACTACTACATGTGATTATAATTTGAGCAATTCTATCCGTACATTCAGAAATGAATATATGATATACATCTCATACATTCAGAGATAGAGACTTAGCCACTGGTCATTTCGAAATGACTGATAAAATTTATTTCACCTCTGAATGAGTAGAGTGTATGACATGCACACCCCATTTAGAATATACAGTTAGCATTTTTTTTATAATTTTACATTTTAAACCCTGAATTTATTTGTTTGGCCACTTTAGTACTCGATCAGGTCCAAGTAATAACAACTTAATCAATTTCTTCTCGTATGGACCAGTACATTACAGGGAATAAATTAATAAAGAGTCCTCTTAGCCATACATAACGGACCACTACTCCTATGTCCTTCACCAAATATTATTCTTTGCAGCTCGTGATCTATATATAGTCAACAAGTTTTTTTTTATTAGAGCTCTCTTGAATTGGTATTCCGTTGATCATCGATCTAGCTAATCATTCTATTTTATCTTCTATATATAATTTTGTTGGCTACGCTACCTCCTCGTACTTTATTTCAATTTTCGAAAGAAAGGGTTTCAAACATTTCAGCAAAATTACATTGAATATGGAAAGATAGTGTTGGCCCACAGATTAGTGCACCATAAAGTAGTTACCTAATATGCCAGGAGCCAGAAAAAGGTGCGTCTTAAGAAGAGCGTGTTAAGGTGGAGAGACTTTAGGCGAGAACGGTCGAGACATGGGGTATAGCTTACGTGATTGTGGCTATTGTTAGGATTTGCGCATAAAAAAAAGCAGCAAAAAAAGAAATCAAATAAACAAATATAAAAAACTTGAGATCTGATCTCAAAAATCATGCAAAACATGATCCCTCATGTATCTAAAATTAAAAGAAAGAGGAAGATCTAATCTACCAGTGACGCCTAGCAGCATGTAGTGGCATTCCAGTAGAATGGAATACTGAACTTCTAGGTGCAGTTAACGTGTGATACAATCATTCTATCCGGAGTCCCAACTAGACGAAGGTCATGGAATTGCTCGTCAAACCTTACCGTCTGTCATATGTCAAATTTATTCGACTCGAGTTTCTAATATCGGAAAGCCTTTCTATTATTTACTCTGCCTTGGCCAAGATCTTCTAAACTCGATCTCATAAATCACATAGGACTAACTCCCTTATCTACTAAGGGCGATAGATTCCATATAGGTGTACACCATATTCCTACAACGAATCTACTTGTAGTAGCCCTGATCCCTGTGCAGCTTTCCCCATGACCCACGGTGTGGAACACCTATCAGTGGTGTGTTGGACCCGCAACGTGTCAAATGGACGCGTTGGACGGACTCTGTGAGGCCTCTGGATTGAGCCCGCCTTCCGGCTGTTTTGTCGGATTTTAGAAAGGGTTATAGGCTAATCCGAGGTCATATTTGGATTCAGCGTAGAAAAATGTCGAAAATCGGCTATTTACTCATGTTTTTCGGAGTCCGAATGCCCAAAAACGGACACCCGGAAGTTTTCTGCGCATTTTGGTGCATAGGGAAAGTCGTGGACCGGCCGGATGCCACGTGGCGGCCGCTGATTGGCCGGCGCATGCAGCGCGGTCCACAGAGTTTTGCGCTGGTGCATGGACCAGGCGCGGGAGACACGTGGCGGCCTCGGATTGGCAGGCTCACGTGGCGCGGTCCACGGAGACGCGCGGGCTGTCCCATGCACTGGGGCGGGCCACGTGGCGGCATGTGAGTGGCCTGCTCACGCGCGCGCGGTCCACGCATCAGGGGGAGCAGGCGGGGGCAGTTGGGGCAGGTGGGGCGGGTGACCGCCGTACGCGGGGTGCCACGTGGTGCCCGGCGATTGGCGGGCGCCACCCACCCCACGACCCCGGGTCGGGCCCCGCGGCGGATCCCAAGCGGCCCCGCACACACTGCCCTCTATTCGGGACACGTGTCGGGCGCTGGGTGATCCGGGCGTTGGTCGCGGAGCCGGGCCTGGGGGGCGGTTTCGGGCACTGTTTGCGCCCGAAACCCCCCGGGCGCCCGAATAATGGGCCCGAAAGCCCATTAAGATGGTTTTTGTGGTTTTTTTTGGTGGAGGCCTATAAATAGGCCGGGTTCTTGGGCTCTTGGACTCTTTTCCCGAGCCCATTTGCGAAAGAGCCCTTAAGCAACCTTGTTGATCATCTCGTGCTGCATCTTGCGAGGGAGTTTTGGAATTTTTGGAGGGCGCAACATTGACGACTTCGGCGATTCGGCGTAGTGCGACGTTTCTTCTTCAGTGGCCCTTTTCCATCGCGTTTCGGTCCACGAGGTCCACAGAACTACTCCAGTGGAATTTTTTGATGATTTTTGTGGCATTGGTTTCACGAGAGGTAGGCCTTCGATTTTCGTGTTGATTACCTTACTTCATTCTGAGTTCTTGGCACAGTTTACGAGGAATCTTTGAACCCCTTTCCTACTAGTGGTTTTTCTGGACAGCGGAGGCTTGTCGGATTTTTATCTCTACACTCGGGTATCGGATTTCGGCATGTGAGGACTTGATTGACATCTACTCTTCGCGAGGATTGCCGTCGTATTTTTATTGGAATTTTTGAAGATTATCTCGCAGGGTGGTTGCTTCGTCTCCAAAACCGGTGAACGGTTCTCTAACTCTATATTTGTTAGTGTGCATGCATTATGTGAGCAGTATTAGAAAGCATGTTGTATCAGATAGGATTTTCTAGTGTGGTGATTCTGATTATGCTGATTATTACTTCCTATCTGTGTTGATTACATGTTAGTATTGGACTTGACCTAGCACCCTGTCATATGTTGCATGTATAACCAGACCAATAGAAAACTCTCACTTGGGCTAGGTTTATTTATGCTTTAGACATCCACACTTTATTCTCTATCCCTGGACATAGTGTTTTCCTCACCCGGGTAGTGGGCTGAGTGGTCAGGATTTCTCTTAGTGTGGGATGCATGTTACACTCGTGCCTGGGGGCAGAGTGGAGTCTGGTAGGTGTAGCTGGTCTTATATCTGTGGCTGGAGCCGTTTGGGTAAACGGTAGTCCCGGGATGTCGGGTTTCTCTGTTTTATGTGTCGCCACTGTGTTAGTGGCAGTAGTATACCAGTGATAGCAGGACCTTGAATCCAGAACCTTTTTGGACACACATGATTTTAGTCAACCAATGTTTTTCTTCCAAACATCGAAGAGTCGCCGGAGTCTGTTCTTGTCTAATTGGACGAAGGCTTTAGCCCTTCGGGGTTGGGAATAAAACCTGTTTTCTAACTATTTTTCCTAAAAGAACTAAAAATCATTAAAAATGGGTTTTCCTCAAATTAAGATGGTTTTTCAAAAATGAACTATTTTTAGTCCTCACCCCGCGTGGGTTTGAGTGAAAAATAGTTTTCAGTAACAAATGTCACATTTTTTCTGTAAACTTCCACACTCGGAGGATTCGAGTGGTCTGGGTTCTAAGGGTTGCCTTTTCTTGGGTCGAGAACAACGAGAGGCTATGCCTAGGGCCTGTTCTTGTTTGATTTGGGTTGTAGGTTCTAGTCTTTCGGGATTCCCGGACCCTTCATTGTTGTCAGCTGTGGAGTATACCCAGCTAGTGAGTTCGCATGTTGAGTTGATGTCCTATTTTTGGGGAGCCATTGGGTTGACAGCGGTCCCGACTGTTCGAGTGGTTCCTGTTAGTGAGTTAGAGAGGTGATTTGGGTACTGTCGATCTTGTTGATCGTGGATTGGACTATAGCCTGCATGAGCCATATTGAGCTCGACAGAGATGCGCGGATACTTTCCTCGGTGGGGTCGCGCCTCTCGAGTGCCACTCCGGAGTTGGGCCTGTTACTTTGCTATCGCGACTTGTCGACGCAGTCCCTCTGGCTGGGCCAGTTTTGGTAGTCACGGACGCCCTACGTAAGTCCAGCCCTTCGTGGATGTAATGGCAGTAGGTGGGCGCAGGTTTGACTGGACCCTATGTGGCAGTCACTGTAATTAGGTTGATTGAGTATTTTGGGTTAGAGTCGATGCATCATTTTCATCTGTATCACCCCTTTGAGCATTGTAGATAAAGGCATGATAGCTGTAGACTTTTCCAGCTTATATTTTTATTATTACAGTTTCCTGTTATCTTATGCATCTAGTAGACTTAGTGGGCAGACCGTCGGGCTTGTAATTCTCACACCCGCTGGTGGTTTCCCCCCTTTTTTCTTTTCTCTCCTTTGTTTTGCAGAGTATTCTGCGGGAGTTGCTGTGTAAAGTACCGGGTCTTTGGATAGCGCGCCGACCACTTAGATGACTTGGAGCAGAGAGTTGCCTTGGGCATGTTGCATTTGAGTTTACAGATGATGCCGGGTTGATTCGGATCAACGCGGAAGCTCCAGCTCGATTCGGGGTTTTCCGGGCTTTGCATGCCGATTGAGGATGTGATTTGGAAATTACCGACTGCACCGTGGAGTGCCGGAAATTTAGGAACACTTGGAACAGGTGTATTTCCAGTTTACAGCGAGGTTCGGGAGGTTCCGGACTGACGCGGAGGACCCGGAGGCAAAAAGTGAGTCGGAACTGGCAATTTTGGAGCCGGTATTTGATTTGAGCACTCCGACTCAACAGATGAGCTTTTTGAGGAGAAAAAGGTGTGGACACGTGTACTTTCGATTTACAGCGGAGTTCGGGAGGTTCCGGACTGACGCGGAGGATCCGGAGGCAAAAAGTGAGTCGGAACAGGCAATTTTGGAGCCGGTATTTGATTTGAGCACCCCGCCTCAACGGATTAGCTTTTTGAAGGGAAAAAGCTGTGAGCGCGTGTACTTTTGATTTACAGCGGAGTTCGGGAGGTTCCGGACAGCGGCGGAGGGCCCGAGGGCAAAAAATGAGTTGGAGCTGGATTTTTGGAATTTGTTAATTAATTAATTAATTTAATTAAAGCTTTTTGCTTTATAAAAAGGCTCCAACCTCTCCCTCTGCAGCAGAGAAAGAAAAGGAAGAAAGAAAGAAAGGAAAAGAAAAGAGAGGAAAAGGAAGAAGAAGAATAAGAAGGAAAAGGGGTTTTGAGGTGATTCTTGGTTGAGGACTCCCCGTTGGTGCCGTTGGAGCTTGTGGACGCGCGGCGTGCGACGGCGAGGTAAGCATTTTCAGATTTTGGGTGTTTTTCGGCGTTTCGAGCTTTGCAGGATTTTTCGAGGTTTTGGGAATTTATTGGAGTTTTCTTTTCTTTTCTTTTAGGCGGGGGTCGCAGCCGTGGGAGCCGCGCGCGCGCGCAATGGCGCACGCGCGGCCGGCGCGGCTGCTGCGCGAGTGGCAGCTGTCGCAAGGGTGCTGCAGGGCTGGCAGCACCCTGCGGGCCACCTGCGTGCGCGGGCAGCACCAGGGCGCTGCGCCCTGGTGCAGCGCCGCGTGGGCGCTGCTGGCCGCGCGCAAGCGCGTGCGGCGGGCGCGCGCGCCCTACAGACCGCGCGCGCCCTACAGACCGCGCGCAAGGCGCGCGCGGTGCCGCAGGGCCGCGCGCAGGGCGCTCACCGCGCGGGCCCGAGCGGGTCGCGCGCGGTGCTGCGGGCCCTGCGCGGGCGCGCAGGCCCGAGCGGGCTGCGCGCGGTGCCGAGGGCCATGCGCGGGCCGCGCGCACCCTGCGGACCGCGCGCATGGTGCGCGCGGTGCCGCAGGGCCGCGCGCAGGGCGCGCACCGCGCGGGCCCTTGCGGGCCGCGCGCGGTGCCGCGTGCCCTGCGCGGGCCGCGCGCAGCGCGCAGGGCGCTGCGCGGGCCTCGCGCAGCCCCGCGGACGGCACACTAGGCGCGCGCGGTGCCGCCGGGCCGCGCGCAGGGCGCGCACCGCGCGGGGCCGGGCAGGCCGTGCGCGGTGCCGCGGGCCCCGTGCTGGCAGCGCGCAGCGCCGCGTGCTGGGCGGGCGCGCGTGACGCGTCGAGGCGCCGCGCGGTCGGTTTTGCTGGCAGCGGCTTGGCGGGCGCGTGCGCGAGCGGTTTTCGCGGTTTTCGCCGGCGGTTTTTGCGAGCGGTTTTCGCAATTTTCGCGCGCTGTTTTCGCGCAGTTTTCGCGCAGCTTTCGAGCAGATTACGCGAGCGATTTTCGCAGTTATCGCGCAGTTTCGCGCAGGTTTTCGCGCAGGTTTTCGCGCAGTTTCTCGTAGGTTTTCGCGCAGGTTTTCGCGCAGCTTCGCGCAGGTTTTCGCGCAGGCTTTCGCGCAGTTTTGCGCAGGTTTTCGCGCAGGTTTTCGGTATTTTTCGCAAGCAGTTTGCGAGCGGTTTTCGCAGTTTTCGCGCGCTGTTTTCGCGCAGATTTCGCGTGGCTTTCGAGCAGATTTTGCGAGCGGTTTTCGCAGTTTTCGCGTATGGTTTCCGCGCAGTTTTGCGCAGTTTTCGCACGGTTTTCGCGAGCTGATTTCGCAAGCTGTTTTGAGCAGTTTTTTCGCCGACGGAGCTGTTTTCGCCGTCGGGCGCTGGTTTTCGCCGACGGAGCTGTTTTTCGCCGTCGGGCGCAGTTTTTCGCCGCCGGATGCTCGGTTTTCGACCGTTTGATTGATTTTGCGATTTCTTCGCTTCTGGCAGCTTGCGGTGCGGTTTTTAGCTTCTGCCGGGGGCGGTTGTGGGTTTTCCGTCGTGTGGACCCGCGGGCTTGTTTCGGGACATCCGCGGAGCGCGCGGTCTTGTGGTTGGACGCAGCGTGCCCCGTTTTGCGTGCGGACCTCGCGGAGGTAAGGCGATCCCGCTGAGCCCAATTGCAAGTGTCGACGAGCAATTGGTGGCTTTCTGAGGTGGGTTGGTTTTTCTCTCCAAGTCTACGGACTTCCTTCTAATTCTATTGTGATAGGATTGCATTCTAGTTTAAGTGTTTTCTTGGAACTTAACTAGCACCTCCGTCATATGTGCATGTGTTTGACCAGACTAATAGAGAACCTTAATCTGGGCTAGGTTCTTTTATGCTTTAGACATCCCACACTTTTCATATCCTTCTGGACTTAGAGTCCTTCGCCCGGATAGTGGGCTGAGTGGTCAGAGTGTTGTGGGACGGGTGTTGCACTCGGGCCGGGGGGCCGAGTGGGGTCTGGTGGCTGGGTTAGGCCAGTGTTAGTGTGTGGGGAACCGTTTCAGATAAACGGTGGTCCCGGGGATTTACTTTTCGCTGTTCTTCTCGTCACCACCGTGTTGTGATCGTGGTGCACTTGTGTTAGCAGGACCTTGAACCCAGAACCGTTTTGGACGAACACATGATTTTAGTCAGCCAACGTTTCTTCCAAGCCTCGCAAGGTCGCCTGAGTCTGTTCTTGTTTGATAGGACGAGGGCATTAGCTCTTTGAGGCTTGGGCATAAAACTTGATTTCAAAGGGTTTTCCTAAAAAGACTAAAAATCATTAAAAAGATTGATTTCTCTCAGATTGAATGGTTTTCTGAAATAAATGACATGGTTTCTTATAAACTTATCCACCCGAGCGGATTCGAGTGATCTGGGTTCTAAGGGCTGTTCTCTTTCTTGGGGACGTAGGTGTTAGTCTCCTGGGGTTCGGACCCTTCGCAGATCTGGCCGTGGAGCGTCTCCGGCCGTGGGTTTGTGTGTTGAGTTCAGTGGGGTGTTGTTGTGGGAGCCGTTGGGGGAGACGGTGGTCCCAGCTGTGTGGTACTTTCGTTGAGCGGGTCAGTGTTGTGAGATTGAGTCGTGGAGGGTTCTCCGACCGAGTTCTGTTACGGAATTTGAGTTGGCGTAGTTTCGTGAAAGTCTCAAGTCTTGAAGATTGAAGGTGAAGAAAGTTGGATCATTTAACTCAATCTCAAGAAAGAAGAATTCAAAAGGATCAGGTATGTTTAACTAAAGAATTTGTGTGATCCGAATACTTCTTGTAGTGTAGAAACACTTGGAAGAATCTTTCATTGCATAAAAATCAAAAACTGGACTTGGGACATGTTCAGGATCCGGATCAGGTTGTTCGATCCGGATCCCGAAGGTGGTTCGTTCATACATCGTCGCAATCCGGATCGTAGTCTCTTGATCCGGATCCCGAACGTTGAGTTTACCATCTACCTTGAACGATCCGGATCTTGCTTCGCAATCCGGATCCCGAACGTTGATGTTTGGTGAACTGTATGAACGATCCGGATCGTAGTCACATGATCCGGATCCCGAACCTTCGTTTTTCTGGAATTGGCTGTTTCGTTGTGACGATCCGGATCCTAGCTATCACGATCCGGATCGCCGTCCGTAAAAATCCAGAAATGGCAGGTTTTTGATTCTTATCTCCTTCCTAGGGTTTCTAACCTATAAATACACCCTATGACTCCTTTTCTAGGGTGAATCCACATAGCCGTCATTTTCATATATCATCTTATACGGCTATAGATCCACATATAGAGAAGAAAGGAAATCATTAGAGAATACTCTATGTTTCTTCATCTATATTGATTAGTTTGATTCTAGGTTTTCATACTCACATCTTGAGTTGAATCAAACTAATGAATACTTAGATGGTATTTCCGATCTATCTTTGATCTAAGTATTCGGCGGATCATCACCACCCAAAAACAACGATTTACCCCAAAAATCGGCGCGTGGATTCGCGTGTCCTTGTGGATTCAAGGTTCATTCGCTCTCGTGGATTCGGAGCGAGGCACGTTCGTGGATTCGAAGGGTGCTATTGGGTGAAGACCGTGGATTCGGTCGGACGTCGTGGATTCGACGTTGGACGCCGTGGATTCGGCGTTGGGCGCAGATCGTGGATTCGAGAAGCGTCTGGAGCGAGCGGAGAAGATCCTCTAGGAGCGTATGGAAAAGGTTGAGTCGTAAGTGTGTACGGTAAATCACCTTGTACGTGTTTTTATTCTAGTGGATTTCTGCCGTGTTATCGGTCCCGTGGTTTTTTACTCCGGTGATGGAGTTTTCCACGTAAAAATCTTGCGAGTTATTTTCATTTCCGCATTGGGTTTTTATCGCAACGATTTTTGGAGTGTTTATACGTTTACACCTATTCACCCCCCTCTAGGTGTTTCTTCCCCTATTTAGATCCGTATTATATACGACCCAACAAGTGGTATCAGAGCGGGAATAGGGTTGTGAACAATGGTTGAAGGTGGAAACATCAATCGACCCCCTTTCTTTGATGGAACAAATTATGCGTACTGGAAAGTACGGATGAAAGCCTTTTTATCTTCCATCGACGAAAGGGTGTGGCATTCAATTGAATCAGGATGGACTAATCCAACTGAACTTATCTCTGATGTTCACACCTTAAAACCTAGGTCGAAATGGACCAAGGAAGAGTTTGAGTTATCTTCTTACAATGGCAAGGGAATTAATGCTATTTTTAATGCCTTATCTCAAACTGAATTCTCTCGCGTCTCGGCATGTGAGACTGCGAAAGAAATCTGGGATGTTCTCCAGGTTACACATGAGGGAACTAACCTCGTGAAGATTCAGAAACTGCAGATGCTTACGAGCAAGTTTGACTCTATTTTGATGGCAGAAAATGAATCTTTCACGGACTACTATACACGATTGCAAGACATCGTAAACTCATGTGCTAATCTGGGAGAGAAGATTCCAGAATTTAAGATTGTAAGAAAAATCTTAAGAACTCTTCCTGAACGATTTCGCCCAAAGGTTACTGCCATTGAAACTATTAAACACCCGGACGAAATACGTGTAGAAGAATTAGTTGGTTCATTACAAACTTATGAAATGACTTTAATACTAACAATTCTTCTGGAAAAGCATCCACTTCTAAGTCTTCAGGTTATGCGTTGAAAACAACCAAGGAAGAAGACGCGGATACATCCTCCTCGGACGATGACGAGAACCTTTCTATGGAGGAATTTGAGAAGCAGCTCGCTCTCTTGACAAGGAATTTTCGCCGCAACTTTCGAAGGGGTAATTCAAGCAAATCTCCATCCTTCAGAAAGTGGAACAAAGGCAAGGGTACTCCAAGTCACAAGTCAAGAAAGCAGGAGAACTTCTCAAAGGATAAGAAAAGTTCAGAAGGACAACTGCAATGCTTCAAATGTCGAGGCTACGGCCACATTGCAACGGAGTGTCCTAACAAGTATCCGGCAAAGAAGAAGGCGATGCAAGTCGTCACTTGGGATGACAACTCAACGTCAAATGAGTCGTCTTCAAGTGATGAAGAAAAGAGCTCCACGGCATTCCACGCGTCCACATCTTCACCATTCATGTGCTTTATGGCAAGTACGTCTGAATCATTGTCCAACTCCACTGTTGAAAAGAACGCAACGGACAACGAATCGGATGATTCGGAAGGTGAAGATTTTGCTCTAGCCTACCACAGACTTTTGAGGGACTCAAAGAAAGTGGCTAAGCAAAACAAGAGTTTGAGAGGGAGAGTGCATGATCTCGAAGAAGAAGCAAAAAGAGCGACTTCTCTCTCAAACGCTCTTGAAGTGGAAAGGGAAAACCTGATAAAAGAAAATGCTTCCCTTCAAGAGTCCAATGAGCAACTTGAGAAGGAACATACAAATCTGGTGGATAACGCGAATCACTTCTCAAAGCTCTACAACGAGGCTCGACAGGATAACCTGGAAATGACAAAGACCATTTTCCAACTCAAGAATGACTTACAGCGATTCTCTTCAGGAAGGAGTAAGTTGGATAGACTTCTTGGTCTTGGTCAATCAAATAGGTTCGGCCTCGGATACACTCAAACTGGAAACAGTCCAAGTTTGAGTGGGACAGTTTTTGTGCCTCAGTCGGTATCTCCTCCTCCGACACCGGAATTCAAGACAAACAACGACAACAAACCTACTTCATCCTCTTTGGGATCGTCAAGATCTAAGGTATGTTTTCGTTGTGGTGTTTCAGGGCACATAAGAAGATATTGCAAGACGGGAGTCGAACGCTCATCTCAAGCACCTCTTGCATCAACTACCAAAAAGGCTCCTTTCTGGAAATCAAAGCAAAACTTTTCAAATGAAAAGAGACTTGGTAGTTCACCGCACAAGACGACTTCATCAAGGAGCAACAATCGTTTTAACAAGACGCTTTCACCTAGGCACAAAACTTCACGACCATTACAGACGCATTCCAAAAAGGTTTGGGTGCGCAAAGGTGAAATTTTCCCTTGTCTTGTTTCCAATATTCCTTGCATGCATATGATAGCTCGTCTTGGTATTTGGATAGCGGGTGTTCCCGTCACATGACCGGTGACAAAAATAGTTTTCAAAATCTTGAGAAAATCTCCGGAGGACACGTTGTTTTCGGAGACGGTCGATCTTCCAAAATTGTTGGAAAAGGGACGGTAGCTATTCCGGATGGCCCGATTTTGAAAAACGTCTTATTTGTTGATGGCCTTAAGACTAACCTCATAAGCATAAGTCAACTTTGCGACAATGGTTTTTCAGTTAACTTTTCATCGGTTGAATGCGTTGTAACTGATAAGGACCATGCTTTCTTTCTAAAAGGGGTTAGATCTGAAAACAATTGTTATGTTGTTCCTAACAAATTTTCTGAAAATTGTAACTTAGCCGCTTTGAATAATGAAACTCTTTGGCACGAAAGGCTAGGTCACTTAAATTTTAAGGAACTTACTAGAATTTCAAACAAGGACGTGGTCAAGGGGATTCCAAAGCTTTTATTTAAACAAAACGTTGTGTGTGGTGGTTGCCAAAAGGGAAAACAGTCTAGGACTGCACACAAGAACTTGAACCACGTTGGTACAAAACGGCCCTTGGAACTTTTGCACATGGACTTAATGGGGCCGACCCGTCAACCATCTTTGGGAGGTAAATGGTACATCTTTTTATTGGTTGATGATTTCTCTCGGTTTTCTTGGGTAGCATTTTTGAGAGAGAAAGCTGATACGTTTGACTCTTTTCATGAGATTTGCCATCGTATTATGATTGAAAAGAATGAAAAGATCATTCGTGTTAGAAGTGATAGGGGTGGAGAATTCATAAATTCAAAATTCATTGACTTTTGTACTTCAAATGGCATTAAACATGAATTCTCGGCACCCTATACACCTCAGCAGAATGGTGTTGTTGAGCGCAAAAACAGGGTTGTTCAAGAGATGGCGCGTGTGATGCTTCATAGCCGGAAATTACCGCTACATTTTTGGGCTGAAGCTGTGAACACCGCTGTCTATGTCATTAACAGAGTGTATTTGCGCCCAGGAACCTTGAATACACCATATGAGCTGTGGTTTAGTAGAAAACCGGATATCAAGTACTTTCGTATCTTCGGGAGTCGATGTTACATCTTACGTGACCGTGAAAATCTCGGAAAGTTCGACTCTCGAAGTGATGAAGGGATCTTTTTGGGTTATTCTACGAATAGCAGAGCATATCGAGTATTTAACATTGAATCTAAGACGATCGTAGAATCTATAAATGTTAAAGTAGATGAAGCTTCTCATTTTGAATCTGAAAAATCTACCCTCGATATCTCTCTAGATGATGATTCTCCTGCTAGTGCATCTTCTCATAATAATACTTCCAATATTAATGATGCATCTAATGGTTCTTCTAGTTTATCTGATGTGCAGGAATCATCTCGTGTACCTCCGAGTACTCCGTTTCAACAAACGCTACGAATCTCCAAGGATCATCCGGAATCGAACATCATTGGAGATCCACAAGAAGGAGTTAGAACTCGAAGGCAGTTGGTTTGCGGATTTGCTTGCTACGTATCTTTAATCGAACCAAAGACAATAGATGAAGCTCTTCAGGATGACTACTGGATTAAAGCAATGCAGGAAGAGCTCCATCAATTTGAGCGAAACAAAGTCTGGGAATTAACAAAGCCTCCAAAGCAACATAATGTGATAGGTACCAAATGGATCTTCAAGAACAAGAAAGATGAAGATGGTACTATCATCAGGAACAAGGCACGACTAGTTGCTCAAGGCTACTCTCAAGTAGAAGGTATAGACTTTGACGAAACTTTCGCCCCTGTAGCTAGACTCGAGTCCATTCGTATATTGTTTGCTATTGCTTGTCATTTTAAAATCAAATTATTTCAAATGGACGTCAAGAGCGCATTTCTAAATGGGTTTTTAAATGAGGAAGTTTATGTAGCTCAACCGAAAGGTTTTGTAGATCATAAACAACCTAACCATGTTTTTCGTTTGAAAAAGGCTCTTTACGGTCTGAAACAAGCACCGCGAGCATGGTACGAAAGGTTAACAAAGCACCTTTTGGAGAAGGGCTATACTCGAGGGGGAGCTGACAGGACTCTCTTTGTGAAGCATTATCAAAATAATTTCATTGTAGCACAAATCTATGTCGATGACATTGTATTTGGTGCAACAAAAGATAATGATGCTTCTAAATTCGCGGAGACCATGGAAAGCGAATTTGAGATGTCCATGATGGGCGAACTGTCTTATTTTCTTGGATTGCAAATTAAACAAATGATGAAGGTATTCACTTGAGTCAATCCAAGTATGCACTGGAGTTGGTCAAAAAGTTTGATCTAGAAAATTGTAAAGATTTTCCAACTCCAATGGGAACTAGCCACAAGGGACTTGGAAGTGAATCACATAGTGAGAATGTAGACGAGAAACTGTATAGAAGTATGATTGGAAGTCTACTTTACCTCACGGCTAGTCGCCCGGATATATCCTTTAGTGTTGGGATTTGCGCGAGATATCAATCAGCACCAAAGGAGGTTCACCTGAAAGCGGTGAAACGGATCATCCGGTACATCAAAGGATCAATTAATTTCGGAATTTGGTATCCTATGGGAACAAGTCTGGACATTGTTGGATACTCAGATGCCGATTGGGCAGGATCAGTGGATGATCGGAAAAGTACGAGTGGTGCATGCTTCTATCTTGGCCATTGCCTTGTTGCATGGCACAGTAAAAAGCAGAATTGCATAGCACTCTCGACTGCCGAAGCGGAATACATTTCAGCTGGAAGTTGCTCAACTCAACTCATTTGGATGAAAAGCGTATTGAGTGACTTCCGCATTTCAGCATCTTCGGTAACAATTCTTTGTGACAACACAAGTGCAATTAACATTTCTAAAAATCCTGTGTTGCACTCTAGAACAAAACATATTGAACTTAGATATCATTTTCTTAGAGAGCTAGTTGAATCAAATACTCTTCAACTTTCATATATTTCAACTGAGGATCAATTAGCTGACTTTCTAACAAAACCTTTGGATCAAAAACGTT
Source organism: Tillandsia leiboldiana (assembly GCA_029204045.2). Lineage (NCBI taxonomy): Eukaryota > Viridiplantae > Streptophyta > Magnoliopsida > Poales > Bromeliaceae > Tillandsia > Tillandsia leiboldiana. Next base: position 15,763,919 of record CM055068.1, read on the forward strand.
TTATTCATTTACGAAAAGCAATTGGGATGCTTTCCTTGAAATAATCTTCTTTTTGAAATCTTTGCTTAGGATAGGTTTTGTATTTGTTTTTGTTTTGTTCTTTATCTATGTTTGTACATAGGATATTAATTGAGCATAGATCTTAATTGACTTTAATTGCATCTGTTCACACATTTAGAAATTTATTATGCTTTTGCCATCATAATATTTCATTGTTGCAATGATCGTTTATGTTAATTAAATCATCTTCTAAAGTGATCAAAGTCAATTTCTCTCTCAATGATCTCTTGGTATAGTCATTATCTTATTTGACTGTTTAGTCGAGTATGAAATCGAGATCAATTTTTGGTTGAATACTTTATATCTTAAATAATTGATAGCCAATTGAGGGGGAGTCAAAGATAATGTAAAATGCTCAAAAGATGTGGAAAGAGTTACATCCCAATGAGGAGTGTGAAAACTACCACCACATGGAGGAAAGAGCTACCACCTCGGTCGTCCGAGTTTTGTGTGCAGCTACCACATGTATACCAAGCATGGTTGTTCAAATTTTTGATTAAGTAAAATGCATGTTGAAATACTTGACTCTGTCAAATTTCAAGGTTGGTATAAGGTGGGATTTTAAAGAAAGATGCTCAAAGAGCCACTCTCTTCAACAGATTGTCTAGAAATATTATCTACCATATTTGGGATTTCAAACATCTATTGATCTTTGTATTTCATTTTCTTTACTGAATTGATGATTTGATAAAGGCATTACACATAAGATCAAGTTAGATGTGATTGAAGGTGTTCAACTTTAAGGGATTTAATTTTGTAAATTTTCGTTTCATTTTTGGATATTATTGATAGATTTGGCATAATCTAATTCTTGTTGTATGAAACGATGATTTTTGTTTAAAGTTGATACACATTTGTGCTTACAATCTTTTTCTGGATTTTCCCTGAATTTCTCTGAAATTTTCTAAAGAAAAAGTTGGGGCCGATCCGGATCGGGGTAGATGATCCGGATCCCGAACGCAGGAATTCTTCTGCGGGCTGACGATCCGGATTGTATCTGCCGATCCGGATCCCGAACGCAGTTTTCTCACTGCGGGTAGCCGATCCGGATCGCAGTTATGAACTGATCCGGATCGCGGCTAGGTTTTATAAGGAACGAAAGGGGTTTTTGATTT